>CM074734.1:89814497-91014497 GCA_037367245.1 Phrynocephalus guinanensis
TAGGCATGTAGATTTGGGTGAACTGGTGGATATAGTCTGTCTGGATTTTCAAAAGGCCTTTGACACAGTCCCTCACCAGAGGCTGCTGAGAAAATTGCACAGTCAGGGGATAAGAGGGCAGGTCCTCTTATGGATTGAGAACTGGTTGTATACAGGAAACAAAGAGTAGGTGTCAATGGGAAAATTTTCACAATGGGCGAGAGTGTGAAAAGCGGTGTGCCCAGGCTCTGTTTGGGACGGAGGTGCTTTTCATTGCCTGGTTCATAAATGACCGGGAGACAGGAATAAGCAGGTGGGTTGGCCAAGGTTTGCAGATGGACACAAAACTTTTCCATGTGGTAAAAACCAGGGAGAAGATTGTGAAGAGCTCCAGAAGGAATCTCCCTCCAAATTGCGGGGGAATGGGCAAACGAAAATGGCAAATGCGTTTTTAATGTAGCCCAATGTAAAGTAATGCATATTGGGTGGAAAAATCAAAACTTTATCTATCAACTCATGGGCTCTGAGTTATCCGTGACATATCAGAAAGAGATTCTTGGTGTGTTTGGTGGACAGCTCCCATGAAGGTGTCTCCCCAAATGTGTGGCCAGCGGTGAAGAAGGCCAATTCCATGCTAGGATTATCAAAAAGGGGATTGATGAAAATATAAAACAGCCAACATTATATATGCCATTATCAAAACAATTAGGTAAGGCCGTCACATCTGGAGTATTGGTGTACAATTTCTGGATCACCGAATCTCAAGAAAGACAATAGTGGAACTGGAAAGAGGTGCAGGAAAAGATTATAGCGACGCAAAATGATTACTGGGGCTGGGCACTCCCTCCCTTATTGAGAACTAGGCTGTTAAAACATTTGGGGCTCTTTAGTCTGGAAATAAAGGTGCCTGAGGGAGGATATGATTTGAGACGTTCAAAATAATGCTAGGGCTATGAGTAAAGTGGATAGAGGTAAGCTTCTTTTCCCTCTCACAAGATACCGAAACATGTGGGACATGGCAACTCAATGTGAGGGCTGGGAGACCGATAGGAGAACTATGACGAAAGAAAAAATAAAAATTCACGCCAGCGCGTGTGTAGTTCCCCTATGGAACGTCCCTGCCCAGCAGGATGTGGTGATGTGCATTCTGGCCTTGGATGCCTATCAATAAGGGGAGTTGGATAGATTCCTGGAGGAAAAAAAGTCCATCACGAGTTTACAAAACCATGTGAATGGAGATTGTGTAATCTCCAGCTAACACACAGGGTCACGTTGCAAGGGCGAGAATGCGTAGGAAGTGTGTATCAGGGAGACAGATAATCTAGTCTCATGTGCTTGTAAAAGCATTCTGGTGGAGGCCACTGTGTGATACAGGAAGCTGGACTAGATGGGCGTTTGCCCTGATCCAGCATGGCTTTTTCTTTATGTTTTTAATCTCCATGTCAACCTATCTGTCATTGATGGGATATGTTCACTTTCTCATTAGTGGCGAAAGCTTCCATGTTCGTTTTGAACCCATGCTTCCCCCAAAGATGTAGTTTGACTCCTTCTGCTTTCCGTGTCTCGTAGAAGACATACTCTGAAGATGTGTTCTTGTACAAAAAGTCTTTCCCTGTGTACTTTTGATCATTCTATCAATTCCCTGTTATCTTTTCCTGCTTTAGGCCATGTTGCTCTCTGTTGGTTGATCTCATTTTTGATCTGTCATGTGATTATGTTTTATTATGCTGTATTGTTTATTCACTGTATAGTTTATTATTTGTAGTTTGTATTTTGACATTCGTTTTGTAGCTTTGTCGAACTCTGCCGAGAGTAATGCCGTTTGCTGGAAGGATGTGTGGTATAAAAATTTAATAAATAATAAATATAATATCTATGGCAGAATAAAATAATTAAAATAATTCTACTCCCCCTTCTGTCAATTTGCCCATATATTGAAGCAGCTCTGGTTGATTAAGCTACTTCACAATTAGTGGAAATTAAAAACCTGAAGGAGCATTTGCAACGTTGACAGCTGCAAGGCAAAGATTTTATTTTTAGTCCATTACCAGCGATCACACATGCCAAATAATGGACCAGAGTGTACCAAACCATAGCAAAAAAGAAGAAGCCCTCAGATGGGGGGTCTGAAAAAGTGGAGCATTTTGATTTGAGGGTGCCCTAGAGGACAGATTGGTCTGCTTTTTAATGTGGTCTTTGGGGGTGTGGGGTGGGGGAGAGATAGAAGCAATCTGCCAGAGCACAGCCACACCAAACAGGTGGGACAAATGCCTGTCTGGATATGCCTTGAGGCTGGTTTATTGAGATCATCCCCACAGTTCTGTGTATAATGCTTGAAAGCTGCACAATGAAGAAAGCAGACAGGGTAAAAAAATTGATTTGTTGGAAATGCCGTGCTAGGGAAGCTTTGTGGATACCATGGCCCAAATGAAAGATGAATAAATAGCTCCTAGAGCAGATTATGCCTGAAGTTCCTCTATGACAATAAACTGAGGCATTCCTACTTTGGGCACATCACAATAAAATAAGGTTCTCTAGAAAAGACAAATAATGCTGGTAAAGCTTGAAGGCTCAAGTTTGAGTTTATAAGAGCTGAACACGGCCGTTGAGGTACATTTTGGAGATCTTTCATTCATAGGACTGCCATAAGTCAGAGACAAAACATAGCGACATGTTACATAACAACAGTAAAATACATTATTGAAGGAACAGTTATATGGTTAATATAGTCCTTAAAGTTAGCAAGACTCGTAAATGTTAATAGTAAATTCCTGTTTGGCCAGCATTTTAAGTAGCTTACTCAGTTGGACACATGAGCAGCAGAGTTGTATAATCTATAATTGGTATTGTATGTTGTTTTAATTTTGTTTTATCGTTTTTATTTAATACTTGTTGTATGCCACCCAGAGACCTCTTGTAGTGGGGCGGCTAAAATATCTTGTTAATAAATAAATAAATAAATATTTTTTTTGATATATAACAATGAGATAGGAAGAAAAAGAATGTTAGGGGGGATAGACATGAATTGGAAACACACACACGCATGCGCGCGCGCACACGCACACGCACACACACACACACACACACACACACACAGACAGACACACAGACACACACACACACACACAGAGGACAAATAGCATTTGCAATATGAATGCAAGGTTGATCAAGGGAACTTCACTAGTGAGAAGTCAAATATAATATACATAAAAATTCAGGGTGAGGTGTGTGGAAAATTGGGGTACGGGGTAAAGAGAAATGGAAAATCAAGAGGAGTTATTTTTGTCTTGCTCATTTTCAATTACATGCCATTCCAGATACGGTAAACCCACAATTTGCTAGAGAAACATTTATCTGCAGGGCACCAATTCTTTTTTTTTTGTCTGTTGCCAGATATCTGTAGAAATAACACATGAATCAAAGTGTAAAAATACACCACAGCGTCTATGCATCCCAGCAAGGAGTTAACCAACATTACTGAAATACCCATTTGAAGAATCCAGAAACTACAGTATTTCCATTCCATCTAATTGTTAAACCACTTCCCTTCAGCGTTGCCACCCGCCAAACCTCAACATTTTTGACACTGCCATATTTAATGTGACATATTACAGTATATTTCATCCCTTTAAAAGAGTGTCTGAAGTATTAGAAGGTGATTTCCAGAACCTATGCCTTGCTCTAAACAGAGATTTTGAGCTCATCTATATGGCATGACAATTTGTTGTCAGTGTTGTGGCTTCTCTTCTTACCTTTAGACAGCCATGTGTTGTGTTGTGTCATTACAGTTGTGACAGACCCTTTGTGACCCCATGTCCATGGAGTTTTCTTGGCAGGAATACTGGAGTGGTTTGCCAGTTCCTACTCCAGGAGCCTACAGCACCTGGCATTCCTTGGTGGTCTCCCATCCAAGTACTAACCAGGGCCGACCCTGCTTAGCTTCCGAAATCAGGCGTGATCGGATGTGCTTAGGGGCATCTAGGCAGCTCTTAGACAGCCATCTAGTGGTTAAATAGGTGAAACCACCCAATCATCCCTGAACCCAAGCTCCTGAATCAATGTCTATGTTTGTGCATCACCCAGATGGTTATTTTGTTAGCTAGATACAAGGTTTTTGCACATTACATGATTTTTAAAGCTGTTTTGTCCCAAATATAAAAAAATGTGGATTACAACCTCAACTGGTTTTTTATATTAAGAGGAGTTATTTGAGGTTTTGTCCTGCTGGATCAAACCAAGTCCAGTATTTTGTCTGCTGCCGAGAAGGGAAGCGGTCAAGGAAGTCATGGTGATCCCTACCCTCTCATTTGGTCCAAGCACAGGGTATCTGAAGGCTTGCCTAGGCCAGCGATGATCCTCTTTTGGGAAATGTCCTGTGGAAAAATTGTTTCCTCTGAGGAGTGCTGATGCTCTGGAGGCTATGCTGCCCCTCCATCCTGTTGCTTTTATGTTATCCCCTAACATTCCATAGTCCTTGAGTATGCTTAGTCCTCATAGGACTGTTTTAAGAGTTCCCCTGCTCTTTATGGTTTTTACAGAACGTTTTTACACCACCATTTCTCAGTCGCACTGATGCCTCCTTGTTGTGTGTCTGGCTTCTGGTTGTGCATTTTTTGGCTTTGTAAGCAGCGGTACATACAGATGAGACCCCAGGAACACGAGGGATGTCAGATTTGTCCTCCACAATGCCATTTAATCCTTTTAAAATGCCATTTCCTGATTGCCACCGCTGCCTTTTGCAGCAGCTCATTCCATAAGTTAATAGCATGTGGTGTGACAAAGCACTTTCTTTTCTCAACCCTGAGTTGGCTGCTGGGGAGTTCAAAATGATGGCAGGGGGTGACTCTTGTTCTATTGTTTTCAAACATTTATGAAACTGCCATGTTCTCTAAACTAAAAAAAAATCTTCTACTTCCCTTATGAAAAAGGCACTCTCTCCCCTCGTCCTTGGAACAGAACTGTTGTTATTACTTTATTTGCCAAACACGGTGGTTGTATTTAATGCATCTGTGAAACTGATGGAAGAAATATGACAAGCCACTAGGAGCCAAAAGGGAACAAATGAAGGGCAGATGACACGCAGGATGTCCTCACAGGAAAACAGGCACCATGTTTTTCAGGGGCCATGGCGCTTCATGTTAACTGTCAAGAGAAACCAATTAGGAGCATTTAAAATCTTGATTTGCCCTTGATTTTTTAAAATGGCATTGTTTTCCTAGTTATGTTATGCTTTCTAAATGTTTCCACACTGCTTTTGTTAAATGGTAACATCAAAGCAGTGTGACAACAATCAAAGCTGTTCAGAACACCAGCGTGAAAGGACTGGCCGCTCAGTATGGGTGTCGTCATCCAATGTTTTGCCTTTTCAATCAACAGGTCTTGTATAACATTTCAAGAAACATGACATGTAAAAGAATTTTTGTTCTGGACAAAATCGTAAGCATGCTAGAAGTTCTTTTATTATTATTTTTTAATATATATATTTTTTGCCAATAATGGCAACAACATAATTTGAGCTGGTCTTCAAACATGCCATTAAATGGGAGTTTCCTCTCATCCTTCTGTTAACTTTCCAATCTGAAACAATGGTTACAGTCCTATCAAGGACACCCATGACCACAATCAGGGTAAATCTCAAATTTGCAGTGATTTAAGAAGTCAGGATAGGTTCTTTAGTGCTGCATCCTGAAACTTGTTTGGCAAAAGCCTGTGCTGATTTCTTAATTTCTGGTACAGTAGTTTGTCACTGAGATTTACATAGATTGTGTTATGCCATTAATTCAAAGTGAGACTTACATCCTTGTCTTCAATGGGATCTTAAAGAAGCTATGAGTTAGAAAAAAAAAATGTGTTAAAATAGCCAGTAGTCACCGATATTTACAGCAAAACAGAACAACATTACCAAATCAAGGCAGATGTTCTAAACTAACGTGAAACCATATGCTCCATCTCCAGTGTGGCAGGAACAGTAGCATCAGACATAACCACATAATCCAACCTAACCACTTGGGCACCAGATGCAGATGTCAGCAGGAATGGGTTGGAAGTATAGAAGAGCAGCAAGCAGGTTGTTCTAACTAAAATACAAATCAAGTTCTAGTTTTGATAATTAAGAAAAGATTATTCATTAAGAAAGGCATGTATAATATCACACCGTCAGATCAGAGAACTGATCCATGGTGCTCTCTAAGTGAATACCAAAGATCTTAAGGTCTCTGCAATTTGATTGTCTTCATCACAACTGGCATTTATCTCAATAAATTCTAGAATGAAAGCAAATGGTATTTGACAATCATATAAAATTTGATCTAAGTAACAAGGTAGAAGTCTTTTCGTTGTTGAAATAATTTCAGTCAATAGCTTGTCGAAATTTATATAAGTCAAAATTTAAAATAAAATACAAGAGCAAAAGCATAATAAACTATCGAAAACAATGTTTTCAGTTACATTCTAAAGATGCAAAAGCTGATAGCTTAATAAGCCACACTTAAAAACAAAAGACACAGAATAATCTCTTAAAACATTAAAGTTCTTAAAATTAAAAAAGCACAATAACTTTAAGTAACCTTTAGCCTTACTTTAAAAAGCATGGAAAATATCAAAATTGTTAGAATCTTATGCTCATTCAGTCATTTATCTGTTGAAATTTATTGGGGAAAAGATCCATGATGTTCATGAGTTGCCCCCTGTGCATAAAGCTGACTTGTTACGATAAGGTGAATACCCCACTTGTGTGTCCTATTTCCACATATTTGCCACTCTTTCATTAGTTTTCACTTACCCCCTGTCCGTACACATTTTTATGGTGGTCCAGCACCATTTTTAAAAGAGGAAAAAATCTATTGTACCTACAATCTTTGTTACTCTTGGGATCTGCAAACTCATACTGTATTTGACTAATCTTCATCATTATGGTTTGACTTTCTTCTTAGTGATGATCACCAGTAGGGTGAGCGATCGGACTGGCAAATTTTCATATATTCAACATCTGAAGATCCCCCATTGTCACATTACATCATCACATCCTTTGTTTACTTCAGTTCACTTCCATGCTAAACTGGCAGACATGAATGAAATTCCACAAAGTAGTGTTAGGTTTTGGCTTAGCTGGAAAGCAACCAATTATTTTAAAAACACGTAGAACTAATGTAAACTATTTTCCAAGCCATGCTTTTAAAACATACTTTCTTTTTCACAGCAACTTTTTTCGATATTGTCTTTACTCGGTTTTAATACCTTATATACTGAACATTTCAAATGTTGGCAGTACTGTACTATCAAACACATCCCTCATCCTTATATCCATACAATGGGTGTTTCCATTTCACTTTGACTGTGCGAAGGTATTTTTGTGATGCAAATCTAATTATAGAATTTGAAGGAGATGGCAATACCGTCCTTCAACATTTAAGACATACCCCATTTGTAAGCCTTGAATGGTTTATTTTTTTTAAAAAAAATCAAGCATATTATGAATGTGGCCTATCCTGTTCTTTTTGCCAGCTTTGGACTCTCAGGAAATAATCTGTGGTTGTATGGCTCATTGGTGGATGATGTAGTAGCAGATGTGGTAAGATCACATTCATTGAGATGATTTCTCATGCATGAAGTCAAGGGAAATTTGGGCAGAGTCAAGTCTTGGCCCATAAATCCAGGCATGGTTGGACTCGATCTAGAACTAGCCAGAACTATTCAGAACCTTGGACAGAACACTACCTAAGAGTCTTACCTGTAACAAGGGGGAATGTTTAACAAGGTGTAGAAGCCTACAGAGATCTGAATTGGATGATACACTGAGCACATCTTTAGAAGTTGAATTCTCTTATGAGGGAAACAGGGTATGTTTATCACAACATGAGCTTCCCTCAAAGCAGCATTTTACAAATCTGCTTGCTTTTGTAATTGATTATTAGGAGATGACCATGAGATTTATTGCTGTGTCTGGTTTATCAGGCATGTTGCTTTGAAGGATTTGCATTTCTGGAGAGAACATGTGGTAAGAGCCAGAAATATATATGTACCTTACTCATTGTTTTGACTCTGAGAGTTTCAGAGGCTGACCAAATTGGTAGTGGGGCAGGTTCATGTTGCTTGCAATCTATCTTAGATAGTAAAGGATTGCTGCATTACTTCATCATTGATAGATATTATCATGAGATGAGTGAGGGGAAGATCTTATGATGACGGCTTCAGTGGGAGAGAATTCCCTGAATCTGATGTATGACATAAAGCCACATTTTCTGCTCAGGAACTGCTTGATGGAGAAGATGGAAAGTGAAGGAGCAGACCAGGCCCGTCTATCAGACAGTACCTGTTTACAAGGCTCCATTGTGAGCTGACTACTTTCCATGACAGGAGGTAGATGGGCGAATCCTGTTTTGCCTGAGCACTCTTCCTTTCAATGAATGCCTGAATCTTTTACTGTCTGCTGTATTTCTTGTGCACATCCAGCAATAAATAAAGGGATTATTTTGCGCATGTTAGAAGGGCAATTGGCAGCAGGTTTGCTCCTTGATGACTGGAACATCCAGTAGATGTGACGGGAAGGGAAGGAGGGAGCATGTGTGTGACAACACCCTGGAAGCAGGGGAAATGCATATGTAAATCGTCAGCCAATCCCAGCAGGAGGGTGGGGCCTGGTCTCTGAGAGTCAGTTAAGCCCCATTCAGTAGAGGTAAGAGTTGAGAGCTAAGAGTGCTGGGAGATCACAGCTCCGTTAGAGTTCAGTCAGGCAGTGAGGGCTTTACTGTTTACTGTTGATTAAAGGCAGGGAGGCTCGAAGAGTTGATTTAATCTATTCTACGTTTAAGGCAATGCATACCAACTTCAGTCATTCTTATATTTATTTATTTTCTCAATAAACTTCATTTTTTTATATTATACATCCGACTCTGCCCCAATTCATAAGGTGATGGTTTAAAAAGGTGGCAGCATTACCAAGAGAATCCTGTGAAGATTAATAAGTTGGTTCCCTACACTATACATTTTTCATCACAATCACACGTGTAAAAGGGAGGTGTCGTTACAGTGTGTGCTTGCCCAGTCCCTAAAGTTGCTGTCCCACTAGCATCCAGCCTTCCAGAGATTAGTCAAGAAATCTGAAGGGAGAGTCCATGCAGGTGCAATCTTTAGATCCTCCTCCGAATATGCCAGACGCTAGGAAGGCTCAGCTGCTCTGCAGAGGAGACAGCATACTTCTCCACCCATTCTATGAACATATAAAGCAAATAATTAACATTAATTTGACTGACGGCTTGCACAGGCAAATGTCACACACTACAAACAATGCTTACACACCAGTGCCACCAGTTGAGGCGCATTAACTTTCATGCAAAGGCAGTCCAAACACACAATTGAAAATCCTAGGGATATTTCACATAACGAGCATGCATGTGTGAAATAGCCCTTTGTGGAGATGAAAACTACAGTCTCATTAAATTCAGTGAGACTTGCTTTGAAGCCACACTAGGCAATCAGTTTACCTAGTCACATTACTATAGTGTGTGTGTGTGTGTGTGTGTGTGTGTGTGTGTGTGAGTGAGTGAGTGAGTGTGAGTATGAGTGAGTGTGAGTGTGTGATAGAAATAATTTCTGTACTTTTCCAATAATGTATCACTATTAGTGCAAACCATAAGTTCCAGGTCAGTCACATGGGAGTCTTTCTGGAGTAAAAACAATTTATACAACTCCCCAAAGTGGGCAGGAAAGAAGATAATTATGTTTTCTAAACTTAACAAGCTTCCATCGGTTCTGTTGCTGGTACTGGCTATATCTCTTGTTATGTGGGAAAGTAGCAACGTCAAAAGACAGCATAGTCAAACTAACTTCAGATTTCCTCTAGCAGGAAAGTAAGATTAATGCAGGAAACTCTTAGAGGGGGCCCCACTTACTTACTGGGGATGGGAGTAGAATAGTTGGCCTTCTGGATTTAAATGCAGATGTCAAACCCTTGAACAGACCTCTTTGGGTAAATAGAAGAGAATCCCCTGGGAAGCCCTTTGCATTAAACAGAACCACTAGAGAAAACCATCTGACTAAGTAACACTGATTTCTGAATTGCTCTCTCTTTCTCTTTCTCTGTCTCTTTCAGAAAGTATGCAGTGTCACACTACTGCCAGAGTAAGACTCATGGAATTAAAGCAACGAGACCAATAAAGCACATCTGTTTTCACTGCGAATGCAGCAGTTCAAACGATGGCTTTGCCCTACTTCAGCTGAAGCGGAATCATACATTCATACGCAAGCCAGACCTACCGCGTCGCACTTAATTTTCTAAAATTCAGGCATGCAGGCGTGCAGGTGTTTGGGGCGACAAATTAGTCCCACAGTCCTTCAGAAGCTTGTGCCGTGAGGCTGATAGGGTTCCTTATCTTTGCTGCCTTCCATGTACCCTTAGGCTATGCTTTCTATTGCACACAAAAAGGTGAATAGACCCTCTGGCTGTCAATGTGCATTTCCAGCCAGAGCAGCAGCTGATCCTGAAACTATTCAACTGAACCTCATTGGGCAGAAGCAGGCCAGCTCTGTAGTCTTAGGGGGCATTTGCTAAGGGAGAAGAACACACTCATCTCCGAACATATCCATTGTTACTTTATTTTCTTCAACCTGAAAATAAAAAGAAGTGATGTGGAAACTTTAATAAACTCATATTTATTTATACATAAAGAGAGCTAGGAAAGATCTTTTTAAAGTATTTCCGTACGGCGAGGTACAGCGATAGCAGCCATTGCAGAAGGTGGTGGTGGTGGTGGTAGTGGTTAAAATGCAACTTTTTTTTTTGTTATTCTCAATAATACTGTAATTGAATGTGAAGAGCCAAAGACATAAAATAATCTGAATGCGATAGCACTGAAATGCCACTGAAAGTTCAGAATGGTATGCAATGCATTCAACAGAGGGAAATTAGAAATTTTACATGTGTTTTCCTGAGAGGGAAGTCAGAAATAATCTGTTACTAGTTATTTATTTCCAAGCTCTGCACAGAACTACAGAACGACAGTAAAATCAGCCCATGTGCACGTAAGTAAAACATCCTGCATCCCATGTTGCTCTAAATTTTACAGTTTTACAATAAAAAGGGGACAGGATACAAAATGGAAGTGCATGAATGTGAACAACTCAGTTTTGTGCATTTACACTTAAATGTAGCAGTGGAGGAAGTTGTGATGATGAAGGAGGACTTGCACGGGAGAGGTGGATTTTATATTAAGCACCTGGCTGCAGAGCTTAGTCGTTAGATTCACCTCTGCAGCTGGGGAGTTAGAGTCTCCTGTCTGTACAAAGAGCAGAGCAAGCCTGTATATACAGCCACGGGCAAGCTAAGCAGTCCCAGGGCACCCCATGGAAGAAGAGAATGGTAAACCACAACTGAGGGTCCTTTACCTGAAAAACCCTGGGAAGGGTTGCCATTTGTCAGAATTCACTTGAATCATGCAATTTTATTTATTTATTTATTTATTTATTTATTTATTTATTTATTTATTTCCGATGGAATTATGATTATGTCAGATTGACTTTGACCAATTTAGCTTACAAAGGGAGACCACTTAAAAAGGTGAAATCTGATTTATCGGTGGCTTGAATTCAGATGTTTGCCCACCCTCAGAGGACAAGCATCGTGACCTGTCATCATCTGCCTAGATGTTATCTGAGTATAGTTTTGTGTGCATAAATGGCTAGCTGGAGCAAAAAGAAAAAAGGGGGGGAAGGAAAGAGAGAGAGAGAGAGAGAGAGAGAGAGAGAGAGAGAGAGAGAGAGAGAGAGAGAGAGAAATGCATCTGTTTCCTTTTAGCCATTGTTGTAAGATGCCCAAAATATGCAAAAGAAACAAGTTCTTCTGGTAACTATCCTTATTTGTCCTTTAGTGAGTGTAATTAATCCTGCTGTGGTATGTGTGTGTTTGTGAATGTTTTAATGAAAGTGTGACTTCTCTTTCACATCTCTTAAGAACATTTTGATCCTCAAAAATACGCTCTCCCTTGACATTGGGTTAACATGAAACGTATGTCCAAGATCTGATGTGGCATCTGGGGGGGAAGCCAGGGTTTAGGAATGATTGGGTTGCTTCCACCATGAGAGCCTAGAAGGGCTGAAAAAATAGCTTCCTAATCCTTATATTCTGAAGGAATACTTTGCAGGTGACATAAACCCACTGAGCTAGAAGCAGTAATACCAGGGGTGCTGGCACAATTAACCATGCAAATATCATGCAAACGCTGAAGCCATAAAAAAGCAAAAGCTTGGTCCTCTTTGTCAAAACCCTGCATCTTAAAGAAAAGGCATCCAGAAAGTATTATGCCTGTGTAAATTTGGGGATATCTCTGACAGGGGAGACCACTGTTAATGGGAGAATACCTGCTTCAACCGTGGAGCTGAACCAACTTGCCTACAATGAGACTAGTTGCAGGTGAGTCCTAAGATTAATCAGGTCCTTTTTCATTATTAACAATCTGCCCCTGCCAATGACATCATAGCTTGCATGGCAAGATTTTGGCCATGGTTATTCATATTGTATCCTTCAGGATACAAATCTTCTTGAGGCAAGCTACATATTTAAGATATTTTAATAACCTATGAAAAGCATGTGAGGAAGAACTAAAATGTGCAAGCCATTTGCGCATCTACCCATGCTTCTACAACCTGCTATAAAAGATGAGCTCATGCAAGCCTCCATGCACTCACCTGCCAGATAATTGGCCTTGGATCAGATAACTCAGTGGTAGAATATGTTTGACAAGCTCAGAAGGCCTGAGCAATATTTCAGTGCTAGCCACATGTTTCACCCTATTCCCAAGGAGAGTCCATGGGCCAGATATAGCTGAAGGTATAACAAGAGGAAATAGCTGATAAATTGGGTCCCTATGGTCAGGGAGAGATTCTAGTGAGCTATTTTGTCATATCCATGTTCATTTTCCATCTGGTTCATGGGAGCTTTTCTGGAGGGCTTCCAATTTCCCGCTTTGTCTCCATTCTATCACTGTTGCGGCAGAACTCACAGGCCGTTTCAGTTAAGTTCTTGGTCTTGAACTACTTTTGTATGAAACAAAATGGAAACTGGTCACTATGTAAGTATCTGGAGGTGAAAGAGACAAGCTAGCAGTTACCATGTTAACATGAAGGAAAGCAAAAACAAAAAACCCTGCACAAACAAATACGTGTACTTTAGCATCACAGCTTGCCAAAATAACAAGAACATAGATAAAGAGATAATCAATTCACTACAAATTATATAAATTAAAAGCCCACATCCAAACACTCTTTTAGGGGACTATAAACCCTGCTGTCACTGACCATTTTGAGGCTGGCATTTGGTAGCTTTCTGTGTCCTCGCTACGTATAAGTTAAGATGGAAGGTCTAAATAAACCTTGCTGAACTTGTGTCAGAACCAGATGTTACAGATAGCCCTCAACTAGAAGAAGAAAACTATAACGTCTGTGTGTCCCACCACTCATTTTTTTCACTTCTAGGACTATGATGCTTTGCTTGTTTGGTTTGGTTTTTGTTCAGGATTTTACCATGGGATTTCTTTGAAGTCTGAATTCACATACCTGGAGAGACTGCTTCAGACATCACTCTGTCTGCAACATTGTTTTCCAAGCTCTAATTACTCTCTCTCTCTCTCTCTCTCTCTCTCTCTCTCTCTCTCTCTCTCTCTCTCTCTCTCTAATACTCAGAGTCCTTTTATTTACTTAGGGCAAGTTGCTTCCAGTTAAGAAGAGGAAGCTTGTACATCTTGTCACATACCCATTTGCATGATTGCCAGGTAACACAGACTGCCAATGCCAGCTTCTTAACTTTTGGCCCTTTGCCACTGAGATTTAGCCAATACTGTACACATGCTGGTGGGCATAGGTAATAGGGTTCTGACCATAGCTTCTTTCTCCTATCAGTGGGCTTATTCTTGAGTAAATGACCTCAGTTTCACAATTCTAGTTTAAACATAATATCAGTAAGACATTAAAATGTTGTAGGCAAATTCTGCTTCAGTGAGTTGTGACGAGTCAGAGAGATTGTAGCAATCTTGCATTTTGCTTGTCTATCTAATGGAGAGACAGTCGGCCGGCAAAATAATTATCCGAGCAGCAAGTTTGAATGGAAATAGTTAATATGTCAGTCAAACCTGGATCTATCATTATTACATACTGTATGTTTGTGGAACCCGAGTTAATGGTGGAAGACAGACACTTATGAACTGTGCAACAAACTAATGGTAACATTTTTTAAAAAATTAGATACAATAGTGAGGCACTGATTATTGACACAACACCAAGAGCTGAAGAGCTAGTTGGTGAATATTGAGAACTGCTTTATCTCGACCTGATTATACCTTCCCAATCCCATATGTTCAAATGCTATAATACAAATTGGTAGAAAAGATAAGGTTAGTGACAGAAGAATGACGTTGAGCACTATAGCAGAACCACTTAACCTTGCCGCTCGTACTGTCTGACTTTTAAAAGAAGTGGAACGGAAAAGGTTCTCTCTCTCCCCCTTCTAGGAGGTGGGGGAAGCCTGGCTTTAGTGATAAGGTCTGGATAGAATATGCATTCCAGGTCCCTGCAATGGCTATTAGGCAAACCTTACTATGACAAGACAAATTGAGACCACATTAAAGCTGTTCTATTTGTAACAAGGCTCTTGGGCCTGAAAAATATCTTGTGATGTCAGAGGTCACTGGTTCAATCGAGTTACACACGAAGGACTCATGAGAAGTCATAATATTAACCAGATTACCTAGTGATCTGAAGCCTTTAAGTTTGCCCACAACAGGATTTTATAATCACAACTTTCTGCATTTTTAAAGTGCGATATCAGATGAAAGCAAACAAAACAACCCTCTCTCCCACCCACCCCATGCCCCACAGATGGCTGTATGAGGAAACAGTGATAAAGCCGTGTTAAGGTTGCTATTGAAATTTGGCTAACATCTTATGTTTTAAAACAAGGGAAACTCTCTGTTTTGTTGAATCACTCTCTGCATGAGGTGAAAGTCAGGACGAAAATGTATACAGTGGACCCTCGTATAACAAACGGTTTGTATAACATAAAATCTGTACAACATAAAAAATTCCAGAGATAGGAGAAATTTGCTTAACAGAATTGCCTATGGGGCAAATCTGTACAACATAAAAATGGTCGCGATTAGGGATTACTCTGTTTTCAATGCATTCCTATGGGAAATTAGTATACAGGAAAATTTGCTTAACAGAATTTCATTTGAAGCGAATTAATTCTTTTATACAAGGTACCACTGTACTTTAAATTTCAAACACATTGTAAACACTCGTAGCAAAAATCTAGCTAGTTTCTCACACAGATCTTGCTAGCTTCACCCACACTGTGCGAGTGTGCGGAGGGTGGGGGTGTTTGCTTTAAATGTCTACATTTTTTGAAATGTGGTATACTGAGTGAGCAGAGTAGGTTATCAGAATTGCCTAAAGAAATTGGGGGTATAATCTTTAGAGATAATATCAATATGTTGTAAAAAGGCATGCAAATCGGAATGGAGATGATTGCACAGCCCAGCCTTTGAAGACGGTCCAAAATCTTCAATTCGTTCCAAATGTAGCAGCTTACTCTTTGTTGGAACTCAGTTGAAGAACAAACTTAGATAGGTTTGGCAGATCCACTCCCTTCTGGCTCTCAGGAGTGCATTTAACATCTTACTATTTCAGCAGATATGTAGATAACTGAAAATTTTATTCCAGAGATGCTTAATTTTATTTTATTACTAAAAACTGCTATAAGAGTACGAATGCTTCATGTGTTTTCAACAAACAATACAACAATATGGTTTGAAGGGTTAACAAGACCTACCCAAATCCTTACTGAAGAATACTGCAGGATATAAGTTGAATGAACGTATGAGACCTTTGGGTAGTGGGCAGCATACAAGCTATATAAATAAAATAAAATAAAATAAAATAAATGACAACGCCTCACATGAAGACAGATATCTTCTGTTGACTGGAATATCTTCACTGAGTTATCTCACCTTGAGAAGCTCTGAATGAGGCTCAAGAAACAGAAATTAATCCACTGAAAAGTACAACAGATACAGTCCACTGTCCAAGTCAGCACGCTACAGTTCTGTTAATGGCAGTATAACTCAGTTCAGGCCTGTTAAGCCAAAGAAAATATTTTCTCAAACCATGGGACCTCGCACAAACAAAGCTTCAAGTCTCACCATGGGCCCAGAAGTGATTTAAATGGGATCTCTTTTTGTTTTGCAGGCATAAAAGGCAGAAATATTTGGAGCGCCTGAGAGGCAAATATGGTTCTACTAAAAGCCAAGGTAAGTTTATCTTGCCTCAAGTCGGGTCTGTATTTCATTTAAAGCAGTTAACGTTCAGATCCTTGAAAGGATGGATGGTTTAGCTGAATGAATTTACTTTGTATGAGCTAACTAATCGCCATCAAATATACTTCATATATGCATATATGTAAAAATGGGTTTTTTCTTCAGAAAAATTATTCTCTTTACTTGAATTATATTT
This sequence comes from Phrynocephalus guinanensis, assembly GCA_037367245.1. NCBI lineage: Eukaryota > Metazoa > Chordata > Lepidosauria > Squamata > Agamidae > Phrynocephalus > Phrynocephalus guinanensis. Next base: position 89,830,974 of record CM074734.1, read on the forward strand.
TACATGTAAACATTCAAAGGAAAAAATTGACAAGGGCATTTGCCATCTCTTCTGCCTTAAATACACAATTGACTACAATGACTATTGACTAAGGCACATGACACACATTTTCTCCATTTGCAACTATGAGAAACTGAATTTTGTAAGTAATATAGGCTTGGGTTTTTCAAGAACTTGAAGTCACATTCAATACAAACAGGGTAACCTGCACCACACCTCACATTTATTCTAGTTTTTAGCTCAAGGGGCCGGGGAGTATTTTTCCATATTAATCTGGAAAAGTGAATCCCATCTGTGGTAAAATGTACAGGCACACAGGCACACATAGGCAGAGCTATTTTCAAAGGTTAAAATGTACACAATCAGACATGACAAGCAGTGCAAGGGACTTGAGGTCCCATAGAGGTTATCAGAACAAGAAGGAAAGGTACTTATTAAACGTAGAAATTGCCGTACATAATTGCATGAAATATTCAATTGGTATCTTGACAACCAATCTTGAAAAAGCTCAAGTATTTTGAAACAGAGTCTATCAACGGAGACGTGGATGTCCAAAATATAACCAGTCAATCTTTTAGTTGAGACACTGAATGAAACAAAGCATTACATCACACAGAAATCTCAGAGCAATCAGACACAATTTTCCCTAAAGCCCTTCAAGGCTTGCCCTGCCATACCACAAAGTCTCTGCAGGCACTACCATTTATACAGGAGGAAACAGAGATGAAGGCAGCAATAAGTGCACAAAAAGGGAGACTTGTTGAGTAGAGATGGGCACGACTAGGGAAAATGACGTTTTCGAGTTGCCGTGTGTCGGAGGCGGCCTGTGTCGGCTCGTTTCCGTTTTTCGTGAAACTTCGCAAAATTTTGTCATTTTGTTTTTCGTTTTTTCGTCTGTCGTTAAACTGGTTTGGGGGGGTAGCGGGCTCCTGGAGGCACCTCTTTTTTGGGGGGTGGGTGCCTCCTATCCTCACCCGCTAGGGAAAGCAGGCTCCTGGAGACCCCTCATACATGGGGGTCTCCTCTCCTCACCTGCTGCAAAAGGGCATGCATGCATAGCCATATGGCTATGATTGCATACCCAGTTGCACGCAGAGACACAGCAGACTGGCAGAGGCACCCCTCTTTTTGGGGTGCCTTCCCTGCATCAGTCAGGCCTCGGGGGCATGGTTTGCATGATGTCACACATGCTGCCAGCCAAGCCAAGCCTGCAGGAGTCACCCAGAGCCACAAGTGGCGGACTGGCAGACTCTCACCCCCGCTGTGTCTCACTAAGAAGGGAATTGTACTTGCTAGTAGTGCAATGCAAGTACAGATCTGGCTTAGGCAACAGGGTTAGCGCAAGGGCTAGGGTTAGGCTAGTTACGGGTGAGGTTAGGGTGAGTATTGGGGTGCACCTCTGGGGGCCTCTCTGACCCACTTAGAAGGACAGTGTACTGGCGAATGGGTTAGGCTTAGGGTTAGGGTTCGGGTTCGGGCTACGGTTAGTGGGCTTTTTATGCCCGGTTGGCACATCCCAGAAGTCTCTGTGGTCAACCTGGCCAAGTGGCCATGCGATTGGTGGAATGGCTCCAAAAATTTGCATGGTCACTCCCATGGCCAGCCCATCATTGCGCAGGTGTAAATAAAATAAAATAAAATAAAATAAAATAAAATAAAATAAAATAAAATAAAATCAATGGAGAGAGGAAAGAGGAGACATTTTGTTGCAAGAAAAACCCACTGCTACTGTAAAAATTCTGGCAGTTTTAAAATAGCAATTTTCGCATGTTTCTGTGTGGTGCTTGTGTGTTTTTGGACCACAATTTCAAAAAAAAAATTGTGGTCGCCGCCCCATTTTGGATCCCCCGCCCGCACCGCATGGCATGGCGACTCGAGTCCGGCTGCCCAGGACAGGAGAGGGGGGGAGGCCGGGACCCCCCCCCAGAAACCACCCCTCTGGTAGGTGCACTCTGCACTGAAGGCATATTTTCGCCTGCTTTTTGGCCCGGGAATGGGGGGGGAGTTGAAAACTTTTTTTCTGTGCCGCTTCCGCTTGAATTGCGGCGGCCGGCGGCGAGTCCGGTGCTTTGTGAGCGACTACGACGAGGATTTCCACCACCACCAGAGCAGCCCAGGACAGGAGAGGGGGGTCAACCACCCCTCTGGTAGGTGCCCTGAGCCCTCACTCAGGCAGGCATATTTTCGCCCAGCTTTTTGGGCGGGAATCGGGTTTTTTTAAACTTTTTTTTTAAAAAATTCTGTGCCGCCGCTTGGCATCGCGGGATCGCCGCGATGCCAGGAACGACCACGACAAATCAGACCCAATTATTATTTAGTCGGTTCGAGTTTGAGTTCTGGCGGAGTAATTCCCGTTACCGTTTCCGTTCTGTAACGGAAACGAGGAATGGAAACGGAAACGGGAATTCCGCCAAGTCGTGCCCATCTCTATTGTTGAGCATTGACTCAACTAGAGAGGGTCACCATTCCTCTTCAAGTTTTAAAATATCTGGAGCTAGCATTGCTGCCATGTTAGATTCCAAGCAATTCCATCCAGTCCTGACTAGAAGATACAGCCCTCACTATAGCCTCTTTCAAAAACAAACAGCCTACTTTTAAGGAATGCAATGCAATAGAATGCAATGCAATGCAATGCAATGCAATGCTATATAATATAATATAATATAATATAATATAATATAATATAATATAATATAATATAATATAATATAATCACTTTCTGACCTCTCTTCTTCCAGAACAGAGATCCAAGGAAGCTCACAAAGTACTTTAAAATAATAACTAATACCCCCCCAAAAAAAGCCCACTGCAATTGTTTTTATTTTACAACTACAATTAAATAAATATAACCTTTTAAAGAAACAAAAGTATTATGACATTGTAAAAACTGATAAATGTATTTCAAGTTGAGGGTTCATGAATTACAATCAACTTTCTCAGAAACATAGACTATAGAAATTAGGCTGCAGGTTTGGATTACACAGAGTGCCTCATGTAAGGAGGAAGCCTACAACTGAATTGCAGCTATAACAAGTTATGCTAAGAAAAACCTCTTGAGTTGAAATACCTTAAAAACAATTGAGTTAAAATAAAATTTAAAATAGTTGCATGCCTGTTAAATGTCCCTTCTTTAACAAACAGTCAGTTCACGCAAAACTATTTGAATACTCTTGAATGGCATTTCTCCAGTGTGGGAGGGGGACCTCTGAAGCTCCCACCACATACCCTCAGTAAATATGCCTCTGATGATGGCAGGGATAAGAGAAGGGCCTTACCCCACACTTTCAGACATACAGTTGCAGAAACTGGGCTACAAACTTCAGTATTTGTGAAACAGTGTCCAACATTTGAGGTGAAGTACAAATACCATGGGCGTGTCTTCAGCCTAAAAATGGCAGATGGACCGACAGTGGAGAAAGGATGGGGAACACTGCCACTGTTTAGATTTCTCAACACAGGAATTAGAACAGCAAAGACACCAAGAAAAGTGGAGACTAGAGGGGGAGTAGTTGTAGAAAGATGAAAGTCAAGTTGCTTAATAAACGTTCAGTGAAGAGGTTTTTATTCATAAGAGGGGTGTGTTTCTTGAAATGGTTGACAATGGAATATTACGATACTCTTGGCAAGGGACCATAATGCTTACCTATTCGGAATTTCCACATATTCCACCTGGGGATGCCAGAAAACTTCACTTGATGTGCAGTTTTAACTGAACTGAACTAACTTCCACTTTCCAGATAAGATGCAGATTGGAATACATTTGTCCTTGGAATCCCACATCTTTTTAAATTGTAGTGTCGTTTTTGGTTCAAATTGAGTTTGCAGTTGTGTGTATACAAAAGAAAATTGAATAAAACTGTGTGTGTGTGTGTAAAATAATGTATATGTATATGCATATGTATATGATGTATATGTATATGTTAAAAGGTGCACAAGATATTTTCTTAATGTAAAAGCACTAGTTTTCATGGAGAAAGATGCATAACTGAATATCTGCACAGCTGTCATGGATATGACACCCTGGATTCTGTATGTATATGGGGAGGGGGCAGGAGGTACAAATTCAAGACAGAAAGCTGGCAACTGCCAGGTGATAAAATTTACACTGCTCATTCATGACTAGCTATGGTTTTGGTAGAAATGTACCTCAGATGGACTGAAATCCTGTTGCACACTTTACCTTTGGTAGAGCTGATGACATGGTAATTTTTTTTTAAATAAAACATCTCTGATCCCTACAAGGTCTTGAGGCATCCCCGAAATCCCTTTTGGCACTGAAAACCCACTCAGGTTTGTGAGGGCAGAGTCTTTAACTACTGCTTCCACCTGGATGACATTTAAAAAAAACCCTGGCAGTCACAATTTTAGGAATTGAAGATTTTCCCTGCCCTGCATCCTTCAGTGAAAGGGATGCCATGGTATTGTCAGGGCATGTGTAATCCATGATTTAGCAGATTTAGCAGATTTCTCTAGCCCACAGTAGAGAAAAGGATCACAAAGATTGGAGTTCTTAATTTTCTGCAGCCTATTTACATATATGCATCCAAGTAACATATATACATCCAACCAAGTAACAAAATACATTGTATGGTTCCATCAAGCACGTCCGAATACAGATCCAAATGCCATGCCTGACAGACAGAGAACCACATAGAGTGTCACAAAGATTGACTTATATAGACTATTTGTCCAATGACAGTTGTCCCCTAAGTCACCTGAGCCACGCTTCTAGAGCTTTGCTCTTACTGTCCTTGGAACTCTTGCTTTTTCTCAAGGATATCTAAGTCTCTCTTTTTTGTCCCTAACTGCATACATCTAAAACTCCTTGGGCATTTTATTCGTAATGCCCTGACAAGTATCTTCTGAGGACAGGAATGAAAAATGGCCCAAAATGGCCAAGCACAGCATAAAGGTGGTGGGACTGAGGGAAGGCTCAGTCCTGAAGACCTTGACACCCAGTGAGGCTCTTTCAAGAAGAGGCAGTCTTTCTGAGCCTACGGATCCAAGTTGTCTATGTGTTTATAACCAGCATGTTGGTTATAACTAACATGATGAATTGGGCTGAGAAACAGACCAGTGATCAGTAGTGCTTTTGTAACACAGTAGTTGTATGCTACTTTCAAATCAGCAATCTGGCTGCAGATTTTGGACCAGCTGAAGTTTCTGAACACACTCTTTAAAGACAGCCTCATGTTCAATGTACAGTATTACTGTTATCCAATAACCCACATGATTAGGCACAACAAAAATAAATGAAGACAAATATTTTCCACTAGAAACTTATTAAAAATATATAACTAAAATCCTGTTCATAGCATAGGACAGGTTGATTCCTCTCAAACAGTATCTCCACCACAATTGGTCTGTGTGTTTGTGATTTGTCACTCCCAAGAGTTGTGGTAGGGACACAGGAAGAAACAGGCTGAAAGTTGTGCCTTGACTGGTAATATTTCAGTGTACATGTAAATATAAAACACACAAACACACACACATGTCAAATTTATATTCCACTTTTACATGAGTCCTGGACACCTATGGCAGTCCACTCTTAGTTACAGCAACAAGCAATGCCATTAAGTTAGGCTTAATAAACCCTGTGAGATCTGTCAACAATAGTTAGAATTCATTAGGGGGAAATTTAGACAGCCATCTTAGGTATGCTTTTAAGCAGTCCTTGGAGCAATTTATTTACAAAAGCCAGACATTTCATTGAGGAAGGTATGGTACAAAACAGATTAGATAGGAGAATTAGTTTCCAGAACCACAGGAAATCAAACTCTTTAGCATTTCACTGTTGAGTACATCTTAGGCTAGTAAACAACTTTTAATCTCTTCACATGGCAGTTGTAAGAGCTCAAGATCAGCTGCCCCCAAAATGGGTCTTCCGCAAACATGGCCACAAGGAAGCCACAAGGCGGAGTGCGCTTAGCTACAGGGGCAGGGGGACTGCTCAGAAGTAGGAGATTTCTCCAAGGACAACGCCCTTCCCTGGTAGACCTAATGCACAAGTGGTCATACCTCAGGCCTCGATGAGGGTCAGGCAACCCAGCCATGAAAGCCTCAGAGCTGGCTCAGACAAGTGACTGGGCTCAGTATCTACCTACGGTTGCATCATGTCAGCTAAACTCTTGCCTTCCTGATCCGTGCTGTGACTACTCTGCTATTTCCCATTTTTTATCATAGAAGTCTCCTTTTTATCTTTCCGCTCTACTGGTTATTGACTATTGATTGTTTTGGCCTTAGCAGTTTAGCTCCCTGTACTTATTGTACTGACTTGCTGATGAGTAAATTTGGCTTTGCCATATTGCTTCTCTGCTTTGTCGTCTTCTGGGCCAGGACTGAGTTGGTCATGTGCGCACATCGTGCCAAGTACCTCTTTTGACTTTGCAGTGGGTTTCCCACACCAAAGTGTGTCTTTTGAAGATGAACATGAGATATGATTCAGGAGATTTAAGAGGTGAACTAATGCTGCTGCAGTAGGCATGGCTTTATTACTACACCCTGGAGCCTTTTATCATCATATGCAGCTCTCATGGGCTGGATGGCACCTGCTTTGGGATGCAGCAGCTTCTTGTACTTCTTGTATCTGTCATGTGCTATCAGAAATGTAAGCCTAGATTAGGAATGCTGAAAAACCAACAAAGAAACACACTACCTGACCAGGAGAAAGTAAAGAGAAGGTTTCCATGAATTGACCATGCTTTATTTCTCCTTTATATATTCTAATTTGTCAATTTCCTCATCAGCACTGTTTGCCATGTCCTGTTCATAAATGTGGAACTCCCTGCCACAGGATGTGGTGAGGGCATCTGGCCTGGATGCCTTCAAAAGGGGATTGGACAGATTCCTGGAGGAAAAGTCCATCACAGGTTACAAGCCATGATGGAGATGTGTAATCTCCAGGCTTAAAACTGGGGTACTTCAAGGGCCAGATGCAGGGGAGTGGTATCAGGAGACAGGTATCTAGTCTCATGCGCTCCCAGACTCATTTGGTGGGGCCACTGTGAGATACAGGAAGGTGGACTAGATGGCCCTTTGGCCTGATCCAGCTTGGCTCTTCTTATGTTCTTATGTTCTTATGTCTGTAATGAAGGTGGAAATCCATATAGGAAATACAAACAAAAATAAAAGAATGGCAGATTCCTTTGAAGAGAAATCCTATAACAAAGACCCTGCAGTTCTAAAAAGTGAAGTGAAAGCTGCTGTGAAAGCACTGGGAAGAAATGAATTCCCAGGGATAGATGGAATGTCAACAGAACTCTTTCACGTCAGAGACTGAATCTGTCAAAACTCTGACAAGAATATGCCAACAAATATGGAAAACAAAACAATGGCCCTCACAATGAAAATGTTCAATATATATTCCAATTCCCCAAAAAATGTAAATCTATGTAAGCACTTTTCACATGGTTTTCTACAAACCACTGCTAGAGGCTGTATTGCATAAAGGTAAAATAAGGTGGGATTTACTTCTGTAACCCAGAAACATAACAATAGCTCTTTGTTTTCATATTATTAGGGATGGGAGCTTTTCTAAGTGACCTTACAATTATGTATTTTTCTCGAGATTAAATTTTCTATAGTGGTCCAGTTAGAGTCGCACGTCTGCAAAAAGTCACAGTTCTACATCTCTCTCTCTCTCTCTCTCTCTCTCTCTCTCTCTCTCTCTCTCTCTCTCTCTCACACACACACACACACACACACACACACACACACACACACACACACACACACACACACACACATTGCTTACCCTTGCCTGAGGCTCGTTACATACTTTATGTGAGAGGTCACCAGAGCTTCAGCCTCCTTCTTTAAACATACATAAGAATCATAGAGAAGAAGAAGAGTATTACATACAGAATCTAGAAGAATATTATTTGATGGAGCAGGATGCCTTGCTTCCATTGCTGTGCAATCATAACCAGCCCACACACATTTGAGATAACGGAGAAGAGCCTCCAGGTCAGAGAATACATAACATGCAGGCCAGTGTTTGCCCAGGCCCTTCTTATTTCAGAAATGAAGCACCACTTGTGCTTATCGTATCCTGGGGTTGAAACTTCACCTTATTAACTTACAGGTACTTCTTCACTGCCTCCAGCTATGTAAATATCCAGAGTGTAAGGAAAGCAAACCTAACCTGAAGACCAGATGGACCCAGGTACATTATCTTTATCCTTAAGTCCACAAGTGGAAGCATACTAGGCTTACACTTTAAAACAGGAAGATGTGATTAGTCTTTAATATTTTAAGTGTTTGTTTAACTTTAGTTTCCCAGTTCATTGCCTTGGGTTTAAAGCTACTGAAATGTAATTAACTGGAGCAGGAAAACCTTTACCACTCCTAATTACTGGTCAAGATTTGGGGCCTGAAGACAATATGCAACTGAGTGATTCAATAGAACCTGTCTAACGTAATTTAATTGCTCGAGAAAAGTGTCTCTAGGTTGCACTTAGATAAATGAAAAATGAATGCTCCTAAGGTGAGTAAAAACAAAAATAAAACCACAGCCATATTTAGAAGCTAGCAAGAATATATTTCCCGGCACAGGTCATGGGCTCGCAATAGAACATGTTGTTCAATGTGACTCATGGCCATCTTGCATTAAAGAGATGAGATGAAGTTTACTGCTTATGCGGGACAAATAAAATTGCTCTCTCTCTCTCTCTCTCTCTCTCTCATACACGATGTGGACAAAGTAGAAGAGGAAAAAATGTTTTCCCTATCACACACTAGAACTAGGGGGCACTCCATGAAACTTTGGGGTGCTAGATCTCAAAGAAATAAGAGAAAGTATTTTTTCACCCGGAGGATCACTGGTCTGTGGTAGAGATGGGCACGAAACGAACAATTTGTTCGTTTCCATTTTCATTTTTTTCATTTCGTTACGCAACGAAACGACAAACTTATTTTGTCTCCAAAATGAAACAAAATGAACAGAAACACCGGAAATTTTGTCGTGTGTTTCGTTTCTGTTACTGCAATACAGTGAACTGCTTTAAATGCTAAAAAAATTCACAAAAATTGAAATAAATGGTAACGAAACGAACGCAAACGAAAATGAATTTTTAGCAAAAATTTGCAAAAAATGGAAACAAACCGAAATGGACCCTACATGACAAACGACAAACAAAACATCATTTTTTTTATTCGTGCCCATCTCTAGTCTGTGGAACTCCCTGCCAGAAGAAGTGGTGACAGCGGTCAGGCTTGATAGGTTTAAGAAAGGATTGGACAAGTTCATGGAGAACAAAAGCATCACTGGCTATCATTATGGATACCTAAGGGCAACCGCCTGGTTGGAGTGATAGGCAGGATATCACTCAATGCCATTTGCAGGGAATCGTAAGCAGGTGAAGACATCTGCTTGGGAATACCCTGAAGCAAATGGTGAGCCGCTATGTGAGACAGAATGCTGGGCTGGATGGGCTCTGGCCTGTTCCAGCAAGGTTGTACTTATGTTATGTTAACTAACTTAAACTATTTTAAATGGCACTGAAATTATTCACTAATACTTGTTATGGCAGAAAGCATGGCTCACCCAGAATAATACAGTGTCTATGCCTATTCATGTCTAAAGCCAGATTTCTTTAGGTGTGAATATTTTGAAGATTCAAAGGAAGTATTAGAGATCAAATACTATAAGCTGACTGATAATAGATAGCTTCCGAAAATCTTTCACCCCATCCATTCTTCTTTTTGTTTTCTAATATGAAAATTTATTTTATTGTTCATTTTGTATGGTTTGTTAAGCCGAAATTATTGTAAACTGCCCAAAGTGGCATTCATGCCAGATACCTGGTAAATAAATAAATAAATAAATAAATAAATAAATAAATAAATGTATTTAGCCAAATATCTCCTACTTCACCCCCAAAACGATCGATTCATCCATTTTGTATCTCCTGCTTTGGAACACAACAGTCTAAGAAATGCTTCCAGATAGTAGAATATTTATTTAGCAACAATTCTATCTATTTCTCCTTACCTGAAAATGCCACAAAAAGCCAAAGTAGAAGTAGACACAAAGGGGAGGGGGGGTTGAATCAAATTGGTAGATGATCTGCCATTTTCAAAAGTCTGCTGGTTCATACTGAGCTGTTCAGGAGACTTGGTTGATTTTGACATCTAGAAAACTCTGCTCCCTTAAACCCAGCCTGAAAGAACTGGCTACTTCACCTCTAGGCTGACATAATTTTCAAGTCAATACTGGGGTCTTCAGAGGGAAGTGGGATACAGTATTTCAGACTGAAGGCATCACAATCTGCTTCCACCTTGCCTCCAGAATGATTCATTTTTGGTGTCTAGTGCTCTCCATATGTGGAAATGGTCCTCCGTTGTAGTCATGGTACCACAAACCAGCACAGATCTTCAGCCGGGGTTTCCATATCAACAGCATTTCATCCCCTGGGATTTGAGGTCCAAAATTTGAGGCCAATGACATGAGGCAGGAAAGGACCAAGAGAGAATGAAGCTTTCCCTGACTCTGATGATTGTTGAGAGTGGAACCGCTGCTAAATCAGATGACTGCAGAAACCAGCATGAGAGGAATCTGATCAAATGGGCCAAAAATCCAATTTATATTCAGTTACTGTGGCAAAATACAGCCAGGAAATGGCAAATTACTATGGTAAACTGAGCCACACACACATTCAGCATCTTCCTAGTGACAAAATGAGTCCAAAAGATGCCCTGATTACTATTATTGCCATATGATTAGAACTCATATCATATATGGTCTACTCATTATGGGAAGCCTTTCAAGGTATAGCACCAATGCAGGGGCTTGTTGAATACTTGGTGCCTGTTCACATGGACTTTTTTGCCCAGGCTTCACCCTGCTGCTTCAGGAACGTACGCAACAAGAAGGCTCATGATTTATGATACTGCTGTTCTATTCCTTTCCTTGATCCAGTTGGAACCATGTGAGTACCTGCACCCAATCACCTTTCTTCCCAGTACCTTTCCTTTGCCCTTGGTGGTTTGGCAATACACAAGCTCAGCCTCAAAGCACAGCTTGCCTGCTTTGTGCTGAATCAGCAAATGGCTGCCCAAGCTTTAAAGCTACTTTACACAAATCTCCAACTTTCCCTTCCTCTAGTGCTGAGAGACACCCCCTCACCTGAAAACCCAGAGAAACAGCAGGTCCTTGAAAATTCAATACTAGAACAGAGCTGTTTGACTTCCAATGATTTACTTTATGAACACCCATATTTATAACCACTCCAATGCTTGTTAAAGTCCTCTGTCTCCAAAATGAATACAGTGGACCCTTGTCTAACAAACAGTTTGTATAACATAAAATCTGTACAACATTAAAAAATTCTAGAGATAGGGGAAATTTGCTTACCATAATTGCCTATGGGGAAAAACTGTACAACATAAAAATGGGATTATACTCCATTTTCAATGCATTCCTATGGGAATTTGTATAAAGGACAATTTGCTTAACATAATTTCATTTGGAATGAATTAATTCCTTTATACAAGGTTCCACTGTATTTATGACTACTGTGACCAACATTGTAAACAGCTGCATTCATTTCACCCAGCGTGGCAGGAAGAAAATGCAGAGAGGGCCTATCTTTTCAACTGTTGTCTGGGAACCAGTGGATTTGTAAGAGCAAGAAGCTGTGCTATCAGTGGAGGAAACTGCCGGCCCTATCCAGGCCCCCGAGAGCCACAGCCCTGACTGAAGGGTTGCTCTGTTTCTTAGGCTCCCCTCTGTCATGAACGTCACCTGTGGCATTTGCTTCCTCGTCCAGTCTGAGCCTCCCATCTTCTTCCTTCCACTCTTGCCAGGCAAAGCTAATTGAGGCAGTTCACCAAAAGATGCAATAACATACTGAAAGGTTGTATCCAGAAATGGGGTTTCCTTGCTTCTTGATAAGCATAGGGTTTTAGGGGTTTTGTTTGTTTGTTTTTGCTTTTCGCTTTTGGTCTTGCCCAATATCTTTGTGAATTGTCCCTGGTTTCTCTAAGATTTGCTCCATCACTCAGTTGTTTCTCCAGAGGACAACAGTGTTGACAAGTAGAAGTAAGCACTTTGAATCCTGCCTGGGTAGTGGGCAAGACCTCTTCCTTCATTAGGTCCCAACATGCCAGCTCAAGAGGATGAAACAAAACAGGGTTTATTAAACTTGGACAGGGTTGTACAACATCAGGGGCCACTTTCAGCCCTCTTGGTCTCAGTTCTTGGCCTTAGCCCAATTCCTTTCCATTCCTGTATCTTGTTCCCCTGTTCCACTCACAGGGGCAGCCCAGTCTCTACAGAACCTCTGGTTCCTTTCATCAGAACCTGGGATGTAGCCATTCTGAGAAATCTTAAATCATGGGGTGACCTGGCCTCCAAATAGCTCTGAAGAGAGAGGGGTGAAATGTCCACAACGTGGGCAGGGTTGATGGTCGGTTCCTGATCAAGCACAGACCAGTCCCAGGTTTTAACTCTTCTGCTGTCTCCTGGTGTGAAAATCTCTGAGCCACTTTTCTTGCACTGGCATCTACTCTGGGTGGGACTGGGTTTTCCCACCTTTTGAGCCGCCTTCTTTTCTCTCTCTCCTTAATATGAGGGTTGATGGGGGACCTTAAGCTTCTCCTAGGTCAGTGCTGGTGAACCTATGGCACGGGTGCCAAAGATGGCACTCAGCCCTTTCTGTGGGCACCTGACATTGCCCGTTCACAGCCACCCGGATTCAGGTGAAATGGCTGTATTGGCACTTTGCAAAAAAAAAAAAGTGGGTTTTGAATTGCAGTTTAGGCACTCGGTCTCTAAAAAGTTCACCATTACTGTCCTAGGTGGTGCCAGAGGGTGGGGTTTAGATTCATTAGACAGTGGGGAACATTTTGAGACAAACCAAACCTGTACAAGATGGATGGGCTTCATTTGAACCAAGATGGAACCAAACGGCTGGCGTGCAATATAAAAAATATGACAGAGCAGCTTTTAAACTGAATTTTGTGGGAAAGCCGACAGGAGCTGAGTGGCATCACTGTGGAATGATGTTGGAGAGGATAGAGAACAAAAAAAGGGATGACATAGTAGGTATTAGGACTGGGAGAATAATGGGATGTGATAGTTTGTCTACTGGAGTGAAAAGCTGCAGGGGAGAAAGAACAAACAAGCAGGCTTTCTTGGGGGACCCACTGTACAGGTGCTTTTACGCCAATGCTCAAAGCCTCCGAGCAAAGATGGGAGAACTTGAACATTTGGTGGCTAGGGATGACATTGATATAGTGGCTATAAAAGACACCTGGTGGAATATGGAGAACCAGTGGGATACCACAACCCCAGGCTATAAACTCTATAGGAGAGATCGAGACGGGCAGGTTGGAGGTGGAGTGACCATCTATGTCAAAGGAGTAAAATCCAGCAGAATGGAGATTGATGGTGGGTCTGATTCCACATAGAATCAAGGTGGGTTAAAGTACCAGGTCCAAGGAGCAATGTGATATGGGGTTGTGCTATCATCCACCAGATCAAAAACTGAAATGAGGAGACAAATAATGGAGGTGTCTAAGAGGGACAGGATAGTAATCATGGGGGACTTCATTTATCTCCACATTGACTGGGACAATGCCAGTTCACAACAAGAAAGAGAAACTGGGTTTCTTGACAGGCTAAATGACTTTGTCTTAGAGCAACTTGCCATGGAGCCCACCTGAGAACAGGCAACTTTGGATCTAATACTGTGTGATACTCAGGACCTGGTCATTGATGTGAATGTCACTGAGCCGCTGGGGAACAGTGACCATGCTGCAATCCCCTTTGCCATGCATGTTGGGGGGGAAGCATCAAGCCACTCAAATTGAACATTGGGAGAGTGAGAACAGACAAAAAAATACTTTAACCAGTGTGTTGTTAATCTGTGGAACTCCCTGCCACAGGATGTGGTGATGGCATCTAGCCTGGATTCCTTCAAAAGGGGATTGGACAGATTCCTGGAGGAAAAGTCCATCACAGGTTACAAACCATGATGGAGATGTGTAATCTCCAGGTTTAAAACTGGGGTACTTCAAGGGCCAGATGCAGGGGAGTGGTATCAGGAAACAGATATCTAGTCTCATGCGCTCCCATAGGCATTTGGTGGGGCCACTGTGAGATAGAGGAAGCTGGACTAGATGGGCCCTTGGCCTGATCCAGCATGGCTCTTCCTATGTTCCTACTTCTACCTTCCCCCTTTTGGAACTCTCAACAGAACTAGTACATCCCCTCCAAGGATCTTCTCTGTACAGTAAATGTAATCTGCTTCTTCTGTCTCTTTCCCAGGGGAGTCTTCTGCCAATAAGTTCCCAGCCAATCCTCTGAGGCATCATTCCACTCTCCCCCCCCCACACATCTCCTTCTACCTTACCTGGCTTCTCCTTCTGGGTTTCTTTATTAAGACACTCTGTAAGTTGCCTAGGCAAGCTCTTCTCACAGGAAGCCTTGATGTCCCAATGTCTGGCAGATGAGTCATGGCAACTGGTCTTCTTTTCTTGTGAGATCGAAGCATATCACTACTAATCCAAGCTGCTTCAATGAGTAGTGAAGTGTTTCGATCTCACAAGAAAAGAAGTCCAGTTGCCATGACTCATCTTCCAGACAACCTCACCCGGATGACTGAGAATCTTCACAGACTTTGTCCTCCTAATCTTCCATATTCCACCTTTTCCCAGGTATCAAATGTGTATTCTCATTCATGTACTAAGAAATCAAGCTGGGCCATTTGTTCTTTTTTAAAATTTTATTAACACAAAGAAAAGAGATAGAAGACAAGAGAAACATTAACATAACATAGTGACATACATTGTAATCTTATTAATTAATCACCTTAGGCACGGGCTATTTATACAGTTTAACAGGGTTACATTTAGTCTCTCAATTCCATCCTAAAAAATATGAGACCAACAATCTAGATTATTTCCTAAAGCATGTTTCTTCTCAATCAAGTCATTCATATATTTTAGTAAAGGTTTCCAGGTTTCCATGAATTGACCATGCTTTATTTCTCCTTTCTATATTCTATATTTGTCAATTTCTCATCAACACTGTTTGCCATGTCCTGTTCATATGTCTGTAATGAAAGATCCTAAGCATTTCTCCAACTTTTAGCAATCTCACACCTTGCTGTCCCTATCAGGTTCACAATTAGCTCTTTATTAATAGCCAGCTTCTCATTTCCCCCAGTAAATAATGAAAATAATAGCAATGTTTCATTCATAATTATTTTTAGATTAGTCAAGATTTCTAGCCAATTAATTACTTCATGCCAATATTCTTCTATTTGGGGGCAGAAAATCCACATAAGTTCCAATGTTCTCTTTTGTCTACAATTCCTCCAACAAAGCAAAGCAAAAGCAAAGTGTTCTGCTTTTATACCGCCCCATACCACTACAAGTAGTCTCTGGGCGGTTTACAATTCTTTAATTACAGTGTGCAGGCTACACATTGCCCCCCCAGCAAGCTGGGTACTCATTTTACCGACCTCGGAAGGATGGAAGGCTGAGTGAACCTTGAGCCTGCTACCAGGGATTGAACCCAGGTCGTGAGCACAGTTTAACCTGCAGTACAGGCATTTAACCACTGCGCCACGAGGCTCTTATCTGATATACCTTTGTTAAATTTATGTATATTTGTATGGCATAAATGCCATCTATTAACAACCTTCAAAACCATTTCTTTCATTTTTACTGAAATTGACTGGTATGGGTTTTTGTTCAAAATTTGCACCCATAGCTCCTCAGGTATATTAATATTTAAATTTGTTTCCCAAGTTATTTTAGCTCCTCTACCTTTACCATATTCTTTCTCAATAATACATTTATATTAATGAAGTCTATCTTATTCTTTTATTTTTATCTTTTTGAATACAGTATTGTTCGAATTCTATTAATAATCTTCCAGGGTTGGATTTTTGACATAATATAACTGCAAAACTTCTTACTTGTTTTATTTTGTTCTTATTTGACTTGTTTTTTCTTCAGTTTCTCTAACTGTGATTGGTTCCCCTGAATCAAATAAGTCCTTAATTATATAAAATCCAATTTGTCTCCAATGTTTATATTGTACATATTTCTCCTGAAATTTAAAATCTGGATGGTCCAACAGAGGGCATAAATTGGATATGGAAGGAGAAATGTTTTCATATATTTTTGCCATACCCTTAATGTTTCACAAATGAAAGGTTATTGTATTTGTTCTCTTGTTCTAAACGTTTTTGTTGTATACAGGTAAAACTCAAAAAATTAGAATATCATACAAAAGTACATTTATTTCAGTAATGCAACTTTAAAGGTGAAGCTAATATATGAGATAGACTCATTACATGCAAAGCGAGATTGTTCAAGTCTTAATTTGTTATAATTGTGATGCTTATGGTTTACAGCTTATGAAAACCCCAAATTCACAATCTCAGAAAATTAGAATATTACATGACATCAATAACATGATTGGAAATAGAACAATATTGGACCTCTGAAAAGTATAAGCATGCATATGTACTCATTACTTAGTTTGGGCCCCTTTTGCATCCATTACTGCCTTAATGCGGTGTGGCATGGATAGTATCAGCTTGTGGCACTGTTAAGGTGTTATGGAAGACCAGGATGCTTCAATAGCGGCCTTCAGCTCTTCTGCATTGTTCGGTCTCATGTCCCTCATCTTTCTCTTGGCACTGCCCCATAGATTCTCTATGGGGTTCAGGTCAAGCACAATAATCCCATGGTCACTGAACCAGGTTTTGGTGCTTTTGGCAGTGTGGGCAGGTGCCAAGTCCTGGTGGAAAATGAAGTCAGCATCCCCATAAAGCTCGTCTGTGGAAGGAAGCATTAAGTGCTCCAAAATCTCCTGGTAGACGGCTGTGTTGACCCTGGACTTAATGATGCACAGTGGACCAACACCAGCAGATGACATGGCTCCCCAAATCAACACAGACTGTGGAAACTTCACACTGGACTTCAAGCATTTTGCATTGTGCGCCTCTCATTCTTCCTCCAGACTCTGGTTCCTTGGTTCCCAAATGAGCTGCAAAAGTTGCTCTAATCAGAAAAATGGACTTTGGACTGCTGAGCAACACACCAGTTCTTTTTTTCTTTAGCCCAGGTAAGATGTTTCTGACATTGTTGTCCATGAGTGGCTTGAAAAGAGGAATACAACATTTGAAGCCAATTTCCAGGATCCGTCTCTGTGTGGTGGCTCTTGATGCACTAACTCCAGCCTCCGTCCACCCCTTGTGAAAGTCCCCAACACCTTTGAATGGCCTTTTCCTGACAATCCTCTCCAGGCTGTGGTCATCCCTGCTGCTTCTGCACCTTTTTCTTCCACACTTTCCCCTTCCACATAACTTTCTATTAATGTGCTTTGATACAGCAATTTGGGAACATCCCACTTTTTTGCAATTATTTTTTGAGGCTTTCTTTCCTTATGGAGGGTGTCAGAAAACCAATGATGGCTTTCTGCACAACTGTCAGGTAGCAGACTTTCCCATGATTGTGATTCCTACTGAACCCTTTGCAGGTGTCATTGATTAATTAGCTAAATAGAGTGGGATACTTTGAGCCTAGAATATAGAACATTTTCACAATATTCTAATTGTTTGAGATTGTGAATTGGGGGTTTTCATAAGTTGTAAGCCATAATCAACACAATTAAAACAAATTAAGGCTTGAACTATCTCACTTTGCGTGTAATGAGTGTATCTCATATATTAGTTTTAAAGTTGCATTCCTGAAATAATTAACTTTTGCACAGTATTCTCATTTTTTTGAGTTTCACCTGTATAGATCCATATTTAAAATCAAGCTGGACCATATGAGAACAGGAGATCACATTTCATCTATAAGGTGTCTATTTTATATTTCTACAAATTATTATAGAAAATATCTATATTCATATTACAATAGCTGCCTGAGTGGCGTTTTTAACATCACTACTGCTTTCAGCATGTTTTTGGCACTGCTTTTACCTTTTTAAAAGGTATGGTATTTATTTGATCCTTTAGTATTTGCATGTGTACTGCTCTTAGCTTTAAACACTGTCTTTTAATGATGTAAGCAGCCTCATCTCCTTTTTCAGGAGAAAGGTTGGGCAAAAAAAAAAGTTTGAAATATATAAACATTTCCAAACAACTCCTCAGACACTATTGAAGGGCCAAATTGTAAGCTCACAACTTTGTGCTTCTGGAGATTTAGAAAAAAAAATAATGCTTTCAGTTCTGCCTGACCCTTCTTGTTGAAACTCCCTAATAACTTCATGAGTTCAGTCGGGTTCATGTCCTGCCCCTGCCTCCCCTGCCCTGAGCTGCTGCAGGGGTGGTTAAACCAGATGAGCAGGGGCTCCTGGGATCAACTTGAGGCAGAGCACAGAGTGGATCCTTTCTGATGGAGGCGTAGCAGGGGTGGGGCTGGGAACCAGACATGAAAAGCAGCAACTGTCAAACTGCCATCACCCCGGGGTCCTCCTCCTCCTCCTCCTCCTCCTCCTCCACTGAGGCCTTCTGTGAAAAGAACAAGCATGTGTGTATCTGCTTCACCTGACACTCATCCCATGTTACCTTTGTTGCCTGGCTTCCTCTCCTCCCTTTCTGTACTTTTACATCGTAAGCTTCTGAGGGGGTGGGAAGGATATGCTTCCTCGCTTGAGTGGCTCTGTAAAGCACCACCTACCTTGACGGTGCCGTCTCAATAACAGCAGCTCCTTGTTTCCCCTGCCACGAAAAGGAAGCCCTGGACTGGATGAGCAGCAGGGCTGTCACCGTGAGCTGAAGGCATCGTGCAAGCAGCTATATCTCCCCTTGTTCTTTTAATGAATGGCAGGTGCAAGGGATCATTGTATTCTTGAAGGCTTTCACGGCCGGGACCCGATAGTTGTTGTGAGTTTTTCAGGCTGTTTGGCCATGTTCTGGAAGAACTCACAACAACTAACAAGGGATCATGCTTGCTGGGAATGCTGTATGTGGGGACAGGCCCACAACACGGGACTGTGTCATCCAGAGTGTCACCTGAGGCAAATATAGATTCTGCGCCGCCCCCCCTTAGGGGGCGCACAGAATAGTACAAAGTATAAATGCTATTTTGTCATAGCAACCAGGGCACATGCCCCCACCCTAGTTGTGGCCCTGAGTGGGGAGGAACAGCTTAAGAAAAGTTCCCACTGGCATCCATTGGCCATTTCCCCTGATGCTCCCCACTCTGCTGGGGGAGATTTATGTTCTAATGAATCACAGGAATGAAGAGGTAAGCCTGTTCTCCCCATACACTGTGTTCCCAGAAAAGGGCCCTCCCTGATGCCACAAAATGCAGGCTGCCACTCCATGCCAAGTAGACATCTAGTCGGGCCATGAGAAGGAAGAGGAGGACGACGAGGATCTGAGCACTTACCCCTGCCTTTTTCCACTGTCCCCCCCCCCCAAAGACTGAAAGAGATTCCTATTGCCAGGATATTGTTTTAAAATTCCCAGTCCAATCTTGCTGCAGCCTGACCTCCCCACAGAATTAGTCTTCTTCTCAAATCTGTATGCTACAGAGAGCCCGTCATTAGTAGGAGGATGGAAAGATGTCTGCTTGTCACTGGGGGGGGGGCTTTTCACGTGTGCCCTAACTGCAACATTACCTTGTTTTTGTTTTAGGAGCCTTGTGGTGCAGTGGTTAAATGCCTGTATTGCAGGTAAAACTGTGCTCACGACCTGGGGTTCAATCCCAGGTAGCAAGCTCATGGTTGACTCAGCCTTCCATCCTTCCAAGGTCGGTAAAATGAGCACCCAGCTTGCTGGGGGAGGGGGCAAAGTGTAGCCTGCATACTGTAATTAAAAACTGTAGACCGCCCAGAGACTACTTGAAGTGGTATGGGGCGGTATATAAGCAGAACACTTTGCTTAGCTTGGCTTTATGATTGATCACCTGGAGGTAACAGAGGCTTCCTTTACAAATACAGTGGACCCTCGTATAACAAACAGTTTGTATAACATAAAAATCTGTACAACATAAAAAATTCCAGAGACAGGGGAAATTTGCTTAACAGAATTGCCTATGGGGCGAATCTGTACAACTCAAAAATGGTTGTGATTAGGGATTACTCCGTTTTCAATGCATTCCTATGGGAAGCTTGTATAAAGGGAAATTGGCTTAATGTAATTTCATTTGGAACGAATTAATTCCTTTATACAAGGTAACACTGTATAATCAAATGCAAGAATCATGCCTCTGGATCAGTAATAAATTTTCACAACTAATTACAAGCTACCTGTAACAATAGAATTTGACCCCACTTGGCTACAACTTTCTTAAAGGCTCTTTCTTCTTCTCTCCCCTTCTTTTTAAAGGAAATACTTCCAGCAACTTCAGCTGCATGGTTCTACCCACACCTAGTATCCCATGAGGAAATCTACCCACCCTCCAACAAGGACGTTATACCCAAACCACATATTTTAACAGCTAGATGGCCTTCTCTGCGAAAAGGCAGGTCTAGTAAATGTAGCGATAAATACAATCCCAGAGGCACTAATCACATATTTGAAATTTGATTTAATTTGACGCCCCAGCAGGCAATGTGGGAGAAAGATGCTACAGTTTTCTTTGGATAATAGTTATGTGCTTGCCTGAGGCACATAACTATTCTAATGGAAAACCGAAGCCTGGTTAAAATGTAAAGCATTTCTACCACCAGAGGGTAGTACGAGAGTGGGGGAAAAAATAACAAAAATGTGATTTTCTTGGAAGTTCTGAAACTTGAGAATTCTGTAAAAAAAAAAAAAAGCCTAGCATGTTGGGTGGCTTTTCCCAGTGCTAGTAACTGCAGCTACAAAGTCTGGAAAAATCTAGCAGTGCATGAGAAAATATGCACTTGATCGGTGGAAACATGGATTGAAGGCTTTTAGGGACCCTCACAAGCCTCACGATACACAATATCCAATGGGGGTGTTTTCTAGATCTTAAATGCTCTTTGCTGCAGTTGGCATCTACTGTTCTTTGGTTTTAAAGTTATACTGAGAGACACTTTGTTGGAAGAACAGCCAGTACCTCTGGTGCTTTGACTGAATAAAGGAATGAGAAAGATTAAGGACAGGAGCAACCATCAGGAGCTGTTGTACAGTATTGTGTCTACTGTCAGCCCCCCATCCAAAAAAGCATAGGAACAAGGAGAGCCTACCATTCTGCTCATGCAGGAGCCAGCAATGCTGAAAGCCCATAAGCAAGTCAAGTGGGCAGTAACAATTCATACTCTTCAAAAAACTGATCTACAGGGACACAGTGCTTCTGATGCTGGCATATGGGATCCTGAAAGGTATTAGTAGCATCCTCCTTCCTGGATTTGCCCAGGCCCCTTTCAAAGTTGTCCATGATGGCAGCCATCTCTATGGGCGGTAGAAAATTCTACAATCTAATGACGCACTCAGGGGGAAAGTGCCTTCTTTTATCTGTCCTGAATCTTTCAAACAGTAAAAAAGACTGACAAAACAAATGTGTGGTTACAGGCATCTTTTTAAAAAGCCATGTAATCCCTTGCTGCCTGATAAAGTAATCTATGTTAATGAATGCTTTGCTCTATAAAATCATTTATGGTCTCCCTTATATGGTGAACACACAGATCTTCTGTTGTTGCTTTCTTGTGCCCACAGGAAAGCTTTGAACATTACATTTTGATCCCCTGCCACCATAGATCTACATCCAGGTTTCTGCTTGAAAAAGTCTCTATGACTCTCAGAGAAATATCACCACCATGAATCGCGGGGGGGGGGGGGATCAAGTATGTGAATCTTTGTCAAAAATCTACTGCCTTATTGCAGGTGAACCCAGCTCTTTTCATCACTGTTTCCTAGCCTGGCCAGCTAGATTTTGCTGCTCAGGTGCAGGGCAAGATAGCGTACTCGATCATTCCGTGCAGTGGCAGTTCAAAGTTGCTTCACTGGTTGTGTGAGGGCAACTGACGCCTGGCTTAAAAGAGACACAGATCCAGTTGTGTGGAGTTGTTTGTGCATTCTGTCCTCCCAGCAGAGGGGAATAACTATTGGGTTCAAGTGGGACAGTCTAGGAACTTACCACTGTTACCCTTATCATGACTTCAGCATCTGTTGTTCAAGGTGGCATACTCACTAACTGGACTAATAGTAGGGCCGGCCCTGTTTATTTTTGAAAGAAGAACTCACAAAAATGTGGAATGTCCAGAGTCTCTCACAGTTCAGGCAATTCAGAACATCAGTGTAGGGGTTCTCCTCAGATCTTTGGAACTCAAGCATCCTCTTTCTAAATGCTTGTCTGAAAATCTCAGGGGTAGGCTTTGGGGACCTGTGGAGAATTAACACACTGTTATCAGCTGAGCTAAACTGAAAAGTGCAAGAGGTCAGTCCTGACTGAATTTGTCATCTTCGGCCCAGAAAGCCTTCTCTGCACAAGGGCTGCATGTGATGACCAACGCTCTGATTCCTTTTACCCAACATCCTAATTTTGTGAGGAAAGACAATGCTATAATTATTCCTGACCCTACAAGTGAAGTATTGAGCCTAACACAGAGTAACATGCTCAAATCCATGACTGGTTTTTCTGGCTGAAAATTAGATACACTCAAGCCCAACTGAGCAAAACAAACAAACAAAAACAGAATACCCAACTCCACATGTGATCAGGCTGCACTCACACAGTTGTCGTACTGTTATGCCTGTTCAGTCAGAAATAGATTCCACTAAGTGCAGGAGGGTATTCATGCAAATACTTCAGCATTAGGCAGAGAAGAGGGAAGTAACAACAGGATGCTGCAGGCTAAATGCTCATGTCATCTGGTCTGCCATGTGCTAACATATTGTTTTGAGAAATGAGAGATTTTTGTAAGTTTTGAGTCATGGGCAACTGGACTTGTTTTCTTGAGAAATTGAAACGTTTCATTAGTCATCCAAGCAGCTTCATCAGACTGACAAAGCTGCTTGGATGAGTAGTGAAATGTTTCTATCTCTCAAGAAAACAAGTCCAGTTGCCCATGACTCAACTTCCAGATAAACTCACCTGGATGATTGAGAATCTCCGCAGACAGTGAGAGATAGTGTCCCATCAGTAGATTCATCTTCCAGCCCAGCCAAGGTGCTGTACATGGAATAAGGACAGGGTGCCATCTTGCCTACAGGCTTTGGTTAATCCAAATGAAGTAAATGGCCAGCAACTGAGATCAGAGTAACCGTACTGGTTACTAGATCTTGGTTTTAACCACTAACCAGCTCAAACACGCTGTACTGAAAGGCACTGGCTGGATTTTTATAGGTGTTCGTGCAATGTGCCACAATTATTTGCAGCTAATGGACAAGATTCTAGCATCCATGTCAGTGACATGATAGAACACATGACAACACACAAGACTGAGACATACCCTAACCCCATTTCCATTAGTTACAATTATCCACAGCAAATTATCCAAACACCAGCAGTGATATACTCATATAGGCTATCAGAAAATAAAACTATTGTCTTTTAGTTATGCACAGAGGGTGATTCTTTTGTTTTTTTTAAAAGCTATTGAAGTAGCTGGGCGATTTCTGTGTGCAACACTGAATCTTTTAAAAAGTCTACACTGGAGGAGAGACACAGGCAGGCAACAAACACCAAATTCGTGTTTGTTTCGGTACTGCGTATGTTTTTAGGTCTTGTATTCATTTTATCCTTTTTAGTATGTGCATACTCACTGCTGTTAGCTTAAATACTTAGATACCTTAATTGCTTTTTAAGGCGAAGGGCGGGATAAAAATAAACAAATAAATAAACTAACGAATTGGTAAGATGACACGTAAAAGATGTCCGATCTGCAAGCCAGCAGGAAAGAGGAAGATGAAATCAGGCAATTCAGCGGGGAACGGAAAAGCATTCTGCTCACGCTCAGAGTCTCTCTTTCCCTTTCTCTCCTGCTTGAATTCCTCGCGCCCACCACAAACGCGCTCCTCTTCCACCTTCCTCGCGGGCGTGGCTGTCACCCAGGCTTTCACGGGCGGCTCAGGCAGCGCCGATGCCGCGACGAAGGCGCACCTACCCCGCCCCAGCCTGCCGCCACTCTTCCCAGGCGCGCGCGCGCGCGCGGCGTCCCCCAAAACTTTTGCCCTACCTTCCCTGCCAAAGTTCCGAAGTTTGATGACGTCAGCGTGGCGGCCGCCAATCGGCGCCGAAGGTGTTATTTTGGGGAGGGGAGGGGGGCGGCTCCCGGGGCTCGGGCGCCCGCCTGCTCCGCCTTGCCCAGTCCATGGAGAGACGGCCGGCGGCGAGCGCCCCTGGGTCCTTCCTCGCTCGGTGCTCCGGGTCTGGGTGTTCGCGGCTGCCGCCGCCGTCGCCTCCTCCTCCTCCTCCTCCTCCTCCTCGTCCGCCTCCGCCACGGGCCATGCTCGGCTGCCTCACGGAGCGAGAGCTGGCCGCGTGAGCGCTCGGGCTGGGCAGGACTTGCAGCCCTTTCTGCCGCCGCCGCCCGGTCACCTGGAGAAGCGGCGCAAGGCAGGTTGAGCGCCTTTGGATGCGAAGCCCCTGAGCGGACGGATCGGTCCCGTTCGACCCCGCCGGGCCACTTTGCCTGGGCTCTGAACGCGCAGGACGCAGGATCGGCGCGAGATGCCTGCCGCTGCGGCGGCGCGCTTCCCCCGCGGGTGCTGAGCTCGCGGGCGTGCTTTGCCACGCCGGCGGCTGGCTATCTTTGGGAGACGAGGTTTTAGGATCCGCACCCCTCGCCGGCCGCCTCTGTGAGTCCCACGATCCCCACTGCTGCGGAGGGAAGACGACCATGCTGGCCGCCCGGGGGTTGAGAGCGTGGCGCCTGGGGCTCCTCTTGGGGATGTGCAGCGTCGCTCTTTGGCTGCCCGCGGAAGGATGCCCGAGTAAATGTACCTGCTCCGGGTCCAATGTGGATTGCCACGGACTGGGACTCAAAACGGTGCCCCGAGGCATCCCCAGGAACGCAGAGAGACTGTGAGTACCACTCGGGGGAGGGGGGGGAGGCGGAGAGGCGGAGAGGGGAGGCGCTGACCGCGCCGGCCGGCCAGGTTGCCTCGGAGGAAACTTTCACTATGGGGCAGACAGGGCACGGGGGAGGGGGTAGCCACAGAGGCGGCGACGGGGAAGGGGCCAGCGTCGAATCTGGTCAGCTGGATCTCGGGCTCCAGGCAGAGTTGTTCGTCCCAGGTCGCTTAACTGGGTCGAAGTGTAGTTTTGGGGGGGGGTGTCCAGTGTGGAGGAGAGTCGGATGGGGCTGCTCCTCTCCACTCCCCGGCAAGGATCGGAACCGAAAGCACTCCAGGAAGAGGGGCAGCTTCAGAAAGCGCCTTTGTGTGTGGAAAAACTTGCACGGCAGCAGCTCGGCGTTGTGCGTAAAAACGCTCAGGAAGGCGAAGAGAGGGAAGGGTGCGGGGCGAGGGAGAAGGAAACCCCACACATGCAACAAGTATGTTTGGCATTTTTCCACATGATGCTCCCTGGAATGTCTTAGGAGGCCGGAGGGCTCATGTCTCGCCCTGGGCGCGCTCCCGTGGCGCGTCCTCCCAAGGGGGCATCCTCCACAGAGCTGCGCAGGGTGGGCGCCGCGGAGGGCGCCCCGGTTGCCTTTGCCACCGGTGGCGTGCAGGAGGCTGCCTTGGGGCTGGGGCCCCTTTCCCCTCCGCGCCCCTTGGCCAGCTCCTGCGGTCTCTGCACGGCCGGCTCTCCATGAGTGCTAAAGAGCGGCTACCCAAGAAAACCAAACATAATAGGATTTATGAGGCTGAATGACCGGCGTTTACCTTTCCTGCGGTTTGCTGATAGATGGAGGAAATTAGAGAAAAGGCCCGTCGCCTACTTCTGGATCTGGATCTAACGTGTGTTCAGTTTTCCTTATGCATTAAGTCAATTTAGGAACCCAGCAAGGCGGTCATAAATGAGAAAGATTTATTTATTTATTTATTTTCAAACTTGTATACCACAACCTATTTCCCGAGCGGAAACTCAGGGTACTGTTTCTGCAAAAGTCAGCTGAGTCAGGGTTAATCCATTCTTTGTGGCATAAACTTATCCCACAGTGAGGATACTTATCTTGTGTTGTGCATCTGATGCAGGCGTCTGTCCTCTGTTCACAGGGAAACATGTTCTTTACAAATCTTAAGTAGCGAAGCTAGCCATTTTAAAAAAAGAAACCACACACATCTCAATACAAGATATGTCTTACAATAAAAAAGACACAAACAAACCAAAACACTGACATTCAGTGTATGTTATGTGCCTATATCATTATCGGCCAGCCGATAATGCACTGGACTTTAAAATCTGCCACAAAGTTTTGAATGCATCTAAAACTCTGTTTTGTATTGATTATGTCCAACATGAACTTTGACCATAATCTTGCTTGCTGCTCTCCCCTGGTGTTGATATGTGGGAGCCAAGACTTAACCGATCACTTACTTACACCCAATGTTGCATCTCTGTTTCACTCCTTTAATGTACCTAATGGGTTGACAGAAACTCCTTGGAAAGCAAAATCAGAGAGCTACCCAGGCCCATTATGACAAAATCCCTAGGTTCCAGAAAACTACTCACTGATCCTTAATTGCATGGTGTATTTGGAGCAGCTCACATTGCTGCTTCTGTGAGGAACATCATACTACAGGTATTGTTTTACTGACCCATTGAAATCTTTAGATGTCGGTTCTCTTGGAAATTAACTGGAATGGCTTCCAAGTCAATGTGCTTAGATCTGCAGTGTCAATTACCACAATAGGCATGGCCATGCATAACTGATTGCTACAGTCGTATAACATAAAATACCTACACAACGCAGTTCATTATGCAGCTGGAGGCACGCAGAGCAGAGCACTTGAGATCCCCCTTCCTATGTTTTCACTGCTTGGAGCCAGGAATAACTGAATTGAAGTGTGGATCAAAGAGTTCTTGTTTACATGGCGATGCAGGAGGTTTTTTTGAAAACTTGAACTTAATACGTAGATAGCATTTTAAGGGAAACTAAGACGACGATCAAACCTCATACCTGAAATTCCCTGATAATGCGTGCTGTAACTGTGCACACGCATGCAAATGGAGTGTCAATTTCCCTCCCTTATGGTGCATATTTCAGAGGGGAAACTACAGTTGGACTATTTTAGTAAAACCCACATATTCTCACAGCACCTAAAAGATGTAAAACAACTTTGATGTAGTGTAAATTTTTGGAGATTGTTGTTTGTTTCACTCCGACGGAGAATCAAAAGCCACAAAACCTTATGTTACTTTTTTATTGCTCTTCCAATGGTTGATACTAGATGTAAAACTTTAAGCAACATGGGCATTTATGGGATCAGAATGCTTTTGAAAATTGTGACCTTACCTTGATATTAGGATCTGATTTACAAATCTGAATTTAAATAAACCATGGGACCAAAGCAATGCTTATCGATTTATACAAAAAGATACACTCTTCTGTAGGGCTGATGGTTCATCCAGCATTTTGCATGCTTCCTGGTCACATATTTTCTGGGTCCCCCAATACTTCCAAAGTTTATCGATATGGTTCTTAGCTCTACGCCGAAGCTTGAAAAGGTAGCCTATATGTGCTACAGTTCCAAGAATCTTCTAACCATGTTGTCTAGGGGGCTTGTGGAGGTACAACTCCAACCCTTAACATCTCCAGTAAACTCTAATCTAGGCGTCCATACTAAAATCACAAATATCTTTAGGACAGTATAACTGTAGAGCAGTGGCTACCTATGACCAGAGCAGATGGGACACCTTCCTGTCCTGGTAAATGAGACACCCATGCCTCAGGGCAAGTTTTTCTTCAGGAAGAGTGAGATGGAACTACTGTTTGCAAGCAACTCTTTGGAGTGCTGTCTCCCTTGCGCATCTGATAAAACTCCAGACCAAACCTTAATTAACTGGTCTTGGCACCCCGGTTCCTTTCTCATTTGCCCACTAGAAGTACCATTGGTCAGCTACCTGGTTGGTTGGTGGAACTTTTGTTTGTTTCAACGCCATGGCAAATCATGGTGTGTATGTTTATGTTAATTCTTGATGTAGTGTTTGAAACAGCAGCAATTCTCAAATGGTTGTGATTCCAGAAGACTTGATGGGTTTGGAGAACAGCCTACCTAGGGAAACAAAGCTCTGTATGCTTGAACTCAGTGGGATTACTCTTCAGGTAGTGTGTTTCGATTTCCTTATGCATACTGTCTAGCTGTATGCCACTGAATGTGGAAAAGTATCTACTACTTTTTGATGACTTTTGAATCAATTTGTCACCCTTAAAAGAGCCAGTTTTTCAGAAGTCTTTCTGTTCAGTTCTAGCGATAGACTATTCATGTTACCTTATCCATGGGGCTGAAGTTGCTAAATGACTTTTTTTGGGGGGGGGGTTGAGTCATTACAGTTGTAACCGACTCTTCATGACCCCATGTCCATGGAGTTTTCTTGGCAGTAATACTGGAGTAGTTTGCCTGTTCCTAGTTCAGGCGCCTACAGCACCTGGTATTCCCTGGTGGTCTCCCATCCAAGTACTAACCAGGGCCGACCCTGATTAGCTTCTGAAACCAGGCAAGACCTAAGCAATATAAATGCACATTTATTTGAGAGTCAACCTTGATGCCATCAGTAGGGAGTGGGTGAAAAGGCTAAAAATTGGTTTCTATGAGCTTCCATTATTAGCAAGAGGAAAAAGCAATGCAAGTCTTACATTGGTGCAGTGAGCCCCTTGATGTGCAAAGAGAAAACACAAGAAAACACAAACAGAAAACAGTTCTGCCAGTGAGAGATGTGGGAAAGCAAAAACTCAGTATTATTTCAAGTCATTGCTCAGGTGACAAGCTCCACCCAGGCCAGAATTGACCAACAGAATGGGAATTATTTTTACTGCAACAAATCAATCTCATCTGTTATTTTTTTTACTGTTCTGCCTGCTGTTTATACAGTATATGGAAATCACATTTCAAAACCCAGGTATCCTTATGATTCTGTTTTTCCCACAGCCTAAAGCAGTAATTCTAAACACATATGCTGGATTTAGCCTGGCCTGAACTTTGTTAACTGATATGCACAGTTGCATCGAGGTCTGGTAAAACTGCCAGTTTAGCTTGCTGGTTATTGTTAAAGTAATTGATCCTCGCACGGAAACTGATGCTTATTAGGCTATGAACCTATGGATCCATATTTTGGAGGAAGTCACATTGTTTCCAGCGGGACTTATCAAATCAGCAACCATGCCTGTGAACATTTTTTTAACTGCGTAGATCTATGCCACAAGTATCCAGAGAAACTGAGCATGCTTCGAGGAGATCTTAATTATTGCCAGCACCAAAACAAATTCCCCAGATATCATTGAGAAAAAGGATAATGTGTAAGACCTTCATGACTGACTGACTTTTTCTTTCTTTCTCATTTGGCTCTACTAAACAACCAAGTAATGGTGTGTGTGCTTGTTTGGCAGTGGACAGCTGTACTGTATCTCAATCTGATAATGCTCTGGAGTGGAAGATACTATTTTACTAGAGTGTTTCAAAAAAACAAAGTGGAGCAGATGCTTAAGTCTGTACTTGCACTTAGACCTGGAGATGTCTCACCTCCTCAACCCCTTATGACATTTATATTTGTGGCAAAGATCTATTTAATTTCCCTACCTTTTGTGCTACAAAAACAAACCTTTGTGGAGTCTGAAAACAGATGTCACAGTTGAAACGAGAGGTCTTCATTGGCCAGTGGGTGTCCTTCCACCTAATTTGCAGGGATTGCTAAGAATTTTGAATGAAATGCTGTGTCTGAGGCCTATATGGCTAATCTGTATAACCGCTTCTTTCTGCATTAGGCCTTTTTAATAATGCTTTAAGAAGGCATCTCTTTGAACTCTTTGAACTTGCCTTTGAGCTCAGCCTGTTTAGAAGTTGTGTTGAATGTGTTATTGAGAGAGGCAGGCCCTTTCGTTTGGGAATCTGCCTTTCGTTTCCTTCAGAAGTGGAGGTATGTGGCAGGATTTTGAGCAACCATGTTTGGCATTGAGAGTTAAATGTTCATGATCACCAGTCAAATTGATTTTCTCATAATTAGGTAGAACTGAGTAAAGTTCTGCCGTGCCACAGGTCAAGGGGAGTCCTGCCAATTGTATTAGGTATTAACTAAACTGAATTGAATTATGTGACTTCAAAGTGATCCTGTCTTATAGTGACCTTTCTGTGGGTTCTTTTAGGCATAGAATATGCAAAAGCAGTCTGCGAGTCTCTTTCTGGGCTTGCTTTAGAGCAGGGCAAGTCCACAAAGGGTGGTTCATCTCCCAAGAGACATAGTGGTGGGCCCGGCACAGTGGAACAAACTGCCTCCGGAGATTAGGCAGGCCGAGTCACTGTCGGCTTTTAGAAGGGCCCTAAAGACCTGGCTCTTTAGGCAATGCTTTGGGGACCTCTGAGCGCACTGTGACCCCCCCCTTTCTTCTTGCCGGATCTTACCCGTTGATGGGGTGGTGGTGTGAGGTCTATTTTTCTTTTTTTTTGGCCTCTTTGGTATTGTATTCCCATATTAGTGGGCATTTTATCATGCTTGTTTTATTTATGATTTCTTGTGTTTGTTAATGTATTGGAGTTTATTGTTGGGTAGTCACTTTGGTGATGTGCCCAGAGTTCCCTATGGGAAAATTGGGCAGCTAATAAGTAAAAAATAAATAAAAGAATAATAAAACAGTGGGGAAATCCAACTCTTAACTTCGAGCTGAGCAGCGAAAGAGTCCAACCCATTCAGCTATTCATAAACACCTTTCATTGTTTTTATTAGCAAATTCTTCAGGCTTAAACATTCACAGAATTGGAATCCACTGAAAATGTTTCAAGTCCTTGCATAGCTATGAACCCCCATGAGCACGGCACTGCCACTGTCTCCCAGTCTGCAAAATGTAAATATCAGAAAGTGAGTTGTATTTCAGAAATCTTCACAAATCCTACTGCCTAAGGACCGCAAAGCAGTATTAAGAGTACAAGTGCCAGCAAAATTATGAGTGCGATGAAGAGTGAGATCTTTATAAGCTCCCTTGCAATGTGGATTTCTGATGGAGGGATTGATCGTTCCCTGTATAAATGAAATAAAGCCAACACACATCTTCTTGTCTCTGCCCTTTTCTTGCCTTCTTTATTTTCTGCATCTAAATAGCATATTTTTTTAACCAGCCAGACTTCTGGAGCTTGACCTTTCCACGTCAGTCTCACACCAAACTTATGAGGTGGGTCAGACAGAGAGTGTGGCTACCCCCAAGGCCTACCCCAAGGAAGGGTTTCAATTTATCTGCCCAAAGCCCTTGTCTAGCACCCTAAGCACTGCATGGCTGAGAATCCCATGGCTGACAAGGCTCATCTTTGTCCCATGCTGAAATTCACCGTTGGATGAGGGAGGAGGTAGCCAGTTGGCTTTGACAGAAATGCTATCAGGGTAATACTTGGAAAGCACAGTTTTAAAAAAGTAACTTTTGGGGTTGCTCCAAGATATTTGCATAAAGCAATGGCAAGCCTCTCCCTTCCTTTTAGCGCAGCACTCGCAAAGGTGCGGTTGACGCTCCAGAGCTCGGTTTCTCCTAGCAGAACCAAGTTGTGGTTCCTTTGCATGAGGCAGTGCTGGCCTGCCAAGGTGGTCAACCCTGTGGCAAAAAGGGTTAAAACAAGTATTTATTTATTTATTTATTTATTTATTTATTTATTTATTTATTCAATTTATACCCCACTCATCTTCCCAAGGGAACTCTGGGCGGCTTACAGAAGCCGATCAAATCAGCAGATATCCATAACAAATGAACAACAAACAATTAAAACAACATTAAAATAAAAACATATAGCTCACGAGAAAAACTTCTTAGCAATTGAGCTGGCTAGGAACATATGG
The DNA here is from genome assembly GCA_037367245.1 of Phrynocephalus guinanensis. NCBI lineage: Eukaryota > Metazoa > Chordata > Lepidosauria > Squamata > Agamidae > Phrynocephalus > Phrynocephalus guinanensis. The sequence continues at coordinate 89,862,777 of CM074734.1, forward strand.
CGGGAAACCCCCCCCCCCATTAAACTTGGTCACCAAAGGCCTCGTGGAACAAGATGTTTTTCACCGCTCTGCGGAAGGCCAGCAGGGACTCTGCAGAGAGCACTTCGCTGGGGAGGCTTTTCCACAGTGAAGGGGTAGCCACCGAGAAGGCCCGATTGCGGGTGGAGGTTCTTCGGGCCTCTCGGGGAGTGGCAACCCGAAGCGAGTGCGCTCGCGACTGCTGAACTGGTCAGGCTGAAGTTTTGAATAGCCAATCACCAAGCTGCTGGGAGTGGTTAAGAATGATATATATTGGAACCCAATGGGTGATGGGCAGTTCAGTTCAGTTGAGTTCAGTTTGTGTTAGAGCTGAGAGGAGTTCAGTTCAGTTAAGAGAACTGAGAATCAGTTAGATTGTCAGTTGGTCAGGTGGGAGATCCTGCCACTGAAAAGGGTCTGGTTTCTAAAGGAAACACATTATTATAAGATTTCATGTATGCAATAACATCGGTTAAAGCTATCATAATACTGATCATCTAATTGTAAACCAATAAATGTTTCATGTTTGTTTTAAAGCTATATTACCTGGTGTGACTCTCTCTCAAATACATACAAGTGTCCAGTTAATCTGATGGTGGTAGTGAGTGAAAACCCAGTGTGTGTAAGGGGCACGTCACAAACCCTACTGGAGAAACACTAAAATTCATCATGTGGATAAGACACAGTGTGAATAGTTGTGTATCACTTCGGTTCCAGGGAGAAACACAGGAAACTGTCCATCCTTTTCAGTTAACTTCCAGCTGTAGGTACAGTGAACAGCATGCGTTTGTCTTGGAATTAAAGCCGATAGTCATTGTTATGAAGCACAGTAACGGGCAGAGGGTTAGAAGTTCCGCGTTTTGCATTACAAAGCTTACTATGGGGGTTTGTTTCTGAAAGGCTGTTGTGATGATACTAGCTGGGTCACATGTAAGCCTAAATAAACAATGCAAAGATTCCTTAGTGGTACATTCTTCTGGCTTCATGGAGACTAAATACAGAGGACGCAAGCGGTGGTTAAAACCAAAAATACTTACTATGATTCACATAGTAAACACACAGATTTCCTCTCCTCTTTATTGAAACAACCCACAGAAACTGTTTTCCTCTTGAACCTCAAGAAAAGAAGTCAGATGGAAAAGAACTTAGATTGCAAAACTGTGTGCATGTGGCTTATATACAGTTCCTTCTCTTACCCCACAGCCTAAAAGAATATTCTCAAATGCCTTTCTCATGACCTGGTTTTGATATTGCATTGCTGGGGCATGAATGAGGTTCATTTTCTTATTTGGATTAAGATACACTGCTAAAAGCTATAATTCATTAGACACTTCCTGTTCAGAGAGTGTGGCAACCTTAAATAATGGAGAACAGCTTGCCCTGACAGTCCGCTAAAATAAATTTAAACAAGTAGCGCTGTTAATTAATAATGCAAAGAACTGGTGAGAGCATCTAGAAGTATATCTGATCTTAAGCATCCACACACACACATATATCCTGGTATAAAGGACTGCCTATCTTTAGTGTCAATCTGAGGCATCTGTATTAAGATTTACTCGTTAAAATGTTAATAGGTGACTTGAATTTCTGCAACAGCATGGCAATGTTGCTACTAACTCAGGTGTGGGTTTTTCATAAAGTTGCACCATATTTCCTTTTGAAAATAATGCATACTGTGTGCCTGTTGCTGTCAAAGGCCTCCACCAAGCAGTTCATAAAGGATTTTTTTTTGGCAAGAATCAGGGAAATCATTAGTAACCATCCTTGCAGCTATTATTTTGATTGTTACCTTTTAGCAAAGCCGGCAGTACCGTAGCTGTCTGTCATATACAGAGTCTGTGGTAATATGCTCAATTTAATCTTTTCTTGGGCTGGTGGCCCTCTTTTTGGCTTGAGTGACATTATAGACTCTATATAATATAGAGGGTCATTGCAAGGGTAGAATGAGTGGAAAGAGAACCATAAATGCCACTGTCTGTTCACCAAAGCATGCTGGGAAATCCAGGGAAATTGTATTTATTCTGCCAACCCTTAAAATACTATTATTTATTTTTAGTGGATTCAAACATGTCTCTGTGTTTGAAGGATGCAGTACCACCATCTACAGTTTCTAGCTGACAGACTTCCCTAACCAGCGCACAGCCTTGCAGCCTCAACCTGGGCCAGGTCATCTGGGAGACAGAGTTATAGGGCAGTCCTTTCCTCCTTTTGTAGAATAGGCATGGAAAGGGCACCCCCTTAACTTGGGGAGAGGGGACTGTAGACACGCATAGGGGTAGAACACTTGCTGGATTGTGGTGGTCCCAGGAGCTATGGCTTCACTCAGATGGGAAGAGAACACTGTGCCCACAGCATAGCAATGCTACTTGATTGGCTTTACCAAGCCATGCGATAAAGATTCTAGGGTGGTTTTGTCTTTCACTTTGAAAGCTTGTGAAGGAGACAATAATGATAAATTTAAGCAAAGCTAGTGTACAGAATTAGTGTGGAAACAAATAATTAAAGCATTGAGATCAGTAAGTTCTCTCTATTGATGTGGATTGTAGTTGCCTTTTTCCTTCTTCTGGCTGCTACTACCTCTTTAATTAGTTATTTCCTATCCATTTCAGTGGACCAAATTCTTCCCCACGTGGCACATCTTGAATCTTAATTGTCATAATCTTAGAACTGCAGAGGTGGAAGGGACCCTTATGGATCACTGAACACATCCCCTGTCAAGGAGGCACAGCAGGGAATCAAACTCCCAACTAGAGATGGGCACGACTTAGCGGTATTCCCGTTTCCGTTTCTGTTACTCGGTTCCGTTACTCTACGGAAACGGTAACGGGAATTACTCCGCCAGACTTCGAGCTCGAACCGACGAACGAACAATTTTGGTCTGATTTGTCGTGCTTGTTCCTTGCATCGCGCGATCGCGCGATGCCACGCGGCACAGAAAAAAAAGTTTTTAAAAGTTAAAAAAACCCGGTTCCCGGCCGAAAATTAGGCGGAAAAATGCCTGCCGTGCCTCAGGGCACCAACCAGAGGGGTTGTTTCTGGAGGTCCCCGGCCTCCCCCCCATCCCCCGTCCTGGGCTGCTCTGGTGGGACTCGCCGCAGGCTCGCAGCCAGCAAAAAGCCCAGTCTCGCCGCCGGCCGCCGCAATTAAAGCGCAAGCAAGCGGCACGGACGGCACAGGAAAAAACTTTTAAACTCTCCCCCCACCCATTCCCGGGCCAAAAAAGCAGGCGGAAAAATGCCTGCTTGACTAGGGGGGCAGGGCACCTACCGGAGGGGTGGTTTCTGGAGGGGGGTCCCGCCTCCCCCCCCGTCCTGGGCAGCCGGACTCGCCATGCCATGCGGTGCGGGCGGGGGATCCAAAATGGGGCGGCGAACGCAATATTGTTTTTGAAATCGTGGTCCAAAAACACACAAGCACAACAGAAACACGCGAAAATTTATAAACTGCCAGATTTTTCACAGTAGCAGTGGGTTTTTTCTTGCAACAAAATGTCTCTCCTCTCCTCCTCTGTCCTCCATTTTTTTATTTTTTTATTTTTTTTACACCTGCGCAATGATGGGCTGGCCGAGTGGCCAGCCATGTGGGAGTGGACGACCATGCAAATTTTTGGAGCCATCCCACCAATCGCATGGCCACTTGGACATGGAGACTTCTGGGATGTGCCAAAAAGCCCCCTAAAACCTGCCCTAGCCCCCTAACCCTAACCCTAACCCTTGACTCCAGTCCTTACCCATACGTCACAGACTGTCTTCTTAGTGGGTCAGAGAGGCACCCAGAGGTGCAACCCACTAGCCCACCGTAACCTTACCTGTCACTAGCCTAACCCTAGCCCTTGCACTAACCCACCTTAACCCTAAGCCAGATGTACTTGCATTGCACTACACGCAAGTACAATTCCCTTCTGTGTGAGATATGGTGGTGCGAGAGCCTTAGTTAGGCATATCCATATGGCTATTGCATAGCATTTTGCAGCAGCAGCAGGTGAGGAGGGGAGACCCCCATGTTGAGGGGTCTCTTGGAGCCTGCTTCCCTTTCCTAGTGGGTGAGGATAGGAGGCACCCACAGGTGCCTCCAGGAGCCCGCTTTCCCTTTATAGCGGGCCAGAGGAGGCACCCACCCCACAGAGGTGCCTCCAGGAGCCCGCTACCCCCCCCCCCCCAAAAAAACCAGTACTAACGAAAATGAAAAAAATGAAAAAACGAACCGACTAATTTTTGCGATTTTTCACGAAAAACTGAAACGACCCGAAACGGAACCGGCCCGACTAATGACAACTCAATTTTTTTTTTCAAGTCGTGCCCATCTCTACTCCCAACCAATGGCTCCGCAGCCAGCAACCTAAATCACTGTGCTGTCCAGGAGTTCTATCTCTTCTTGAAGTGATCAGGGATGGAACTAACTCAAGTTACAGGAAGTGAGACTCCTGGCTGGAAAATAGTACATGTGAAAGGGATCTGGGAGTCTTGGTGGACCACAAATTGAACATGAGTCAGCAGTGTGATGTGGCGGCCAGGAAAGCCAATGTGATTCTTGGTTACATCAACAGAACCGTAGTGTCTAGATAGTACCACTTTATTTTGTTCTAGTCAGACATCACCTGGAGTACTGTGTCCAGTTCTGTGCACCTCAATTTAAAAAGGATGTTGACAATCTTGAACAGGTCCAGAGGAGGGCGACCAAGATGATTGAGGGTCTGCAGGAAATGTCTTACGAGGAGCGGCTTAGGGAGCTGGGAATGTTTAGCCTTACAAAAAGAAGGCTGAGAGGGGATATGATAGCAATGTTTAAATATTTGAAAGGATGTCACATTGAAGAAGGGACTGGTTAGTTTTCCATGGCTTTAGAGACTAGGACGTGGGGCAATGGTCTTAAACTACAGGAAAAGTGATTCCATTTGAACATTAGGAGGAACTTCATGATGGTTAGAGCTGTTCGGCAGTGGAATACGCTGCCACGGAGGGTGGTGGGGTCTCCTTCTTTGGAGGTTTTTAAGCAGAGGCTGGATGGCCAAATGTCAGGATCACTGTGGTGGGGGTTCCTGCATGGTAGGGGGTTGGATTAGATGGCCCCTGAGGTCTCTTCCAACACTTTGAGTCAATGATTCTAAGTGCCCCTACCCAGAAGGCACAGCAGTCACTTGTAAATGCTAAAACCCTACAAAAATACACAAATGTTTATGTTATATATTTTATAAGTCCAAAAGGATTTTAAAAACCCAGCCAAGTGGCAGTTTAATGTAAATAAACAACTCTTTTCCAACAAAGTTTAACACCAGAAATGGCTACTTAGGAACGCAGAACACAGCAAATAAAACAGACAAAGCAGTGTGTTTTAGCATTATCCTGTCTTCCTCTATAGTCTAATAAAATCTTGATATCAGTTCTCATATAACACATAAATGATATTTTCTTGCCTTTTAACTGAATTTGCTAAACATGGCAATTATATTATACTACTGTAATTGTGGTATCAGTTGGGGGGGAATGATCATGTATAAAAATGCTGTGTTTATTAAAATCTCCAACATTTTCTAAAGAAATGTACCACTTTAAGAAAAATTAATATCCAGCGCTATCAAATTTGTGGTATTGCTTTTCCTGTTCCTTCTATGGCTTCTGTGATGCCAAAAAGCCTGCTCCAAAGATGTTTTTCAATCCTCCAGAGCAAGTTGTAAGGATGGATTTGAGGGGTGTTGGCGGCTGCAGAAGGGAAGCCGGGTTGCAGATCTTGGCAAAATTAGTAGAATCCAGCATTGGATTCTGGCCATAATATGTGACTCCGTGATGATTTGACCATGGCTGACTGTTAGTGAGTGGTGGTTTCATACTTAAAGTGATCATTAGGCTGATTATTTTAAACATTCAATGTTATAAAATGGATAACATGTTTTTTGTCCATTTGGTGGTTTTGGTGGGTTCGGAAGGTGGGAACATATTGACTGAAGAATGTTGGGGGTTTTGGATGGAACACAACACCAGTGTTTAGAGATCCTGTGTATGAAGCCAGTTTGATGAGGAAACACATCCAGTCTCCAGTAGGAGAGGAACAACAACAAGCAGAAATGTTTTATTTTTCAAAATATTTTGCGTAGCTGAGCTTCTCATGGGGCAAGCTGAAACAACATACTTATGTACGTATTTCTTTTTGTGCTTTCTTAAAACATGACTTTATCTATTGAAAGCTGCAGTATTCAAGGAGTTAAGTATCTTGGTGAAGAGCCAGAGGTTGGTGGTTTGATCCCCCACTGTGCCTCCTTTACAGGGGCTGAACTTGATGATCCATGTGGTCCTTTCAAGCTCTACAGTTCTCAATGATCACTGTTACTATTACTACTAGATGGAAGTGGGTTATGTGCCACTTTACAAATGAAGAAGGAAGTTGTGCTATTTCTGTCCGTCTCTTGATTGCATTAATATGTGCAGATAACACTCACAAGCTGCTACAGTATCTCTTCCTGTTATCCAAAGTCATTTGGGTCTGTGATGTACTGGAATGGAAGCCACTGGGCTGATCCAGATCTGTGTGACCCAGCATGCGTGTTGTGGCTGATAATCTGGTATGAAAGCCATGTGACTGTAGTTGTGCCCATGCAGGAAATTCTAAAAATCACAAACATACCATAGAATTGTGTTTGTTTGATTTACTTAATCCTCTGCTGGAGAATGCTAAAAACAAGAAGGAATAATGGCAGGGCATCATAAGGAGGAGCCTGTCATCCTAGTACACAGTCAGCTGGAGAAAAGAAAGGTGCTGCAGGAGCACCCTTTAGTATTGAAAATAACATTTTTTTTTGTCTAAATTATCATGACATTTTTACAACTGAAATATTCAGGTCTTAATGTATTTTAATTTGATGTTGTTTTTGTCAGATTCCTATTATCCCTTATTGTGGGTGTGATTCACTTTTAATCAGGAATGGGTCTGAGTGCCGAAATGACTTGATACTGCTAGATTTGTGTGTTGCACATGGTGGGTCGTAACCACTAAAGTAGTAAATGAAGTTTAGCTATGCTGAAAACAAGGATAAGTTCCACTCTTAACATAGATTTAGAATAGCTGGGCTCAGGCATGCTGACCATGAAGTTTTTATGAGGTTTGGAGCGTTATGTTACATAAATGCTTAAATGCATTCTTGGATAGAATGAATGAAGTTCTCTTGACGCCTTGGGAACGTTTTGTGTTACTGCCTGATTTGTTTCATCTCCTTGCAGGGGTTAGTTGGTTAAGCTCCAACAGCTCATAAAATATTTGTCGGTTCAGCCTTGGTGTTTTGCTGGTGGTTGCCTTCCCCCTTTTCTTTTTTTTGCTGAAAGAGTAATGCTTTACACCTGAAGTTATAAACATGTGTGTATAAGTGAAACTATTCAATTTCCAAAGGAATATTGGAGACAATATGTTAGAGGAACTATTATACAGTGAGTAGGTGGATCATGTGTAAAGGATATACTGTAATTCATTCTCTTTGGACTGAGTGAAGAAAACGCCATGCACCTCCTGCAGTGGCGTTAAGCCTCCTCTAAAGGCTGCACCTCTGAAAAGGTTTCGTGACACACGGTAGTTGTGCCAACCACAGAGTGTATGGCAATATATGGTCATATTGGACCTTTGGCAATAACCGTTTTCTTGGCCTCAGCTGGCCAGGGCTAGCCCATAATATTGCTTGCACCTGCTGGGCAGCATGTAGAGACTTTGTGAGCAAGCATCTAGAGACAAGAATTTGCATTATTACATAACTTGTGTGGCAGCCTAAGAGGCAATATTAGTTGATAGTAAACCAAGGGAAACTAAAAATTGGAGGTCTTGCACCAACTTTCCTTAGACTGACAAAGCTACTTGGATGAGTAGTGAAACATTTTGATCTGAGAAGAAAAGAAGTCCATGACTCAACTTCTGAATAACCTCACCTGGGTGACTGAGAATCTTCACAGACCGTAGTTCTTGATAGAAGCAGCAAGGTTTTTCTGAAAGGTCTTTGGAGTCCCAATATTGCTGTTGTCCTCTCCCTGACTCCTTCCTTCCTTCCTTCCATCTATGTATCTATCTATCTATCTATCTATCTATCTATCTATCTATCTATCTATCTATCTATCTATCTATCTATCTATCTATCTATCTATCTATCTATTAGCACACATTATACTCTTCCTCAACCTGATCTACCCAGTGCTCACTGGCCACCTTGTGACAGAATGAGCATTGTACACACTATGAGAAGAAAGAGGTGTCATCATTGGTTTAGTCTACATCATGGCTTCTTCTTAGTTGAAAACATATGGAAAGTGCGCAAACATGATGCGAAAAGCAGAAGGACCAGGATGGTTAAAACAGAGGAATAGTGCTTATAAAGCATGTGCACTTCCTTTATGTACTGTTCTGACTCCTCTAATTGGTGGATTATCATCTATATGTTCTCAAACAAAGCACAAGCTGCTAAGCTAATAAGTAATTATATTCCAGTTGCCGATGTTTGTTAATAATATTGAAGGTTTTAAAGGAGATGATAGCATGTTTTAATGGCTAGCCAGATTAAAAATGGTCACCGTAGGCTGCGGTGCATGTAGAACGCTTGCCGGTCTGCACAGATCATTGCTGCTCATCTCTGGTCTCCTAACAGGCTCTCAACTGAAATCTGGTAAAACACTTGCATTATTCATAACTCCTCTCCTTCTAAAGAAATACCTGCTGCAAATGGCTAATAAAACAAGAACAAAAGCCAGTGAAGCACTTGGTTTGCGTTGCATCACTATAAGCAAGATTCCAGTTGTTGGTAACAATTTGAAAACATGGAAAATGCATTAGTTAATCATATGGATGCAATCAGTTCTATAGCTATTGTGCCGTAATACTGTACAATCATAATGAGTTCTGCAGTACAGCAGATACTCAGATGCTTAAGGACTTATATGAGCTTTTGTTGCCATCCACCATCAACTTTCAATGTATTGAACAGCCTACAGTTGAGACATTTTATTGGTGGAATTATTGTTTATAGTTATATCCTATCCTTTCTCCAAGGAGATCAGTGTAGCAAACATGGTTCTAAACCCTACTCCAGATTGTATTCTGGTGCTAATAAAATTGTGGAGTAGGTTAAGCCGAAAGAGATGGTTAGTTCAGAAGCACATATTGCCTTTTATTATTACATAGTATTCAAGAACCTGGTATTTATGTCTTTGCTTTCCTTCCCCATTTTGTTTACCACAAGTGATGTCTTCCTGGGTTAATCAGCCATAATTTCCTGCTGTGTCTACAAACATTGTGTTATATACAAAGGACAGAACTAACCAAGATGCTAATTTAATGGTTTGAAATTGGTTTAAGATTTTAATTTCCTACCATCCTGGTATCCACAGTTTCTCAGTTTGGATATAACATGATATATGGTTAATTGAACCAGAAGGATTTGAGTTCTGTCATACAAAATAAAAATAAAAATACCTGGAACAGTCATCTGGAGTAGATGGGCTAGGCCAATGTTGGTGAATCTATGACACGGGTACCAAAGGTGGCACGCGGAGCCCTTTCTGTGGGCATGCGACATCACCCCCTCACAGCCACGGCACTTCCCCCTCCGCTCGGAGCACACCACTATGCTCTGTGCAGAGAGCTGGGTGAAGGAGAGGCCGTGGCTTCTGGGCTCATTCGTAGCCCCAGTTTACTCTCCATCCACACCATTCTGGGCCCCTCAGAAGCATGCTATCCGATGCTATTCAATGAAAAACAAAAGCATGCTATTCAATCCTCACTTTCCTTAAGGGTAGCACCCTATGCTACTCTTTGGATAAGCCAGGATGGAAGAGTAGGCTTTTGAATTTTCCATGGCCACAGCTGTTCTTCCATCCTCACTTTCCCCAAAGGTGCAACCCTTCAGGAACGCACGGATCGAAGAGCAGGAGTGCTGCCCTTTGGCTTCCTGAGTAATTGCACACATTGGATTTGTCAAGGAGAACATATAAGTGGTGACCAAATTAGGGAGGCGGTGGGATATATTAATAAGGAATATGGGTGCAACAAGCAGAACAACAGTCAGAGTCAAAAACAAAATGTTTAAGGCAACAGAACAATATGCCTTCCTCTGGAGTATCCAAGACTGGAACTGGCCTTATTTGAAGGAGTTTATAAAGCGCTCAGTGCATCGGAATGCAGTCAAACTCAGGAGCATCAGTGTGTGAAAATCTCTTAAAATGACATGGAAAATGGGCAGATTCTAACACTTTCTAGTTTCTACACTGGTTGAAAAACATGGACATAAGGACTTGGGATTCATTTCTGTGGGAAAGGAAGGCTCACCAAAATTTGGAACACAGCAGATGCTTGGGTGTACATGAAGCTTCCAGCATCCGCTGCCTTCCAGGAAGGATGAGGTTGTGCTCACTCATTCCTGAGCAACTAACATATCACTTGTGGGTAGTAGAGAATAACAGGGCCCGCTGCTAAAAGTCTACTGTGCTTTTCCCAAGTTTTCAGCATACAGTATTTCCTTTTCCGTCCCTTTTCCCTCTCTTGGGTCAGCCCAGCAGTTCTGCAGGTGAAGCTACTTGCTTCAATTAGCACCACGGGAATGATGGGGGTGGGGGTAGGGGTGGGGGATTTCAGCAAGACAGGAATTGCTCTTAATGGTATAGAAAGACTTAAAAATGTTTGCTTTAGTGGTGGGATCAATGTTTGTGCTCCCCAGTCTTCCTTTACAAAATGTATATGCCAGTATTATGTATTGAAGCTCTAATAAGCAAGTACAGAAGTTGTTGCTTATAACCAGTTCTAAAAAGATGAATAGAAGAATTTATTTATTTAATACATTTATGCCACCCCTTTGCCCCAAAAGATGGTGTTTCAAGGCAGCTTGCAAGGATTTCTAAAGATATAAAAATGGATAAAACCAACATGTAGCTAAAATCCACAAACCATTCTTCCCAAAAAATGTTTGTTGATGTTTTGCTTCCACCAAACTTGCGGTTCTTCCAACCCTACCAATCCCTCCCCTCTTGTGTGCGAATAATGTATTGTTTATATTTGGATCCAGTCTCTGAGTTGACAAGAGGAAGAGATGAGCAGGCTTGTGAAAATCCCAGCCTTTATTGTGGCATTTGCAATTGAGACGCATGATAATATGCTGACTTACTGCAGCTCACTTATTGGTATATTGAGCCACTGGAACTCCTTCAATATTGCCAACAAATTTGGCATGAGCTTTTTCCAGGGTATGGCATGAAGTATCTGTTTGCTGTTCAACTTAGATGAAAAAAAAAAAACACTTGCTTTAGAGAGGAAAAGAATATCCAGTCAGGGCTAGGAATATTGACAAGCTCAATGCCAAGGGTTACTTCCTTTGTGGGCATGGGATGGCCTGCCAAGTAGAAAGAAAACTCAAGGATGGGCAGATAATTGTGGTGTGTTTTTTATTTTATTTTAGCAACTGAAAACCCTAAAACCTTTCTTCAGTACATAATGATCCACCACAATTTCCTTCTGCATCATCATAGTGGTTACAGCATCTTTACTTTTCCTAGCTTGAACATCCACCCTGCCAATCTAGCCTGATGAAGAGGTTTCGTTCCTTCAACTCCTTTTCTTGCTGCTGCCTTATAGCTGAAAATATTATGTAATGACTTCCAATGGTTATATCAGTCATAGCAGTGCCAGTCATTAAGCTGTTTTCACTACAATGGGGATCCTCTTTGCTTGCTCTTAGGAATTCATCCTAGCATTTTGGCAAAGCGTGGGAGGACTGGGTCTTGGCCTCAGAAAGAAAGTCCTGATAGCATTTTGATATCTCCATGCTGCTAGTATTATTAAATGGTCATGAATCAGATGTGCGTGTGCGGTCATGTAGACTTGACATTGGTTTGGCATTTCATTTTGAACATTGTCAATGTTGCTTATTACCTCATGAAGCCTGCAAGGCAAATCACTGAATGCTTCATGAGGTAATAAGCAACTCTCCCATGTTTTCTCTCTCATTCTCCCACGTTAAGTAAGGAGTCCCAACGGAAGAAAGGGGGCGTTGCTGTAAAGATTCATAATCATTGTGCCAAATGCAGGTTTCTTGTATCAACCTTCAATTTGTTCCAGAATTATGGAATGTGATACCTCTGTGGCTTATTCTACCCCCTACCCCCTCTACCCACAAACAACATACTCAGAACCCAGCTCCCTTCAGCATACAGAGTTTCTGTTGCTGAAGATGGCATTATTGAGGTTGACAAAGGGTGCTCATGACAGCAAATCCACTGTACACATCAAGTGTAATCTTCCTTTAACTTTGGGAAGTGGGCACTTTGCCATCACTTTAGCTGTCACGAAAACACATTTATTTTGTTATTGCCTGAAGCCACTTTGGTGGAACTGCCAATTTGTTTTTTGAAATCTCAGTAAAAAGACAAAGAATATTATTGGATCTGTCCTCTATACTCTGCTTAGAGTGTATAGCTTCGTTGAAATTGGTATGGAGATGGAAATGAACATTTCTTTCCCAAACCGTTGACTCATTTTTGAATAAGAGAATAAATATGCTTAAAAATAATGCTCAGTGTTGAGTGATTGAAGATGGGCCCACCATGAAACTTTCAGGAAACAGCTATTATATGATTGGGAAGCCAGGAACAAAAGATACACTGTCACCCAGTGCCAAGGTCTTAAGAACCGTGGTTGAAAGCAAAACTCTTAATGTGGCTTAATGATACAAATATGTTGAAACACTAACGTAATAAAAGCAGTGCAAGTGGGATTTCAAAAGCAAATGGGAAAATATTAACATGAGAATGCATCTGGACAGATGGGTGGGAGTTTAAAAGTGTCCTCATGTTCTCCTGGCAAACATAGTGATGGTTCTGGTTCCTATTAGAACAATTTGGAAGTCAACAAACTGCTGACCTTAATTAAGAAGCTTTTTATAATCCATCATTCTCTTCCCTTTGCAGCCCTTTGCTAAAGAATCTGAGGAACTTGTTTTGAGCTTGGAAAAATCTGTATCTTGGAAGCTCAGCAGATCACTTAATGCTCTTTAAAAAGCAAACTGGTAATTAAAACTGTAGTTGTAAATAAGAAATGCAAGCATTCTATGTTAGTGCTCAATGCAAACAAACAAACAAAACAAAACAAAACTGAGAACTAGCAGTAGCTATGATTAGGTGGGGGAGACTTTATTTATTTATTTATTTATTTATTTATTTATTTATTTATTTATTTATTTATTTATTTATCTATCTACTTTTCTATTTATCTATTTATCTTAGAGTATTTTTACCCCTCCTTTCTCCTTGGAAAAGGACCCAAGGCGGCTTACAGTAATAAGGGATAATATACAGTCCAATACAATTAAGACATGTTCAAGTATTTGAGAACAAGGAATTCAGGAACATCTTACAGCATTAATAGACATTACATTAAAGCTACAAGATTATAAGTAGTTATAAACACAAAGTCCATGTGAACCTATAGATTCATATATAATACACATGGTAGTCCATCAATCAGGGAAAGCTTGCCTCAAGAGAAAGGTCTTTTGCCTGTTTCCAGAAGGACAACAGAGATGGGGCAGGCCTGGCCTCTAGTGGGATTTCTTCCGTTCTGGGTAGCATAAAGATAACATGCCTTTAGTAAATCCAGAGGAACCTCACAGGATTTTAGGGATCTTTAGGATTCTTTTGTTTAGGGGTGTGCTTTTTTATGATTTAATTGGCTAAAGCCATTTAATCCCTAAAGAAAGCTTGAAAAAAAGAGGCACAAAGCTATTCTGATAACACAATCACAGTGCTTGAGAAATAAAAATCATGATCAGTCCACGGCAGCAGCAGGAATAAAACACACCACAGAAAACATTACAAGACGTGATCCATTCATCAATCTAGGCCACATCAGCAACACCTCGTATTGCCAATACAGTGATCCAACAAACCAACCAAACTAGAGACCATAGGAAAATGCATGGCAACTCTGGCTCAGCCATGCCGGCTAGATCTGCATGGCCATGCAGAAAGAGAACATTGTTTTTTCAGGCATGTGAGATGCTTACGTAGTGGTTTTGCTGTTGCTTTCCTGAAATGAATTTGCATGACCTGGAAGGAATTCAAACCTAGGTCTCCTGAGTCCTAAGTCCCTCCTGACACCACACTGCCTCTCCTTCATCCTGTATTCAAGAACTTAGGGTTCAGATGCTAAATCAACTCACAACAAAGGGTTCCATTTAAGTTGTCTTTGGGAAATGAGTATAGAGCAGTGATGGTGAAACTTTTAGAGACCAAGTGCCCAAACTGCAATTCAAAACCCACTTTTTTTTTTGCCAAGTGCCAATACAGTAACCTGTATACAGGTGGCTATGAAGGGATAATGCCGGGTGACCACAGAAAGGGCTCCGAGTGCCACCTTGGGCACCCGTGCCATAGGTTCGCCATCACTGGTGTGTGTGTGTGTGTGTTGTGTCATTACAGTCGTGACCGACTCTTTGTGACCCCACGTCCATGGAGTTTTCTTGGCAAGAGTACTGGAGTGGCTTGCCAGTTCCTACTCCAGGCACCTACCGCACCTGGTATTCCCTGGTGGTCTCCCATCCAAGTACTAACCAGGGCCGACCCTGCTTAGCTTCCGAAATCAGGCGAGATCGGATGTGCTTAGGGCATCTAGGCAGCTAGAGTGTTATCTACCTACAAGGTAGGCACTGTATGGCATTGTAGATGCATATCTGATAGCACCTCCCATCATTTTCCCCACACCACTAACTGTGCTTGCTGGAACTGGGAACTGGAGAGGAACAGGTACCTGGGATGCAACATAATTGTCACTTTGGTTTAAATGATGGTGTTGCTAGTTTACATCATTTAACCAGTAACAAAGAGAAAAATAATCACTCAGTTTATTTGAACTGTTTTTACTACTTTTGTTGAGTTTGATGCAAGACAAAAATGAAGTCAACAATTTTGGGAATAGGTTGTTGCGGGTTTTCCAGGCTGTTTGGCCATGTTCTGGAGGTTTTTCTTCCTAACGTTTCACCAGTCACTGTGGCCAACATCTTCACGAATACAATTCTGGGAATAGTTTATGACTCCTGACCTGCTTCTGCCTGTCCTTGGACAATAACAGAATATCATCACAGACATCTTTCACTGTTGTATTTGAAACACAAGCTAAAATGAACATGACATATTTGAAAAGAAATCATAGAAGTGGCAACCTTGAACGATAGCTCAGTGGTTTAGGGTTGAGAGTTCATTTCCTCTCTATGCCTCCTTTACAGGGGCTGTAGTTGATGATCCATAAGGTCCCTGCTAGCTTTTGAATTCTAAAGTTGTTGTTGTTGTTGTTGTTGTTGTTGTTGTTGTTGTTGTTGGTAGTAGTAGTAGTAGTAGTAGTAGTAGTAGTAGTAGTAGTAGCAGTAATAGTAGTAGTAGTAGTGCATCATTAAACAGTAACTTATAGTTCCGTTACTTATAAAAAAGAAAAAAATGTTTTGTCAGGTTAACTTTTCCAATTGTTTCCAGTTTATAAATTCTTTATTAAGACTGGTGCCAGATAGGAGGGATCCACAGCATTTCCGTCACTGGCAAAAGTTAATGTAATTATTCTTGCAGAAGTTAAGCCATTCAAGATTAGGAGGCTCATATGCTTGTAAGGTTCCATTTTATAGAGAGGTACACTTTATAATACACACAGCAACAGCAACAACCCAAAATGTTGCTACAACTTTACCAAATATGCTTCAGATTAAACAGCTATTATAGTCATGTTTCCTGGTAAAGCTTTTTCTAGAGTAACAGCTTTCGCTCTGAGCTCACTTGATTGGTGTTTATGTTAAGTAGGCATTCCTTGCTATTGTAGTCTGTGTTTATGTTTCTATCTGAAATCATTGCATTTCACTGTTTTTCCTCTTCCTGAAAAACTGCCTGGCACACCTACAACCCAGCACTTGCCTTTGCTTGGCTGCCTCTGTTGTATGCAAACAGAACCACCGCCCAGTTCTAAGGAGCCTTACGTAGAAGGTGTGTGTGTCTTTGCAGAAAAGGGACAGTGAGAAGGAATATGGTCAAGTTACAGCTAGCCAATGGTTCTAACTGCGCACAATTGTAAACCCAGTTCATGGATAGAAGCCCATCTGAATATGCCCCCACCCCCAAGTAACTTGCATCCAGTGTAGAGTAGAAGCAAAGGGAATGAAAACTTTACAGCAGACACTGTATTGTTTTCCCCTTTCTCTTGGGGGTGGGGTACATGTCTAGTAAACCTCACACCTGTGGGAAAATGCTAGGAGGAGGAGGAGGAGGAGGAGGAGGAGGAGGAGAAGAAGAAGAAGAAGAAGAAGAAGTAGTCTCTGTCAAGTTGTTGGATTCAGCTCCCAGTGATATCTAGAGGTGCAAATTATGGAAGCCCCTTGTAGACACTAGAGATGATAACCCATATCAGTGCACTGATTCCAAAATATATATTGTTTTTTTAGTACAAGATAAGCTCCTGCCATTTACACTGTGTTTTGCCTGCACTGGTGCAAGTATGAGTGTGCAGCTCCTTGCAATGACTTCTGATTTGAGAACAGGTTCTCATTGCATACTTCCTTATTTATTTTCATTTGTGTGCCATTATTCTGACCAAAAAAATCCAGAACGGTGCACACAGCATTATAGACAATCCTTACATATTCTGTATCACACAACTGTGCAAAATACTTTATATAAATAGTCAAAATGCAAATACAAACTAGCAATAATCTAAAACCCTCCATATAGTCTCATTTCACTTCTGTTCTCTGTGATAAATACTGTTTATTTTTGCTTAGGGAAAGACATGCCTGTGTGCTCATGTTCTGGGGCCATGGGCAAGGCTGGGGCAGGCTCTCTGTATAATTTTTCTTAGTGTAAGTATAGAGGGCTTGGTCTTTATTGATCTGTAATGTCAATAGAGAATAGCTGAGTTGTCCAGTCATGGCATTTTCTGCTAGATGCACTAGCATCTTGAATGTACTACAAAGTAGTCCCATAGTCCCTTTTTGAATACAGCGGTACCTCGGATTAAGAATGCTTCAGTTAAAGAAAAACCCAGTTTAAGAAATGAAATTATTGGAAATGGGAATGCCTCGGTTTAAGAAAAAAATAAATTGCATATTTCTGTCTTTTTTTCTGGCCTCTGGAACAGATTAATTGGTTTTCAATGTATTCTTAGGGGAAACTGCATTTCAGTTTAAGAATTTTTAGCAATTCAAAACAAACTGGAGAATGAATTAATTACAGCATTACCTCGTAAGATGAATGCCCCTTAAGACAAAAAACTTGTAAGGCGAATGCAATTTCCAGGAATAGGAAAACCTCATAAGATGAATTTTTCCTATGGGATGCCTCGCAAGAGGAATTCAACGCATTCCTATGGAAACTGTGCTAAACCACGTTTTGTAGGACAATTTTTTCAGAAAATGAATTCACCCGTAGAACAAATTAAATTCATCTTAAGAGGTACTGCTGTACTTAAACGAGGTGCCACTGTACTTTGGTGCCAGTAGCACAGGGTAGGTTCTGTCTGCTGAGTCAGCATTACTGGTGCTATAAAAAGGTAAAGGTAAAGGTTCCCCCCCGCACATGCATGCTAGTTGTGTCCGACTTTAGGGGCAGTGCTCATCTACGTATTCAAGCCGAACAGCCAGTGTTGTGCAAGTCCATGGCCACATGGCTGGCATGGCTGCAAGGAAACACTGTTTTACCTTTCTGCTTTTTATGGCGGTACCTATTTATCTACTTGTATTTACGTGCTTTTGAACCACTAGGTTGGCAGGAGCTGGGGTTAACAGCAGGAGCTCACTCTACTGTGTGGCACCTGGGATTGAAACTGCTGAGCTGCCATCTTTGTAGCTGTCAGTTTTCAGTGCTGTAGTCCGCTGAGCTACCACAAATAACCTTATAAGTTATAACAGTTCTCCTTCACTCTCAAAGACTTATTTTTTTGTTATTCAATTATTCTACATTTTACCCCATTCTCCCATTTTGACTTTCATATTTAAATCTTATTTATTTATTTATTTATTTTGAGTACTTTTACCCCTCCTCTCTCACCATAACATATATTTTTGGTCGTTGACCGTAAATAAAATTTCATTCATTCATTCATTTTAATATTTTCTCATATGTTAGCATTTTATATATTTCACTTATTATTCCTTTTCTAAGTTCCATCATCTCTATTTTCCCTCTTTTTAAAATAATTCTTTGAATTCAATCCTTTTTCCACCCTCTCCTTCTATGGTTTTCCATTCTTCCATTTTTCCAACTGTAGTATGTCCAGCCATGATATGCCCTCTCATAACGTCTCTCTTGTACATTCCTCACATGGCATTTGCTTTATCCTTTCCCTCATTCTCATTATTCCCTTAAGTGGGAACACCCCTTTTCACTCTTTAAGAAGTTTATTTTTTGATTTCTAGTACCTGTGCCAAATATTTATTTATTTATTTATTTATTTATTTATTTATTTATTTATTTGGCGCATTTATATACTGCGGCCTTTTTCCATACCGGAACTCAGGGCGGTTCACAATAAAAAAGATAAAATCAGTACAAACACGGTTAAAATAGTTAAAATAGCAAAACGATATAGAAAGATACAAGAGAAAAAAAATAGTAGGAATAAAATAGAACAGGATAAAGATGGCAAGGAGGGAACCCACGGCGGGAGCAGCAGATGGGGGGGAAAAGGTGTTGTTATTGGACTTAACTCTCTGCTATTATAATATAATATAATAATATAATATAATATAATATAATATAATAATATAATATAATATAATATAATATAATATAATTTAATAAATAGCATTCCATCCTATTTTTCAAAAAATGAGTGGCCAGATGACCAGATGGGCAGGATATAAATAAATAAATAAATAAATAAATAAATAAATAAATAAATAAATCACTATTGTAACGGGAATCGATTTTGATTGATTGGCTATATAATGCAATTTAAGCTTGGGTAGAAGCCATGGGAATTATTTTGACAGGTCTGGACATCTGGTCCTTGCACTGTTGTTGCCCAGCTGAAAAAGACAAAATATTGTCTGTCAGTTTCACAGCTGAGGAAAGCTGTCACTATCCCTTGTAAGGCAGCTTGGAATGCCTGTTTCCTCATCACCACCTCTAATCCCTAAGCTACTTGCAAGTGGTTTCCATCCCACAGTTGAAGAAACATTGTGCTACATGCTTTGGTTTCATCCCAGTCCTTTTAATAGCCTCAGAATGAGTCAGGTTGGTTTCCTGTGTGCGCTGAAAAGCAAATTGAACATAAGTTTGCTTCTGTGTCCTTTGCTCTGCAAGGCTGTCAGTGACAATGTTCTATTTTATTTGTTTCAAGGTGACATTTCATCCCTCCCTGCCTCCCGCAAAGAGTTCTGTGATTGTTTATAATGGAGGGGTGGCTATTTATAAGTAACACAGCTTGATTTTCAAGTAGTAACAGGGATGTCAGGGTTGCAGGTGTGGCTGTGAGCAGAGTCCTTCCCTTTACATTGAGGCCTTTTCAGCCACTTGACAGGTGCTTCTGCAGTTCCCTCATCCTATACCAGATGGCTGCTCTCTTGGTTTAAGGAGGAGTAAGGAGTTGCTTTGTGGTCACCTAGCAACCAAAGACATACCAAATAGAGAGAGTTGACCAATGTGCCCTGTGATTACTAGGCAGACACTAACTGCTTTTTCTTCCTCCTCCATGTTGAAAAGGACAGGGTGGCAGTGCCCAGTGGTGGTGCTTGGTAGCTGATGGGAGGAGGGGTGGGGAGACACACAGCCTGGGGATGCAAACTGGCCTGTTAAATTGATCGGCTGGCACACCTGAGGTTATAACGGGTGAAACTTGGTCAAGATCTATTCACCATTTCCCCAAAGTTGAAGGAGTTGGCGGTCTTCCTCTCCAGTAGGAGAAGGTGTTTCTGCAATGATTGTTTAGGGCTGGGTGAGCTGTGGCAGCCTGGGTTTGCTTTGAGAAAATTCCGAAAGCACTCTCAGCTGTCTTTAAAATAATGTTTACAGCACTGTGGGTACTCTGCTTCTGTCTGTATTTACGACTGAAAGCTAGTTATAATGAAGAAAAGCTGCTAGCTTGGTCGTAAAAGTTAGTGGCCAAGAATGGGTCCCATCTGTGTGCGATCTTGGCCAAACTGAAGTGAGTAAGTACATAACTGTATTAGCTCTCACTTCATCTATTTGGTCCCTCCATATTAGGCCAGTTGTTGTGAGCTTCAGTAGTAGTTCAACTCAACTAGTGCTTGTAAGGGCTCTCTCCTAAAATGTGCTGGAAATAATCAGGCGTCTCTCTGGTGCTTTCAGCAAGCTTAGCACTAGCTGACTTGGGCTCTTTTTAAGGAGAAAGGTGGGGCAAACATATTTTAAATAAGTAGCCTGATCAGTTGTGAGCCAACACAGTGAGTTAGGGATGACCTGGAATCAATACTCTGTCCAGTACCTAAGCCTGTCTTTCATGGACCTGTTTCCTGTATTGTCTCTGTAAGCTTTCAATTTCCTTCCTCACATACATGCTTTGCCTAGCTGAGGTACTTGTGAATCTCTCAAAGGATTGGGAAATTGCCTGTCAGAGGCTGCGCAGGCTGCACAGGGTTCGGGAGGTTCAGCCAAGGGAGAATCCGACCAGTGTGATTTAAAGTGTTTGCCTAGGATAGTGTTGTTGAACCTATAGCACGGGTGCCAAAGGTGGTACTCGGAGCGCTTTCTGTGGGCACATGACATTGCCCCTTCACAGCCACTTGTATTCAGGTTAAATTGCTGTTTTGGCAGTTTGTGAAAAATTAGTGGGGTTTGAATCGCAGTTTGGGCACTCAGTCTCTAAAAGGTTCACCATCACTGGCCTAGGAACATATGAAGTAGAAAAATCCTGATATTCCTTCAGGTGACAAAAAGAATATTCACTTTGAGTTTCCAAGGTCAGTGTAACATTGTTATGAGGTTTTTTTTTATTTTAATAAAGGCCTTTAGCCAAGACAAAGGTGGGCTGAATTGACATTATATGAAACATCTCCCGCAATTCATGGGAGACATAGACAATTCACGTCTCAGCGTTCTTCCTTCTGTGTTTTTCTTCATGAAGTCTGTTCTATTCCTGCACCCACTTGATGACCCTTCCTTTTTTCCTCTCTCAGATTCACTGTTCCATACCATTCTCATAATTGTGCTGAGAATCCTTAGATATAAAATATAAAAGAGCATACCCATGGTACCTAGGCACCAGCTTAATGTAGGAAACCACCTTAGTGAGCTGCCTTATACTTAGACCAACATTCTGTCCAGTATTGTCAACACAACTTGCAGCAGCATTTCAGGCCTTTAGACAGGAATTCCACATCTCTATCAGGATATCCTCATATTTTGTAGTGGTTTCCCATCCAGCTGCTAACCAGCCCTGGTCTACTTTAATGTGAAAAAAATAAGGTGGAATATGGAGTGGTAGTTATTGTTTATACGTTTTTATGAAGCTGTCCTTCCTGCAGTTTCGGGGTGGGTGGGAGGTTACTTATTTTCAGAATCTACAACTCTTGGCAGTACTTTGAGTCTGATGCTCGCTTTCTTGTCTGTGAGTGATTTGGCTTGGGCTACCTGACAAGAGTAGAGGAAGACTCAAAACTAGGATCAGAAAGAACAAGCTGGAATCTGTTTTTCAGTGTTTTAGCCTTAAGTTTAAACTTACAGCCGGGGCTTTCTGCTGATGAAAGTCCATTTAGCCTCATATCTGAGGCCCATTCACTGGCCTGCAAAGCCATTTTTATGAAGAGAGCCTTTGGGTTCATACACTTCTACACTTCTGCCTTTTTTTTTTGCTTAATTGCTTCTCTTTAATGATTTTTCCCCAAGTCAGTTTTTCAACATTTGATTATGTATTCTGTATTTTATTGTTTTACACATTCTTTCCATGTATAGAGGGGCTGCTATAGTGATCTCATGTTTTTGTAGGCAGGGAATTCTTAGGTGATCATGCAGAATCGTCTGGTGCACCTTGTCGGATCCCTGTCTGTCTGCCATAAATGCCAGCTTTGCATACCAGAGCTAATTACTGTGGTAAATCTTTTCCTGAGGTGTTCAAACACCTAGTTAAAACATTCACGTGATTATGAAGATGCCTGTTCTCATGAGAAGTGTCTGTCTGTTTTAGTAGTAAATGTAATATATGAAGAAACAAATGCTTTATTGCATTTGAGATGAAATTCAATCAAGTAGGAATTGATGAAATTCAAATACTGCAAGGAAGGAGTGAAAGAGGGAAGTCAGTTGGCTTAACACCACTCAATATAGTTAGAATTTGGAATATTTACGGTTTTATACTATAGCTTCTTAATTCAAGTTGGGAGATGTTGTTTGGGGGATTATGGAAGTAGTAGTCTCAGAAACCTTTGGGTAGTGGGTGGCATATAAATTGTGTAAATAAATAAATAAATAAATAATATTTTCATTTTTGTAAATAAATAAATAAATAAATAAATAAATAAATAATATTTTCATTTCTGTTAGGTGTTACACATTCATTCATTCATTCATTCATTCATTTAGTTTATTATATGTTTAGTGCCTCATTTAGTACACTTCTCTGGGTAGTTGACAATAAATTATTAAACCCAATACACCTACCTCCTTCATCAAATTCCAGATAAACCCAATCCAATAAAATATATCAAAACAAACAAAGAAACACATCGATTGATGAATGGCAACATGCTCAAAATTACTGTGGGTAGTGGTGGAGCAGAATCTCTTGAAATATTTTCTCAAAGAGGCAGGTCTTTAACTGCTTCTTGAAGGCTGGGAGGGAGGGTGTCTAATGAATTTCCACTGGAAAGCTGTTCCATATATGTGGGTCCAGTACTAAGAAGGCTGAGCTCTTTCTAAAGATTTCTTTGCCTCCCTTGGAGTGGCCACCCATAGGAGGTAGGCCTGAATAGATCTGGTGACACACAGGCTGGTGTGTTTTTAGTTAAACAACGTGCATTGTTGGTGTGGGGAGATTTGGATACTTGCCATATCTGGACAGCTGGAAGCGTTTTTCAGAGTTCTAGCTCTGGGCGTTCTACCTGAAGCCTAAATAACTGTACAGCAGCACTAGAAGTGTTTTAAGTCAGGCAGTACATAGTGGGGATGTGCTGTCTCATGTTTTAAGACTTCAGTTCCTAGAATTCTCCAAGAACGCCTCCATAAATCTTTGGAAGATGCCCTCCCTAGAGCCCAGTGGAAAGTAAGAGGATGGTTTCCAGGAAGCACTATAATGATAATGCTCTAGAAAATGAAAAGACTAGGGATGCTGATGATGTTGGTTAAAATGACTTTAGAAAACCTTCTCTGTGTAGAAATTTACAAGTGTGCTGATTTGAATTTATGGGCTGCAGTTCCTCGAATTCTTAGAGGTATGAATATGAAAAGATGAAAGAGCACATCAGTGTAACAAGACCCTTTTACAAGTTCCTGTTTCTTTCTTAGTCAGTTGCATCTGCTCTTTACTATTTCATAAACATGTGTGCGTAAAGATTTAATTCTAATTGCTTTTTTCATTTATTGCAACATGGTTACAGGAAACTATGTTGTTTGCATAATTAAAATACACATTGGTTTATTTTACTTAGTGTAAACTGAAAATATTATAGTCACAGAAAACTCATAAAAATGTAGGTCTGTTGTCAGTGTGTATGGTCATCATTCAATTGATTTGAAAGCCTTGAAACCGAGTTTTGTTGTTGATCAGCCAATGTTGCAATATTTCTTGAAACAAAAGCATAGTTACAGCACATCCTGGCTATATGTGTCTGTGGTTTTATGTAAAAAAATTGGGAATGTGAATATAATGTGAATATAAATATAAATATAAATATAAATATAAATATAAATATTATATTATATTATATTATATTATATTATATTATATTATATAAATATTAATATTTCACTATCTGAAACTGTTGGTATTTTTTTTTTTTTTTGGAAATAGGCAGGGTTACTTAGACATTGAGGCAGTGAGGCCCAGAGTAAACCATTGTTACATTGTTAAAAAGCAGAGGTTGCAATTGTTATGTAAAATGACCAACATCTTGGTATAAATTGGTATTAATTGTCACTGACATTTTTGTAATGTGGTACTATTAATGGCAATGGAGGCTCTGGATTAACATTTTACTGATCTATTATTATTAAAAATATATTTTTTATTTTTGTAGAACATAATTAAAAGTAGAAAATGCCACCTAACCTCTAACATTGTCCTTCAAAGTAATGCATAAGAGTACATGAGTAATAAGGTACTTGCACAACAAAGTAATTACTAATTATTCCAAACTCAGAATGCATTAATGTTAAGATTAATTGACAAAACATTGGCCGAAACACAGTGCCCAACGTTTTCCTGCATAGCGGTGCAAATGGCATAACTTTGAACTGAATTACTCCAAGTTAAAAGCCACTATAGACATTATTAGTGCTGTAGTAAATCATGCAACTCAGTATGCAATGTCGGTGGTGATTTCTTAACTTGGGACCATTCGCTTCCATAAGTTACCCCATTTCAGCTATGTATAATGAAGCAAGCCTGATATGAGTAACCTGACTGATTTTAATGCATTGTTTCCAACAAGTTCTGTTCAAGAGCTATTAGGTACACCAGGGCTTAAGGGCATTTTTCTTGGCTGCGTGTAATTCGGCAACAATGTGCATTTTAGCAGTTTTCTCTCTTGCATATGCTTCCTCTTACAGAATGTTTGCAGCTGAACTATTGAGGATGGAAGTCAATACTGTATCGTTCTTGACTGTCAAGCATGTGCATGAAAACTATTTCTTTCAGCAAAGAATATTTCTTTAATTCTTATTTGACCAAAGTCTTTTAGAACCTGATGACACTAGCTTCTTTTCTGCCTGCGAAATTGCCTAATCACATTGTCTGCCCAGTAAATCAAAATTACCTGGTTTCAAAGCCATCTTTCTACCACAACTGCAGAATATCTTTTCCCTATGTGGAAGCTTCTGGCCCGCCAGACAGACATGCTGATTGCCACCTGTAGTTTATTGGCTTTGGGAAAGGTTATAGGTAGGTGTCTGCACAAGAAATCTGCGTTTCTTGTCTTTTCTTTCCTACATAGACATGATTCCATTTTTCCTTCAAACATGATCTTATTTTCCTTGATTTAATGAAGGGTGTTCTATGTGGATTGTTAGGTTGCCTGATTCTATGTGTGCGTGGGGGGGGAGGGGAGGGGAAGAAATGGATTATAAATTAATTTGCCTTTCCCTACTGCTTATGACTGTCTGTAACACTGCTATACTTCTACTTGCCATAGTGGTTTGTTATCTGTAATTCCTGTCTTCTGAAAGGTCTTCACTAGTAAATCAACGCCTTCTGTTTAAAGGAATGTTCTGGTATCAATTTTTTGTTTCTGCAGTGTTTTTAACAGCTGTGTTACAGGCACAATTATACTGTGGTTTCACTTGTTTTCTCTTAACAATTACCCGTTTCCCCAGAATTGCAAGACAGAGAGGGGAAACATCAATAACATCGGCATCATTATTCTCTGCACTTATTTCTTGTCACTTGCTCTTTTTTACATCACGACTGTCAGAGATACTTTGTATGCCAGCAAAGACATTTGCTGCTAATTCTACTTATGATATGCCAGTAGATTCTTGTAACACCCTCATTAAGAAAGAAATATATTGATGAATGTGGAACAGCAGAAGATATTTAATGCTTGTAAAAATAATGGAACATTTTTTCATATTTGTATTCGAGCCACTTCCCCGGTTTGCATTTGTACTAGTTATTCAGAGTCATGAGTGTTATGACTGTTGTTTATTTCCTTGCCTGTGTATGACCTCTGTAGATTTTTAACCACACCTTTCATTTAGTAACATGACTGTTTCCACTCTAAATTTCTTTGTTAATTGGACTGCATTTTGATATCGTGTCAACAATCCACTGTTTCTGTGATATGGTGGGCTGTGTTAATTCACTCAAAGGTTTCCACTTTCCCAGAAGTAATTCTATAAAGCCTGATCATTTCTGTGTTAAAATGATTTTTTTCTTTGGCATGTTTTTAAACTCACTAGCCAGCAGAGGGCAACATTAGGTATTCTCTATTTCATTGTGCCTTGTAGGAGAAACTACCATCTGAGGAGGCTCAGATGGAGTCCACCCAGATGTTAAGAGGAGGTTAAGAGAGAAAAAATCCTGGGTTGATAGAGCCACTGGATTGTCAGAGTGACAATACCAAATACATAAAAATACCAAATACATAATCTGAACAAGTGCCTTCCTGTTCATATTTTTGTGGTCATTTTAACCTGGGACATCCTTCTATCTTCAAACCACAGATACGAGGCAGGAAGCCAAGTGCAGCTGATCATATTGTGCAAAGGAGAAATCATATTGTACTAGGAGGTGGTAGTAATCCTCTTGATGCAAAAAAATATTTTTTGGGAGACCCTGGTTGTGAAGAGGTTGACAGTTAGAAGGAAAGGAAAATGCACCTTCAAGTTGGCGCTAGTAGAGAGAACGGAAAGGGCAGCCATTCATCCTTTCCTCAATACCGAGATTGATTATTCTCTTATCTGAGGCCATCTTTGCCCTTGTAGCTGAAGCAAAGTGTGGAACTGTGTTGCATTTAAGGAATTTGTGCTACTTTTAGTAAGATTATTTATTCATCTATTACTTGCCTATGCAACTTTTGTAACTTTCGTTTAACCACATGGTCATAGTGGTCAAGGCAGCATACAATCATAAAAAAACACATAGTGAAAGCAATAAGTAAAAGAAAAATTCAATGTGTAAAACCCATCTACAAACAGTTAAAATCAACTCAATAATTTAAACAACATGTCAAGCCATTTTAAGAATATGTGCCTTCACACCCTTTCTAAAAGCATTGAGATTTGAAACTTATTGCAGTTGTTAAGGAAGAACATACTTCACAGTTGTCTCCCATTTACCAGTTGTATGGGCCTTCCTCAAAGGTCTTAATATTTGGACTGTTTCATAATATGACAGATGGTCCCACAGATAGCCAGTTCCCATTCTATTTAGGGTCTGAAGTTTGGCTTGGATTCAGTAAGCAAACAACCTTCCAGAAAGCAGGCGTCAAGATTCCAATGCTTCCAAGGGGTTGTAGCCATAGTAGGGTTTCTGCACAATGTCAGCATCAACAGCTTGTATAATGATTAGTAGAGATGGGCACGAAACAGAAAAATGGTGTTTTGGTTTTTCGTTTGTCGTTGAGAGGTCTGTTTCGTTTCGTTTCCGTTTGTCACGAATTTTTGGAAAATTTTCATTACCGTTTTTTGTTTTTTCGTTTGTCGTTTCTACCCGCTTTTTGCGCGATTGTTAAAGCATTTCCATGCGCAGGCATCCCACAACGCCCCAGACCAGAGGGAAAACACTAAAAAAAATGGATGCTGGCAGAGACACAGTATAGACTAGGTACACAGGGAGGCTGCAAAGGCAGCGGCGGGCGTTGCCCAGGGTGCAAGGCAGCCGCAAAGTGACTGCACTGCGGGGCAAGGGAGGGTACTCACCGAGAGGTATGCAGCACGCACACACGCATACAGGGAGGCTGCAGGACTGAAGCTAGAGTCACAGAGACAGCAATCCCACCCTAACTCCCACCGGAGACTGCAAAGAGGACAGGGGCTGCCAGACCTTTTTATGCCCTCTGTGGCTGCCAGACCTGCCCGCCCAGTCTGCAACCTGGGCATGCTATTGGTTGAACATGATCCCATCACATGGCTTGCCTCCATTTTGTGGCTGGTACGACATCCATTTTAAAGGGAAAAGAAAAATACATTGCGATGGGAGAAGACAAAAACAAATGTTTTAAGGACCCCAACCCCCCTAGTAGGTATTATCAGACAATATAAATAATTATCGCTGCATTTTTACGGATGTCCAGGGTGTTTTTTAACATTTAAAACAGCTCATTTCATTGTATGTCGCCATTAATGGAAACGAAACATAACGACCACAATTTTCGTGGTTTTGTTCGTTTCGTTGCATTTTCATCACAATTTTCGTTTGTCATTTCGTTATGTAACAGAAACGACAAATGGTAACGGAAACGAAAAAATATTCGTTCTGTGCCCATCTCTAATGATTAGTAATAGTAATGGAAGGAAGAAGGTGAATTTGATTAAATCACGGTTTAAAGTTTGAGATCTGATTTTTGGATGATTTAAAATTTTAAACATTGAGGGTTTGATTTAAATTACGATTTAAATCAGTTTGATTAAAAAAAAACATTGATTTTTATCCACCATGGCTAGGAAGAATGTGTGTGTGTCCAGTGAATGATAGGATTGTGACTGCGTTGCAATTAGAGAATGAAAACTGATGGTTCAGATGAGGAATAGGGATGCAACTATATTCAACACAGAAGCTCTTTGTTCTGAGCACTGGAGCATGTTGGGGTTGTTCTGTATCCATTTCAAAGCATATTTGAAACTACAGTAGCTGGGAGCTTGCTTTCAAAACCAAATAAGGTTATCAGGATTATTTGACATGTCCAGACACTGGAAAGTTCCCTGCACAGAGGCATTTAGAAAAGTGTGATCTATAGTTGTCCATTGTCACTTGGTTCCATCCAAGGAAAAGGGAAGATTCTTTTCTTCAGAAGGTGCCACAGGTAGTTCTGTGTGATAGAAATGTCTAGTTCCGATTTGGCTTTTGCTAATCTCTCCCATCCTCACATATAAAGACTGCCTCCTTAGCTTCGGCCTAACTAACTTCTCTTGCAAACAGCAGGATTAACTAACTTCTATTGAGGGGAGCAGGAGTACCAAAAAGCCTAATATCTTTCTGTGATTGTTTGAAAAAGGCGGATACAGCCGGTGTTGAAGGTGTAAGATTGAATAGCTGTGGTAGCCTTAGGGACTGCAGCAAAGAGGCAGCATTCAAAAATTGCAGAGCAGTTTTTTTTCTGAATGTCTTTAATGCCTGCTAGGATGGATAAATTAATCCTGACTTAGTGCATTAGGTGCCCTGTTCACAGAAAAAACAGATGTGTGGTGCTGTCTTAAGTAGCAAATGCTCTCAATGATTTCTTGCATGTGTCCATGTGTCTAATCCTTCCTGGCTGACCATGTCCAGAAGATGGTGCTAGGGGGGACAGTTGCTCTGCCCCATGACGTTTACCTCACGGGGTTCCTCAGGGCTCAATACCGTCTCCCATGCTGTTTAACATTTACATGGAACCACTGGGAGATGTCTCCAGGAGGTTTGGGCTGAGGAGTCAGCAATATGCTGATGATACTCAGCTCTACCTCTCATTCTCCATCAATCCAGGTGAGGCAGTTTCTGTGCTAAACTCGTGTCTGGGCCAGATAATGGACTGGATGAGGGTTAATAAATTGAAACGCAATCCAGACAAGACAGAAGTGCTGTTAATGGGTGCTATGCTGGACAGGTTAGAGGGCCATATTCCTGTCCTGGGTGAGGTTGCACTCCCCCTAAGGGACAGGGGCCATAGCTTGGGGATGCTCCTGGACCCCGGTCTAACTCTGGAAGCCCAGGTGGACTCGGTGGCCAGGGGTGCCTTTCTCCAGCTGCGGAAAATATATCAACTGCGCTCCTACCTAGATGAACGGAGCCTCATGACAGTTACGCATGCACTGGTGACATCCCGTATTGATTACTGCAATGTGCTTTACATGGGGCTGCCTTTGAAGACGGTTCGGCAATTGCAACTGGTTCAGAATCAAGAGTGCTTGTTTTGACATATAAAGCCCTAAATGGCTTAGGACCAAGATACCTGAAGGACTGCCTCCTTCCATATGAACCTACCGGGCAATCAAGATCGAGCCAGGGGGCCCTCTTGAAAGAGCCATCACTCAAGGAGGTGAGAGGGCCTTTTTGGCAGCTGCCCCCAGGCTATGTAATGCCCTCCCGAGTGAGATCCGCCTGGCGCCAACATTGATGACATTTCGGCGCCAGGTAAAAACCTTCCTGTTCCAAAAGTTTTTTAGATCTAGATGGTGGATCCTCTGATGGCAATTTTAGTGTAATGGTTTTATTATTGTTTTCATTATTTATTGATATTTTATGTTTTAACTATTTTAATTCTTTTGATTGTAAGACCTTTGGGTATTGGGTTGGTGCATAAGTTGTATAAATAAATAGATAAATAAATAAACATGAATTTGTTTTTTTCTTCTTGTAGTGACTTGGACAGAAACAACATTACAAGGATTACAAAGGTGGACTTTGCAGGGCTTAAGAATCTTCGTGTTTTGTGAGTATGAAGAAGCAGTATCTAAAGCATGCCTTTGGTTTTAATATTCAGTAGCTTCTGTAACTAATATCCTTCCTTGTGGATGGTCAGTCTGACGACATTTGAATTGCTTTGCCTTTAGTACATGTTGCATTCAACACCAACAAAATAATTTCTAGCTGGTTAGTACTCATGCCATCTCTGAGCAAGGGCTAGGCTGGCTGAGATGGATGGAAGCTGTAATCCAGGACATTTGAAGTGTGCCAGGTTGGGAAAAACTCTTACCTGCAACCAGGTAAAAAAGACCCATCAATCTCTTTTGCATCTAACCAAATTAATTAATGAATTACAGTGCACCCTTGTATAACAAACGGTTTGTATAACAGAAAATCTGTACAACATAAAAAATTCCAGAGATAGGGGAAATTTGCTGAACAGAATAGTCTATGGGGCGAATCCATACAACATAATTAGGGATTACTCTGTTTTCAACGCATTCCTATTGGAATTTGTATAAAGGAAAATTTGCTTAACATACTTTCATTTGGAATGAATTAATTCCTTTAGACAAGGTACCACTGTAATTCTAAATTGTATTTTGGTAAAAGACTGATAGCACTCTTACCTGTTCACATATGATACAGTTTCACATACTCCTAAACTAGTTCTAATACATTAGAAGGCAGGAAATTTAGTACACCTGACTATTAGACAAGTTTAAATGTTATTTCCTCAGGCAGCATCGGAAGAAAAACAACATTGGCAACAGCCTGGTTTATTAAACTGATGCCACAACATAAGTACTTGTCTCCAAATGAATTGACAGGCTAATGGCTACTGACTCACAAAATGCACAGACATAGCTATCTAATCTAAAAGATCAGATTTCATTTACTCCCACTTGTGTCTTATTGACATGAACTGGGACTAAGAAAGGTAATAAAGGAATTAGAAAAGATCATAATAATAATAATAACGATATGTTACTGGAGAAAACGACCATTCACACTTTCGCATTGTCAATCACCATGTGTGTAAGTGAACGCTGGAAAATAAAGGAAGCTGATAAGGGGAAACATATTCAACTGAGATGTGGTGCCAGAGGAGAGCTTAATGGATGCCCTGGACCTACAAAAAGATGAGCAAGTCAAGCCTGAATGATCTCTGCAGGCAAAAATGTTGAAACTCAGGCTGTCCTATTTTGGGCACATCAAGAGAAGACAGGGTTCTCTGGAAAAGATAATAATATTGAGAAAGGTGGAAGCTAGCCGGAAAAGAGGAAGACCCAATGCAAGATGGACAGACTCATTAAAAAAAGCTGCAGGGTTGAGTCTATAATAGCTGAGCAGGGCTGTTGAGAAGAATGCATTTTGGGGATCACTCCGGTTGCCATAAGTCGGAGGTGAGTTGACAGCACATAACAACAATGTCTTATTGAGCTCCACAGAATTTGGGCCCTGACTTTAAGTAGGCTGTTTAGATTCAGCCTACTTGTCAAAGTTCTCCCATTTCTGCTGGTCACTGACGTACTGCAACATCAACTAGTAAACTTAGAAGAGCCTTTTAGCTTTTGAGGTTGCATAGAAATATATGTCTGAAGTTATACAATTGTATTGTATGTGTAGTTCTTCTCAGTGAACCCGGCATATATACTGATCTGAGAAATACTGCAATAAAGGGGGAAAATAACAGTTGCTAAAGTTCATTGTTCTTGCAGATTTGGCTATCTAGGCATTATGAGACACCACAGTGTTATCAAACTGTAAACCGCCCCAAGGATACTTGAAGTGGTATGAGGCGGCATATAAGCAGAACACTTTGCTTTGCATTAAAGCCCCATGAGATTCCTTTCACTCAACTGAGACTGAGGCCAAGAATACTTGTCTTTCCATCTCAAGGTTTCTGTAATTCACAGTCATTTTTGGTTGAGAACCAAAGCATGACTAAGCAGGGAGCACTCATAGATGAGCACACACAAATGATTAAGAAGGATGGAAACAGTCCATATAGTGTTTTAAATTCTTAGAACACCCATCTACCTAGTTTTGGAGAATTCACACAACTTTGGTATTTGTGCCAGTTTCAACATTTCATGCAAAATTTGGCTGCTATTGCACAAAAATGGGCCATTTTGAAGCAAACCAGCAAACCCACACCCCAGCTTTCTTACTTAAGTAAAAGCTCTATTGATAGTGCTGGGAATGTCCTTACCATCTTCACTGGCTAGTAGAAAAATAGTACTGTTTCTTGTTCTTCCCAGGCAAGCATTGGACAAGGAAGAATACCTGTTGAGTGGTGTGTGTTAAAGGAACATAGAAAACTGCATTATATTGAATTACCCAATTGGTTCATCTGAGCCAGTGTTGTTAAAATGGACTGGTAATGCCAGGTCCCCCCCGCCCCCACCCATAGCAACACAGCACCATAGGAATATAACCTAGGGCTTTCTGCATGCAAAACATTTCTTCTGTACTACTGAGTAATTAAAATACAGGTAAAAGTTGTAGTGCAACCCTGTATAGATATATCTAGAAGTAAGTTCCATACTCTGCAGTGTGACCTAATTCTTACAAGCCAGGAGCCAATATCTTCTTGGTTTTAACTAGGAATGGGCATTTCTTATGTTGGCCATCTGATAAAATAGGATAACAGAATCCTCATCTTTCCTACTTCGTGCTGCTGGCCAGTCAGAGAAGGAGGCGGGATGATGCCTGTCCCTGCACAGCTCCTCATTGGCCAGCATCACAGATCTAGCACAGATGATGTTGCAGCATGGTTCCTCATTGGATTTTAACCCTGTATGAGACAGAGAAAGGTAAAGCAATTTGATCTGTGTGTATCAGCTGGTTCCAAGGACCAACTGGGCTCATGTGGTTTGTTTTGTAACCTACTGGTTCCGAAACCAAATGCCCATCCATAGTTTTAACATCCACAGAGATGAAGTTGCAGACGTGGCCGTGGCCAGTGGGTGAGTTGCCAGTCACACAACTAACACCTTATCAAATAGCTTTGCCTATGTCTGTGGCTTCAGTTCCTCCTGTTGTTAATCAGAAGAGGATTCTGTTATCCTTTTTTATCAGATGGCCAATATAAGGGTGTTATCTTGCATTTGTAGTCCTCCAATATTTTCCTTCTGCTTCTTACTAGCTTAGCTGTTGCAGCAGCTAAGGTGATCTTCAGCAGTGCCTTGAACATGGTGGTAGCGGTCACAAAACCCAGTCCATACTGTGAAGTGCTCTGAACTTCAGGGAATCTGGAGCTCAACCAGCAGTCCGGTCCAGCTGTCTCACTTGTACATGTATTTGTACTCATCCTCTTCAGTGAAGGCTGGCAGTGTCTGCAAAGCCTGGCCCCACTTCCTTCCTTCTTATTGTCTCTCCAAACTTCTTCCTCTGGGCGGGTTGACCAGTCCCAGTGCCCACATTTTATTTTATTTTTTTATTTTATATAGCTTGTATGCCACCCACTACCCAAAGGTCTCTGGGTGGCTCACAATCAAAGTAAACAATTCAAATAATTAAAACATCAAATTGCAAAAAAATTACAACAATAAAACATTTAAATACAATAAATAAAATATATTAAAATACTACACTAAAATCGCTATCAGGACCCACAATAATCAGTTTAAAAAGTTCTGGAACAGCAATGTTTTTACCTGGCGCCGGAATGTCATCAATGTTGGCGCCAGGCAGGTCTCGCTTGGGAGGGCATTCCACAATCTGGGGGCAGCTACCGAAAAGGCCCTGTTCCTACAAGCCATCTCTTTCACCTCCTTGAGGGATGGCTCTTTCAGGAGGGCCCTCTGGCTGGATCTTAATTGAGGCCCAGCTGGCATTTGAAGGGGGAGCAGGTGAGATCAGGCAGCCTACCCAGAGTGTCAGAGGTGACCCCTCCCCACAACAATAACACCTTCTGGTTGTTGCTGGTAGGATATCTCAATTTAGAACTATCCTGTATCATACCTTGATTTGGAGCTGGAGACCCCACAGGTCTCCAGAGACTGATAAACAGCTGCTCCATCACACTTGGCCTGGTCTGTTGCAACTACAGTGGTACCTCTACTTACGAGTGGCTCCACTGAAGAGCAATTCGACTTAAGAGCAAAAAACCGTTGGCGTTTTAACTGCTGCCTTACAAATTTTAGATGCGGTCTGCGCTACATACAGTTTTTAAATTTCATTTCATTTATTTATTTATTATATAGGGCTGCTCTATTTAAGAGTTGTTCAACTTAAGAGCATGCATTCAGAATGGATTAAACTCATAAGTAGAGGTACCACTGTATAGGAGATGAGAGAGCCACTAACCTCCCCCTTTATCATGTTAAACCAAGACATAATAATAAAAAAATGGGACATTGTGGTTATATGCATTCAGTCTGGTGAAACAGAATATCCTTTTTGGGGAGGGGGGATTTTTTTTGAATGCCCAGTTTGAATAACAGGAAGATTGTTAACACCAACAAACAGGAAAATAGTTTGACATCAGCTGTTTGTTCATGCTTTATTAACATTGATCAATGTTTTTCTTTTATAGGCATTTGGAAGAGAATCAAATTAGTGTGATAGAACGTGGGACATTTCAAGATCTGAAGCAGCTTGAACGCCTGTAAGTGTCCTGCCTTGTTGAGCTCTGGTTACAAAGGGGTTAAGTTATCTTAATGTGATGTGTGATAGTGAGGGACAAGTTTGTGACACATTACACATAGCGGCTGACAAAATTCTTGAAAAATATGGTCTGGGCCTGAAGTGATGTGGTTAGAAATTGCTAGAAAATGTTTGGTTTTTTTAAAAAAAACTTGCATTGTTTTAAACCATTGTTATTTATTTTATACTTATATCGTTTGTGTATGTTGTGCCATCCAATGCATGATGAAAGAGAACAGATCCGGCCACAGAGATCACATCACACCCCTATTAAAACAGCTCCACTGGCTGCCCGTCAGCTATCGGGCACAATTCAAGGTGCTTGAATTGTCCGGGGCACTATGTACCCTGGGAATGGAAGTCTTCCCCAAAAACACAAGATACAAAGATTTCCTAAGAGCCCCAAGATATCAAAATTTTATGGAAGGCTTCCATTTCCTGGGTGTATTGCACCCTATTTGGATCCATGACACAATTTTTTAAACGATACAAAGCGTCCCGAGGAATGAATTGATTTCAGATCTCAAGGCACCAACAAGCACAGGCTCATTTGTCTCCTGTGTTTAGTCACAGTCAAGTCGTGTTACTTGTCCCTTTATGACATGGAAAAGTGTGTGTGTGTGTGTGTGTGTGTGTGTGTGTGTGTGTGTGTGTGTGTGTGTGTGTGTGTTGCCCAGTAATTTAAACTACTGCAAACATTTACATACATATATGTAGCAGTTTCTGGGTTGTTTATTGTTGTTGTCCAGCTAGAGTTTTTCCTTCACAGCCACTTGTTCCTTGGCTGCTGTGGCTATTGTTTGCTGTTACTGGCAATCACTGTGTTCTCACAGATGATCCAGTCCTCATGTAGGTAGATTTGTGATAGGTGCTGCTCTTCAATGATCTGTTGTGACATACTGAAAAAAGTTGTGAAAATTAGAGGCAAATCCCCTGCACCCATCTTATGGTATCCTGCATTATGGGAAA
Source organism: Phrynocephalus guinanensis (assembly GCA_037367245.1). Classification (NCBI taxonomy): domain Eukaryota; kingdom Metazoa; phylum Chordata; class Lepidosauria; order Squamata; family Agamidae; genus Phrynocephalus; species Phrynocephalus guinanensis. The sequence goes on from CM074734.1 coordinate 89,898,612, forward strand.
TCTGACATAATGATTAAAATAACTTTGAATCCAGCAGATTGTATATTAGAGTAATGAAAATTAGGTTACAAAATATTTTATTTGTATGATTTCCTTTTCTTACTCCTGGTGAACATGTGTAATTATCCTTTAATTTTTATCCATTACATTAGATGAAAAAATATATACTATCAGACTGTGTTTTTTTTAATAAAGTAGCTGTTATGATAACTACACTTTCTGTGGCCAAATAGTCATTAATATTGCAATAAAATATCATTGGAAATAATACTTGTTTCATTTCTAGTTATTCAAAAGGCACGAAGCCTTAATGCCAAATGAATGTTGTTTTAATGGCATTTTACTTGCAGACACATCAAAGTGGAGCTAAAAGTACGAACTAAAAATATGGACATTTTTCTTTGAAATCTATTGCTTGCTATGGTTCCTTCATGTAAATTTTCAACATATGAAAAGGTGTATAGATTGTGTTCAGGCCAAAAACATGGTTGTTGACAGCTTTCAAGTGACTTTGCTTTGAAGATTTATGCTTCCTATAAACTGTAACTTAGACTGAGCATTTGAATGCACATAATTTCTCAAACTATAATGCGGCGATTTAGTTTAATAGACAGCAAAATACTTGGGTAGCTGAATTACTAAGTGCAAATAAAATGTGGCCTTGGAATGAGTTCTGCCCATAGGAAATGACTATATATACGGGCTGCAGAGATGGTGGTGTTGGCTGCTCTAGAATAAACTGTGTCCAGTACTTTGAAGCCTAATTAAGTGACATATCTTTGTATTAGGATTTGAAGAGATGGGTACTTTTTTAAGGCCGGCAGAACCATTGATTATAAAGAAAAGTATTCCAGGGACACTGGAATTATCCAGTATAACCTTATTCAGGTGCCAAATCCTGTGAACACTCACCACTGAGGGACAAGGAGTGCTCTAGCTCCACCTCCTGCAGGAGTGTGTTACATTCCACACATAGAAAGGTAATGGGAGTAATTAGGGGGTGGGCTGGAATCAAGCATCACTCCTTCTTGCCTATTGAGCATATCTAGACCACATTACTGTAGGTATGGCATGTTGGATCCATATAGTGTAAGCAGTAGAGATGGGTACGAATCAAAAAAATGGTGTTCCGTTTGTCGTTTGTCGTTTAGGGGGTCCGTTTCGGTTTGTTTCCGTTTTTCGTGAATTTTTGCAAAAAAACATTTTTGTTTTTGTTTGTTTCATTACCGTTTCGTTACCATTTATTTCAATTTTTGTGGTTTTTTTTAGCAATTAAAGCAGTTCAATGTATTGCCTTAACGAAAACGAAACGGACGGCAAAATTTCTGGTGTTTCTGTTTGTTTCGTTTCATTTTAGAGACAAAATTCGTTACGTAATGAAATGAAAAAACAAAAATGGAAACGAAAAATTGTTCGTTTCGTGCCCATCTCTAGTAAGCAGTGTAGGCCATTGGTAGACTGCCAGGTGTGTGCGAGTGTGTGTTCCCTTATTGGTGTTACAGTAGCTCTGTGAGAAAGTGCAGCCATGTATCTCAAGTGCCTTTTCTGGGTTGTTTTAATCCATGTTCAAGTTATCTGTTGTGGTTCCTGTGTCTTTAGGCTTGCTAGTGGTTAGACAGTTGCAACGACAATGAAGAGATGGCCATACTGAGCGTGGACAGTTGGATATTTTATAGGGAGAAAAAACAGGATATGAATTTGGTTTATGTTAAAGTATATTTTCTTCCTTTAAATGGAATGTTATGAAATTCCTTGCAAATAGTTTCCCATTTAGTCATTAACAAGGCAGTTGATGAATGGGGTAAATAAATGTTTCTTCAGCTGCTTCACATTAATCTTCACTTGGTTCATCATAGGTTCTTGCTTAAGAATAAAACCACTTGTTCAAAATGTCAGTGTTCTGATAGTGCAAAGTATTGACCAAGAGTATATGCAATGAGTTAAGGCTTTCTGGGGAATAGCCAGCGAGCTAGTTCTGATATTGTCCCTTCTATAAAGGAATACTTTTGGAATTACCTGTGCTGAAACAGTAATGTGAACAAAGTACAGTACTTTATGTGACTTTTTCCAGGAAGGATCCAAGATAGAAAAATAGGTTCACTGTGACATATTTTCAGATTCATATGTTTCACAGCATTGGATTTTTTTTCAAAGGTGCTACTGTGGAGAAATCTATTCAAAAGTAAAACCTGTAGTTTAGGGGCAGTACACATCCTTGGCTTGTCTATGGTTCAGTCCTTGACATCTCCAGAAAGGTCCTGCTTGAAACCCTGGATATCTAAGAGAAGGAGATGGAAAAGCTTCTGAGCTAGATGAGGCTGGTCAGCTGACTCAGTTGAACAGAAGTTCCTATGTTCCTTTACATTGTAACAGATCCTAAATTATGTAAAAGTAGCCCAGATTCTTTCAAACTAGTAAACCCTATCAAGAGGCGTGCATTCATGCTAGCAAGGTTTTACATCTTCCCCTCATCAGTCCTTTCTGAAAGATACTAAAACCTACCCCTTGCATATAGGATCTGTAAACGTTGCCATATAAAACCCGATACGGTTGCCCACATCCTGTGCTACTGCCTAGCTTATAGTAAGCTACGTAAATATTTTCTTAGCCAAATACTATTTGAGCTCCCTGGCCCCCCTGAAGGACATGTGGGCCTCCTTCTTGAGGACACTTCTCAATTAGTCACCACCCGGGTGGCTGATTACCTTGATGCTGTTTTAAAAAGTTATTCCTTGTGAAATACACTGGGATTTCCAAGGTGGGGCATATTTTAAATGTGGTGTTGTTCTGTATGCTTTTTTTATCTATTTGTATCTATATCCCCCTTTAAATGCCATTAAAGGTTTATGAAATGAAATGAATGATTCTTTCATATTCCCTAAGGTGTGACCTTGGAGTTGCTAGACTCAGAAACCAAAACCATGAGTCCACTGGCAAATCATTCAACAGTTCTCCCATTATGAAGCAGGGCAAAATCATCAGCCATACTGAAAGACCACCTCTGTGAAGGATCCTTTATCAGCTCTTATCACCAACAGTTACTCCCAAACATTGTAACAGAGGAACAAGAGAGGAGACTAGGGCATTCTACACCCCAAAATATTGCCACTGGCAGCTGTTCCACGTGAACGCAATCACAGAGAGATGAGATGGGAAGCAGGGCCATTCCGTTCCACCAGTCCTGTCAAGAGGCTGCTTTCCCCAATCCCATCCCTTGCTTTCATTTGTGTCTTTTTAGATTGTAAAACTGTGAAGCATTTTCCTTCCTTCCTTCCTTCCTTCCTTCCTTCCTTCCTAATGCTGCCTGTGAGCTGTTCCCCAGGGCACAGAAAAGAGGTGGGAAAACACAGATGTTCTGCCACCCTAAATGTTCCTCTGGCCTGTTACCATTGGAAGGAGAGTTTACCAAGGTACATTTCTCCGGGGGGGGGGGAGAGGGAGAGGGAGAGGGAGGGAGAGAGAGAGAGAGAAGGGAGAGAGAGAGAAAAGCGGGGGGGAGAGAGAAGGGGGGAGAGAGAGTATATTAATAAATATCCCACTAAATATTTTGATTTTAGTAAATATTATTATTTCATTAAATCAGATTCATTCATTAAATAAAATTAAATCTCTTCTGCAATTCATTAATTATTCAGAACAGTTTTACCTATTCTATTTGGTATGAGGATCTGAGTATGTCAGGGAAGCTGTGAGCAGTACTTCCAGCTGACTAGATGACATCACAGTCTATACTCTTAGGAGAATCATCCAAGGTGAAATGGTCAAGGCTGAAACACTGGACTAGGACATATTCCATTCTCTTCATGAATTAACCATCGCACTAGCAGAAAAGATTTACTAGTTCCAATGGCTGATATATTTTTGACAGGTAGTTTTTTTTTTAAAAAACCTAATTTAATTAAAAATAATAATTGATTTTATCTAACCTGTTACAAAGGGATATGAATGTTCCTGAAGCATATGAAATAAATAAACCACCAGATGTCAATAAAACAATATCAAGTCACTAGAGATGGGCATGAAATGAATTTTTATCTAACAAAACAAATAACGAATTGACCCATCAAACAAATAACGAGCTGCCCTCCCAACCCGTTTTCTGAGGGCTCCTGCCGAGCTTTCAATCACTGGGCCCCTTTAAACCCAGCCCATTCAGTACCAGGGGGTCCTCCTGGTACCGACTGAGCTGGGTTTAAGGGGGTCCAGCGATTGGCAGCCCAGCAGGAGCCTTCAGAAACAGGTTGGGAGGGAAGTTGCAGCAATCATGCTGCCCTTCCCACCCATTTTCTGAGGGCTCCTGCCGAGCTGTCAATCGTTGGACCCCTTTAAACCTGGCCCATCCACCACCAGGGATTCTTTCCAGTGCCGACTGGGGCATTTTTAAAGGGGTCTAGCCGATGACAGGTCGGCAGGATCCCTCTGAAAATGGTCGGGATGCCAGTTTGGAGCTCTCCCACTGGTGTCCCAACCATTTTCAGAGAGATCCTGCCAAGCTGTCATTGGTTGGGCCCCTTTAAAAATGGCCCAGTCGGCACTGGGGAGAACCCCTGGTGGTGACTTGGTCATTTTTAAAGGGGCCCAGCCGATGACATCGAAGAAAGGGATCTCTTCCCTGCAGTGGATGATAGTGTAGAGTGCCTGCTCAGCGCTCCCATCCGATGCAGGGAAAAATGTCAAAAGAGACCCCGCTCCTCGCCTCCTCATGCAGAGGCAGAAAGAAGGGTCTCTTTGAGGTGCTGGCCCCAAGCTAGCGCCCTCAGCTGAGAGGCGTTGGCTGGGGCAGCTCTTTCCCCCACCTCACAGTGGCGGGGAGAAGATTAAGCCCCTCTTTCCCCCAGCCAAAGTTGCACAAGAACCACACACACACACACACACACACACACACTACACACAAAACAAATAATGAATCAACGAATCAACGAAACAATTTTTTAAAAAAAATATGTTTCAAAAGAAATGAAGCAAACTGAACCCTAAAACGAACCGAACCAAAACAAATCACCATTTTTTTCGGTTCGTGCCCATCTTCGCAAGTTACGACTTGATCAAAATCCTCACAAGAATATGCAAGCAAATGTGGAAAGCAAAGAAACCTACAGACTGAAAATAATATATAAAAATATTAAAAGAAGTCCCAAAGAAAGAAGATTGCAGAAATCATTAATTACATTAACGTTTCATGCCAGCTAAGTAATACTCAAGATTTTGTAGGAATGGGGAAGCCCCAATTGTATAGCAATTTGCACTAGCATGACATGGATTGGGGGCTGGAATAATTTACTTTACATCAATTAAAAGTTTCTTATGCTTCCTTTTAGTTTCCAAGGGTCCATGGGACTCTGTTTGGCCCAGGGAAAGCCATTGGGAGCCTTGAGACTGGGTGAGCCTTTAAAGGTTTTTAAAAAGATGCTGCTTGATAGATACCAGCAATAATAATGACTACAGGAAAAAAATATCATTCCAGTGTTGACAGTAAAGAAACTGCAATTGTTAAGGATTTAATTTGGCTAGATTTAATCATCAATTCAAATGCAGACTGCAGACAAGAAATCAGAAGACAGAGAATTGGATAGTGATCTGTGAAAAAAATAGTGAGAAAATGTTCCTGAAAAAACAAGACAAAAATCTGTAGTATTTCTAATCACTCATGTGTGGGACAAGGATGAAAGCTGAGGGGGGAAATGATGAGTCATTCAAAAAGTAATGTTTGAGGAGAGGTTTATGGATACGGTAAGTGGGTTCTAGATCACATAAAGCCTGATCTGTCCCTTAAATATAAAATGACTAAACACTCAGCTCGGAATAATGAGAGACACATAAATTGGATTCAAACTGGGTGACAACTTTATTAAAACATCAATTAACTCTAACCTTTAAACTTTTACTTCTTACAAGTGGGCAAATGTAGTACAAGCAGATCTGAGCCAGTAGTCAATTGACTTCCAGCCCAAGCCTGATTTCAGGAACTTCCTACTTCAGAAGACTGCTGTGCACCTGTTCAACACTTTTCCAAACTTCAAAAGTCTGAAAGCAATAAGGCAGCCCTCACTTCCTAATTAACCATGTTCTCCTGTAAATTCTTATTATCCTTACACTGTTCTCCTTCCTTTCTTAATTCCAGTATAAGGGCTGCCTGGCACCCATTGGATGCCTTCCAATTTCTAATCTGAACTCTGTAACCTCTTGCACTGCCCACCAAATTGTGACCAGGATGCTAACCATTAAAACCCCCCAGTGAGAATGGGATGGGCAAAAACCTGCAGATACCAAGCGCCAATCAGGTACCAGCCAAAAATTCCCATCTGGCCCAATAAAATTGCGACCAGCTAATCTCATTCTCATTGTACATAAGGTGGGTGGGAGGGATGCTTGTTGCAAGGAGAAAAGAGGCCAAGCTCAGCAACAGCAACCTACCAATGGCTGCGTTCTCACCACCTCTCCAAGCGGGTGGCAAAGAAGCCCTGCCCTGGAGCAGGTCCAGCATGGAGCCTCCATTGGACACACTATAAAACAACTGGAAAAGAGAAGCATCCTAAGAAAAGTAGAAGATAGGGCGAAGAAGAAGATCTAACACAAGACACAATGAGATGAACTAAAGCTTTGACCTTTAGTTTGGAAGGCCTACACAGGACCGTTATTGTGAGACCTTCTAGAGGTCATGAATTCACAGGGTAACCACATGTCACCAGTGACTTAACAGCACATAACAACCGAGTAGTGGAGACAATTATACAAATCAGACACAATGTATTTACAGGTATTATACCTTACTTCCCTTTGTTTAATTCTGCTGAATGTATTCAGTTCTTCCAGTTTAAAATTTCTGGCCATAAATTTGTTGACAATGAAACAATTCCAATAAACTATGTATGTACTACTGGAGCAGTAGTCCTGATAGGTACTGTTCCTCTAGGACAGGCCTGCACAATAGGCAGCCTGCGGGCTACCGGTAGCCCATGAAGGGTTCAAAAGTAGCCCGCCAGCCACCAATTAAATAATGAGGGGTTAAGTTCTTCTCCCCTCCCTCCCCCATCCCAAGGACCACCACTGCCCCAGCAAAGTTCTGGGTCTGCCAGCCCACTGTCTCAGCTGAGAGGGGAAGTTCAAAGGCCATGGTGTGGTCACCTGCTCCTCCCAGTGGCCAGATGATCGAGGGGGTGCAAGGGAAGAGTGCATGGTCAGCCTTCCCATAAGAATGCATTGAAAATCAATTAATCCGTTCTGGAGGGAACAGATTTCAATGCATTCCTATGAGAAACTGCTGCTGTACTTAAAAATTTCTTTACTTGCGAGCATGTGCTTGGAATGGATAAAATTCATAAGTAGAGGTATTAGTAGAGTAGCCTTCAGCCTGTTCAAAGTTGGACAGCTCTGCTCTAGGACTAGGGATGGAATTGTGGAAGGAACATGAGGTTTGCTTGCACATTAAGACACCAACCTGCCTTTTGTATGCCTTTATTTGGATCGCAACGAATACACTTACAAAGGCAGCAAATAGGCAGTGTCACACACTTCTTTAAATAGAGCAAATATGTGATGCTATTTGTATAGTATAGCAGTGTCTGAATGAACCTAATATGATTTATGCTATATCAGCTTAATGGCCAATATATTCCCATTTTCAGAAGGAAGTCACATAGAGAATAACAGAAGAAAAGAAGGGAAACTAAAATGGCTTGAAAGGGTTGAAGGAGCTGCTAATGAGACAGCCCCTACTAGTATCAGCTGCTGCCTTTTAGAGGTGGTTTGCTAATTCAAGCAAGGCAATACTTTGGGTTGAGCAGCCGTGCACAATGTAATTTGGCTGCAACAGGATTAGAATACGATAAAACAGTTTGTTTTATTTTGCAGTCCTCTCTATGTGTTGGGCTCAGGGAGTTCTCAGCTAGAATAGAGCCTTAAACTGGTCCTGCTGTTTCAGCAGTATCAGTGCGCTAAGATGATTGACAGAACAATAGCACTGAGCTCCATTCATGGTGCAGCATGTCTGTCTTCAGTAAGTAATAACTACAGTCTGCAACATGGAACCTTTTTTTGATCTCCTTTCACTGATGACGGTGGATGTTGCTCCTTCCTAAGCACTTAAAAAATTGGCGCCTCTTCTGCAGAGGAAGCCATTAGCGGCTCTGTCAACAGGTTTTCACAGGAGGAAGCCAAGCTCAAGAAAAGGGCAGCTAGGAAGACCACAAGGCGCATATTCTGAGAAATTATTTTGGTCCGCATGGGTGCATCTGTACAGGTCTGAAAAACACAGAAGCTTATTTTAAACTAATAGAATAATAAGCCATCCAGATTTCATCAAAAACATTTGCATAGCAGGTCACTGACCCATAAGAGCTAAAGGAAAAACAACTATGGGTCATGTTTAAATAGACCAGAGGGTTTAAAACCACAATTCCAGTGCTTCCAAAGCAAGGATTATAAAAGGGAATTATGAAGGTTTCGAGGCAGCTTTAGTATGGTCTGGTCTATTCCTCTGTTAAACTGTTGGATGTCATGTATTTTAACATTTGAATTCTAGAAGGGGCCAAGTGCAGATCTCTGAAAGTGTGAGAACAGTGTTCAATTGTTTCAATTCTAACATCTGAATGTTTTATAATGGAGATGGGCTTTTCATTTCGGAAGTGGTCAGCTTCTGAAATGAAATGCAGGAGCCCAGCTAATGTTTGGAACCGGAGGAATCAAATCAGCCAATCCCTTATCTTGCGCTGGGCTTGCGCGGGGCGCAACTGGTGCTGGCCAATCAGACAGGGAGGCAGGATGATGCATTTCCCTGCACAGCTCCTGATTGGCCAGAACCAGGAAGAAGGAAAGGTGACACGTTGGAGGCTTCTTCCTCGTTGGAGTTGCACCCCATGTGAGCTCAGCACAAGGTAAGGGATTGGTTGATTACATTCCTCCGGTTATGAACGTCAGCTGGGCTCCTGGATTTAGTTTCAGAAGCTGACCACTTTTGAAACAAAAAGTCCATCTCTACTTTATAGACTGAAGCAAAACAGAGGTCTGAATGTGTGTATGTGAGAGCCGTGACATGTTTTTGGAAGGACTGGGGCAACACCTCCCTCCCTTCAAGTCAGATGCAGCCTAAGAACATCCAAGCTCTGTGCCTCAAGTAAACTGCCTGGCTTCCCCCCCCCCCCAATCTTGCCAAGGACCTTACATCTAAGAAATAACTCCTGGCAAATCCATCTTTTGCCATGTTAAAACCTATTGGTACTGCTCTGAGGAAGAGGGTTTCACCCTCGAAATATTAGCAATGCTTTGTTATTTTTATAGTAGCCTAAAGGTATCACCTGTCCCACATTTGTATTTATAGATTGAGTGGATGAAAGCAAAGTAGTGGAAGAAGAATAACTGCACTAATCAGTATTATATATGTCCACAACTCAAACAAGATTTATGCCATGGAGGAAGAATCAGCCTGAATCTAAAGGGGGACTCATTAATTAGCAACTGTTGCTAATGAAAGGGTCTCCATTTGAATTAAGGGTCATATGTGAAGCTACCCAACTTGTACAAAAACAAAGAGTTTTGGAGGGGACTTTCATAAAGGATCACCTGTTTCTGTAGTGAAATTACTTCTCCACTTTGCTGGTGTAAGTTATGCAACAGGTTTTCAAACAATATGTTGCAAAAGTAAAGAAAATAAATCCAGTTGCCATTACTCAGATAACCTCACCTGGATGACTGAGAATCTTCACAAGACATATGCTGTAAAAGGAAGTTCAGTATGATTTGATAATGAACTACATTAGATAAAAGGGTACACAAAAGATAGGTAACCAAGGCTTCATGCCTGAATAGTAGGATTGAGCACGGTAGGAGAGGGTTGTAACTCAGAAAAAGACTACATGGTTTATGTGTAGAAGCTTCCAGATCCAATCCCCAGGTCCCTCAAATTACGGCTACTATAAAGTCATTGTACTGAACCTGGTGGAGCTGTTTTCTGCTAGAGTTCAGAATGGTTGGTTTGTGCCCAAGCTATCTGAAGGACCACTTATCCCTTTTGAACATCCTTGAATGTGAAGATCATCAAAAGAAGATTTAGGTCCCACCTCATTCACAAGTACATTTGGTGGGTACAGAAGAGACGACCTTCTCTGTTCCTGCTCCCAGACTTTGGAACTCTTTCCCAAAGAAGGACAATGTTCACTCCATCTGTGCTGTTCTTCCACAAGCAGACAGAGGCCTTTCTCTTTAGGAAACCTTTTCCTGTGTGACTGGCTGCCTGAGTGGGGTTTTAGTATGGTATTTGTTTGATCAGTGTGTAACCTTCATTCAAGCGTTTTAACTCTGTAGACTATGGGGGACATTGCTTCAAGTGATGTTAACAATAGTGGCTGACCATATATGGTTGATTATCAAAAAAAATTCTCTCTATCTGAGACAGAAAATTTTAAGCACTTTAAAATAAGTGACACTTCCCCCCTTCCAATTCTAATTGTTTCCTCACCAGATGCATGACTGATGCTGATTCATATATTCACTTTTCCCATGCTCCTGTACACATGGCAAAATAGGTATGTTTTAATATAAAACCATAGCATGATGCAGAATTTATAAAACAAACAATTAAAATGAATAGCTTTTTATTTGATTAATATCTCTGTTTTCAAGAGTTTTATCTCTAAACAAATTTTATAGAGCAGTTTTAAAGGGTGCTTTTCTAGCTTTGAGGGACCTTTATAATGTATAAAACACCGAATCATGTCCCTTGTGGTCCCCTTCATGGTGTTAACCAACAATCTAAGCGTCTTCACTGTGAGCTGGGAAAGGATGAAGGCCACGGCTATTAGAAACTAGACCGAAAAGACTAGGGGCTGTCTTAAAAATAAACACACAAAAACTAAACTAGTTAAACAAGCCAGATATTTTAGGCGCTAGTCATCAGACCCTCTCTCCTTTTCATTAGGAGGAAGTGTGTCTGAACTCTGCTGCTTATATAGTCCTCATGTAATACTAAATGCTGAGTCCATGTACAGCACAATCCTGGCAGTGCTGTGCTGTCCCGTCAGAGCCTGTGAGGCTTGACTTGGCCGGCCATAGAATGGTTTGGATGCAATGCCAAAGCAGGTTTACGCTATGTGAGCAAAGCCTTGAAGGACATCCAGGCCCACACGTGCTGATCCAGTTCCTGTTCAGCTTCATCTCAGAAACCACGGCTCCCTCTGTTTCTTCCTGGATTATGCTAATCCACAAACGTTGGAAACCAGTAATAAAATATTATTTTCGTGTTCTGACCATAACTTCATTCAGACGAGGAGGGAGGGAGGGTATACTGTGGATGAAAAGAAGAGGAACAAGTATAATGCCATTCTTTTCCTTTAAATTTCATGCACTTCTGAAACAGACCGGTTATGATGCCGCTGTGCTGCACACACTTGTTACATATATTAAGGATCAAATCTGCTTTTTTTACCTTATGGATGGATACCAGAGCTGTGCATGCTGTTTGCTCTACTTCAGACTTCTACTTTTATATCTTTCAGTTTGAGATGACTATTCTGACCTCGGGTGAACATATTATCTGTCAGTATTTAGCAACATATGAAGTGTTTGGATTTTCTAAACATTTTTTTAAAAGGATGCTTCATCAGTTAATAACACACATGGAATATATAAAGAAATCACTGGGTATAATTATCAGGCTGCTCAGTTTATTATAGTTCTTAAGTGAACATCTGTCCTACAGTGTATGGTAAAAACAGATCTGTCATGTAATCTTGGAAAGTCTGTTCTATTTGAATCTGGTTTAACATCTTTTTAAATGGACAGGAAAAGAAATTTAAATGGGGTGAGGACAGGTACTGGCAACCTGGCAGTTTTATTTTAAAAACATATACTGCTTTGGAAGCAGATACATGAAATCATAAATGTAGTTTAATATACAAAATAACAACATATTTTGCACAGGGCACTTTCCTACGTTTCCTTATGTAGAGACTAACAATGTTTAATTTTCCCCATATATTTATGTTGAATGTATCATTCCTACAGTGGTACCTTGTCTTACGACATTAATCCATTCTGAATGCATATTTGTAAGTTGAATTATTCGTAAGTCAAACAGCGGTCTCCCATAGAAATGCAATGAAAATCAATTAATTCATTCTGAAGGGTGGAAAAAAAAGCAAAAAATAGCACAGAGTAATTGGTTTTCAGTGCATTCCCATGGGAAGGCTGTCCCAACCCCCCTCAATCAAGGGGAGCAGAAGGCTGCTGTCTGCAGCCCTGCTAGACAGCTGACTTTAAGATGTCGGACCTGTCAAAATCAGCTGAAGTCTAGATGATACAAGTACAATAACACCTTGGCTTAACAGTAACTTGATTTAAGAGTATTTTGCAAGACAACCAAACATTTCTTCTAAATTTTGTCTTGATCAACAAGCAATGTCTTGATATACAAGCACTAAAGCAGGTGACATGATCCCAAGTGAGACAATGGTAGCTCTCTCCCCATCCTTCCTCTTGCTGGATTATGGGTGATTGTTTGGAATGTATCATCCCAGGCAGTCTCCAAAGCAGAGATAGGACAGAGGAATAGAGGTCTCCCTTGGACCATCCAGGAACTTTTTCAAAGGGGAGTGCTGGTTAGGGTTTTATTTTTATATATACATTTATATTTTTATTTAATTTGTTTTCAACATCCTTTCTTGCTCTTCAAACCATTTCCAGTTATGGAGCAGCTAGTCAGGTGTGTATAGGGCTACTAATTTCACGTTATTATTGTCACATTAAAACACAGAGTAAAATGCAATTGTTAGCCTCAAGCAGAGCAGATTCTGCAGCCAGGAACCTAATCCATGGTGTGGACATGGATTTCTAGCCAATTTATTTTGTGAGTTTTGGCATTTTGTGTGTACAGTATGTGGTGTATGGGACCCCAAAATGAATCAGAACTTCCATTATTTCTTATGGGAACCTTTGCTTTGATATAAGAATGTTTTGGTTTAGAAGCATGTTTCAGGAAATGGATTATGCTTGTAAAGCAAGGTATTACTGTACTCTTACAGAGGAGATAGTGGAAATATGGTTTGTATTAGGATTAAAAAAGCAGAAGGATACATGCTGGTGCTTTTTACAGCCTTCCTTAACATTTTTAATCAGCTCTCTGTTTGTTAGTGAAGTAGACAAATTCCAAAATACATACTCAAGACATCTTTCATACATGTAATTAAAATGGTATATTACTTACACATATGGAAATGAAAAACAGACAGATGTGCCAGCAGTTTCCTGTCTCAGCTATTTCTGTGAAGATTCTTAGTCATCCAGGTGAGTGTATCTGGAAGTTGAGTCATGGCAACGGGGCTTATTTACTTAAGAGATTGAAATGTTTCACTGCTCATCCAAACAGCTTCGTCAGTCTTGTCCCAACTATCCAAGAGTCCATTGAGTTCAGTCATTTTCCTTCTTTAGTTGAACCATTGGAGAGAGACAGGACAGATGATTTATTTATTTATTTATTTATTTATTTATTTATTTATTTATTTATTTAGAGTATTTTTACCCCTCCTTTCTCCTTGGAAAAGCACCCAAGGTGGGTTACAGTAATGAGGGACACTATACAGTCCAATACAATTAAAACATATTCAAGTTTAAGAACAGGGGATTGAGGGGTATTTTACAGCATTAGAAGACAACATTAAAGCTAAAAGAGGATGCAAGCAGTTAAGAAAAGAGTATAAATTCTGTGTAATCATGTACGGTAGACCAACTAAAAGTTATGACAGATGGGAACTAACAATTGATAACATAGTGCAATGTAATCACACAAGCCGACATACAAGCACAAAGTTATAAGTGCTTATAAACACAAGTCTGCGTAGCCATGCATGGTAGTCCGTCATCCAGGGAAAGCTTGCCTGAAGAGAAAGGTCTTTGCATGTTTCCAGAAAGACAGCAGAGATGGGGCATTCCTGGCCTCTAGTGGGAGGAAGTCCCATAGTCTGGGTGGAGGAACTGAGAAGGTCCTTTCCTGTGTTCCCACGAAACATACCTGCGAGGGTGGTGGGATGGAAATAAAGGCCTCTCCTGATGACCTTAACACCTGAGTCGGCTCATACTGTGAGATTTGATCTTTGAGGTAACTAGGACCCAGGTCATACAGTGCTGTGTAGGATAAAGTCAGCACTTTGAATTGTGTCCAGTAGCTAATTGGCAGTCAGTGGTTCCAATCTCGACCCTTCCTCTGCCTTGTGGTGACACACAGTTGACTTAAAACAGTGGTGGTGAACCTTTGGCAGTCAAGATGTTTTGTACCACAACTCCCAGATCTCCAAGCCTGCATTGCCCATGACAAAGGACTCTGGGAGTTGTGGTCCAAACCATCTGGAGTGCCAAAGGTTCACCACCACTGGCTTACAACTAGGCATGTGTTTCTCTTCAAATGCATGTGCAAGGATAAGTTTTTGGCCAATGTGTCCATTTTTGTACTTTGTGAATTTTCAATAGTTCAGAAATGCCTGCAATAATTCTATCAATACAGCATTCATTCATTAACAGATACAATATTTTAGTACCCCAACTCTTCTTTTTCTTATTTTGCTTGAATTCAAGCAGTGGTTTTATATAACTGGCAATTATGCAAAATATCATATTAAGAGCATAATGTGCTTGATGTTTTTTCCACACAAAGATGGATATAGCCATTTAAAAATCCATGACTGTTATTAATCAGATTTCACAAATTAACTGCTACATTTATGGAATCAAAATACAGATGTGTTGAATAAATCTGACTTGATTAGCTTATGTGACCTGACTAAATCTCTTAAACAATGACAGAGCTACATGCAAGTGTTCCCAATAAGTTTTGCTTCAGTTCATATGAAAACAATGCTTGCCCCACTGCTAAATTCCACATCTCAGTTAAAGAGCAGATGGATTAGACACCGAAGAACAAAGTTCTTCTGAGTTTCTGTTTCATTCCTTTTCAAGATGTTAGTGCAAACACTAGGCCAGCCTTCCTAAACCCCACTCCAGTGCTAAAGTTTGCTTACTGAGATGTCAATTTAGCTACTGCTTTATTATGTGATATCCTACAGAGGTTACGGTTGTGATATGATGCCTTTGTTGTACTGTTCAGGCCAGGGCATGAAGTTAATATTTTCGAAACCATTCTAGATGGAAAGCAAGTGGCAATGAGGTACTTCTAGAGGATGTTTGTGTCTAGACTGTCTGAAGATTCCAAATATATAAATAAAATGTTTGTGGTTTTAGATCTGTTGCCTCTGTGAGTTCCAGCAGTTATCAAAGGGCTTCTGGATGCATGATTTTCATAATTCTCAGGTCAATCATGAAATATAATTTAAGCTTGAATTATAATTTATGCTAAAAAGATTGTGCAGATTTATGTTGACTTTTTCATACATTTTATTTACGTATGTGTTTCTATATTTGTCTGTGTGTGATTTTTGCTATATTTGCAGTGACATCCACTTCTTTTATTTATACATTAATATAGCATAGGATATTAAATATGTATTGAAAATGAATGTCTGGTAATAAAACAAGGAAACAAGAACATTGAGTGTGTTTCACTTCAGAATTTAGTGGACAGCTATGTCTATGCATTATGTACTATACAACCTGGTATATTTGAATGGATCCAGACTTGAACACTGCAGTGCATTCTCAAAACTCCATGGAAACAGAACAAAAATGAAAGAAGTGTTTGAGAATTATAGTCTATTGTAATGTAATTGTAGAAGGTTAAACATACATTGCAGATGTGAATAAAATTACATCAGTAGAACAGGGTCTTGAGGTCTTACCTGTGGATTTCGGTATCCACAGGGTGGCCCGGAACTGATCCCATGCGGATATGGGGGTCTTACTATATACAAATGCCCCCCCCTAAAGTCAAACCAATACGATTCTGAGAAATGGTAAACAACGGCAATACTAAAAATTCATTAAGTAAGGTACAGCAATTGATTCAAAAACTCATCTTAGGCAATCAGTCCTTAAAGAAAGCTTGCCTGAAGGGAAAGGTCTTTGTCTGCTTAGGAATCAAAGATAGGACCAGCCTGGCCTCCTCTGGGAAGGAGCTCTAAAGTTTATGGTAGATGGTAGATGGTGTCTGTCATTAGATACTGTATGTGTGACCTCATGCTGGGTTGGTTTCAAAAATAGTTTGAAGTGGGTTTTTATTATATGTTGCCAGATAGCTTCCAGTTTATGATTGCTTTGTGAGGAAGCAGAACTGAAGGTATTACCCATATTAAAGCTGACCACGCGAAGAGGCCAGTTATACCTATGGCTTTGCCCTTTCAGCAAAAAAGAAAAAATGCAGTTAATTAACAAACTTCGGGGCAAATTGATTTGTGTCATTCAAATGCAGGTGATGCATCTGCCCATGTAAAAGACAGTGGAAACTCACATGAAGATGGAAGCCCGATCACTGTGTCCTTTGTTGGACATTGTGTCATCTCAGCAACAACGTCTGTTGTTTGTACTGAAAGCCTGAATAGGGCTGCCATTACCTTGAGATGCATTGTTGGCTGCTTCCAAAATGCTTTGTTCAAAGCACAACTTCAACTTCAGGGGGTGTGCTGTGCCCCTTACTACAATTTCCTTGTATGGATGATGATGATGATGATGATGATGATGATGATGATGATGATGATGATGATGATGATGATGATGATGATGATGATGATGATGTATTTTCTGAGTGTTACTATCATTTTATTTTTATTGGAACCAGCTAGAGATGGTTGAGCAAATGATCTCTTATGACTGGTTCTGTTCCATGCCATGTCCAGTGCTCCAAACCAAAATTGCTAACATCTTGTCTTGTGTGTGTGTGTGTGTGTGTGTGTGTGTGTGTGTGTGTGTGTGTGTGTGTGTGTGAGAGAGAGAGAGAGAGAGAGAGAGAGAGAGAGCAAACACATTAAGAAGCTGAAGAGCAAATAAACACATATCTTGGCTTATAATGTCAAGAGATTTTGGGTTCAATATCTTTTGCTACTATTATTCCTTCTCATGATCAACCTGTATATATTTTTTAAAAGTTCAAAAAAACAGTGTGTATATCCAGCACCTATTATAATTTCTGTTGTTCATGAATTCTGTCTTCATGGAAGAGTCTCTAAGAAATCTTTGTTAACTTTGGCTGTTCTTCTTTTAGGCGTCTGAACAGAAATAAACTGCAAGTTCTTCCAGAACTTCTTTTTCAGAACACATTGAAGCTAACCAGACTGTAAGTATAGTTTTTATTTTTGGCAGGCTATATATGCTTTGTTTGATTCTTAAGTCAGCAATTTTGGCCGTGAGGTTTTGGTGTGATGCCTTCTTGAGGTGGATTTTGATATGTCTCTTGGTTTATTGTACAAGCTCTTTACTGGGAAACAAATTTGACAAATGTTCCCTAGTCTTTTGACTGGTGCAGTAGATTTATTGGGAAATTGAAGTTGCTGATGTTACAGATCTTTTTTTATAGTTGTGTTTGGATGAGCTGCACATTTTCCTCTTCTATGTGGTTGAAAGGAGATCAGACACTTCCACTTCATGATATGTCCATGAGCACCATGGAAGCTCATCTCATTCCCATGACAATAAATAATTATTTTGTGTGATGCTTAAATAAGCCAGAAGTGTTTGAAGTAAGAGAATTTTGATAGTTGGCATCCTTTAAAGCACTTGGTGCTTAGGTACACTCAGGTTTTGTTAATGCCAAAGGTATATTCAGGTTGTGATGGGAACTTTCTCCATTATTCTTCTACAAGGGATGCTATGGGGATTTTCCTCTTTCATTCTGTTCACGGTTTGTTTGTTTGCTGACACATTCATGAATATCTGTGAGTTTGGCTTAAAGCATGGCGGTGCTATTGAACTGAGAGTTACTGTAGATCAGTGCTGGACTACTGTTTACATTATGATGAAACTGCATTGTGTCGGTATGAGTGAAACTTAAGAATGCTTTGTTTTCAGCATTTTGAAAGATATCAGTGTTATGAAAAACTTCATAAGTGTCTTACAAATACTGTATTTTGCTGCAGTGTACAAAGGTCCATTATGTATGAATGGATACAGAATTTATTTATTGGCTGCATCTTGGGCTCTATAAGTACTCAAGTTCTTGATAATCAAAATGTTGTTGGTCATCTGGTACTTGCATATGTTTCTTTCTGGTTTGTGGCTAAGTGTATGTGTAGCAAAACTAATTTCTATGAAGGGTATACTAGACATACTAGACATTTCACATGGATCATTTAATCTTCACAAACAATTCACAAGTGAACTTGGCAAATGTATCTCCTGTACAAGAAAAATGCTTATGTAAATTGTAAAAAAAAATGTTTCATTGCTACTCCCATTACCATGGACACCTCATAGTTTATGCAATCATTAGGTGTTCTATCACATTAGGTCAGTGATGGCGAACCTATGGCACGGGTGCCAAAGGTGGCACTCGGAGCCCTTTCTGTGGGCACCCGACATCGCCCATTCATAGCCACCTGAATAGAGGTTCAATTACTGTATTGGCAAGTTGCAAAAAAAATACTGGTTTTTGAATTGCAGTTTGGACACTCGGTCTCTAAAAGGTTCACCATCACTGCATTAGGTGTTCCTTCAGTGTTGCACACAAAGCCGGCATGTGCGAGGCCATTCAGAAGCAGTCAAACAACTTACGTAACTTGCATCCTGTGATTGCATAATTAAAATAAAATGAACCACTTGGACAGCTCCCTAAAAGCCAAACTTAAAATGAAAGGGGTAATCAAACTGCAGTACCCTTCAATTACAGAATATGTCTGCAACTTCTATAATTATTTGCATGGTCTTCTGTGACATCTGTTTGATATTACTGGTGGGAATATGAAGGCGAGTCAACCTTAAAATGGAAGGCAAAGCTTATTAAATGAGCTTGATTTGTACTTTTTGGAGCCTTTCTTGCCAAGGGGGAGGAGTCTAGAGCTTGCACACTGAAGGTTTACTCCCCCTCCCTTGAAATCATTTTGTTGAAGTTCTGCAGGACTTTACTCATAGGACATCAGCTTCCACAAAAAAGGCAAGAGAAAGAAAAATAAAACGCTGGGGAGAATGCAAGCAAAAAGAGAAAAGAAGTTGCTTCTTGCCTTATAGATTTTTTATTTTACATTCTGACCTCAAGTATACTGCTTAAATCAACAGCACACATATTCCCTGATGTCCCTCAGAGAGTTCTTACCTATTTCTGTGGCATGCCGCCATCAGATATCTCAGGCAAAATGAGCCTGATTGGGTCACTGTATATCTTTCTTTGGTTATTGAATGTTATCTTCAGTAAAGCAAATCCATAAGTGATTCAGCTGCCACAACCTATTTACTATAAACTAGACTGCATGTTTGTTCCAAGCTTTAGTACGGCAGACAGGCATGTGACTGTATGTGTAGTCCTGCAAAAAAGCTTCCAAGGTAGGCACATGATGAATACTTTCATAATGTTTCCATTTTTCATTTCTGGAATTGTAGTATATTTTTATTTTATTTTATTTTATTATTTAGTTTCAACATGCTGATACTCACTTGTGCATCAGTATGACTTTCCAGCTTTCTGTAACAAACAGGATGCTAATTTTTTTCCTTTCCCATTTAAAAAAGTTTTTCATGCTGAAATTCTTTTCAGCTTAATTAATCAATTAATTAATTAATTTTATTATTATTTTAATTTTATTTAAATTAATTAATTAATTTTTATATCACACCATCTGTCCAACGGTCACTGTGGGCGGTTTGTTACATTTTTGCTGTAAATTCTGTGGAGGTAAGATGTATAGGAACAATTCTCTGCAGCATAGGGGCAATTCTCAGCAGCATCTCTTCCATTTCCAGATGGATCCTGAATAGGAAAGATGCCATTCTATGCAAGAATTATGATAATCTGCACAGCTTGGTATATGTATCTTCAGAGTATATGTATCTTCACAGTTGATTACAAAGCTTTCAAGAAATCCTGTGTGGTATCCTTCTGGGGGAAAACAAAATAAATTCATGTAGAGAATTGGAGACCTGTGTGGCTGTCTATTATGCCTGGGTCATGTAACAAAGGACACAATAGCCAAGTCTGGGGGACAATGATTTGGACCAACTTGATTTGTTAAAACTTCAAGAAAACTTGCCCCCCCCCAAAAAGGATGATGAATCCAGACATAGCTTGACCTAACCGCCAATGATGATGGCTTCAGCCCTTGCACTTGAGATCAGAAGAATGTTAGGACACTATATGCTTCCTGGGTGCCCAACTCTATCATTGGCCATGTCTCAAACTAAGCAGGATCCAGGTCTTTAATCCCATTAGGCAATCTGAGTCACTGGGATGCAGATCTGTCAGCTCTATTCCTACTAAACCAGAATTGGCTGAGGACCACAGAGGCATAGTATCTGTACATCAGGCATGCCCAGACTCCGGCCCTCCTGATGTTTTGGACAACAACTCCCAGAATTCTAAGCCTGTATTTCCAATGGCGAAGGACTGTGGGAGTTGTGGTCCAAAACATCTGGAGGGCCGAAGTTTGGCCGTGCCTGTTGTACATCATCTACTTTGTCTTCCTAGCATTTTCCTGCAGGTACAGGTATGCTTTTTGAATCCTGCCCAATCAACCCTATCTTTAGGGTTCAGGCTGACTATTTGCATGCCCTTATTGACAGTCCTTTAGTCTCTGCTTTGATCACCCACGTGGCTGTCAGCCATGGATTTTTCAGGTTGTATGCAGTTTGGGGGATGGAAGGTGCTGCTCTGAGGACAAGTCCATACCTATGAAGCTGGCTTTCTCTCATATTCTCTGTTATTGATACCACACCTAGTTGCTGCTGGGTAGTATCATTTGTGATGGTCAAATAGAGAGATACCCAATATCCAACAGAGCATAATATTTTCATGGCAAGGAGACAGCTCTCTACGCCCGCTATTGCTGCCCAGCACTCTGTGCCATACAGTACCACAGGGTGGGCAATGTAAATCATGTATTTGAGAAAGATTAGCATTTGTCTGTCACAAACGACGCTGGTGAGTTCTCAGCATTACAACCAGACCACCTTTCCATGTTCACAGATCACCACTTATGCCACCATCACCTTGAAGTTGGAGTCAAGATACCGGAATATATCCTCCTCCTTTTGGTTTTCTCCATTTATTTGGAATGTCCCATAGGTGGTAAGAGTCCCTAGGTTCTGAGATTTCTTGATGTTTAGTTGGAGTCCTAAGTGGTCGATGCAGTCTAAACCTGCCATTGCAAGAAGCTTATTCATACCCCCTTCCAATAAAATTCTGACAAATAAAGCACAGTAAAATCAGCACAGTTGAAACCACCCCAGAAACTTTCTCCTACACCAGAGTCACCAATCATTGCCCAGATGTCAGCAGGCAGAAAGAAAGAGCTGAGTAGGAGAACCTCAGATGGAATACAGTAAAGATAAGGAGCTTCTACACTGCTTTTAAAGACTTGGGAATTGGACAGCAGTAAAAACTGAAGCACCGAGCAGCTGTGCGCATTGGCTGTCCTTATACTACATGCTGCTGGGAAGTATGAGGCATGGTCGGAGGACATCTGTCTGTGTTTTAATTCATTTTTTTGCTCAGAAAACTGTGCCTCAGATTTCATGATAACCAAACACTGTTTTAAATATTGATTTGGAATTTGATAATTTGGACATTATCAAAATGCGAATAAAATTAACATTTTCCACCATTGCTGTGAAGAAGGATAAAGCAAGGTGGCTACCAGTGACACTGACCAGATTTAAAATCTGTGGATACTACAGAGATTCTATATTATGAGTGAATGCTGGGAAACTTGGTCTGGAAAACATCTGGGTTGTACAGCTCCTTTATTTTCCAGGCTGAGAGGTACAAGAAGTGTAGCCCTTCACAGTCCCCTGAAATACCATTTTATGTATTGCGGAGTGAAGGGAAATGTATAGCAACCTAGGTGGCCCCAGTAGATATCCCTGTCGGCTTTGCCGGCAACTGCAGGAGAGCAACACTGGGAGGACCACACTTTTCCAATTCCTTGTACAGTAGGACCCCGGTATCTGCTGGGGATGGGTTCCAGGCCTTCCTGTTGATAATGAACACAGTGGATAAGAGAGAATGCCAAGCCCCCCACAAAACTGCTGTTTTGCACCAGTAGCTTGTTTTACAGCTGCTGTTTTGTACCAGTAGCTTGCTTTGCAGCTGCTGAATTATTTATTCATTTTTTTCCTTTGTCAACCACGGGTAACTGAATCAGTGGTTAATGAATCAGTACATACAGTGGTCCTACCATATAGGTCCCTTTCTGCGGCTTCTCAGCTTCTTCTTTATTCATCTTTTTTCCTGCTTTTAGCAAGGTCAAAAATGTTTCCGTATGAGACATCCTCTAAATGTTGATTGTAGGGAACATATGGGACAGGATTCCCACCGCCGCAAATATATAAGCTCCAGCTGAAGTTTGTTTTTTAGGATAACAACCAAACTCTTGAAATCCTTAAGAGTTATGCCTGTAGGCAGGTGAATGCATTTTGCTGCATACAGTTGCTCTCAGGGAGAATGCTAATCTTGTGAGGCAAGTGCCTTGTGAGAATGTGCCCTTAAATTAGAGGTCTCCTCTCATCTGTGAACAGGTGCTGGCAGCTCACCATTTAAATGAGCCCAAGTTATTAAGCACTGCCAGGGCAAAAGGAACATGGCTAGAGGAAGGAAGAGTTGCTATGGTTTTGGCTTATCCAGGAATGGTGGGTTTTCTGTGTACAGATCCCAGAAGGTCTGTTCAGAAGATGGTAAATAATTACAAGGGAAAACCAGGTCTCCAGGGGGCACTTCAGGTTTGAAAGGATGTTCACTAGGTCAGAGGTGATGATGACAAACGGCCGGGAGGCTCTTGTGCCATTTATCAAGCTGCAGCTATTTTTATTGCCTGTGTTGCCCTCCGACTCTAAATGGCATCATTTGAGCAAAATCATGTCTGGAAAAGTGACTCTGTTTACAAATCCTTACGGCACCTTTCTGTTCGGTCAATTTCCAAGGCAAGGCAGAGGGCTCTGCTTCTTTTCTTGAAGTATGAAAGGAACGTGAATAAATGATCTGAAGTGAGCAAATAACAAATGAGGAGACGTCAAAGTGAATAATTGAGGTTCCATCCTGGATTTTCCATCTCCCTCGTGTGAAGTTAGCTACTCAAAACTAATATGTGCAGATGTTTCATTCCCCCCGCCCCAACACGAGAAAGAAGGGAAAGAGAAGCAGCAGTGGGTGTAAAGGTAAATCATCATGAATTTCAGATATAGTGGGTTTCCCCCTCCCCTCCCCCATGCTTGGGACATTTTATGCTGATTCTGGCACCAATTTTGTTGTTTAGGAAATGTCTTCATAATACTCTGACAGAAGAGAACCTTAATTCTTTTACCAGACTGAGAAAAGAGAGAGATATTTTTTTTTGCTTTCTCACAATACTGTTGCCCCATTAGTTGCTGGGATTTTCTCCTCATGAGGTGTACGCTAAGTTATGTAGCAGCCGAGAACTAGCTTGCCCGATATAGAATGTAATTTTGGCATTAGGATACGTTAGTTCATTATTAAAAGGTTCTTAAAAAAACATACTGCATGTTCCGGATTCTAAAAAAAACATACTGCATGTTTTTTGTTTTAAGATAAGCAACTAGATGACAATATTTTGTCAATGCACCTTTTTGATATACAAATAATTACCCCCACAAAAAAAGCTTTTATATTCCCATAGAACAAATTGTAAGGAATTTGAAGTTGGCTAAGAGAATATTCAGTATCGTAGTAGCAAGAATGTATTTATAAGAGTACTGCATGTAAGTTGTTAATGAGCTTCACAGCCAGATCTAGCATAGGTCTTGAGATAGACATCCATCACTATGACTGGAACCAATGGAAAGCACAACTCCAGCCTGTTTGTCCAAGAATGGATTTCTTTACAGAAAATATCTGATCAGAATCATCTAGAAAATAATTCCTGATGGGAAATAATAGAAAAAGTCCCATTGACATTTGATATTTGGCAAATTTCCATTCTCTCCAAGCACATACCAGAATCTGGGATGGAGAGTCCATGGGAAATAATCTCCTGAAATTTGTTGCTTCTGCAGTGCTTCCTATTGTTAATAAAATAAAAGATTAAACTGCAACAGATTTCAGACTACTGTACTGAGCAGTGCAAGGTGGGATGGCTGAATTAACCTTTGCACTGAACCTTTGCACTATAAAGTTAAAATTGGTGGTGGCTGGATGGATTTCTTTTAATGTGGCAACTTTCCATTACTCTCAAAGAAGATGAATGTTAGTACTGGACATGGTCTATTTCTGCAAGCATGATTAAAATCACAGGCATAGGACGCTTTGTGTACCATATTTTTCATGCTATGGTTTCAACCCAGGATTTGCTGTCAAACTCCAATTATCATTTAGATATTTAGGTGCAAAATTTCACTGTGGGTTAATAACAAACGAAACGGTTTCATCATAACACTAACATAACACTAACTATGCTAAGTTGTATGATCTTTGTTTTAAATTGCTTTTGAACCACAAGTAACAAATTTACTTCTGCAATTCTAGTGTTCGGGAGAACTATGTGATTAGAAAGAGAATGCAAAATGCTTAAATTAAAGATCATCATTTGGCTGGACAGTTATGAGTAAGACCTTTAAGTTACCAGCAGCACACAGCATGACAATTATGCATAACTAACAAGCATAGCCCAGAAAGAACCCGAATTACGTCCATTGCAGACTGGCTTATTGGCCATTCAGAAATTAATCTCCACAGAATGTGAGTTTTTGAATATTTGGATGACGGATTAAAATGCTGAAAGAGAGTGACTTTGGAAGGTGTTTGACTTATAACTGGATATGGAAAGTGACTTGACAAAGTAGAATGGCAGACATACCTCCCTCAAAACCCCAGTGATAGCCTATTTCCCCAATAAGCTCACCTTTCTCTGAAAGCACGTAAAGGGCCATTTTAATTGCTCCTTCCCTCATTCCTTTGTAGTTCCATGGAAACTTCTGATGGTGGAATTAGTACATGCTGTGGTTTTGTAATTGGGGCTTGGACAACTAATGGGAAAGAGCCGTGTGAACTGCAAGGCAAAACGGCTTGCTGGTAAGGTACATATGATTGAAAGGCTTTTTACTCAGCAAAAAGGGCAAGCCAGGCAGGTTCCATGTTAAAGACTTCTTTGCAGAAAAGCAGGGAACACCTCCCTGCAAGTGATAAGCAAGTGGTTTTTAATAAAGACTTTTAATAAAGTAAAAGAAGTATTTCAGTTTGAATGAACATGACTTGTTCAGTGAATTATACTTTACTTTTGACTTGGTAGGACTAAGACACAATGTAAATGTGAGACTCCGAACCTCTTCATTTCCTACAGATGCATTCTAAGCATCTTGTTTTGAAGCTTCCCAGTGGTGTGTGTGTGAATCGCTACATAAAAGTTCCATACAGAGAATAAATTATTTTAGAAAGTAAGGTGACATTTCTGGAATGTGATCTGAGCGTTCCTTAAATGGAACAGACAGCATTTCTGCCTGTGACACTGATCTGCTCGGGCTAATTTGACTAATCCAGAGAAATAAAAGGATGCTGTTTTTGCGTTTTTAAATATATATTAAAAAACTCTTTTGAACTGGTTCCTCTGTCAAGGCTTAAACTGAACTCTGAAAATACCTGGCTTCTGTGAGGCTTTGACATGGGTGATTAGTATAAAGACAGCAGTCTCACATTTTGAAAATAAATTGTTTGCTTGCTTTAAATGTGATATTTTAATAGTGTTGTCACATTTCATTATTTTTTTAAAAAATATCGTTCGGGATCTTGGTGGAGATGCAGGATGCAGATCTATGGATAAAGAGTTTTTGCAGTGAAAGGGATGCTGACAGAGGAAATACCTCCTTTGACAGATAAATCTAGGGGGAGCTGGGCAAACAGTGGGTTCCAGACACAATTGCATGCCCAAAATTAATTAACACATTGGCAAAGAATGTGTACTCTTAATCACCCTTTCCGGTCATTACCTGTAGGGCTAATTTCTCTAGTTAGTATAACCCTATGTGGAATCTACTGAACATTGTTCAGCACATTTTGGGGCACCAGTGCACAGTGTCTTTTCTTTGTGAGTCTCCTGTATCATCTGAAGGCTCCTGTTGTGTAGCAGGACATCTCTTCAAACCTCCTGGGTTTTGTTTCAGCACAAAGTCACAGTTCCAGACAGCCTTGGTTTATAGTTTATGGGCAGCACACACATGCATGCTGTCCAAATGCTCCTGCTTAATTTTGCAAGCAACTGGACTTGGATCCATTAATGCTTACTGTAAAATACAGCAGCAGATCTTGAAGGGGGAACACCATGTTTTTGTCTCTTGGCTTGGTTTCTTTTATTTTCTTTCATCTCTCTTGACTTGCAAGTGGGGCAGCTAAACCAAACATGGTCCCTCCATCTATGATTTGATTAGAGGTATTATGATGTCCCATTTGAGCTATTGGGTTTGTCTGTCCCCCACCCCACCTGCTAAAAAGCAGAGGCATGAACCAAATTCATGTCTAGAGGCAAAATTCTCTAGAACACCCTTAAAAATATAACAAGGAGAGTAAAATAAGCACTGCATCTCAGTTTAGAAAGCAGCAGGTCACAGGGAAGATCTGTGATAACTAGAAGATGCTCCTCAATGGTGGCATCTATTTATAGTTCACTTGTTGTCTAATTAATTTATTTATCAACAAACAAAAAACCACATATTTTTCTATTCTCCCTGACTTTTTAGCAGTGGCTCCTGTGATGCATTTAGTTGCTGGTTATCCCTTCTATTTTAACTTTTTGAACATTGTTGGTTTACTGTTGGCCAAAATACTGTTGTGAAATACCACACACTTGAGAGTGCAGTTTTCATATTGCCAGCTGGCAGTCATGGGTCCAGTAGTGCAATTGAGGGCTAGAATTCCACAACTAGGGGACTCTTCTCTGTCTCCCCCCCCTCTCTCTTTCTGTGTGTGTGTGGGGGGGAGAAGAGATCGCTGGCAAACTGTCTCCTATTACATGCATGATTGCTGTCACATAATCACAACATGCAATTGACTTCTGCCCCCCCCCTTTTTTTTTTTATAACGGTGGTAATTCTCTTACTTGGAATCATGCTGAAAATATGTTAGGAACACAGGAAGCTCTCCTGTTCTGAATCAGTCTGTTGGTCCATCTGGCCCATTTCTGTCAATTACAGCTGGTAGAGATTCTCCAGGATTTCGGTCAGGATTCCTTCTTTTTAATTTTATTTTTTATTTTTTAATTTAATTATAATTGACAATCCACTTAACATAATAAATATTATCCAATAAAGCTTGCTATACAAACATTACCAAATAACCCAACAAATTAAACATTCTTAAAGTATCCCACAGTCCAATCCATATTCTGATTTATCCAATTTTGTTTTTTGTATAACATCTGAGGTTAATAGAGGTTGCCATATATTCAGAAATTTATCATGTTTTTATCTCTCTCCTGTATAATTTAAACTTACTAGTCAGTTTTTCAATAACTGCAACTTCCCATATTCACTTTAACAAATATGGCCCGACCTGGAAATCCCTCATATTCTCTGGTGGTCTCCCATTCAAGTACCAACAGAGGCCAGCCCAGTTCATGTTTTGACATCAGGTGACCTCAGTGCGTGCTTTAGAGGAGTGTATTGAAGGCGGGGTGTGGTGGAAATTGACCAAAATAAGTAAATATGGAGAGTTTTGTCTGGTTTGCCATTGCAATTTTAATCCACCAACCCACAAACTAGATGTGGCCACGCTCACGTCTTGAAATGCCATGACTCCCATCTTTAGCTTCAGCTTCATGCTCAGCCAGTTGCAGTCTCTCCTGCTGACACTTTTGGCAGAAGTGACTTTGTCTGACAGAGAAGTTCCTTGGAAGGGAACGAGGCAGCGGTGCCCATGAAGAAAGAGCCGCATCTTCCTCATGGCATCCTTTCCAGGACTGGTGTATTACAGCAGAGGGGGGGGGAAGGTGTCTAGGGGGGGAAAGGTGCTACAATGGACAGTCTGGGAATACAGCTAATAGTGCCAGTGTGGCTTGGTAACTGAAACAGTCAAGGTAAGCAGCAGGAGAATTTCAGCTATGTCGTGGGAAATGGCCTTGGCTGCCTCTCTGATTAACGGTGGAGTGCAAATCTCTTGGGTCACTGCCAGGGTTCAGGAGAGCAAAGCACTGCTGGGATGTCAAATTGCTGCCATATTTCATTCACAGGAAGGAAGGAAGAGAGAGAGAGAGAGAGAGAGAGAGAGAGAGAGAGAGAGAGAGAGAGAGAGAGAGAGAGAGAGAGAGAGAGAGAGAGAGAGAGAGAGAGTTGACTGTTTGATTAGAGCTTACTGATATTAGGGGCATGCTCCCAGCTACACGGCTTTTAAAACTTTCACAGAAATTACTTGGGATTGTGAATATATGAATACCATTTCATTTGAGTGCAAGAAACAAATCGTTTTATTGTGGCAAATTGATATTTGGTATTTCTTGTCTTGGTTAACAACCGTAAATAAAGATTCAATTCAATAGCATTGCCCTTGCATTATTCAAGTATGGGTTTAATGCACTTTTTAAAAGGCCTGTAATAGTGGGAGGAAAGTGAAGAGAGCTTGGAAGAAATATGTTAGAAGTAATGATGTTACCTGTCACACATTACATCCAGGGACAATGAAAGAATAATAGTTGCAAGATAACATGGTGACTGGTAATGCCATTACTTTTTCATGTAACAAGTAATGGTTATTTGTTTCTCCTAATCATTATTCTTTGAGGCTCTTTTGTGTTTTTTTGTCGTATCTGGCTATTATTATGTTGTAAACGTTGGGTTTTTAAAAATTAAGCTATATGTAATGTGTCAATAAAATGTAGCTATTTAAATAATAGGTAACATTAACTACTTAACCCTCATGAACCCATATAAGGGTTCATTTTACACCTTCCCCCAAACATGTTGTATTCCAAAACTGACACACAAAACTTTTGAAGTACTGTATAACCACCTGAGGAGTTGTAAACAACAATGCCAAGTTTCAGCCACTTGCCCTGTACAGTTTTTTTGTTTACCTTTCAAAAATAGAATCTGGGAGAAAAATTGTCTTATCAAATTTATTATATTTTGCCATAGGGCACTTTTTGGTTGAGTGCAGTAGGACAAATTGCATTTTTAAGTGAGGAATCTGAAATCCCTATGCCTCTAATACCTTTTCCTTTGACTAGCAAAACTCATATATACACAAAGCAAACATTGGCAGGCTTGCGGATTGTTAAGATGGTCACAAGCGATTCATAGCCAAAAACAACAAAAACTACAACGATGATGATGATGATGAATGAATGAATGAATGAATGAATGAATGAATGAATGAATGAATAGGTTTATTATGGTCAAAGACCAAAAACTCCAAACAATCCGCAATAAACACAATTTAAAATTGAAATAATTACAAAATTATAGTCTTCCATTAAAATAATATTAAATAAACCCTTACTTACAGGTTCATAAATTACATACTCAACTAAGCTGAGTCTTCTTCTTCCTCCTCCTCTTCTTCTTCTTCTTCTTCTTCTTCTTCTTCTTCTTCTTCTTCTTCTTCTTCTTCTTCTTCTTCTTCTTCTTCTTCATCATCATCATCATCATCATCATCATCAAATTATCCCACAGCAGTCAAGATAGCTACACTGGATTTTGTATTACAAATCACTAGTTGAATGCTTCCCAAGTGTTTAGGACTCAGTGATGTATCGGCAAATTATGTGAGCAGATCCCAGTAAGGTGGCTCTCTGCAGCTGATTGATGGTGACTTTGTGTACTACAATTTCTTCTAAATAATTGCTTAGTTCTTAGGCACCATTCCCAGCATGCCTATTATTATTATTATTATTATTATTATTATTATTATTATTATTATTATTATTATTATTATTATTATTATTATTATTATTATTATTAACCACACAGCTAACTACTCTGGATTTTGTAATACAAATAATTAGTCGAATGCTTCACAAGCGTTTAGGAATATGTGATGTATCAGCAAATTATGCGAGCAGATCCCAGTAAGGCGGTTTTCTGCAGCTGACTGATGGTGACTTTGTCAACTCCAATTTCTTCTAAATACTTGCTTAGCTCTTTAGGCACCGCACCCAGCGTGCCGATTACCACTGGGACCACCTGTACCGGTTTATGCCAGTCTCTGAAGTTCAATTTTCAGATCCTGATATCGGGTAATTTTTTCCAAGTTGTTTCTCGGTGATTCTGCTATCACCTGGTATAGCAACATCAATGATCCACATGTTTTTTATTCTCCACAATCACAATATCTGGGATATTATGCTCCAAAACCCTGTCTGTCTGTATTCAGAAGTCCCAAAGTAATTTTGCATGCTCATTTTCAGTCACTTTTTCAGGCTTATGATCCCATCAGTTATTTGCTACAGACAGATGATAGTTCTGACACAAATTCCAGTGGACCATTTGGGCCACTACATCCTCCTCCCCCACCTCCTCCTCCTCCTCCTCCTCATCATCATCATCATTAAGAAATACCAGGCATAGTCAATCAAAATTATAAAACCATTGATTGGTATAATATAACAGATACTGGACTGTACAAGTTTTAACTAAAATCTGTTAAATATCAGCACAGTATGTATTCTGTTCGTAATATCATCATATTTTATAGCTCTGGTGGCATTATTTTTGAGATCTGCAACTGCTTTTAATACTGTGTGAAATTTCTTGATATTGTTCCCAAAGCCCTGATCACTATGGGAACCATTGAAGTGTGTTTCATCCACAAGCAAGATGTTTCTATTGCCAAGTCTCTGCATTTTGTTAGTTCTTCTGATTCTTTAGCTTCAACTCAGGCTTCCTCTGGAATTGAGGATCCAGACATTTCTTCATTCTGTTACTGGACTGTGCGCTCCTGTGGGTTACATTAGTACCCGTCTTTCTAAGTACCCCTCCTGCTCGCTTTCTCTTGAGCAGATAGTTTTTTTCTGAATTTTCCAGTGATGATCCTGAAGATTCCT
The DNA here is from genome assembly GCA_037367245.1 of Phrynocephalus guinanensis. Lineage (NCBI taxonomy): Eukaryota > Metazoa > Chordata > Lepidosauria > Squamata > Agamidae > Phrynocephalus > Phrynocephalus guinanensis. Next base: position 89,929,661 of record CM074734.1, read on the forward strand.
TCATTATGAGAGAGAGAGAGAGAGAGAGAGAGAGAGAGAGAGAGAGAGAGAGAGAGAGAGAGAGAGAGAGAGAGAGATTTTGTCTGCTTCATGGCCATTTTATTTTCAGTTAGACCTCGTTCCTGGATTAGTCACATAAGCAATTTAAGCCAATCTGGAAGCACATTAATAATGCGAAGATATTTCTATGAAGCAAATCAGATCTTGTTATTGATAATATTCTTCAACCTAGATGAAGCCCAGTTAGAACGAGGTCCTTTTCCAAGCAGAATGGCGGGGTATAAATACTCTAAAATCAACCAATAAATAAATAAACAAGGACAGTGTTTTCTTAATCCATAACAAAAGCTGTGCTGAGGCATTTTCACAATCTGATAAAGGGGGGAGCACTTTCCGCAGAAGCATATATCAAATAAAACTGGTAAAATCCCCACAATTGTCTGTCTGTCTGTCTGTCTGTCTGTCTGTCTGTCTGTCTTTCTTTCTTTCTTTCTTTCTTTCTTTCTTTGCAATAGATTAAGATCGCTATCTATGACTCACTTCCAGAAAAATGTTTTGATACATGGTATTCATGGCCTTACTCAGATGCTGTACTTGTAGTAAAGATAACACTAGATTTGGCTGTGCGGTAGTGTCCCTGGTTAAACTCAGGCAATCTAGCTCCAGAACAGTGCTTCCTAGAAACAACAATAACTGAAAAGCAGCACTTTTTGTGAGTTTTTTAAAAAAAAATAGTTTACTAGGCTGAGTCTCCTTGGTCTGTAATGTTTGAGAAGAATGATCTGAAAGCTCTACATTATGCACATTTACCTGCTGGAAACCATGGCCTTCTTTCACATCACTGTGATTTTCTACACCATTCTGTAAGCTTTGCTTCTTGCCGATGTTCCTTCTAGGACTACATCCTTGGTCTCTTTAAATATAGCACGTCGACTATTTCAGCAAAGTGTGAACATATAATGCTATACTCTCTGTTCCTCCATCCCGATATTCTCTGGGAACAGGTCACACAGATGCATTGCCCATGGAGAAATGAGCATGTTGAGCTTTTATTATACTTCTTTCTCTCAGTCATGATGATTATTCTTGGCCAGACATGGTTCCCTTTAAGAATATCAGTAGCAAGTGAAACAAGGAAGAAGTAGTTTGTGAAGACCGATTCACCCTAAATGTAGAATACATAGAACAATACAATACAAAGCACATTATTAAGCACCCCATGATCAGTTGCTGGCTGCTTGCTATAAAACTACTGTACCATACAATATTGTGTAGTATTTTGCTTTTGTCCAGATGTAACAAGACATGCCTTTATATTTTTAATGGTCTCTGTCTTTGAAGTATTAAAAAAACATTTCCATGTAGGAAAAAAAGCATTTAGACCATATGTGCACATTCATTTCATTTGAGTGTGCTCCACATTTCCTCATTTGGGCATGAGTGTTTTATCTCTGGGGAAGAAATTGTCATGTATAAAATGGGTTTTAGTTGACACGCAAGCCTGTATGAATGGGATACTGCAACCAGCATGTTGTTATTATAAAGGGTAAGTGTCTGTCTGCCTTTATTTGAATACTAAAAACCTCTTCTGTAATAATGGTGAGTTCGCTTTGTGCGCTGCAGCATATATTGTGAACAGGAAGACTGGACTTGGGTTGTTGCTCTGGCATTTTGACTTAAGTTTGAGGTCATTCTAAATATTGCATGGCTCAGCATGCAAAATAAGGATTTCTGTCCTGAAGGCATACTTAGAAACATAGGGACTTCTGGATTCCATTTGGTGATTTTTATATGCTCCATCTATATGGTGCATGTTAATGTAGGAAATAAATCACCCATATGACATTTTGCCACATTCATTTCACAATATTGAGGAGCATCTGACATATGTTTAAGCTGTAATGGAGGGGGAAACCCAACGTGCCTAAAATGCATTCCTTTCTGGAATGTTGCATGGGGTGAACTTTTTCCCAGAGTAACAATGCATGACATCCCAACTTAATGGGATTAAGTTCTTACATGGCTTTCTGTGCCTTTAGGTCTTGTCCTTCTATTTTTGTACTGTGAAGTGATGTCTCTGTGAAGCATTGTTTTATCAGTAGCCAAAGCCTGGGTAATTAAGCCCAGTGGGACTTTACGGTAAACTATTCTTACACTTGTTTCTGTCTGTTAGTGGATGGCCGAACCCATGTGGCTGGATTAGGGGAGTGAGTGGCCAAGTGTGTTTCCTATACATTTTTTCCTATTTGAAATCACACTGCTTTGGAAACAGACAGGAGTTTGTTTCCTCTCGTTTACACATTTGTAATTTTTAATTAAAATTTTATCAAAAGAAATTCATTTACCTTCAAAATGCATTTCTCAAACCGGTGAAGTTACCAGTACTTTTTTTCTAACATGTACAGTTTCAGTACTTTTTTCCTAAAATGCACAGTCATTGTGTGCCATTTCAGAGAACAGAATTCCAAATTCAGAAAAAAAGAAACTGAAGGATGATTGGTTTGGGAAGTATTAATACGTGAATTAAGCAAAGTTCTCCACAGATTTACAAAGACAAAGTGAAGGAACCTTAAACACATTAGTTTATAAGTCAAGAGTCAGCACTAGCAAGACTTATACTGAATCAGTTCAATGCAAGCATGTCCTTATTGAAACTGGAGTAGACACTATGACCAGCTAATTTTAATCTGACAGATTAAAAAAAATAATGAAGCAAAACTCAAAATAAATAATGTAGCAACAAAAAGAATAATCTACTGTTAATCAAAGCGTACTCATGTGGGCACTTAACCTACCTGATTTCCAATTGACTGATAATTTCAGATCCAATTAATTTAAAATAACAAAGCACTCTGAATGCTTTTGCTCTCCTAGGATTTTAATTGAGAAACATTTTTCTCATTAATCTATGAAAAATAAGATTCAAAGCATGTAGCAGACTGCTTTGACATGTTTTATTTTGATTTAGTAAATCACTGGTGTATACTTCAGTTTTGACCTTTAGATGTTTGGACAGAAAACATTGCTCTTATTAACAAAATTGACAGGAAGAACATAACTGTGAAATTGACAACCATCAGAAATTGTCTTGAACATTAGTACTTTACTAATTACATGTTAATGACCACATGTCAAACTTTTATATAACATTGGGGAAATACAACAAAGCAACATGCATATTTTCACACAGTCAATCTAAAAATTTAATTCATAGTGAAAGGTCAAATGAGGTTAATCTTTACTTAGATGAGATTAAGGCATTAAAGCATTATGAGTCTCATTCTGAACAGAACTGTGGATATGAGGCTTCCTTTTGAAGAATCAGACAACAGACTGGAGTCATGAGCTTATCAGGAGTTTTTCCTCATGGTAAAGAAACTATTGAAGAAATGAAACTGACTGACACAATAAGTGTCCACCCTGAAACCAAAACTTGAAATATACTAATTTTAAGTGATATGATGTGCATTTTAGCAATATAGTTGGGTGCCTTGCAATAAAATATGTTTAGAAGGTATATAAAAGGTAATATTAAAATGAAAAGGAGTAGGGGTAGCACTGAATCATTTTCATACAGTGGTGGACTGCAATGGTGGACCATGGTGGACCATGATGGCTCTTCCATGAGAGTACCATTCCAGTATGATGGGAAACCTCAGGTACCGATGATGATGATGATGATGATGATGATGATGATGTGTGTGTGTGTGTGTGTGTGTGTGTGTGTGTGTGTGTGTGTGTGTGTGTGTGTGTGTGTGTGTGTGTGTGTGTGTGGCTAGACTTTATAATCATGGGCTAGAGATCATGTGGCCTTTGAGATGAATCATAATTTTGGGTGACAGCTCCCATTCCACTAGTGAGGCTGGCTGTGGTTGATAGGATCTTGGAGTCCAACCAAAGTTGTGTTGCCATTGTGCTTGAAAAACACAGTGCTACAGGAGCAGGAATCAGATTGTACCAAGGGGCAGCATCAACACAGTTATGTCAAGCAGTTGACAGTGATTCTTCCTTTCATCTGACCACTACCATCGATGTGACTGAGTGATATCTGGAAGTGCAGACTGCAGCATTTGGATGGTTCTGCCCGCCTGATTAACCCCCCTAATAGGGTGTTTCACTTGGTACTAATGGGTGTGCCCTTTCTTGATTAACTGGCTTTCATTTTTCCAGGCAGGTATTAGATACTGCTTTGCACAAGCATTTAAATAGGTTATACTGTTGTTGCTACATTATTTGGGGAAATGTTTTAATGTGAATAGCTTACTGGCCCTGGATCCTGCCAAACAATAGATGATACTGCTTTAGAGAGAATTTTAAGAGAATATGCATGCAGTTTAATCCCTTTCTCTTAATTACTAAGTATGTGAATTAAAGGCGAGCCCACCAGAAAGCAAACCCATACAGCTATCAACTTGCTTTCAAGAGCCCAGAGCACCTATGTAATTCGGGTGCAGAACTTCAAAAGCAGTTCATGGATCATGAGTTAAGTAGTGCAAAGGCAGGAAAAATATGCACTCAGTTAATGTGAAGAGAGAAGTGGACAGCAGACATGTGGAGATGTACTGTATATACAGTACTTGATTATAAGTCTAGTTTTTTTCAGCTCTAATTTTGGGTTGAAAAAAGGGGCCCTCGACTTATATTTGGGTCAATACTTTTATCCATTGAAGCAAGTGCTTGGGTTGGTGGCTAAAAGTCATTTTAAACATTGTGCGGCGTGCACTGCTTCTTCTGACACACACACACCCGTGTTGCAGGGGAGCAGCGTGCAATGCTTAAAATGACTTTTAGCCACTGACGCAAGTGCTTGGTTCAGTAGCTAAACGTCATTTTAAACATCACGCACCACTTCACCTGACCCACCTCTGCATCACAGAGGAACAGCGTGCAATGTTTAAAATGACTTTTAGCCACCAAGGCAAGCCTTGGTGGCTAAAAGTCATTTTAAACATTACACACTGCTCCCCCTGCTCACAAAGGAGTAACTGCTGGGCCCTGCTGCATTTCCCACCCTAGACTTATAGTCAGGTTAATAAGTTTCCCCAGTTTTGGGGGGTTAAATTAGGGGCCTCGACTTATACTCGGGTCGACTTATACTCAAGTATATACGGTAGGTGTCCATAACCTTGTAAAAATGAGAGAGTGTAATGCTCTTTATGTGTTGCAGAAGTACTGGTCAAGTGGGGAAGACTGATTGCATGTGTCTCTTATAGAATTGTTTTTTCTGAGTGTTGACCGTAGGATGTAGCCATGGAGGGGTGTCAGATCTATAGTAGGAACAGGGACCGGCATCCCCACTAGTGGGCATGAAGGGCTTCAAATGTCACAGCAGCCCCATAAAATGAACACATAGAAAAGCATTGTGCACAAGGTTGTTGAACCTTTTCAGGGAAGCCAAGACAATTAAATCATGTGAAATATAGCACTCTGTGCTCAATTGTCTCTGTTCACAGAAAGATAGAGAAATATAGTTTCTTAAAATGTAGAGAACAAGGCTGCTACATGTTAGGGCCTGAAACAGCTTGTGGGTTGATTGGGGTAGATATTATTTGGTGCTGATGTACTTCTTCGTCTGAATGGCAATTGTGCTGTACAAATTATTTTGACATTTAAATGTTACAATAAGATTGCATAGCTTTCTTTCTCTAATGACAGCCTGGAAAGGCGCCTTTTCTGGTTATTCATCTGCTTTCTCTCTTGACAACCTGCCCTACAATTAATACATACTTCTGTGGCTGTTTTTCTCAGAAATGTATTTCGAGGTGTGGTGGGAGGGGGGGGAGACAAGACAAACAACTGAAATGTTCCTGTTGTTATTATTTTTTGACCTTTTCTTAATTATTTTGATTAAGGTGCTTTTGGCATGGCTTCAATAAATTGTAATCCACTTGCATGTTGTTCTCCATAGCAACACATTTTCTATTGACACGCTTCTACAAGAGCTGCTGGTTCAATATACAGAAGTACCGACAAGTTTTGGGTTCTCACAGAGCACAGCAGGTCTCACTCTGAGTATCATCTTAAAGATAAAGTAAAGCTTGTATTTGAAGCTTAAGTGAGTTTCACCAACATCCACTGTAATATCTCAGCTATCAAAGTATACCTCACATTGTGTTGCCTTCTGTTTCTCTTTTTCCTACTCTAGAAAATGGGTTTTGGAGTGAAGCCATGCACATAACATATATTACCCAGTTGTTCATGTTTACTTAGATCCTGCATATGTCACCCAAGATCACATCAATTTACTCTAGGATTAGTAATCCTTCTTTCCCTACTTAGTATGTATTTTGTACAGTTGAGGATCTCATATATAATAATATAAGTTCTTTTAGATTGTATTTCTTATTCAAATTGTGCATGCAGTATTTTTAAAATCACCTCCTTATTTATTTATTCAAAAAAAAATTTAATCCCGCCTTTCTCCTTAAGAACGAACCAAGGTGGCTTACATCTAAACGATATTATATAAAGCTAAAAACAGTAAGTATATAAATATTAAAAATACCACATATAAAAAGGTAAATATAAGCAATACCGAAAGCACATTCAAAGCAGTAAGACACAGCAATCCTTTTAAACTCCCACTTAGGCACTAAGGGAAGTCTTAATTGAAGAGAAAGATCTTTGTTTGTGAAGGGACAAAGATGGGGCCAGCTTGCCCGCCCTATTGGAAGGAGTCTGGAATCAGTAACAGAGAAGGCCATCTCCTGTGTCTCCACCAAACACCTGTGAAGGTGGTGGGACCAAGAGAAAGGCTTCTACTGGTAATCTTAACTCCTGGGCTGGCTCATAAAAGGAGAAGTGGTTCTCGAAAGAGCTTGGAACCAAGCCATTTAGGGCTGTATAGGTTAGAGCCAGCACTTTGAATTGTGCCCAGAAAGAGATCGGCAGCCATCTTATGAGCTGTGGAAGCTCAGCGTCCATGTTCATAATTGTTATAAATCAAAATGAGTGGCATTTCGTTTATGTTAAAACAGTTTTATAATGTTCGTGCTATACAGTATTCATTATTTTTATTAATGCAGTATTTTCTAATTCAAATTTACCTGTATGATCTTTTAGCTCCTTTCTAATTAAGTTTTGAAAATAAATCAGGTCATGGGAAAAATACAGTAGTTGAAAAATATAATTGCATAGTCTATGCCTCTGTGATTCCCACCCTACCCTACCCTACCCTACCCTATCCCACCCCACCTCTCTCTCTCTCTCTCTCTCTCTCTCTCTCTCTCTCTCTCTCTCTCTCTCTCTCTCTCTCTCTCTCTTTCTATTGCCAATGTGTGGGTCTATGTGCCTGTATAAAAAGGCTAGTCCACTCCCTGATTTGGTTAGATACCATGGCATTCACCTTATTCAACTGTGTGGTGATTTTTAAATGAGTGCCTCTTATGCCAATATTTTTTCAAAAAAGCATAATGGTTTCTCAGAACATTAAGAAGTTTAGTAGCTGCCTTGATGTCAAATAAGTAGCTACACTGGGAAGGATAATGGTGTTTCTCCTTCTATACCACTGTTTTTGGATATGAGTGGATATTGGAACTAAGCACCCTTGTGGTGTTCTTGTAGAGCTTGGATTAGAGTGTTTTTCTGAGTTCTTCTGAAATAATGTGTTAATCATGGGATTTCACACTTAATGAATGAGTAGTTCATAAAATGACTTAATTAGATTTGCATGTTTTCTAAACCTCAAGTATGATCTTTGATAGATATCTCAACTTAAATGTATATAATTATACAAACAAATAAAAGCAATTAATCATGTTATTATAATGTGATACACCACCAGGTGTTCTGTTGCTCTCTCTCTCTTCCCCCCCTCTCTCCTCCCACTCTCCCCCATCTCCATCCTTCAGTATGTCTCTCTCTCTCTCTGTGTATGAACACTAACCAAGCAATTCTTGAAGCTGAATTGCAGTCTGTTATTCTGAATTACCCATTTGGGGGAGATTGGCTGCCATGTGGAAAGAAAGCATCAGAAAATTCAGAGCCTGTAGTATGAATGACTTAACTGTACAAGGTAAGATAAAAAGGAAAGCACTCCTATACATTGTTGCAAACACTGAAAAAAAAGAGCAAAGACAAGATACAGTCAATGTATATACAGTACAGTATTAACACAGAAGTATCAAGGGAAGATGAGCCACATTTATTAAACAAAATTAAGTCGGCCTAGGCTGTCTCTTTGGGTCGCCTAAATTATTATTCCAGGAATTTCCTCAGCAGTACCAAAGCAGGAGTTCACTCTGGCACCAAAAGAGCAACAGGCACACAGTCACTACCCCTTCAGGTCCCTCTGACTCAGATTAAGGAGAGCTTCTTGTTTCATCTCATCCCAGGCCTCCTTAACTCTTGAGTTCCTCAAGATGGGGCCCACAGCTCATACTGGCAAGCATCAGGAATCGCTGATCATCAAAATTTTATAATCCCACTGGACATACGCAAGATGGACTAATATCGATATCCATCCATTCAGTGCTGAGTAGCTGAAAAGTCACTAAAGTCAACTTCTGATGTCAGGAGGACCCAAATTCCTACCCAACCCTAAGCAGCTGGGAAGCTCTGTACTGCCAAGGAGTGAGAGTGGAGCTCAGAACTGAATATAAGGGGATTTGTCATAGCATCAACTTTGTTTCAGCCCCCTCTTGCAACACCAACACCACCCCTTTGTGGTTCCCAGTAGAAGGGATGGATTTGCTAATGTTTCTCTTTCTGGGATATTTGCTTGGGAAGGTAAGACATTACTGGGGGACCAGGCTCAGGGGAGCTGCCTCTTCCTCTGAATCTATGTTTACAGTATACTCTAACTGTATTGGCATGCGAGGTAGCTGACCTCTAATTTACCATATGTGAAAGATTTCAGCACTTTTTGTTCCTGCATTTTTGTGGACCACAGCAAAACACATCTTTGACTGCATGTTAAGAATACATGACCTAACTGAACCTTCATTTAGCTTGTCCTACTTGTGAGCTGGTTCTTATATCTGAAGTGGGCAGAGAAGTATGAGCTCACCATGGTCTCTCACTGCTTAACTTTTAATTCATTTAATTCATTGCAGTGTTTCAAAATAGGTCATGCAGGCTGAAGTTCTATATCTGCTTTTTTCAGAATGGTCTTGTTATGTGCCATCAAGTTGTTCCAGCTTATGTCAGCTATATTAATTAGTGACCTCCAAAAGGTCCTATCAGTAGCAGCTCAAGTATTGAACTCACAGACATGCTTCCTTTAGTGAAACGATTCATTGCATATTTGGTCTCTTTTCTTTTCTTTTCTTTTCTTTTCTTTTCTTTTCTTTTCTTTTCTTTTCTTTTCTTTTTTCTTTCTTTCTTTCTTTCTTTCTTTCTTTCTTTCTTTTCCACTTGCAGCTTCCCAAGGAGTGTATCATCCAATTACAGTACTCAGTGGCCACACTTCTACCACACTTCTAAATACTGTAGGCCTCTTAGCTTCATGCATCTGGATATGGTACAGTTCCTGAGATACTTGCAAAACCATTGTAAAATGCTAGCTAGATTGGGCTGTGGCTTTCTTAAGGTTACGACTGAGAGAGGATATAACCTCCAGCAAGTTGATATGACATGTGCAGTAGCACTAATCTGTGTGATTGTTGTATAAAAATGCTGCGTTGGTTTTAGCTTCAGTAGCATAACATTATTTTGAACATGCAAAACAGTGGGGCACTATGCTTGGTTAATGAGCAAGATAAAAAAAGGCATTCAGATAAGAAAGTTGATGTTAGCTAACACACGAATTACAATTACACTAATATAGAGCAAAATTCCACTGGCTTTTCATGTATTATCAGATTGATTGATTATCAAAATAGTTAGCCACATTCCTTTCTCTCTGTAAAGAGGGAACTTGTACAGATCCTATAAATATTAATGACTGCAAATTCCAGGTATGAAACGTATGAAAAGTCAGTAATAGAAAAGAAAGCTGTGTGAGCTTTGGATGTTATCTGTGTTGCTTCTGTTCCATCTGAAAGAGAGAGTTCCTGCTACTGATGGCTCCAAATAAAAACCTTTCCTTTTGTAACAAAAGGATTAGTGTGCGCTTACATGACCACAGCTCTTTGATGCTGTCTTTTGAGATAGTATTATATTAATTAGATTTTTCTGAAGCTGCTGGCTTCCGTTCCAGTAGGTATTTCACAATGGAGGAAAATAGTGTAAAACAATTTGCCTATGGAGGGACATGATTCCCATTTCGTAGGTGGTGTCCTTGCTATTTATCTATTGGTAGCATCAGGTGGAATCTTTTATTTATTTTGTAGCACTCAAGAGAACCCTATTTATATGGCTTCCTTTTTTTCTTTTCTTCTCCTTTTAATGCCATGATTGTTTTATCTATTTATTTTTTTCTGTAATCTCTGATTGTGATGGCTTGTAGCCAAGACAATAAACTTTATATTGATTGTAGCACTGATATATGCATAAATAGTGAATGAAATAATATCTAGTGGAAATTAGAAGGATGCATTTCTCATCTTTAATAGCAAATTTAGCAGCTTGTGTGCAATTAGCTTGAGGAAAAGAAAGCACTGTCAATTAAACTTCTAGATGGGAGAAGCTCATGATGGAATGCCTGTCTTCATCTACAAATCTTGCTCAATACATAGCTGATTTAGCTCCCCAACTTCCTGCACTATGTACACGGACGAATTACAGCACTCCAGGTATTGATTCTGCTGAAGCACTCACAACTCCTAAAAGTGGAAATGACTTTCTTTTATTAACATCTTTACTCTGGCATCCCTCAATTTTTTCTAGTGAGCTCCTGGTGGCTCTTTTCTGCACGCTTTCTGCTCCCAATGACCTGGTGAGATAATGCAAACTGGCAGTTTGTGCCTTCCCCAAGTGAATTCCATGCCCAAGTGAGGATTTTTTCTATGCTCTCCTATCCTAATGCCCCACACCCGACACTACATGATACTATCTGTGCTCTTATACTTTCAGTCTAAAAATATCCATAACGGTATCGCTCTATCATAAGTCAGAGTAACACACTATATTATATACAGAAAGTAAGCTTTAGTAACATGTGTAGACCTAGTCACTATGGTAGTTCCTGACTGCATTCCTGATTCTAGATAGATAGATAGATAGATAGATAGATAGATAGATAGATAGATAGATAGATAGATAGATAGATAGATAGATAGATAGATAGATAGATAGATAGATAGAGAGAGAGAGAGAGAGAGAGAGAGAGAGAGAGAGAGAGAGAGAGATGATATAGAGAGAGAATCTTCAAGGACTGAAGACGCCACAAACTAGAGGCTAGTCACCTGCACTCATGCAATTAAGTATGCAATTAAGCATTTAAGCCCAGAGATAAGATGGTTAGGTTCTAGTAAATCTAGCCAAATTTTAATTTGATTTCCTGACACTGATTTCTCCTTTTAATTTTGCCTCTGTGTCCAAAATACTTAAGCACATACAGTAGCTGCAGGATCCATGGCAATAATTCATCAAGGACTGATTTTAGAAAAGTGGCTGCCACCTCAACTTCCTGTGGCTTTATTTCAAAAAACCAGCAACTCTACTTGGGATTAAAATTTCAAGCGTTCTTCCGCCTGGTATTTCACGGTCCACCTTGTGGATGCAGAAAGCCAAAAGTGGTCCTTTTGGCTTCCTCATAGGACGTAAACAGGGGAGATAATACAAGATGATTGTACATAATAATAGCAGAAAGCAACAGGATGTGTAGATGGTATCATCTTGACTGTGTAAGGGCTGGCATTTGGAGGAGTGAAATTGCTCTTAGAAACAAACAAATCTACAATCTTCTCATACTTTGAACTTAAACATGGAAATCTGAATTTATAAATGACCTCTCTATGAAACCATGTGAGCTTGGTTTTCCACAGAGCGGCTTAGCTGAATTTTTCTTAAGGCATACTATTGGTAGCATGATTTTTCAATTTTTTTTCAGTTTAATTTAGTATTTATATATATTAAAAATAATTAAAACACCATGATGTAATCAGCTGTTGTTTGTGTGTTTTAAGATAGTGGAAGGACTGAATGATAATATAGGTTTGATAGCTACTTCTCCTTTAACCAGGCATTAACAGATAGATAAATATAGACAAAGCTGCCTAGATGCCCTAAGTACATCCGATCTCGCCTGATTTCGGAAGTTAAGCAGGGTCGGCCCTGGTTGGTACTTGGATGGGAGACCACCAGGGAATACCAGGTGCTGTAGGTGCCTGGAGTAGGAACTGGCAACCCCCTCCAGTATTCCTGCCAAGAAAACTCCATGGACGTGGAGTCACGAAGGGTTGGTCACGACTGTAACGACACAACACACACACAGATATAGACAAACAAGGTTGGTGGGCATGTTTACATCATATTAAATCAGACTCCCTGAGTTTGTCCAGTTGTTTTCGGTCATTATGCTGGAGCAGCACCAGTCCAAATCACCCCAATTTTCCAGGCTTCACTAGACTTATGGAACGTGCACAAGTCAGATGGAAAATCACCCTAAAGTGACTTTCCTGTATGTAATTCCAACAGGAACTCTGAAGGCGCTTGGAATGTGTGCTAATAGAGTTTCAAATTAGAACTCAGGGAGGGAGAGGCTTCTCTCTAATGATTGATTAAAATGAAAACAACTGCTGTATTTGTGCCATTCTGTAGTGATGTCTTTTAAAAAGAAAAATCTAGTTTATTGAAAACATTTGACTCTCGCAGGAGCCTGGCTCAGCCCCAGCCAGGGGTGGAAATGCAAAATAGCTAGGCTCCATCTATTTGAGAAACTTGTTTCCAGCTTTAATTTCTTCACTTGATTGATTGGTATGGAAGGAATGTACCTGGTTAAAAAAAAATCCCTGCCTGCAAAGGCAGAGGAAGTCACGTTGTCAGATTGCCTTTTGCTTGGAGAAGGCAGGTAGCAGACGGCTTAATCGTCCTAAGAGTGTTGTTTTTGAATAGCAGCCCTGGCTTTTTAACTTGTACAAGCGGGCACAGCATCATTAAAGCCAGATGTATGTATAATGGTGTGTTTCAGAAATGCTTGGGATTAGATTGATAACCATCATCTTGCTTCTGTTTTGTATGGAGGAGCCAAGTTACCTTGATGCTTCTCCGTCTTGCATGAATAAGCATTTGTTTCCTTGGTTTCTTTTTTTTTTAATTTAAAAAAAGAAGTACTCACTACAGATTCAAGGAACCTAATCAATAAACTGTACTCCATTGTTGGAGTACAAGGAACCTAATCAATAAACTGTACTCCGTTGTTCAATGATTTTTTTTACATTGTAAGTAAAACATGAAATACCCAATCACAAATCTCTGGAGAGTGACTGGGGGCAGAAGAGGAACGATCTCAGTAAATTAAATTGTTGCACTAGGTTATTTAATTCTTTGGTTCTTGAACTTGGATGAAATGTTTTATTTATTTGGGAAAATATTTTATTTTCTTAGTTCCAACATAAGAATTTTACGTCTTCAGTGTAAGTATATAGGTACACTGATTTGACCATGAGCTGTATTTAAAAGTACATGTGTATACAACTCTTTACCAATGGAAAGCCTGAGGCATCCCAAAATACTCCTTGAGGCTTGTAGTGCCTTGTTTTAATTTCAGTGGTCAAAATAATGATAGTGGAAGGAACAACAAAATGGGCACTCTGAGTTTAGAATGCTAGATGATGGCTTGAACTTGCTGTTTTTGTAATTTTAAGCATGTAATGCAATCTGAGCACAAAATTAGGCATCCATTTCATATTCTAGTTTTAAAATTCTCAGTCTACAGCTTGTAACTCTTTTTTAAATGTTTGCCTTGCTATGATGAAATACACCAATCCATGTTTGTAGAACAGAACCAGAGGAGTGATAGAACAGAAACTAGTAAACACCTAGCCTGGCACAGGATTTTGCCCATCTCTGTTATGGTTAGCTGTTGTGAGTTGAAAACCATTTATCTCCCAATGTTCTTCTGTAGCGCAAAAGATCACATAACATATTTGTAAAGCCTGGTAGTTTTAAGCCCATGTGCCAAACTATGTAGTGCTGACCATGTCTGAACAAAATATATGGCCATTATTGGGAGTCCCAGCTAGAGAAGACCTGTGGAATTAGTGGGATGGGCATAAGTGTTATCCCACCATTTAACATTTAATTGAATAGATCATTGTCGTCATCATAGTCAAGCAACATAGCTGTTACGAATCCTATGGTTCATCAAGTCCACACCTTGTCAAGAAGGCACAGTGGCAAAACAAATGTCCACCCTCTGGCTTTGCAGCCAGATACCTAAACCATTGAGATGTCCAGCAGTTTTAGTTGAGATGAAAAATGTTGACTTCTTTTATGGAAATGACCTATCACTGTTGCTGATGGTTTCATTCTGCAGAACATATAAAGCAGTGGTTTTTCTACCCCCTATACCAAACATTCCTCAAATCTCTGAAGCAGATTCAGGGGTGATGCAAATGAAAGGCAGAGTTCCTGAGGATTATGCCTTCCTCATTCCATTGACATAAGCCTTCTGTTGGAATTACACAATAAATGCAACAAGGCAAAATGTATCAACAGTTAATTTCAGACTTATTTATGTGCTGGAGACTACCGCCATCATTTTCTAGAAAATAATTGCATATAGATCTTGGAGATACAGTAATATTTTGGTTTACTATCATAATCCATTCTGGAAATATGCTTGTAAACCCAAACACTCTTACATCAGCACAGATTTCCCCATAAGAAATCATAGAAATGCAGATGATTTGTTCTGGGGTCCCACAGACCACATACTGTACACACAAAATACTAAAACTCACAAAAGAAGTTGGCTAGAAGGCCACGTCAGCACCATGGTTTAGGTACCTGGCTGTAGGATCTACTCTGCTTGGGACTAACGACTGGATTTTACTGTGTTTTTAATGTGGCAATAATAAAGTAAAATTTGCAGCCATATAAACATTTGACTAACCCATTACTAGAAAGGATTTGAAAAATGAGAAAGAATGTTGAAAACAAATTAAATAAAAATATAGATATAAAGAAAAATAAAATCCTAACCTGCACTCTCCTTTGAAAACCTTTGTGGCTGGTGCAAGGGAGACCTCTATTCCTCTCTCCTCCCTTTGCTTTTGAGACTTGCCTGAGAGGGACCTTCTGTCACCCATAATCCAGCAGAGGGGGTGGAGAGAACGAGAGCTACAATTGAAGGAGTAACTTTGGGAGTAAATCTTTTGTGGTAGAGAGGAAATTCAGGCATGCAGCAACCACTCCGCTCTGGTATTTTAATAGTTGGGAAGGGGGAGGCAGAATTGAGCCTTTAGCACCTTATCTGTGCATTTACCTGTTCACACTGTGTTGAAACTTGCAGTGATTTTATTTTGTATCAGGTTGTTAAATTGGGTAACTGACATTAAGAATAATTACCTTATTACTAAAACATGTGCACATCACATGCTTTTCTGCCACCCCAACCAAAGAGCAAAAGAAAAGAAAAGAAAAGAAGGAACAACCATTTGACACCCCAGTCAAACATTTATGTCTACTATTCTGAGACATTTGCTGCAGGAAGTTTACTTTAACTTATTACAATGTATTAGAATATTTTAAGTTTCACACATTCAATTTTATGAGAAGACATTATCAGCATTGGTTTTGAGATATCACATGCTTCCAGGAGACTTATTTTACTTAATTTTGCACACAGATGCTACATAAATATTAATTTTTCAAATTGTTTTGCTGTCACATGGTACTCCTTCTTCCTTAACACTTCATTATGCTGCTAATATTGCATAGTTTTTTTAAAAAAAAACAGAAGAATGTTGTCCATTCTGAACTCATATTATGTTTTGGTCTCATTGGCTAGATTCAGCTGTTTGCAATAAATTGTCTCTAGAAAGATTTATCTGTGTTTATTGCCCTCTTAATAAAAGCAAATCTTTTTTTTCATTTTCATTTTTTTATTTATGTTCTTATATACAAAGGGGACATAAGGGGTGGTTGAGTGGAAGCAATTGGGTTAAGTACAAGTTAATACATAAGTTGAAGCTTACCATCATCTCTTTATCTAACCCACCATTACAGTAATTCATCAGATTGTCCTTAGTTGTCCATAGAAATTAATAGCAGATCGCCTTTCAGGTCTTTTAAATATATCCTAGAAATCAAAGCCACAAACCAACAAATTATCATTTCCTTTTTAAAACACAAAATCTCATATTATGTTTTGGTCTCATTGGCTAGATTCAGCTGTTTGCAATTAATTGTCTCTAGAAAGATTTATCTGTGTTTATTGCCCTCTTAATAAAAGCAAATCTTGATGGATAAGAACTATGGTGGTTACTTGTTTATATGGGCTGTAAGTGCAAAGTACTTTACAATCTTTATCTTGTTTGCCCTTCAGATCACCCCCAGTTGCTGCTATTTCCATTTTGAATATATGAGCTAGAGCTGAGAAAGCATGATTTGCTGAAGACCACCAGTGGTGTCCATACTTTAGCTGATATTAATATCTAGGTCACTTTTTATATATACTTCAACAGTCACAGTATTCTGTTTTTAAACAGCTGTTGCATGTGTATGCACACTTACCCAGGAGTAAGCCTCACCACTGGGATCTGCTTCTAAATAGATAATTGGATTGTGTTGTAAACCTTGTTGTTGTTTTTCCAGAGTTCTTCAACATGTGTTAGTTAGTATCATAGTGTGTTTCAAGGTCTGTTCTTTGGGAATAGCTAAGGATTGAAATTTCCTGTCAGCACAACCATACTTGGAATCAGGGTGGATTTGATTTAAATCACTTTGATTTAAATCGTGATTTAAATCACGTTTTAAATCGCTAGTCAGTAAGGGTTGATTTAAATCATTATTTTCTATGTAAGTACTCATTTTTACTGGAGTTGTTTTAATCTTAATATTTACAACCAGATGGTTTCAATTTTTGGAATAATAACTTTTCAGATTAGTTTTTCAGTTTTATCAGAAAATTACTGATTTGGTGGTTATATGCCATTAGATATACATAGATAGATAACTATGAAATTATTGTAAGGTTTAATAGTTTAATAGTTTAATCATTCATATTTGGACAACTGTTCTGTTGTATTTTCTTGGAAGGAGAAAAATAATCATTACCTTAATAATAACAATTTAAATAGTTTTATTTAACCAAAACAATAACATTAGAGGTTTTTCTCCTCAAAGGAGAGAGTGTGAATGGATTAATACACCTTTATGCTACATAATTTAAAACTAATTTCATGATTAATTTCATGGACTATAATGGACTATAATGTATCTTAACTACATGATCTTTAGAGAGATTTTTCCTCAAAAAGCATTTAAGTTTTTTAAAAAAATCTGATTTAAATAAAAATTAATTTAAATTAAAAAAATCAAATTTAAATAAAAAATCTAATTTTTATTTTTAAAAAATGATTGATTTTTATCCACCCTGCTTGGAATACCCAGTGTGTGGCACCAGTGAAGAAGGCCAATTCCATGCTAGGAATCATCAAAAAGGGGGTGACAATAAAGCAGCCAACATTATAATGTCATTGTACAAAACGATAGTAAGGCCCACCTGGAGTACTGTGTACAATTCTGGTCACTGCATCTCAAAAAAAATCATAGAACTGGAAAGGGTTCAAATGATAGCGATTAAAATGATTACTCGGCTGGGGGGCCTTCCTTATGAGGAAAGACTAAAACATTTGGGGCTCTTTAGTCTGGAAAAAAGGTGCCTGAGGGGGATATGACTGAGACATACAAAATAATGCAGGGCATGAGTAAAGTGGATAGAGGGACACTCTTCCCCCTCTCACAGAATACCAGAACTAGGGGACATCCACTCAAATTGAAGGATGGGACAGTGAGAAATATGAATGATGGTATCTCATGGCACAGAGGTTAAACGGCAGTACTGCAGTCAAAATTCTGCTCACAACCTGGGTTCAATCCCAGGTAGCCAGCTCAAGGTTCACTCAGCCTTCCATCCCTCTGACGTTGAACTGAGTACCTAAAGTGCTGGTGGAAAGGGGGGCAATGTCTGTCTGTCTGTCTGTCTGTCTGTCTGTCTGTCTGTTGGATTTTTATACTCCCCATCTGGCAGCGAGGCCACCCTGGGCGGTTAGGCCACTCGACAGTTTGTCTCAGGAGCCTCATGGTGCAGTGGTTAAATGCCTGTACAGCAGTTAAAACTCTGCTCAGGACCTGGGGTTTAATCCCAGATAGCAGGCTCATTGCTGACTCAGCCTTCCATCCTTCTGAGGTCGGTAAAATGAGAACCTAGCTTGCTGGGGGTGGGGCAATATGTAGCCAGCATAATTAAATTGTAAACCGCCCAGAGAATGCTTGAAGCGCTGTGGGGCGGTATATATAAGCAGAGCCTTGTCTGGTTCTTGACAAAGCTCTTTAGAAAGGAGTGGCTATGCTCTTCACCTTCATTGCTGCCTGAATTGGATATGTTTATGCCTCTGATTAAGGTCTCCATATAAGCAAGAGCTCCAGCTTTCCATGGATTTTGCTTTTGTGTAGCTGGTACACATAATTAGGACCCTCTGGAACGTCTCTCTCTCTCAGTGGAGGAAGCAATGGTGGAGAAGGGGCAATAATGCTGCATGTTGCAATGAACTGAGGGAAGTAACAGCTGAATGGTGCTAGGAAGACACCAAAATGGGTAAAATTTAAACAAAGGATGGCATGCTAGAAAAACAATGACAGGACATAGAGCAAGGTGAGACATGCAGACAAAGATAGCAAGTAATTTAAAAGGGGGGGGCAGCAAAATATGTCTTCAAACTTTAAAAAACAGACTGGGGTCGGTGAATCCTTGCAAGCTGTGCAACAGGATTGTGACCAGCATGTATTAGAAGAACAGAAGCTCCTTAACACTTTTCCTCCTGAGCCTTTTCTGTAAAAGGGAAATAATCAAGAAATGTCCTACCAGTCCAGCTCCGTTCAGCCAGCAAGGGGAAGTAATTTTACTGAGTTCTTTCTCCTGACTTTCGAAGAACACACTGTGTCTTTGTACTGCAAGTAAAGTGTCATAATCAAATTAATTATTGACTTTTATATGACCTTATGCTGGCCAGTTCAGTACCTCTGTGTGTCTCTGTTAACTATCACCCAATTTTCTGTTGACTACAGGACTGTTTGACAGAACATCCTCTTGTTGTGTCCTTGATTACATTCTTCTTACGACGTAAAGTAAGACTAAGAAAAGGTGCACTTGATGTGACAGAAGTTGAGTGGCTGAAGGCACCGCTGTGACTCATAGTTCAATGCAGTCCAACCATATGCATTCGCAATTCTGGGTTGTGGTAAAATTCCTAACTTATTCATCTTGCCATTTGCATCTGTATGAACCCACATAATGTCTGAATTAAAATAGCTGACAGGAAAAGAACAGATTGTCCTGAGGATTTCACTTTTCATACTATGGTGCAATCCTGTATTTAAGATACACCATCTGAGCAGACACAGATTTGGCGGGAGCTTGGCTACATTTGTCTATGTGTAAGATCTGTTTTATCTCTCCTCCTGAAGACAAAAGTAAAATGTTGTTTTGTTTGTGACTTAAAAGGTTGAGCTTGTATCTCTGGATACAGTCATCTTTTGTATTGTTCCTCAGTCAAGGCGACAGAGAGATTCACTGTAGCCTTTAAATAGGTCTTTGTCTCAGAAAATATAACTTTAAAATGTAACCTTAGTGCCTGTGTCTCAGCCGAAACTGCAAACACCACATTGGATGGATCATATAGCTACGTTTTGCCTGTCCTCCAACTTGTGCACCTTAATTGCATTTTCCCCTACATTGTTTGGTCAACAAACCTGGGAATGGCAAGGGACTATTTCTGGTTTGCTCAGGCTATAATTTCTAGAGTTCAACTGTTGTTCTAAGCTTCTACATACTTTGATGAATAACTAGATTTTTCACTTAAATATAGAATGAGGTTTTAAGACTTGGCTCATGGTATTATTCTCATGTCTAAACATCCAAAGTTAACATTGCTGTCTGGGTAGTGTTACTTTCTCATGGCCGTGGAATGGTGAAGTCCAAGCCACTGCCCTTTAAACTGTAGAAAATACTCTGCCTGTTTGGAATTTTGTTCCTGAATTAATTTTGCCAGCTGAAATGAAAATATGCATTATTATTATTGTGAATGAACACTGACCTCTGGTGAGATTAACAATTTCCTGGTCCTTTATGATTTCCAAAGGCTTGTAACCACATTACAGTTAATTTATGAGCCCATATGACCAATTAGTTACAAAGAAATGTTAAGCAATAATTAAATATCAGTTTATTTTCTACATCTGTAAACGATTAAAATAGGATGGCAATGTTACTCTGTTAGTGCTGTATAGAATAAATACTTTGGGAAAAATGTACACTGTGGAATATCAAGCTTATCAAGATATCATTTAATTATTTGAAGGAACCAGTCATGCAGCAAAAACTAGCTGATCCAGAGCAGCTGGGTCAACAAAAGGAACAACACAAACCAACAAATTTAAATTTGAGAATGTGAATTGTATGGTGATTTGTCTTCTCAGTACTATTGTATGACATGGGATTGTGAATTTGAGCACAATTGCTGTGAAAGGCTCAGAAGCTTTTTCAGCTTAGATTTTATACAGACTGCTAATAATGTCTTGAATCAAGAGGGTAATCAGCAAAGGGCTGAGACAAATGAGCAAAAATCATATAAGATGAATAATTGATAAAGGCCAAGAAATCATAAAATTATTAAATTATTATTAACATGCAAAGCACTGGAAGAACTTAATCACATAGTGAAAAATGAAAATTGTGGGTTCTTATAGTTGATCAGTTAAGGTAAAATAAATGAAAAAGAAACAAAGGAAGAATGAGAAGCTGAAGAACCTTAGAAATTGGTTTGAAGGCAACACTACACCATTGTTCAGAGTTGCTGCCACCAAATCCAGTCCTGCCGTGATGATGGCCATCCTTTGATACAAGACAGTATAGTAGCAGTGTCAGAGTTCAAGTGCTGTTGATATGGCTTGGATTCTGGGACTGCCATGCACTGTGCACTGATTTGGAAGTAAGATTAGTTTCTTTCAATTGAATTCTGTTCAGATTTTATAAACAAGTAATGGAAATTGTTACATAGTTCTCATAAATGTGTCATTTGTTTCTCTTAATTATTCCTAATGCTTATAGTGCCTTATTTCCAAATGTTCCTCATATGTTCCATGGAAGAGCAGATCTATGGGGAATACAAGAAGTTACAAAGGGAAGACAGAAATCCTCTCTTGTGCTATATATGTGTCTAGTTCCATTCATGGAAGTAAAGTATATACATTTATTTGCATTAGCCATAGCCTTAGCAAAAAGAGATAGCATTTACATAGATATAAAATTGGCATACTAAAATCAATATAATAAATACATATAATAATTACATATTACACACACACACACACACACACACACACACACACACATGTAATGTACCTATACCAAATGTAGGCAAGCAAATCCCTAAATGATTATTGTTTTAAAATCATATTTGATCTCATTTTAATGCTGCTAAAAATTTAGCTGTCTGGAAGTTAGGTTGCAACTCTTGGGTTTAGAGAAATGAAAAGCAAACATTTGTAAAATATGTGACGGTGAAATCTGATTCATACATTGATAGAGTAGGATATATACTGTGTGATATATAGCTGTTATGACTGTGTTCATATTTCTAATTCCATCCAACTGCAATGAGACATCTGATCAATTGGGTGCAGGAGCAAGAAGAAATGTGTTGTTCTCCCTCACAAAAACTGCCTGGGTTGGTAGTGAATAATAAATTTTGCAGTTTAGATGCATATAGGTACAGGAAAGGGTGATTTTTTTATTTTTATTTTTGCTTTCCTGTGCTTTCGCTTTTTTTCTGACAATATCGTGGCTATATCCAGCTTGTCATAGTAACTCACTTAGGTGAACATGAAGGCGGCATGTGGGAAGAGAACAGATGCTGTAGCAACATTACAGGAGAAATACAATATTTGTCTCATTGTTGGGTAGTACTTAGGTTACCCTGTTGTACTTTCCACGCTAAAGCTGAATTCATGTGAGCCCTCAAGAGCACGAACACTGCCATGCATTTTAGTGGGTGCTCCTTCCTCCCACTCTTTCTCTCACACCCACAGATTAATTAGTTTGTCCCCATCTTAGGTCAAGCCAAATTTTTCTGGATCCTTGAAACTGCAGGCCTTCCATGCTGTCGAATTCTTACTCGAAGGACTTGCACATTTCATCATTTGCTGGTTCAGAGTGGATCATTTGATGAAATGAGGTGGCAGTTGATCAACCCTTATGTGCAGAGGGAGGATGGGGCAGAGCTTTGAAGAATGTGGCTTGTTCCTTATCTGCCAACCATAATTTAGCATCTGGAAGTTGAGTCATGGCAACTGGACTTCTTTTCTTGAGGGATTGAAATGTTTCACTCACCCAAACCACTTAGTCAGCAGCAAAACATTTCAATCTCTCAAGAAAAGAAGTCCAGTTGCCATGACTCAACTTCTAGATAAACTCACCTGGATGACTGAGAATCTTCACAGACATACTTTAGGATATGAATTCAGTCTAAATCAACAGTGTGGCTTAGACTCAAATCGACTTGCGACACTTCTTTAACTAAGAAAAGGGAAGGATGTGTCCTTTTCCAAGGAGAAAGGTGGAGTAAAAATATTCAAAATAAAATGAATAAATAAATTAAATCTCAATACTATACATGTGTGTGATGAGTGTGCACATGCAACATCCTTTCCTGTCAGTTGCCTTTATTTCTAGTTTTTTGATCACTGCATATTTTATCAAACAAATGGTTAATTACCTCAGTGGACAAAATCCTATTTTGTAGTTACACAAAAGCCATAACCGTCAGGGGTGAATTCTTATTAAGATAAGAAATCTCCATAGACATAAATCTCCATCGAAATCTCAGATGTTTAATAGTATGAACTGTGACCCTTTTAATCAGGGTGGCTGAAAATAAATGGTTTTTTAAATCAAATTGTATTGAGTCACCATTTAAATTTTTAAAAATCATTTTTATTTAAATTGTCAAAGAAATCTGATTTTAAAAACTTAAATAATGAATTAAATCAAATTCATTTGATTCAGATCAAACCTGCGTTTAAGGAAGGCTACCATTGATCCTATTTCACAGATTTAAAAAAAATGAATGTAGAGACAATGACTTGGCCAAATCCCATGCCAATATTATAATGTAAAAGTAATATGTCTCAATACTCTTGGCTGTTCAGGGACTCTAATCCTGATGCAAAAATTGAACAAGCAAATTACTGTGGGTATACACTTGACCAGCAATCACACAGTTGACAGAATGATAGTTAAAATAGAAGTGTGGTTCTGTGGATTGGATGTTTGAGGGACTAAGGAGACATTGAACTGAAAGGTGAGCTGAACTACGAGTGGAACTCTTTGAGGACGGTTGTTGCTCTCTGTGTTCATGATGGGGAGGATATAAGAACACTAGCCAAGGCAACCATGTGGTTTCCAAATAATGCTGAAATAGTTTATTATTTGTTAGCAGGGATCATGGTTAACCTCTGTGGAACGTCTTATAGTAACCACTTCCTTGTGGTATTCGCGTGCTGTTGAAGTCATCATTTATTTTTCATTCAGGGGCTATAACTGCAGTGCATATCATGGGGCATCTAAGCTCAGGTGGCAGAATGCTAAAGCATAATTATTTCTAGCAGACTACCAAAAATGTACAAATAGCTGGAATGGAAGTGGGCTTTCTAATTTATAGGGTAATTTGAGATTGTTCAGGGAGCTATTAGCTGTCAAAATTGTTTACTATTCTCAGATAAAGACTTCAGAAGTAGAGTTTTTTAGAAGGTTGCATTAGCCACCTGTGATGTTAATGGGGATGAGAGAAAAAAATTAAGACATAAAGGATGACTTAACATGGTCTTGCTGAAGATAATATGAGCTGTCCATTCTAGTGTGTAATGGACTTTTAAGATGGGTAGGAGTAGGTTAGAAGAGTATCTCTTTCTTTGAACCCAGTACTGTTAATCACTGGACTATGAGGTAGCCCAGTAGCATGTAATTCTAAGAGAGAAAGGGGGGAAAACATACAAGAGAAACATACTCTCCCTTGCTTACCCATATTGTTAAATTTGATGCTAGAATTAGTCATACAGTGCATCTTTTGGGAATGTGGAAAGACGTTTCTTCTGTATTGTAGATTGGCCAAGATTGTCAAGTCCGGTTGACTTGTTTCTTTCTTTTATTCATTTTTGTCTTTCTTTTATATTTCTTGCTTCTTCTGTGTACTGTACTTGTTACTAGTATACCCAACCCTTTTTAACTTAGGAGTACAGGGCGGCTTGAATAGTTCCATCTTTGGCCACTCCTTTTTGTGCTGACAAAACAATCCTGTGATTTAAATTAAAGTTGAAAAACAGTGAGGACTTAAACGTTTTCATTGGTAGATTTTTAGTGAAATTCAAGAAAAGTAATGTCAGACTTTGTTTCTATGGGCACTTCTTGTATTTTTGAAGTCCAGCTAGAAATTGTTTTGGCATTCTGCTGAAATGCTCCCAGGGTGCTCCTGCATCATTCTGGTGCTGTATATTCCTCAAAGGCTTTTGCCAAAATGTACAGTTCAACCCAAAGCAAAGAACCAAAGATTCCCCGAACGCTGAGTGTGTCTGTGTCTGTATGAGAGAGTGGGAAGATGCTTAGCTTTACGATTTCACAAAACGTGATTGGATGCCGTATCTCCTTCCCTCCAGGTGGTGGGTGAAGGGAGGTGTTTTATGAGCTTCATTCTGTCCTTTCATTCCACTCCAACCCACCCCATGGCTCTCAATGACTCTCGGTTCTTTGAAGCAGAGTTAATTCAGCATGGCCAATGACTTTTAAAAAGATTGTTCATTGGTCTTCATGGTTTGGGTTTGTCACCAAAAAGGATAATTTACTGGTAGCTGATGTATATTATCCAGATTATCTGTCTGAAATATGCATGGAGGTGAAGTGTGGTCATTTATCATACATGAGAGTTAAGTACTAATCCAGATCAGGAACAAATCCAAAAGCCTGTCTGGCTGTCCAGTTTCTCATCAGGCTGCAGTGGAATGAAGGAAGAATGTGGGGGGGGGGATGGAGCGGGGGAAGAGGGGGCTGCATACTATTAAATCATTTGCTTAGAACTTAAAACTGTGTGCTCTAGTTCACTGTAAAAACATTAGAGGTGCCAAAAGAATTTATGACAGCTGGATTAGATAAGTAGGGTTGACATGAAGTAAAATTTATCTATTTTCATAGTGTCTGTGAAAGAGTCACACCATTTAGGTGGCTGGGAAGAGCTGTTTCCTTCCAACTCTTATCTATACAGTATTACTATTCACATTTTGTTCACTAATCCATAAGACTTTGAGGTGGTGAGCAGGTATAAAAACTCTACAAGTTGGGTATGGGGTTGTTTGGGCCCAAGGTTTGCAGCAATGAACAAAAAAGCTATTTTTGTTCATTGCCTCAATACTGTGATCCTTGCCTCAATACTGTGATCTTATGAAAAGTGATAACAGCAACAACAGTAAGGCTCGGGGGGGGGGGCAAAACCCACCTCCAGCCAATGTAGCAGAATGATATTGTGAGGGTGTGATTAATTTTGCGTGTCTGTTACTGAATGGGCTCTGGGCAAAAAGGCTGGACCTGATTCTCACAGCTGAGTGGCCACAACTACTTACGGAATGTAAACCCACCCTCAACATGCTTCCCTGGAACTAATCAATTCCTTTAAAAATTCAACACCCATTCATTCCCCAGATTAACAAAGGTTCTGTGCCTGTTTGGACGAAATCTGGTGTACCCCCTCCCCGCTCAAAAAGGTGCTGTATTATGCTTTATATTATTGAAACAGACTTAGACATTTTTTAAAAATGGCTAGGATTTAAATGTCATAAACTGGCTTTATCTGGTACAGAGGCTGGCTGGCTGGATAGCCTGGAGTGGCAGCCTGGATCTCAAAAAAATCTTATTTTACACTCCTGTGTCCAGACAGAATGCAATGAATAAAAGATAATATGATTCTTCCTTTTACCTGATTCAAACCTTATAACCTTCTTAACTGAACAAACTAGTGAATGTAAAATGTCTGATAGTTCCTGCATTTGCCAACTGGACCCAACGGTGAAATAAAGGAGTCCCAACATTAACATGGGATTCCTCCCTTTTAAATACATTTCCAACAACAACAACAACAATAACAACAACAACAACAACAACAACTTTATTTTTATGCCGCCTTTCTCCCCAAAGGGACCCAAAAACTTGATGCTTGAGGGTTTTTGATACCTACATGGAAATAACCTGATGACTGCATATTGCTGATAGATCATGCATCTTTCTAAAGCCACAGATCTGATGAACTGTTCCTTAGAAACATAAAATATTAACCTTTCTTTCTCGCTTTCTTCCCTTCCAATATGCAGAATGCATTTCATATAAACAAAGATAGGAAAAGCACATAACAGACCAGCAGATGTTTGAAAGAAAGTCAGATTGAATTAATAGGTTATGTCAGAGAAGAAAATCCCTTCTCAGAGAGCTTCAGTATGGCAAGCACATAGTGATTGGTGGTTCTGGCACAGTGAGTGGAGAGTCGTAAGCTATGGTTCAAGGTTTTGGAGCTAGCTGTACTGTAAAATCATGTGTTCCATCTTTGTCTTTTGCTTGGGGTCCGATATTTTGTCCGCTGGTTTTGCCTTTCCATAGTTTGCATCAGTATGAATTGGGTCAATCATATTAGCTACTGCCTCCAAACATCTATTTGGACAGTATTCTCCAGACTCATCTCTCTGAAATAGGAATTGGGGGCACTGCATTAAAGTGGCTCTGGTCCTTCCTGCAGGAAAGAATGCAGAAAGTGGTGTTAGGTTATTCATGTTCAACACCATGGCTGCTGACCTGTAGAGTCCCCCAGGGTTCTGTTCTGTCACCTATGTTATTTAGCATCTATATGAAACCTCTGGAGGAGATTATCAGGAGTTTTGGGGTTAAGTGCCACCAGTATGCTGATGACACCCAACTGTACATCTCATCGCCTCCGGATTCTAAGGGAGCTACTATTTTGACTTTACATGAGTGTTCAGCTTCAATAATGAACTGGATGAGGACGAACAAATTGAAACTAAACCCAGGCAAGACAGAGGTACTTCTGTTCAGTCAAAAGGGAGAACAGGGGATAGGGATGCAGCCTATACTGGATGGGATCACCCTCCAACTGAAAAAAGAGGTGTGCAGCTTGGGGGTGCTCCTGGACTCATCCTTGAGCCTGGATGCCCAGGTCACATCTGTGGCCAGGAGCGCATTTGCACAATTAAAGATTGTGTCATACTTGTAATGGACTGTACAGGCTCTCCTTAAAATAAGCCACCTTGGATTCTTTTCCAAGGAGGATAGGGTAAAAATGCTCAAAATCAATAATCAATCAATCAATCAATAATCAATCAATCAATCAATATTTGAGGCTACAGATTGAAATGGAGTAGAAACAATGTTCTTATCTAGTACTGCCTCAGCTGTACCTGATTCAGATATGGCAAAAGACAGTTAACGTAGGGAAAGAGACAAGGGATAATCAGTGTATGAGAATGGAGAAGAGAAGCTAAGAGAAAACCATTGTTTCAAGCTTGGTCCATATTTTGGTATCCCTATGGCCATGAGCAGAAATGGGGAGCATTGGCCCTCCAGATGTTTGGGGATAATGGACCCAGAGTCCCTTTCAAAGAGCCAACCTGCCTGGGACTTTTGGAACTGCGGGCCACATATGGACCTTGGGGAAAAAAGAAAGATGTAGTGTTCTGCTTATATACCTCCCCACAGCGCTAAAAGCACTCTCTGGGTGGTATGGAAGTAATTATGCAGGTTACATGTTGCCCCCTTCAGTTATCTGGGTACTCATTTTACCAACCTCAGAAGGATAGAATGCGGAGTGAACCTTGATCCTGGTACCTGGGATAGAATCCCAATGTTACAAGGTTGTGAGCAGTGTTTTGGCTGCAGTATAGCAGTTTAACCACTGTGCCATGAGTTTCTTTGTGGCACGGTGTTAATTTAATTTGTTGGTTTTAAAAAAACTGATTACATATTAAGCAGGATAAATACACTCAGTCTGAGGAAAGTGATGGATTCATGTTGGCTCATATAATGTTGCTATATATATTATTTTTGTTTCATTTTACATTTATTGTTGTAACCCACCCAGAGTAGCCTTGCAACTAGATAGGCAGTATAAAAATCCAATAAATGAATAAATAAATAAATTAACATTTTCACCATCACTGTTGAGATATTGATTGGCCTGTCTTCCTGTTTAGCAAAAAAAAAAAAAAAAGTAGCTATGTTAACATTAACACGTTAAATCAGTACGTTATTTCCACCCTCAGGGCACACAATGTGCACTGTTGATTTGAGGACTGGAATATGATATTGTAACTTTAATTACTGATAAGAAATGCTAGGAAAGTAGCATGGTTTTGATATTGCTGGACAGGGAGTTTAACTAGGTATTTGTTGAATATACATGATGATCTATGTTTTGAGTGCTACAAGTTTAAGATTAAATAATAACTGTGATCTGACCCCTGTGACCTTTGGTTTTACAGCAGAAATTATGGGGGAAGAAGAGGAACATATCTTTTTGGACATAGGAACAGGCTACAAAGTAGCCCTTTCATTCTTATCAGCTAGTTTTTACGAGTCAGGATCAAACACATCACTGAGCTGTACGATAGTTCTTATACCTGTGTTATAAGCAGTACAGATTGTGACAAACTTTGCCACTGAAAAACATTGTAAGAGCATTCCAGAAACAGACCAGCATCTTGTTTGTGATTGTGGCCAGCCAGATGCTTCTAGAGTTCCTGTAAAACAGACTTTGGCCTACCCGCCCCCCTCACACCACTTGTATTCACAGGCATAACATCTCTTACTACACACAGGCACATTTCTTTGTAACAATAAGCCTGGTTTCCTAGTTTATCTAGGCTTACTGTAGGAAACTGTTTACTAGTGAACGTAGCCTTTCTTTTCTTTTCCATGCACATGGGCAAGCAGGCTGTCGGCTGTTCCTGGATTGTCTGGGAGAAAGTCTAAAATGGCATATTTTCAGCTATTACTGTATGTTGTTGGAATTCTATATATACCTGCTCTACACCCTCCAAATATCAGTGACTGGCAACCAGCAAATTATGACCTTTTAAATACAATACAGGTTGGTTATAAAGAACAACTGTATACTTAATATTGCACCTATAAGTGCAATATTTAATTGCACATATTGGTGAAATACTAGATAGTGGATAAGTGTTGGAAACCCATTATAAATATAATATATATAAATATAAAATATAAATATCTTTTCTCTTTAATGGGAATCTGGTATTTTCAACACAGCCAAGGTGGCTTGCAACATTAAAAGACAACATTTAAAGCTAAAAACAGTAAGTATACAAATCATAAAAAGGATCAAACCAATACCATATAAAAGAAAATAAACAAAAACAACACTAAAAACACATTGAAAGCAGTGACACACAACCATCCATTTAAATATGCCACTCAGGCAGCCAGTCACTGAGGGAAAGCATGCTTTAAAGAGACAGGTCTTTTCCTGATTGTGGAAGGATAGCAAAGATGGGCCCAGCCTGGCCTTCTCTCTCTCTCTCTCTCTCTCTCTCTCTCTCTCTCTCTCTCTCTCTGTATGTGTGTTTGCGTGAGGGGGGGAGTTCCATAGACCAAGAGCAGTAAGGAACTGAGAAGTCTATATAGCTGCAAGTGCTTTTACCTTACTTGGAAAGATATTCACTATGTTTGCATTTTTATTGTTGAACATTTCGAACAAGCACAAGTCCTGAAATCTTTTGTCCCTTAATGCGGCAAATGGCAGTAGTGTTCAGCCCGCCTGAAAAATGTGTAGGATCCCTGGGGTTTGAATGAGAGGTGCTGCTGCTTGCGCTTCATGCTTTTTTAGCTTACAGGCACTGCATCTTTTCCATTTGCTCCATGAATGCATTGGTTATAAAAGCCAAGAGTGCCATCTGGTTTGGTACGATCAAAATTTCTCTCTGGAAGGGAGTGAGTGGGAATGGTGAAGAAGATAAGATAGGGACAAGACCGGCTCCACCCATAGGCACCAGTCATGATAACTCATTTAGTGAGTGGTTAGACTCCCTCTTTTCTTTAAACAGCCAAGGAAGAAATATGTTCCTCTTCAAAGCAATTTGCCAATCTTTGACAGATTCCCCAGATGTTTTCAGTGCAGATGATGCAGACCAGGTGTACTTTAGACATGAGTCATGTTCTCACTGACCCATCATAAAGCCAGCTTGCAGTGCTGTCATGTTGTCAGGTGGGCTGAAACTCCTCTCCCTAATGGGCCTCCACTGCTATTAGCTTTTCATAGGTGGGTCACTGGCACCAAGGACAATGCAGTGGAGAATGGTAGAGGGAGAGAGAGAGAGAGAGAGAGAGAGAGAGAGAGAGAGAGAGAGAGAGAGAGAGAGAGAGAGAGAGAGAGAGAGAGAAAGAAGTGGAAGAGGAAGAATGTGGGCACTCGCAAGAGTTCTGAGTTCTGTTCCCCTCCAGGTTCATTCATCCGAATCTGTCCCACCCTAGACTTCAGTTTATATCCAAGACAAAACACTGGGAATATCTTGGTCACTTCAACAAACTACTTCCATAGAAGATTATTTGGCTTCCTGATACAAGAGCTTCACCATAAATGAATTTCCTGTCAATCAGTTCCTGGCTACACCAGTTGGAGGGCATTTTGCTGCACAGAAAGACTATCAGAGAGACTGGGGCAGAATTATAATTGTGCATCACTACCTCACAAAAAAATCTTACCATACCAAATCACACAACTTGATGACTGGGCCATAGAGGTAGTGGAGAATTAATTTAAAGGATAAGGAACACTAGAATAAAACTGCTGGTTGAGATAAGTGTGGGAAATGCAGGACCCATGGCTTGATCCTAGCAAGAACACCTCTTTAATGGTAGGCCAGAAAGGGTCAGAAATAGTCCCTGGAGCATTCTTCCTATGCCTGTAAAAGTTGCATGTCAAGTTTGTTCTGTATGTGCACCACTAAGAGGCTTTTCCCTTCTTTTGTATGGACACTTCACCTCATCCTGCTCTCCCCTTGAAACAGTTGGCTAGCAGCATTATTATTAGCTTAATTTTTGGCCAAGATGATTTTAGAGAAGTCAGAGCAAAAATGAAGGTTGACTGACCTAGTGCCACCTTCAGTTAGAATATAGAACAATAGTTGACAATTCCTGTTGCAGTTTTCCAAAATAACTGATTGTCAAGAATTTTTTTAACAAAAAATGATTAACCTTCCTGTGGAGAATTATACTCCAGGCTTTGTGACTTCAGTCTGTTACAGCAGTCTTATTTGTACAAAATCTTGTTTCAGTGCACATTTACTGTACATTTTTCTTGAAGTTTTACAGATTTCTGAATAGGTGCCATTAGTCTACTATACTTGCTTCAGCAAAGACAAAGGCTGTTGTGTTTTTTGTTCAGATGTTTTATCTTAAGTGTAAATAATGTTAAGTGGAATGTTGAACAAGAACAATATTAGTGTTTAGTCACTTGGGAAACCGATTTAACCTAAACAAAGCAAATTGAAGATGTTAACCAAATATGCCATATAATCCATGTATATTAAGGCAGCAAGCAATGATGAGTATGCAGATAGAATCCTTGTATTACATTGCTTGTTCTTAATATAGAATAGACATCAGTCTGTTGTAATCCTAATAACATATTATCTAATCACACATTATAGAATTTGGCTGAATGATGCATTGGTATATCAACTAGATCAATTTTCAAGAAACAGCACAGATGAATTTAGATTAAAAGGGTCAAATTCAGTTGTTGATTACAACTAGAATAGATATATTAAATTAGTAAGATATAACTAAGTGTTGGTCGAGCATGCCCTGTTTATTCAATAGGTCTAGCAATCTCCAAAAATAACAGTGGGACTTTAAACATATTCTGAAGTAATGTATATTTAAGTGACCTGTCCTTATTTCTCCAGAGAATAGGTCAGTTGTCCTCCTGCCTGCTGCAACGAAAAGCTGTTTCATTAGTTTCAGCCCTAATAATTCATAGGAAGAACATGGGAGAAAACTGGTTCAGGAACTCTTTCCTGTGATTTGGGTTTCTAGAATGTCTTGCTTATCCTGCTGTTCTGCAAAACTGCAAATGAAAAAGAAACAAGGAACCCTCATAGAGAAATTGTGGAAAGGGAGGTCCTATTTATTTATTTATTTATTTATTTATTTATTTATTTATTTATTTATTTATTTATTTATTTATTTAATTATTATTATTATTATTATTATTATTATTATTATTATTATTATTATTATTATTATTATTATTATTATTATTTGGAGTGGTACTGATGCAGTGAAGACCCAAGTTGTAGGACTGACAAACTAACCCTGCCTACCTCATGTAAAGAAAGAGATGATGAGTGTCTCTCTCTTCCATTTGAACTTTTGTGGAAGGTAGGGACAGAGCAATGGCAATGCAAGGCCCCCTACTACCCTTGGGTTCACTACCCATGCAATAAAAGGGTAATGAGTTTGGTTGGCAGGGCAATTCAAAATGTACTGACTGCCGGTTCTCAGGTAAAAATTATCAGAATCCTGTTGATGTTTGCACTTGCTGCTAGCTGCAGATAACTCATAAGGTGCTGGGACAAGTCTTGGTTGTGTGTTTGTTCCCGAAACTGCTTGTATAAGTGAGATGTGTCCTGGTGCCCCAGATGTTAGCTACAATTACCCAATTACACAATTGCCTTGTGTGGACATTAGAAGAATTCCAGCCACATGCTTTGAAGCTTCAAAATAGGGTGGTCTATGAGTAAACTGTTCCCTGAACAAGTTCTTGTGTTTGTTTGTAAAATACTACTATAGTATTTTAGATGTACCAATGCCTCTTTAGGATAACTTGATTGCTTGCATGGAGCTGAAGCTTCATTAAACAAGACTTTTGACTTTGACTACGTCATCATGTAATAGTTGCTGCAAGGATACTGTATGTGAAATTTTGGAAACAACCAGAAGTGCCAACAGAGAGAAACTTCCACGAAAAGATAAGAGAAGGTATTGAAATCGACAGACTCTCCGGTTTTCTAAAGGGAGACTACGACGAGATTTCCCGGAAAAGATGGCAAGAAGTAACAAACTTATTAGTATTGTGATATTATATGGTGATTTGTTAATATGTTAAACCATTATTTTTGGCTTGATATACTTAATGAAATTTTTATAGTGTATTCCCTCCCCCTCCCCCCACACCCTCCCTCCTTCGTCCCCCCCCCAAAACAACCCAATAAAATTACTTAAATTTAAAAAAAAGACTTTTGACACCATCAAAAGTAACTTCAATTAATTGTATTTCAGTGTAAAAAGAGTCAAAGGCTACAGTCTGGTTGTTGTTGTGTCGTTACAGTTGTGACCAACTCTTCGTGACCCTTGTCCATAGAGTTTTCTTGGCAGGAATACTGGAGTGGCTTGCCAGTTCCTACTCCAGGCACCTACAGCACCTGGTATTCCCTGGTGGTCACCCATCCAAGTACTAGCCAGGCCTGACCCTGCTTAGCTTCTGAAATCAGGCGACATCGGATGTGCTTAGGGCACCTAGGCAGTAGTAAGTACCAATTAGAGTAGGCCCACTGATGGGGATTTGATGAGTCAATCCATATGGATGTTCCATTGATACAAAGGGGCCTACCCTGGTTGCAACCTACTGCCAGATTTCAGCCAATATATTGTGCATGCAAATTGTTTTTTTCTCTAGTTGGACCACTGATATTTGCCTAGTGAAAAATGACCTGGAAGCGAAAAAATGAAACTCAACATTGCTACCCTTTACACACCAATAGGGGCAGACAGGGAAGGATAGGTTAGTAGTGTTCTTTGGCCTTCCTGGTGACAAAAATGACTTCTGTTATGAATGGACATCTGTTACCCCCTAAAATGGTAGCAGTTCTTTTCACAGGACAATGGAACAGGGTGTTTAAAGTCCAAACCTGTCTTTTTCTGGGCAAGGGTGTCATTATTTAGTAGTGCACATTTTAAAAATTGATGTTTGAGACAGAGAAACAGAGGAGGTAGTTAATGTTTCTTGCACAACGTTCTAGTTGTTTAAGATGCCTTAGAGAACAAATGAGGGTGTTTGGTGAGCAGAGGTTGTCTCTGCCTTGGAAAGGCCAAT
Source organism: Phrynocephalus guinanensis (assembly GCA_037367245.1). Taxonomy (NCBI): domain Eukaryota; kingdom Metazoa; phylum Chordata; class Lepidosauria; order Squamata; family Agamidae; genus Phrynocephalus; species Phrynocephalus guinanensis. The sequence continues at coordinate 89,963,932 of CM074734.1, forward strand.
TATCTGTGGTATGCTTCAGGAATGCCAGCCCTGCCAATAAAGGTTGGAAGTTGTAAGGACTGGCTTTGTGTTTTCCAATAGAGTATGATCTATTAGAGGGGCTCTGACAGTGTTTGGTCTTCCCTGCTGTGCACAGATTGAGTCCATATAGATGGCTAATTAAACTCTGAGTCAGTAAATAGATATGAGAAGTCACCCCTTTGAAGACAGGAAGATCAGAAGAACAATATCCTGTTCTTTGATTAGTGTTAGGATGCCAGCTCCTCAGCTGCAAGTCCTGTTAATTGAATCCCTCCTCTGACATTGGATGCAGCAATTAAGGTCTTATGATTAAATCATATGAACAAGGGGCTATGATTTCCTATTAGCTTGTATTTCCAAATGAGAGGTGTTTGATGATACACGGTGGAATTTATTTAAGAATGTGAAATTTGTTGTGACACAATACCCAAAAATCTGGTTTGCATTTTTGAATGGATATTAGCTGAATCTAATTCCTTCTTGTTGCTATGTGTGTGCAAGTTGCTTCTGATTTAATTTGACCCAATGAATTACAAGGATACCCTTTGAAAGGCCATTATCATTAACAGCACAGCTGAAGTCCTATAAGCTAAAGAATGTGGCTTCTTTGCTTGAGCCAATCAGCCCCAGTTAGGTTTTCTTCTTTTCCTACTTCCTTCTCATTTTCCAAGTACAGTATTCATTGCCTTTGGCTGCAAGTCATGTCTTCTCATGATAATACAACAAACAGATGTGATGCAGTGGTTAAACTGCAGTACTGCTGCCAAGACTCTGCTCATGATCTGAGTTCTATCTAGAGATGGGCACTTCGTTTCAGAAGGAGACTAGTTCCAAAATGAAACATACCAGCACAGCTGGTGCTCAGAACCCAGTTCCACCCTATGTAACAAAATCAACCAATGTCTTACCTTGCTGCAGTTCATGCTGGGTGAAATTCCAACCAGGAAGCAGCCTCTGATGCATTATCTTTCCCTCTCCCTGGCACTGGCTAATCAGATAGGGAGGCGGGATGATACATATTCTTGCACAGCTCGTTATTTTCTTTTCCTACTACAGTAGGACCCCCTTATCCGTGGGTGATTGGTTCCTGCCCCCCCCACAGATAATTAAATCTGCGGAAAAGAGCAAATGCTCTTATCCGAGGGTTGTAGGGTAAAACCAGCAGGAGAGCCCACCAGCACCCTGGGGAACCCCACCATGGCTCTGTGCCACTTCCAGGACCTCTGCTGACGTTGTGGGCGGGCAGGCTGTCCCAGGCTGTCCCAGGCCCACAGCTGCCTCCTCCTCCATTGCCACCGCCGAACTTGCAGGTGGTCAAGCAATCTTCTTGGCCGCGCGACTGCCTACTCCACTGCCACCCGCACCTCTCCTGCAGACGGGCGAGTCGGGTCTTCTGGGCTGCGCGGCTGCTTCCTCTGCCACCACCTGCACCTCTCTTGCAGGCAGGCGGGCGGGCGAGCGGGGTCTTCTCAGCTGTGTAGCTGCTTCCTCTGGCGTCACCCGCACCTCTCCCACAGGCGGGCAGGCTGTTTCGGGCCATGTGGCAGCTTTCTCCACTGCTGCTGCCACTGATGCCACTTTCTTCATTGCTGCTTATGTCCCAGGTGAGTGGTGCCTGGGACCTGGACCACCACTGGCCCAGCCCCTTGCACTACTGCTCGCCATCCACGGATAACTGAATCAGCGGATACTGGGGTGCTACTGTATTAGCTTTTTCCAATGTCCAGCTTTTACATCAATTGGAATATCATTGTAGGAATGGTTTTGGGCCTTTGTCTCCAGGAATAAATCTCTACACTTAAGGATCTTTTTAGTTACTTCATTACTACCCTTTCATGTCTCCGTCGTCTTCTGATTTCCTGATTTCCTGAAATCTTTATTTTGTCATTTAACCAATTTAGAGTACACCTTTATTTTTTTAATCTCAACTTTAAAATTACATAATTCTTTTATGGCCTTGATTATTGTCATCTTAATGTATACCTGCAATCTTGCTTTGGAACATTCTTCTCTTGCCCTTATTTCAGATGTTTGCTAATATGATGTGATAATGCTTGTCTCAAGCTATTATTGTTTCTTCACTAATTTTTACTCTTTCCTCATTGGAATTGAATTCACCTTTTCATATAAAACATTTTGCGTATGTATTCAACATTTGGAGACAAAGCCAACCTTTGTCCGACACTACTTTGACATGGTGAGAGGAGTATGTCAGGAAAACTGGAAGCAATACTAGAGATGTAAAATTTCTGGAAATTTTGAAGCTTGGGGGGGAAATGTTTTTTCCCCTTTCTCCCCCGGGAAAAAAATGGAAATTTTTGGAAAAATTGAAAACAAATGCTACATTAGCACTCCCCACCCCCTTTTACAGTTTGAAAGTCATTATTTTACTTTAGGAACATAAAATATGACTATGGACAATTTTACTTGGTATAAAATTATCACAACTAGCATATTAAAGTATAGTGTATCCAAACCATTATTGCAAATAGAATTTACTTTTTAAATCATATTTATTTGTAATTGTAAGTAATAAATGGAGTAACAGCCTCCTGAACTGTTTACTAGTTTATGTGGAACAAAAAAACTCAACAAAACAATGTTTAAAAATCCAGAATTAACAATTCATATTCCCTCTCCACGGTATTAAATACAAATAAAATAAAAACCTTATTCTCATACAAAGAATTGAAAAGGGGGGAGTGTATAGAAGGAAGTGAGACTAAGTTTCAATGAATAGGCATGAAATTTAATCAGAATCATTTTTGTTGCTCTGTATCTTCTTCTAGTGCTTTGAGGCCTAGTGAAGAGGACAGAACAGAACCAAACATACCCACCCATATGCAAAAACAAAAGTGAAACCTTTTTCTTTTTCTTGTGAGTCGTGACAATAGTAGCACCTCCTAAAAGGGAAGAAGTGCATCTTGTTCTTGCATTGGAGAGTTCAGTTTGTAACCTAGGATTTGTAACCTAGGAAATTAGAATAATCTGATACTATGCATATTTTTAGAAATTATTTGGAAAATATTAGAACACCCTGTCTTAAAATATTTTATTCATCACATTAAAATAAGACATTCCACAACAATTATTTATTTTATCAATTTTTGCAGTTTTTTTCAGAAAAAAAAATCGAAAGGTTTCAGGAAAAAACCCCACAGAAAAACTGTGTGGTTCCCCCCCCCCCCTGAATTTTCCTGCCCCCCCCTGGGCCTCCACATCTCTAGGCAATACTCTTAGAAGATAAACTCTAATACAAATTTAAAATCTTAGAGGGGTCACCCGAAGGGGAATGGTCAGAGCTGAGTCACCAAACTAAGATGCATCTGCCTTGTTCTTGAATTAACTGAGGCTTCAGCAGAAGAGAATTTTTAGTTCCAGAGGTAATGGGGTGTGTGAATAAAGACATTAAGAGCAGCTACCAGGCAGCAGCAGTAACAGAATGTGACCCTGATGGGGAATTTTACATAGGCTGTGGCAGAGAGACTAAGCTAACTCTGCTAACTGCTGTGCAGAAGGCGGCAATGGTAAACCATCTCTGCATATTTTAACATCATAAACCCAATGATGAGACAATTCAGTCCCTTCTCTACTGTTGAACCCATCATATTTAAAATAATTATTTGTTTTTAAAGAATTTTTTTAACAACAGTCTGCTTTTGGGATAATTTAATTGGCATTTATTCTTCCCTAAAATAGCATGAAGATGCACAAGGGTTTATTTTAACGGTTTCAGATAGTGTGTTCATCCTCAAAATGAATGTATAAAATTGTTCACAGGAGTTTGCTCAGAGCTGCAATTCAGAGATTCATTTTAAATCAAAGACCATTTCAGACAATATTTTGAAATGGAGAACTGGGGAGAAAGGGGGAAGCAAAAGCTTTCTGCTTGGTTATACCCATGTTGAACAGCCAAAAAGATTTAGATTAATCAACAGCAGAGGTTAGAAGTCATTTAATTACAAGGGTTACAGCTATCTTAACTAGTATCTGTTAATAGGTAACATAAGTTATATGTTACAAAGGTACTTTTTATGGGTAATGAATGTGCTAGGTGTAACAATCAGCACTCCCTTAGTTTACAAATAATTTTTAAAGGATATTCCAAGTCATTTTTAGAGACACTTGTACAAGAATCATTTAGGTTTGTATCATTCTGTTATCAGCCCTGTGTGGCAAAGGACACACTTCGTGGTTGTCTTTGTCTTTTGATAAATATTTCCAATGTTCATTATCAGAATCTGGAACAAGAGGGAACTGAAGAGGGTTTCTGTTTCATATGTTCTGCTGTTGGCAACAGCAGTGCAACAGATGAACACAATGTAGTTCAAGGAGATTGGCATAACAATGACAGTGGACTGGCTGTCAAAAAGTAAAGAGGAATGCAACTAATTTCATTTAAAGTTCAATATTTTGAGCTATGGCCGGTAGGATTGTAATTGTTTCTGAAAATCCTTCTGGTTCCACACAACAGTCTCTGAAATATTTTTTTCTGTAAGTTACACCTTGTAGGGCTGATGATGCCGTCAACTGCAGCAATTTTTCTTAAATTAAAAACTTTTGAGTGTTTTGACAGTCTCAAGACTTCCATAAAATTCCCTTTGTTGTAGGGCAGTGGTGGTGAACGTTTGGCACTTCAGATGTTTTGGATCGCAACTCACACAGTCCTTTGTCATTGGCAGTACAGGCTCGGATTTCTGGGAGTTGCGGTCCAAAACATCTGGAGTGCCAAAGGTTTGCCACTACTGTTGTAGGGGAAAAAATGGGGGATGGGGGGGATGCATCATGAATTTCTCTGCTGCCAGTAAAACTCTCCACCTATAAAGAGTGGGGATATGAAAAAGGGAGCCCCCTGTCACCCATGGAAGCTGCCTGTGAGATGTAATTCCTTTGCCTGCCTTGTGTATAGTATTTATTTTACTTAAGTAGCATAATTCCTGCTTTGGACTAAAAGCACCCATGTATTCCAGAAACCATAAACATTCCCAAAGCTGTTAGACTTAATTATCAAGAAAATGATGTTCCATCCTAATAGTTATGTCTGATAGGTAAATGCAAGTCTTTGGCAAAAATTAATCCCAGTATCAGTGGCCAATACATGTTCTAGCAACATGAGATGTGTGTGTGTGTGTTGTGTTGTTATAGTCGTGACCGACATGAGATAGAACATCCTAATTATATAGGTACTATTTTTAGGGTATAAGATCTTCTATTTCAGAACTGTGCATGCAGTATCAGAACCAAAGTTTAGATTCGTTCAGCATTCTTAAATCTCAATATGTTGTGGTGGTAGCCTTGAACAAGACTGGATTCCTAAAAAGCCAGTGAAGACTGGGCTGTGTTTTTATAAAATATTTGAAGAAAGAGGGAAAAGGCAATGGCAGGAGTAGAAAATTGCTTTCTTCTGAGTGACACTCAGTTGACCTTCATTTAGTTGGACTTAGCCTCAACATTCTTTATGGTTTCATTGTGGTCTATGGTTGCTTTTACCTTGGAACAATTAACAAGTCAATAGACCAGGCTTACAGATACTTTTTCAAACAGGGAATAGGTTGGGGTTTCTCTCCCCCCCCTCTTTCTTCTAAGTATTGAGACAGTGTCCCTCATTTTTGCCACTGGCAACCAGCAAAAGGCAAACATGGAGCCAGCCACTGTGTAAAGACAAAGAATATCTTCATCAGCATGAGTAAAATATGGTGAAGGATTGTCACTTTGAGCATTACAAGGTCTACTTAGTATTTGTAATGAGGAGTATTTTTTTTCTTGAGGCTTTCAAGATTTTGTCAGTTCACAGGGTTGAAAAGAGCAGGTCCTGCTGGAATAGTCAGTGATTTCCTTCAATTTCAAAAATGAACTAAAGTGAAAGGTTAATTGCCAATTACACATCAAATAATCCATCAGTGGTAATTTGGTATACAGTAATTAACACAAGGCTCTTTACCTCTTGCGACCTCTTTGATGTGTTCTCAGTGCTTTACTATTGATTTTAGGGAAATATGAACACCTGAATTTACAGCATTGTTTCCATAGAAGGAAATGGCAAGTGGTTGCATCCACGTGTTTGTGTCTATGCCTGTCTCTATATTTCATTACAGCATAGTCAACAGTATCTGGATTTATGATCTAGGTCAGTGATGGCGAACCTTTTAGAGACCGAGTGCCCAAATTGCAATTCAAAACCCACTAATTCTTTTGCAAAGTGCCAATACAGTAATTTAACCTGTATACAGGTGGTTATGAAGGGGCGATGTCGGGTGCCCACAGAAAGCGTTCTGAGTGCCACCTTTGGCACCCATGCCATAGGTTCGCCAATCGCCATCACTGATCTAGGTCAAAGAACAAGATATAGCACTGGAAATCCATCTGAGAGGATGCTCTCCCTACAAGTAATTAAATTAATAAATGGAAAACATATTTCATTATATGAGCAATTCACAGCTAAAGTCACAAGTTCAGAAGTCACAAAACCTTTGGGTTTGTTTCAAGAATTTTTAAGGGCAAGTTTCAGCACACTGTCAAAGCTTGTCCTACTGGACTGCTAGCTTCCCATTCCCATCCTACCCTGCAAACAGTGTCTGGTACACTGCAATTAGAAATGTGAGGTGCAAATCTGTTGTTTCACCTATCATTCCAGAAAAAGTTGGGTTAAAGATCTCAGTGTCATATATGTGTAGAATCAATATGATGTCATAAAGCAGAGTTCCTTTACAGACAGGCTTTTGGATTACCACTCGGATGTCAGCCCTAAGTTCTGGTGGAAGCATCTGTAGGCACCTGAATGCAAGTAAATGAGAGACATAATGACCGATCACATACTATACATCCAAAGAATTGCTTGCTGTCTGCCATGTCTAGGCAGCAATTCAGATGAGGACAGAAGCTTTAAAAATCAGCTACTGGACTAATATGACTTACTTTTTGTACTGTGTTTCTCCACATGTTGTGGAATATATTATTTCTTCTTCAACTCCTGTGCTCTTAAATATCTTCTTCCTTACATTCTGTGTAGTGTTTTACAACATTTTGCAAAATATAGAATAAAATACTGTTTTTTGTTTAAAGCACAGCTGTTTGTTTCATCAGCAAAATCCTAAATCAGTATTGGGCAGTAAGAACATTCATTCATCCACTAAACAGTTGACGTTTTTAGCTTATGAGAATCATTATCAGATTGAGCGGTTGAGAACTTGGGTTAACAGAAACCAGTATGGATGAGGCATCCCACAGTTCCCCTTTATCTTTGAACAGTTGCACAAGTGAAAGCAAAAGAGAACATTAACTACATTTTGAACAATTAGCCGTGTGCAGCTACATTGATCCTAATATGGGCAAAATAACTGCAGGCATATGGAAGGTTTATCAGCTTTAAAAGCCAGTCTTGCATGGGATGTATACTGTAAATTCTGCACCATTATTGAAATTCCTCAAGCCCACACAGCATCGGAATTATTATGATCTTTCTTCAAAGCTGTGCTTTGAAAATTTCCAGGGCTACATATTTCCGCCTTCTTTCCCACCCTCTGCTCACTTCTCCTCAGCACTTTATAGTTGTAAGCAAGCCAGGACTGCATGCCAAGATGGGGCTCAAAGGAGGGGTTCGTAAAGGAAGAACCCTCCCAAATGGAAACATAAATGGCATTTCATTTTAGCAGTTGCGATGTTTCTTCTGTTTTAAGCTTAATTCTTCCTCCTTGTATGCTAGAGCTTTATAAGAATACACAGAGCTTGAAAAGTGGCAGCCTTTAAACTCCTGACTCTTGTATAAAAGAACACACGAAGACTGGTTTTAAAGCAGTCTCCTTATTACTCGGTCATGGAGCATGTGAGTCTGTTCCAACCCAACAAATCCAGTCAAATATATTTTATCCAAGCATGTATGATTTTGTTTCTTGAATGCACGGGGAGCTTCTTTTATTTAATGCCTGCGGGCCTGTGGAATTATTGTGTCCAGTGATCTACACATCTGCCACATGCCACTGTATTTTACTTGGATGCTATTTTGTTGGCTCAAAAAATACAAAAGAATGTGGTTGCCTCTAGATACCTTATTTGCAGTCGTTATGAACCCAAGGACAGTCTGAAGGAGATATTCCATAAAATATCAAAAGATATGCCTTTTATTTATTAAAACAAAACATTGATTCAGTGATATTTTTTCAGGTGGCATGTTACTGAGATGCAGTTGTGCTTAAAGCTAAGTATTTGGCACTAAATAGACTTTACAGTGCAGTCAAGGGCAAAATAATAGTGCATAATAAAATGCATAAGAAAGCAACAGAACTAAAATTCTTAAACTTGAAAATGAAGAATGAAAAAGCGAATGTCACCGATTTGTCTATGCTTTAGTTCATACTCATGTTCTTTTATATAGTTTGCAAACAGCTAGGATCTTCTATTATTCCAAATGCCACTATTGGTGTAAAGCTGTACTTCTAATGGTGGTTCTGGGAAGACTTGTATCATCAACTGCTGCTGTGTCAGAGTCACTCTGTATTAAACTGCTACCTTTAGTGAAGTGGTTTGATATGTTCTCTCTGTGAAATACAGCTATCCATGTTGATAAACAGCTCAAAATGTACTTTTAGAAGAGAAGCCATGTAAGTCTATGCTAGCATGTCAGAGCCCCCCCCCCCCCCCAAAAGAAAAAGAAAAAGAAAAAGAAAAATGAGTGTTGTGGTACCTTAAAGACTCCTTTTTGTTAGGGTCCACTATTCTTGTTTTGGCTTTCCACTTGGCACAGTCATGGGCTAGGTCCAGGTGAACCTAGGACAACTTCATGTCGTTCTCAAGGGTGTTCATCCAGCACTGTCTTGGTTGTCTCCTCAGGATCTGCTGACCTTCAAGGTGAGATCTTTTTTGGCCAGAGTTTCCTCAATGACACACAGGACATGTCCAAACCAATGCACTCGGTCTTCACGCATCTTGTCAATGACTTGTGCAATGCCATGTTTTAGTCAGATGTAATCACTGTGTGCATGATCCTTTCATGTGAGGCCGGAGGTTCATTGCAGCATCTTTGTCTCCATGATACCAAGGCGAGGTTCAGTTTCTTTAGTCACCGCTCAGCATTCTGCACCATAGAGCGCAACACGATTGTACAGCCGTGGGGTAGTTCTTTGATTTTAAATGTGCGTTGATCTTTTTGTCACACATGATGCTTGATGCTGTACGACATTTTAGCCAGGCACTGATGATCATGTGACCTCGTAATTCTGACTCCCATTGGCTGTGATCATGGAACCAAGGAATTTGAACTCCTCAGTTGTTGGTAGGTTAATACAATTGATTTACATCTTGGTACCTTAAAGACTGTTACATTTAATATGAGGTTCATGGACAAGCCCACTTCTTCATTTAAGTCGTCTTTGTTTTTTTATTCTTGTTTTGGTTTTCCTAGCATGCCAGTACATAATGTTTTTGCCTTGTGGATAAACAACAGAACTAAAATTAAGAAAAGAGAAGAGGGAAAGAGGTGGTAGGCAGCTGGAATCCTCCTGTCTCTTCCTGTCAGATGTGAACAGGATATTGTCTGCTGAAACAGGTGAATCTCTAGCACAGTCGGTAATTGCTGACTTTTGAAATGTAATTGTGACCACCCAGCTGAAAGGACATTTCTGTTAAACAAGTGATTTAAAATGCCTATTAGCAGGCTGGATAGCTTAGCGAGTTAGGTACCTGGCTCAAGAGGCAGGGGCTGGGAGATCGGTTCCCCATTATACCTCCCTGGAGCAGAACCAGTTGGTGTGTCCTTGGGCAAGGTGCATAATCCCAGGATGCCCCCAGGAGAAGGGAGTGTTAAACCACTTCTGAGTACTCTCTACCTAGAAAATCCTGAAAAGGGTCACCATAATTTCAGAGTTGACTTGATGGTGCATGATTATTGTATTATTATAATACAACAGTTGGAAGCATACTGGTCTGGAGATGTTCAAAACTGTTCACCCTCTCCCCTGTTTAATAAATATTGGGATCAAGCATTTTGCAGGCCATTTTTAGCAAATCAACTTCCACCTGCCTTCTAGGAAACTGCAGTTTTTCTTTCAAGGCAGAAGGATTACCACCCATGACGGCAAACATGATTTCAAATGCAGGAAACCCCTGTTTCTCCTACACAGAGGAGGGCATTAATAGGGAAATGTTAAATGTCCTACAAGGACATTTTTGTGGCACACTTTCTGCCATTTTAGGAAGGCAGAAATAAGAAATGTGAACCAGCAGAAATATCCTACTTACATCTGGTGGACAGGTTCCAACTGGAGGAACATAGCAGTGTTTTTATCTGCAAAATCCATGAGATGTGACGACTAGGTAATAAGGAAACCTGACTGGTGTTCTATATATAGTTAGTTATGTTTCAGCAAGTCAGAGTCAATAGTTCTACTAATAAGATTTTCAATATATTCAAGTTGTTTAGGGAGTGATTTTTGCCATTCCCATTAAGTTCTGATGTCCAAATGGGGATTTGAACTCTGGTCTCAAAACTCCTAGTGTGTCAGGGCATTCACAACACCACATTGAACACTACTGTACCATTTATAGTAAGTAGAGCTTTTCCAGTTGCATGACTCAGCTTCCAGGTAAAACCACCTGGATGACAGACTCTTCACAGACATATTGCTGTCTCAATGCTTTCACTGAGAGACTGGTAATTAGAAAGGATAAAATGTTTCCATTTACTTTTATAGCTTCTGTTTATAGTTATTTTTTAAATAAAAACAAGCATATTTTATAAAATTTATTAGCTGGTTACATCACTGATCTTACTGGTTAACTAGTTTCATTATAGGCAAACTGACTGGTCACATAGCTGAAAGAACACTACCTGATCACTTCTGAAAGATTCTATTCCTAAAAGTGACTCTAAATGAACCCAGACTGTGGGGGAAAGGGTGGGGAAAAGAATCTGAGGTAAAGAGGGAAAATTCTACCCTAGTCAGAAAGCTCCATCCCAGGAAAAAGAAAATTCTCTCAAAGGCATCATAAGTGGTTTGTTATATATTCAGTGGTACCTTGTATAAAGGAATTAATTCGTTCCAAATGAAATTATGTTAAGCAAATTTTCCTTTATACAAATTCCCATAGGAATGCATTGAAAACGGAGTGATCCCATTTTTATGTTGTACGGATTTTCCCCATAGGCGATTATGTTAAGCAAATTTCCCCTATCTCCGGAATTTTTTATGTTTTACAAATTTTATGTTATACAAGCTGTTTGTTATACAAGGGTCCACTGCATGTGTGTGTGTGTGTGTGTGTGTGTGTGTATGTATAAACAAACAGTTTTTTGTTCTCCCCTTCCAATGGATTTTAAGGTTCTGTGCTACCGTGGAAAATGTTAACAAAGCCAATGGTGTCAGCAGCATCACCATCATTTTTTACTTGCTCCAAAAGGGCTCTGCTTTCCTCCAGAGGCTTCCTACCAGTAAAAAATCTTAACAGGCTGTATGTTTTAAGACACACCAGCCAAAACCTTTTTAACATTGTGAGATTGAGACTTTTCTAGAGTAGCCACATAATCAGCATATTGCAGATCAATTCCAATCAAGAACTGAATTGTTTGCTTGGGGTTATGAACTAAAACAAGTTCCCCCTCAAAGTTCTTATACTTCACATGAATTTTTGCCATAGGTGCTAAATGGGTACGAGAAACTCTGGAGTGGTAGGGGTGCACAGGGAAAAGTTTGCCCTCCAACATTTGCTTCATCCACCATCTGGGGCAGTGGTGCATGTCCTTGTTCCTGAACTACAAATCATGGCTTACTTAGCTAGCAGTGAAGGCTTTTGGAACTTTGAGTCCAAGAACACCTGGGGACCCGGGATTGGGAACCGCTGTTGAGAGTGCTGTAATGGTGACATCCAGGAGGGAATCACTCAAAAACTTTGCAAAAAGGCCTTTTGTGTCCGACTGTAAGATGATCTAAGTTGTAAAAACCTCAGAATGTTTTTATGAATAATTTCTTCTGTGAAATTTTGGCTAGTAATAGCTGGATGATCTTTCCCAAATCTTCTATTTTGGATTCTGGAGGGGTCATGCACATCTTTTTAAGATTTAAGCTTGAATACCCTTAGAGCTCAATGGCATGTCTGGGTGGAAGAGATGTGCACATATCTCCTTCCCCTGGATCCTCATCCCTGCTACATTGAAGACATTCATACTTTCATGTGTTTAACATGAAATTCTGCAGCAAATGATGTATAGGCATTCAGAGTTTACTCCCTTAAAAGCATTTGTCTGATCAGCAGCTTTGGCTTATCAGGGCTGTCAGTGAATTCAGCTGTGTGTGTTTAGAGTCTTCCTTGCAGACATTGGCTCTGAACACATGTAAGTTTGAGAAACTTCCAGCGTGGAAGGAGACATCGCAGAAGGGCCTAAACATGAATCCCTGTGTCCCCACCACCCATAAAGCCCCACATAGATTTCGGCCTAATGTCTGAATAGGGCCTTTGTCACAGCTGTAGAAGTTTTCAATGTCGAGGAAAAAAGATAAAGCTAATCCTCTGCTATACCTGTAGTTTGTGCTCCAATTTCCAAACAGAAGCTTTGAATTTCTGCCTCATTCTCATGTCTGTTTGTAATTTCTTTTGATGAACTAAAGTTACCACGATTTTGCAGGCTGGTCAAGGATGCTATATTAATCATTGTCTCTCTGTGTTTTCCTGTTAGACTTCTCTTCATTGTTCTGCAGGCTACCTAAACTATGTGATCTGTGATAAAAAAAAATTTTTTTGAACAAAAGTTGTCTCTGTAATTAAGTTTTAATTTTAGTTTTCAGAAAGACCAAATGAACCGTTTAACTTAGCCTCATTCATATGCTGCCACTAGATAATCTTAAGTTTTCTCCTGAGCCCATGTGAACTGAATTGGGTAAATAGCTTGGAACACTGTCCTGATGTAGTACGCAAGAAGGTTTTAATTGTTTTCAGCTTAACCTATTTGCTTTAATTGTCATGACTCATGGTTAGTCTTCGGGAAATGAACATTTGTTGAAAGGTCTTGCAAAGGTCCAAATACCCATGATTGCCCAACAATTAGTCACTCAGAGTTGGTCAGAAATGTGGAATGTGTCAAGCAGCTTGCTATGGAAGATTGATGAGAGAACATTTTAAACAGCAGAGCTTTCCTATTTTCCTACTTTATATAAAGCACAGTTTTAAAATATGTGCGGGGATGGTGGTGTTTTTTCTTTCTTTTTCTTTTTGGTAAAGACAAGTTCTGGACATTGTATCGCCAAGGAGGCAAAGCAAGAGTGCTGTAGCTTGCATTGGTCAACAGTGGAGCTGTTCTTCTATTGTCTGTTGAATTAGTGTGAACTTTGCCTTGACTATATTACTGTGTTTCTCAGGAAACGTAGTCTGACTTTGTTAGATTACTGTACTAAAAATATTTCAGAATTGTGGATTCTCATCCTGGTGATCTTTTCCCCTCACTTGCCCTCAGGTGCCATACAGATAGGCATAGGGTGATTGCACATATTTATAGCATCTGAGAGCAAGTGAGAGGCTATGTAGTTTAATTTGCACTACTCAGTTGACAGAACAACTGAAGAACTTTTGACCTTGTGGTGCTGGCCATGTGGCATTCAGTTCGTCATTTTGCTTTCTTACTCTTTTCATTCCAATAAAGAGTTGGAATGAAACAAACCTAGTGATGAGCAGCCCTCTACCTCATAATTGTGCTTAGCAAATTGAACAATTTATGTAAACATTTATGTGTCGACTGGGCACATTATGTGCTGACTGGGCCAGGTTTAAAGGGGTCCAGCCATTGACAGCTTGGCAGGTTCATTTCAATGGAAAAACGACCATTTTGATTTGTCTATAACGAAAGGCTGCTTCCTCATTTTGTTTTGTTTTGTTTCATCATGTAACAAAATGATGAAACAACATTTCATTTTTGTTTCCTGCCCATCCCTAGTGTACAAATATATAAAAAAAATTACATGATTATTATATTGAAAACAGTAAATACAAACAATTCTAAAAATACATTTGGCAACAAGGCACAAAAATCCATTTAAAAAACAGCCAGTCACTAAGGGAAATTTTACTTGAAGGTAAAAGTTCTCATCTGCTTGCAAAATGATAGCCAACCTGGTCTCCCATGGGAAGGAGTTGTAGAGTCTGGGAGCAGTGACAGAGACAACCCTGTCCCGTGTCCCCACGAAGGGTACCCTTGAGGATGGGTGGGACTGAGAAAAATGCCTTTCCTGATTATCTTAGCATCTGGGCAGTCTCTCAAAAAGATTTTTTTTTGGAGATAGACTGGACCTGAGCTGCTTAGGACTTAACAGGTTAAAACCAACACTTTGAATTTTGTCAGGAAGTGAATCAGCAGCCATTTCCAGTGCATCAGAAGAAAGTGGTGAGCCATATGGTGCAGACAGTCTGGTCCTCTGTCAACATAATGCTACTTCCTCTCATTCCCATTCTCTTTGGCATTGGTTGCTAGAGATAGCTGCCTCATAGAGCCAGTCTTGGTCAGAGCAGCATTTCAACTGCTGAGAGAGAGAGAGAGAGAGAGAGAGAGAGAGAGAGAGAGAGAGAGAGAGAGAGAGAATACAGTGAAGTTCATGAGCTAAGGTACAGTGAAATTCAGTGACATCATTAATCATAGAATCATCAAATAATGGAGTTGGAAGGGGCCTTTGAGGCTGCTGAGTCCAATCCACTGCTTAATGGCAGGAATCCAAATCAAAGCTTATCTCACAATATCATTTTCTCTACAGTGCCTCCAGCGTTGGAGCATTCACCACTTCCCAAGATAATTAATTATACTGTTGTATTGTTATATTGTTGTACTGCTCTTAGGAGGTTCTCCCTGAAGCCAAAATTTGGCTCCCTATAACTAGAGCCAATTATTACATGTTCTGCACTCTGGGATGATTCAGAACAGGTCCTGCTCCTCCCTGCATGGCAATATTTCAAGTTTTCAAAATATATATATATGCATTTGCCCCTCAGGCTTCTTTTCTCAAGACTAAACATGCCCAGTTCTTCAAGTCTTTCCTCATAGGGCTTGGTTTTCCATCCCTGATCATCCGTGTTACTTTCCTCTGAACTTGTCCTGGCAACCTTCTAAAAGTGTTATGTCCAGAACTTAAATTGAGGCCTAACTAACTAATGGTAGGGACCTAACTGAAGCAGAAGAGATCAAGAAGAGATGGCAAGAATATACAGAAGAATTATATCAGAAAGATCTGGATGTCCCTGATAACCAAGATAGCGTAGTTGCTGACCTGGAGCCAGACATCCTGGAAAGTGAAGTCAAGTGGGCCTTAGAAAGCATTGCAAACAACAAGGCCAGTGGAGGTGACGGCATTCCAATTGAACTCTTTAAAATCTTAAAAGAGGACGCTGTAAAGGTGCTGCACATGATATGCCAGCAAATTTGGAAAACCCAGCAGTGGCCAGAGGACTGGAAAAGATCGGTCTACATTCCAATCCCAAAGAAAGGCAACACCAAAGAATGCTCCAACTATCGCACAGTTGCACTCATTTCACACTCTAGCAATGATATGCTCAAAATTCTACAAGGCAGGCTGCAGCAGTATGTGGAAAGAGAACTTCCAGAAGTGCAAGCTGGATTTCGAAGGGGCAGAGGAACTAGAGATCAAATCGCCAACATGCGCTGGATTATGGAGAAAGCCAGAGAGTTCCAGAAAAACATCTACTTCTGCTTCATTGACTATGTCAAAGCCTTTGACTGTGTGGACCACAACAAACTATGGCAAGTCCTTAAAGGTATGGGAGTGCCTGACCACCTTATCTTTCTCCTTAGAAATCTATATGTGGGACAAGCAGCAACCGTCAGAACTGGATATGGAACAACTAACTGGTTTAAAATTGGGAAAGGAGTACGACAAGGCTGTATACTGTCATCTTGCCTATTTAACTTATATGCAGAGTAAATCATGCGAAAGGCAGGTCTGGATGAATCACAAGCCGGAATTACGATTGCCAGAAGAAATATCAACAACCTCAGATACGCAGATGAAACTACTCTGATAGCAGAAAGTGTGGAGGAATTAAAGAACCTCTTAATGAGGGTGAAAGAGGAGAGTGAAAAAAATGGGCTGAAGCTCAACATCAAAAACACTAAGATCATGGCCATCGGTCCCATCATCTCCTGGCAAATAGAAGGGGAAGAACTGGAGGCAATGACAGAGTTTATTTTCTTGGGCTCCTTGATCACTGCAGATGGCGACTGCAGCAACGTAATAAAAAGACACCTGCTTCTTGGGAGGAAAGCAATGGTAAACCTAGATAGCATCCTAAAGAGCAGAGACATCAGTTTGCCAACTAAGGTCAAGATAGTCAAAGCTATGGTTTTTCCAGTAGTGATGTATGGAAGTGAAAGCTGGACTATAAAGAAGGCTGATTGCCGCAGAATTGATGCTTTTGAGCTGTGGTGCTGGAGGAGAGTCTTGAGAGTCCCCTGGACTGCAAGGAGATCAAACCTATCCATTCTGAAAGAAATCAACCCCGGATGTTCACTGGAAGGACAGATTTTGAAGCTGAGGCTCCAGTACTTTGGCCACCTCATGAGGAGAGAGGACTCCTTGGAAAAGTCCCTGATGTTGGGAAAGATTGAAGGCAAAAGGAAAAGAGGATGGCAGAGGATGAGATGGTTGGACGGTTTCATCGATGCAACCAATATGGATTTGACCAAACTCCGGGAGACAGTGGAAGATAGGAAGGCCTGGCGAGCTCTGGTCCATGGGCAGGGCTGGAGCGTCCATTAAGGTGAGCTAAGCAGTTGCCTAGGGCGCCAAAATGGAGAGGGGGCGCCAGAATGGAGAGGGGGCACCGCTCCCCCCACCGCCACCGCTGGCCAGCCTGCTGCCCCCCCTGCTGCTGGCCACCACCGTCCGTCCCCCCGCCGCCCATCGCCACCCGCCCATCGCCCGTCCACCTGCGGCCCTCCCCCCGCTGCCGCCACCGCGCCCCGCCGCCGCCTAGGGTGCAAAAAAACCTAGCACCGGCCCTGTCCATGTGGTCACGAAGAGTCGGACACGACTGAAAGACTGAACAAAGTGTTGAGTAGGTGGGAACTAGTAATTCATGGTATTTGGAGACTGTACTTCTGTACAGTCACATTTGTCTTTTTTGCATCCACATTACTGCTGACTCATGTGCAGCTTGTCATTCCAAGATCCTTCATACTTGTAGTGTTTCTAAGCAAAGTATCCTATCTTGTAACTGTGTTTGGGCTCTCCCCCTGTCCCTGGGTGTAGAACTTTGCACTTCCATCTCATCTCATTTTACAGTAGAACCTTGACTTACGTCCCGCTTGACTTGCGTCATATTTGACTTGCGTCCACTAGGGGTCTGTTTGACTTACGCCCCAGGCTCCGAGTTACGTCTCGGAGCCCCGGTGTAAGGCCCCGGAATTGGGCAGCCGGGCTACATATCTATGCTTATCCGTTTCGGAGGTCCGAAAAGGCAAAAATAAAAAGCCTTTTTTCCCCTAAGACCTCTTCACAAAGTGCACTTTCACCTCCCCACCCACCCCAATCCTCCCCAGGGCCCCACATCTCTTCTTTTGCCACCGCACATGGGCGGCGGGCACACTCAGTCGAAGCCGCGCACCTCTGGTGCTTCCTCTGCCCGCCCCTGCCTCTCTTCCTTTGCCGGTGCCTGCAGGCACCAAGCACCCAGGAGGCGGGCGAGCCGGGAGAAGCCGCTAGCACAGCCTTCCCCCCACCCCCAGCTCTCTTCTGAAGCCGGCGCCGCTGGCGCTGAAGATCCGGGAGGCGGGCAAGGCGGGGGAAGCCCTGTGCCACTCATGCGGGCTTCCCTCCCACCCCCTGGTTCCCACTTTTTTTTCTTTGTCGGCGCTGCCGGCGCAAAGCACCCGGGAGCTAGGCGAGCCAGGAAAAGCCCCACGCCACTCGTGCAGGCTTTCCCCCACCCCTTTCCCTCCCGGCCCCGACCTCCCAGGCTTGCCGCCGCTCTTCGCTCGGGCGTGCGGGGCTCCCCTCTCCCACCCCCCTTCCCTCCCAGCCCCGACCTCCCAGGCTCGCCGCCGCTCTTCGCTCGGGCGTGCGGGGCTCCCCTCTCCCACCCCCCTTCCCTCCCGGCCCCGACCTCCCAGGCTCGCCTTCGCTCTTTGCCCGGGCGCGGGGGCTCCCCTCTCCCACCCCCCTTCCCTCCCGGCCCCGACCTCCCAGGCTCGCCTTCGCTCTTTGCCCGGGCGCGCGGGCTCCCCTCTCCCACCCCCCTTCCCTCCTGGCCCCGACCTCCCAGGCTCGCCGCTGCTCTTCACCCGGGGGTGCGGGGCTCCCCTCTCCCATCCCCTTCCCTCCCACCCACAACGGTGAGTCCTTGACGCCGGGCAGCTGCAAGGGGGGCCGATGGGGAAGGGCAGGGGGGCACCGCCGCCACCGCAGAGGGCCCCTGGGAGGGCCAGCCTCGGGAATCCCACAGAGCCCCCCACCTCCTCCACTTCCGTCCCCTCCTGCTGCTACTGCTTCTGCTGAGGGTGTCCCAGCATGTGCAGAGGACAGTTTGCTGCCGGAGGGAAGGCAGGAGGGGGTCTTGGGGTGTGCACCCCCCTCTCCAAGCAGGCAGGGAAACTGGGTCGCGGAGAGGAGCCCCCCTCACCACCCCTGGCCCACTTGGCGAGGGAAGTGTGTGTGTGTGTGTGTGTGTGTGTGTGTGTGTGTGTGTGTGTGTGTGTGTGTGTGTTCTGAATTGGGGGGGGTCCTCCTGTCTCCTTGCAAACCTTGAAGGGAGAGGAGGCCAGGGACTTAGAAAGGGTGTGTGGGGCTTTCATACACCCTCAAGGCTGGCTGTGGCAGGATGATGGGTGCGTGGGTGGGTTCATGCTGGAGGTGGTGAGGGGGGGGTAAACCCACAATGCTGTCTTTTTTTTTTATAGTACAGCATGAATTGTTGCTGTCTGGTTAGACAGTCAAATTGCTGTTTTCGGGGGTCTTTTTCATCGTCTGGAATGGATTAATCCACTTTCCCATTACTTTCTATGGGAAAAGTTTGTTTGACTTAAGTCATGTTTGACTTAAGTCTAGACCTCTGGAACGGATTAATGACGTAAGTCAAGGTTCCACTGTATTTTGTTGTTTTAAGTTCAAGATTTTTTTTCAATTTTGTTTCTGTCATCCAACCTATGGTATCTCATTTTGTCTCATCTGCTGATTTAATAAGCATTTCTGCATCTAAGCATTAATAAAAATGTTAAAGAGCACTTGGGACTGCACCTTTTGGTACACCACTTGTTACCTCTTCCCACATTCCTTTTGTTAAGTATAATATATAGTATGATATATACAGTATTATTGCAGAAGATAAAGACTTCAAGTTGGTGCTCATATACAGGACATCAGTTTTTAGAGACTTCAAGAAATACAAGTACTACACAAGTAATATGTTTCTTGACTTTTGACAGATATTTGGGATGATAATCCATATGAGCTGGAAACCCATTTGCAAGAGTATTGACAACAAGGTTCCTGTTAGAAACAATAACCCAGTCTTGCACTAGAAGGATGTTTTAAAATTTGGGGGGAAATTCAGTCAAATCCAACTGAGGAATATGGTGATATTTGTCACCAGCTGAAATACCATTTGTAAAATGATCTGTGCAAGTTAAACTCTCTCAATAATTTTCAGCAAGTCAAAAAGCAGAGGGCTTTTTAACTCTTTAAATTGTTTTTTCTAGCTACATATATTTAAAGTGGAGAAGACATTGAACATTTGGGTAACTTGATAATCATTTCATTTTTCTGTCTAATCCCTTATTCATGCACAACCCAAAATGTCTGTGGTTTTGGCTAATGATCCCCCTGGTAAACTCATACTTTGCCCCCTTCAGCTCTTCGTGATATTTCTGGAATCAAATTTATTTCAGCATTAGTCCCCTGGGCCTTTGAATGAGGCACTTCCAGATGGCCCTTGATCATGAAAGGAAATGTGCCTCTCCAGCAAAAATGGAGGGTACATAGAGTATGACCCCCCATACTTAGGTTTTCATCATATAGAGGTCTACAGGAATTAGATCTGGTCTCTAGAATGAGAGGTATTTACCAGAATTCCAGCAGCTTATAACTTTTAAAGGGGAGCTGAGGTTTGCCAAAATTGTAAAACCATGTTTAGCTAGTCATATCACTGCCATGGAAGACCATAAGCAAACTTGTGCTACAAAACGAATCCAGCATCCTGTCACTATGCATATTCATTCACACATGCATACAATCTTGCAACTTTGGTCTTGGGTGACAAAGAAATACAGCATTACGAACCTTTTGAGAGTGATCTCTCTCTCTCTCTCTCTCTCTCTCTCTCTCTCTCTCTCACACACACACACACACACACACACACACACACACACACACACACACACACACACACACACACACACAATTGTGTACTGTATCAACCTACTAAACCTAAGAGAATGAGGGACAGAGGTTGACTGCTGCCCCTTGTTCTTGTTTTGCAACCAGCTGCCAGATATGAAGAACCATCCCAGTTGGTGTTCCACTGCTGCTGTTAAATGTCAAGTCTTTCTTTCATAAAGTCCACCTCATTCACAATCTGATATTGGCTTGAGTTACAGAAACCTGGGTGGGCACCGTGAGGACAGGGGGTACAATTCTCTAATATACCCACATGGATATTCCATCCAGCACCAGGGCAGATTAGAGGAACAAGAATGAGGAATGTTCACTTTATTTAAAAACACATTTGAGGCTGTCAGGCTCTTGACGTTGGCATTTCCTGCACTTGAGGCCTTCCTCATGTCATCTGGGGCCAGGGAAGGTTTTGAGATTGTGCTGGTGTACCATGCTCCCCACAAAAAGTTTCAGTGCAATCAGGGGTAGCAACAATCCTTCTGTGTAGTTTATGGGTGTTGTTAGCTGTTCTATTGTGTAAACTGAGATTACTGTTGCTTGTGGCTGGGTGGGAATCATTGAGCTTTGACCTTTTGCACGCTGCAGCTTTTAGTACTGGAAGCCAGGCTTTGTTGATTTTTAGACTTTCTTTTTGTTGTTGTTGAAACTGTGCTTATATATCTGTGGATTTCAATGGCTTCCCTGTCTAGTCTGACATAGTGATTGGTAGTGTTGTACAGCGGTGTTCCCCAACCCCCGGGCCGCGGACTGGTGCCGGTCCGTGGATCAATCGGCACCGGGCCGCCCGAGGAAACCAGGACAGAGCAAGAGGAGCTGACTCCCTTCGGAGGGGGATCCTGAGAAATCCGGGCTGGAAGTTCGCCCCATGTTTTCGTGGGATAAGAGACTGAGGGGGGAGAGGGAGGGGGAGGTCTGGAGATGCCTGTGCCCCCTCCCTTCCCTCCCCCCCGGACCGGCTCCCAGGCGCTCGTGGTGCCGCCGCCTCCGCCTCCGGAGCTGGCGGCCGCTCGGGAGCAGGTTTCTTTGTTGGCCGGGAGGAGCGATGGCTCCCCGCGGATCTCCCGTGCTGGCCCTCCTGGCCGAGGGCTCCACTTCCTGTGGTGGCAGATTTCTCCGTCTCTTCCCCTCTCCCTCACGCTCGCCCGCCCGCCCCAGCTTCTCCTGAAGAGAAAACGAGGTGGGGGGGGAGAGAGAGAGAGAGAGAGAGAGAGAGAGAGGAAACACTCGCACACACAGAGGGGGGCGGGCGGGTGAACGAGCGTGGCGGCGGTGGGTGGGGTGTGTGTGTGAGGAGGAGGAGGAGGAGGAGGAGGAGGCGAACAAGAGGATGGACTGGCCGAGGAGGGAAGAGTGCGAGCAGCCCGGGAGGCGTCCAGCGAGCGAGCAAGCAAGCGAGCAAGAGCTGGGACCGGTGCTGGCACAAGCCCTTTCTTGCGGGCTCACCCGAGTGAGCGAGCAGGCGAGCGAGTGAGCGAGCGAGGGTGGGCTTGAGTGGGGCGCTGCCTTGCCTTGCCCAGGAAAGAGAAGGGCCAGCCCTGCCCGACTGAGCTTGCTTCTCTTCGGCAGGAGCTGCCCCCCCTCAACGCCTCGCCTCAGCCCACCCACCCCCACTCCATCTCCTCCAAAAAAGCGCGCTCTGGCAAGCGAGGGAGAGGCGGGTGGGCTCCTGCCGGCGCCGGACGCTGGGCTGGGCCGAACCATAAGGTCCCCTCCGCGCGGAGGGAAGGCGGCCGGCCGGCCGGCTGGTCAGTGAAGGTTGGCGAGAGAGCGAGGAGGAGCGCTCAGGTCCCGCCGCGCCTTCGGGCTTCCTTTGACGGCGCGGGGGCTGCCTTTGAAGTCCACTTGGCTTCCGGGTTTGGACTCGTTTCAGCCCTTAGGCCCCTCTCCCGGGTGCGTGCGTGTGTGGGGGGGGGAGTTATTCCGTCGAAAATGTGTGGAGGCCACTTGGAGATGGGGCGGGAAGGGGCCCAAGCCTCGCCGCCGCTGTGGGGAGAGTGACAATTAAATTAAAATTATTAAATTTAAAAGTAAAAAAAAAATTATTAAATCAAAACAAGTGGGCCACGGAAAAATTATCAAACATTTACCGGTCCGCGGCGATAAAAAGGTTGGGGAGCACTGTTGTACAGTACCTCTGTGTCCTGGAAGAGGATTTCATGTCCAGTTTATTTCAGGGTGTGTTCAGCTACTGCTAATTTTTCAGGTTGTTTTAGTCTGCAGTGTCTTTCATGTTCATTGATTTTGGTCTGGATGCTGCGCATTGTGGTCCCATTATATACCTGGCCACAACTATAAGGCATCTGGTATACTCCCGCAGTGGTGAGTGGGTTACTTTTGTCCTTTGCTGTCTGTACGATCTGTTGTATTTTTGTGGTGGGTCTAAATACTGTATGTAGGTTGTGTTTTTTCAACACTTTGTCCATGTGGTCTGTGACTGCTTTTATGTATGGCAAAAATACTTTGTTGGAGACTGTTTTTCTTCTTCAGTTTGTTGTTGTTTTTTGGTTTGCTGGAGTGGCAGAAATAGTCACCAGATTATTTTATATTTCCGATAAGTCATGATTTTCATATTGTATTCAACAGGAAAGGTACCCCTCTGACCTTCTCACATCCCAATAAAGACCACTCATTACAGTTCTAACAATAAAATGCCATAAGCAAATGGCAAGCATCACAGGTCCAGAGAAAAATCAAATGTCGTAAGCTACATAACTACAAGGAAGCTGTCTTTGGGGGAAAAAATCATATCCCCGCCCATCAATATCACCTCAAGTGACATCTGGAAGTTGAGTCATGGCAACTGGGCTTCTTTTCTTGAGAGATCGGAATGTTTCTTTACTCATCCATGCAGCTTCTTCAGTCTAAGAAAAGCTAGTGGTGGACCTGTCACTAAATTTCCTCAGACTGATGAAGCTGCTTGGATGAGTAGTGGAATGTTTCGATCTCTCAAGAAAAGAAGTTCAATTGCCATGACTCATCTTCCAGATAACCTCACCTGGATGACTGAGCATTTTCACAGATTCAAGTAATATCACTTGGACAGTGTTTAGTGACTTTGTTACTTTCACTGCCAGGGAAATCCTCAGCTAAACAATAGAAAGATGGTCATACAAAGTAGGGGCAGGATCTGTTTCTATCATCCCAGAATCCAGGGATGGGCATTTCATTTCAGAACCAGTAGGTTACGAAACAAACCATGCAATCCCAGGTGGTGCTCAGAACTGGCTGATACGTGCTGATCCAATTGCTTTACCCTTCTCTCTGCCAGCAGGGAGCTGAGCTGCAATGAGGAGGCCTGCTGCAACATCATATTTCCTGATTCATGCTCCTGGCCAATCAGAGAGGGAGGCGAGATGATGCCTGTACCTGCACAGTTCCTGATTGGCCAGCATAACAGATCAAGGACAGATGATGTCGAAGCATGCTTCTTTGTTGGATTTTAACCCTGTGTGAGACAGAGAAAGGTAAAACAATTAGATCTGCATGTATCAACTGGTTCCGAGGACTACCTGGGCTCGCGTCATCCGTTTTGTAACCTACTGGTTCCGAAACGAAATGCCCATCCCTATCCAGAACATGTAATAATGGGCTCAAATTACAGGAAGCCAGACTGAGGCTGAATATCAGGAAAATCATTTCAACTGTTACAGTTTAGAGATGGGCACGAAACGAACTTTTAATTCCTTTTGTTATTTGTTATTTGTTTCATTAGCTAATGAAACAAATAACGAACCAAACCATCAAAGAAAAATGAAACGAAACAGAAACTTCCATTTTGTTCGCTTCGTTTTTCTTTACCCCTGCTACCTTGCCCTTGCCAGAGTTGCCGCAGTCCTCCTGGTCCTGGAACTCAGCGGGAAGCTAGCTCTGTAGAGGCACTGGCCCCAAGCCAGTGCCTCAAAAAGCCCCCGGCTTGGGGCTTTTTAAATTAAAATAAAAATTCAAAAATTCAAAAAGAAAAAGCACCGACCCACCCCAGACGCTGCACAGCTGGCACTTTAAAATATATATATTTTTAAAAAATAAACCTAGTGTCTACCCAGCCCCTGGGGCGCTGGAAAAATAAATAAAAAGTAAGAAAAATAAAACGAAGGCACGGGGAAGCTAGTGTCTCTAGAGGCGCTGGCCCCAAGCCACCACCTCAAAAAGCCCCTGCTGCCGCCGCCGCCACCCGGTAAGATAAGTTGTCAGACTTGAACCAGTTTAGCTCAGTTTGTATTCATACATTTAAAAAAAAAAAAAAAAAGCATACGGACCCAAACCGAAGGGTTCTTCTGTTTCAGTCCCAGGGTCTATTACAGCCGTATGCCAATGGAACAAATTACCTTGGGAGGTGGTGAACACTCCAGCACTGGAGTCCCTGAAGAATAAACTGGACAACCATCTGTCATATTTACTTTGATTTGGATTCCTACACTGATCAGTGAATTGGACTCTGACCTTATAGGCAACTCCCAACTCAATTATTCTATGAAGCTATGATTCTAAATTGTCTGTGGTTAGGCTGTTGCTTCTGGAATTATGATGCAGTGATGTTTGCTTTCAGGAAGGAGTTGGTTGTGCTAGGGTCAGAGTTCTGTTGAAGAAAGTCACCTTTGATCTCTACACAAACCTGTAGAGAAGACCAGCTGAGCAGTGTATAGTATATGATTTTTAACCAATATCAATCAACAGACTGAAAAGATCTACAAAAAAGTTAATAAGAAATAGGATTTGCGCCATTTACTTCCATTCAGCCCAGCATCTGTTATGAGAAGTGGATGGCAGTGCATGGCTCTTAGTAACCTTCAGAATATGCTGTTGATGTATAATCCTCAGTTCTATCAGTATTTGAGTTATTTGATCCCCAGGAGCTGTATTAAAAAAATTACAAAATTTTTAGAATATCTTAGGAATTCCATTCTACCACATAAGAACCCCCTTATGGACTTTCCTGGGGCCTGTTTTGGCAGCCAGAAATACTCACATGCTTTACCAATTTTGCTAATAGGGGAATTATGCCCCCCTGCTTATTGTGAACATCTCATGTCTGCTTTGGCTCTTGTTCAGAGCAGATTTCACTTTATGTTATTAAAAGGATTCTTACAACAAAATTGCCAATTTCGAATGGAAAGGAACAATGCGTCCTCCCACAACTGCAATGTAGTGTTACAACTGTTTGCAATGGGAGAGGGTCAATTGTTTTTCTTCCAGCACTCCTAGAACAGTTGTCTGCAATATAATTGTCAAAGCCCTCCTCTCATCAAACTGAGAGAATGTTGCCAGTGGAGCTGGAAGCAACTAGAATTCTGGGACAGTTGGTGAAGTGTTTCTATGGCTTTATCGCTTGTGACAGTGAAGTAGAAAAGCTGTACAGTGCCGTCAACATAGAGAGGGAAACTCCTGGTTCAAGATTACTCAAGTCGCTGACAAAAAATGTACAGTACTTGGAAGAACCATTATCTATACGACTTGTGGTACAATGGTTAAACGGCTGTGCTGCAGCCAAACTTTGCTCACAACCTGCGGTTTAATCCCAGGTAGCCAGTTCAAGGTTGACTCAGCCTTCCATTCCTCCAATGTTGGCAAAATGAGAACCCAGTTGAAGGGGGTGGCAGTGGGGGCAATATTAGCTGGCATAATTAACTTCTAAACTGCCCATAAAGTGAATTAAATGAGATTAGCAGAACACATTCCTTTTTCTTTCTTTCTTTCTTTCTTTCTTTCTTTCTTTCTTTCTTTCTTTCTTTCTTTCTTTCTTTCTTTCTTTCTTTTGTTAGAAAAAAAGGCACAATACTTGGTTGGTTGAAGGAGCACCTCCGTTCATGTGAACTTGACCCTTCAAAATCAGCTGTCTCTGCCTTTGCTTTCAGAGGCAAGCTTAATGGGGGCTGGGCAGCCGCTCTGCTAGTGGGGAATCTCCTCCTCCCAAGAGTTTCAGGCACCATCCTCTGTATCTGTGTTCCACACAGACATTTCCCATTAAACAAGCCTGTGATTCTGCTGTTGCTTAATTTTTAGTTAGGGCTTCTGGCTGATTTTAGGGGACTGCTGGCAGGTCCCCACCCCCAATCATTAGTTATTGTTTAGCTTTTTAAAGATACTGTGAGAGTTGTTCTCAGTATCTCCTTTTATGGAGGGAAAAAGTGGGGCAAGGATTTCTTAAATAAGGAATCCATAAATAAGCATGTGATTTATTTGGAAAAGAGGAGGAAAAAAGATTGGGAAATGCCTTTTTTAACGATGGAAAAAGAGATTTAAAAGAATGTATCATTATGATTTATATTAACTGAGGTTGTCTGTGCCCAGCTTTTGTCTGATGATCACTTCCAAATCCTGGACACGATCATTGATTTGCCATTTGGAGACACCAGGTGTAGGTTGTGCTGAATAGAGTTTCCAGTTGTTCTGAACTTAATAGTTCAGGTGTTCTTTAAGTAGGTGTACACATGATGAAGGGACAATGCACATAACTTAGTCTCTCAGAATCAACACTTTTGGGGAAGGTAAAGATGGGTGATGCCTTTATAAGACTACTAAAAAAATCATTGAGAGAACTACCTTTCAGCCCTATACTTGTGTGTACATTTTAGAGGAGTCTATTAAATATGTCATCCAACTTGCCTTCAGATTATTTTTTTACCACTCAACTTTTGTTGTTGGACAATCAAGTGGAAAGCTGTTGTATTCATGTAGCCTCCCCATGTGAGGCAGAACCCTGGTTTTTATTTTTTATTTTTTTACAAAAATATTCTGGCTCATTGGAGAGCTTACATGGATATCACAACCTCCCGCTCTTCAGGCTATTGAAAGCAACATATATGGAACTAATGCACTATAGTCATCATGTGTGAAATGCACACGTATAGAGAATGTCTCCACAGATTAAGGGATCATTTTGCTTTTGATGTTACTATCCTGATGCTTTGAAGGTCTTCTCTAAATCTGAGCTGCAATGAAATTGCTTTGAGTAGAAGGCCAGATACAGAAATATCTTCCTCTAGATTTTTTGTGGAAGCTGGCGGTTCATAGTGGAGACCTTTTAATTTGCCAAGCAATCAATCCTTCCATTTGCTTTAAAAACACACACCACAAAAACACCCACCAACCCAGTAAAACTCAGCTCACGAAACAAACAGCTTTGAGAGCCAGACTATCTGTCCAAATAACAAAGTGTTCCAAATCTGGATATGTCCCTGGAATCCGATTAAATAATAAGTCAATGCAAGCAATATTTATATTGTAAAACATGCCAATACTTAACAGGAGCCCCTGGGAAATTTCCAGAAATCCACTGTGTGTGGTAGCTATTTGGAAAATGAGAGCTCTGCCATGGGTTGATAGAAGAATTTTATCATGAAGCCTGTAAAATGAAGGCCTGTGATTCTTCATTTAGAAGAGGTAATACCCACATGTTGTGTACTGATGTTGTACTGCAAATTTCACTAGGCATTTGTTACACCCAAGCATTGTTCAAACATATTTTAACCTGAACCTTGTTTTACCTATGTCTCTCATTCTCCATATATACTTGTGATTTCATTTAAGTTTTCTGGTTTGGCCCCCTATTAAACTAGTATCTGCTAGGGTAACATTAGCAAGGTGTCTTGCACTCCAGAAGGTTTTGTTTAAAGGGTCGTCAGAGGATGGTCCTTTATTTTAAGATTTACTCTTCTAGAGACCCACCCAGATCAAGAACCATAAAAATTGAGCACTTTAAAGTTTCCCTTCAGTACGTAGCACCTAGATGGCATGGTGTGTATAGTTTTCCTGTTTGAAATACAGTAGGACCCCCCATATCCACTGATACATTATCCACTGATTCAGTTATCCACGGTTGGCAGAGGAAAAACTTAAATAATTCAGCAGCCACAAAGCAAGCTACTGTCACAAACAGCAGCTATAAAGCAAGCTACTGTCGTAAAACACAGACGTAAAGCAAACTACTATCACAAAATAGCAGTTTGGAGGAAAATTTGGTGTTCTCTCTTATCCACAGTTTTCATTATCCACAGGAAGGACTGGAACCAATCTCCAGCGGATATTGAGGTCCTACTATATTCAATAATATTTCCTGTCATAAGCAGTGTAGTATAGAAGACTGAGGGACAGACTACCACTCAGGGGACTTGGTTTTACTCACTCATAGTGGCACTGGGGGGAAAAACAATCCTTAAATTTCTGGTATATTATGGAAACTCTGTTAGAGTCCATACATCAGATGTGATTTCACAGTACATTACAAATGTATACATAAGAATTACCATATGCCAGTTCTGTCGAACTTTGAACAGGCTGAGGTCTACTTTTTCCAGCCCAAAGTGCCTGAGGGCTACTACAGTGGTACCTCTACTTACAAGTGTCTCTACTTACCTTCCCCCTTTTAAATTGCCATCTTACGAATTTTACATACGGTTTCTCTACTTACGATTCCCCCAGACTTGCTTTAGGGTGGGGGCTTTGAAGCAGGGATTGCTGGGTAGTGTGTGTGTGGGGGGGGAGGCCGAACTGGCTTGCCTCCCCCAACCTTGCCTTCCTCACCCGGGCTCCTTTGGCACCAAATTCAAAACGATCAAGCCATCCTCTGCCTCCCCTTCGACGGAGAGGGGGAAGCCATGGTTCTTTTGAATTTGGCGCCATGCAAGCACCCTCCCGGCCGCTTCTTCACCCCATATGTCACTGGGGCAATCATCATCTGGCTGGGGAGGGGGGAGCAGAGCAGGGGACTCTGCTTCGGCCGGGCGGTGGGCTACTTTTCAACCATTCGTGGGCGACTGGTAGACCGCAGTCGACCTCTGGTGCAGGCCTGCCATATGCAGATCTTCTACTTATTCATTCATATCTTGCCCATCTAGTGCCAAGGTACTACTCTGGATAGCTAACAAAAATTAAAATACCTTGACCTCATGCCAACAAACAAAAATCCCTTTATTTGAAGGGTTGCCAGAGAAATAGAAGGAGAATTCTCCAGTGGCTAACTTGATTTGAGAGTTAACCACCCCAAGTGTGATTTAAAGATGAATGGCATATTCCAGTTTACTTAGGAAACAGCTCAAGAGGAGACGTAAGTTTGTCCTCTCCTCCAGCAGGCTCAGAGTTTCACATCTAGTGTTGCAGTGATTCCAGAATTGGTCACACAGATGAAGAAGGAAGTGAACAGACCACTATGTGGTTCCCTTCTGCATCTGCTCCCCACTCCACTTGGACTTTTGTCAATGAATCTTAGGGAAGGGAGATCAGGGACCTTGAAATTGCCCATCTACAGACAACTCCTCAATAGCAAGAGGCCTCTGGTCGCAGGCTTCTCCTCTTGGACCATACTTTATTGTGATTTTGCTGAGAACATTGAGAAGCCTTCCAATTTTGCATCTTTACTAAACTTTAAGAGGTGCAGTTTTATGGAAATACCTGTATTTGCCGAGGTGTTTTCTTTTTCTTGGTGATGTCTACATAGTCATTCTAAGGCCAGATAAACTGGTGTGTTTAAGAATTCCAGAGTATTTTGTGACTCCTCCCCCCCATTCACAAACAACACCCCTGCTGTGAATACCTCCTGCTACTGCTTATCTTGTGAGCTTCTACTCTTTAGACATTTGTCCTAGTTGTACCTTCGGAGGTTTTTTTTGTGTGATATTTACAGTCAGCCAGAAAATGGAGGCTTTGTTTTCTTGATGAGCTCCTTGTGCGAGGCTCAAAAGGGAAACAATGGGCAGTTTTAATGCTTGTTTAATTGGCTATGGTGAATTAAACGGGGCAGAGAGGGGGAGAGAAGTCTGAAAATGTCTGCAGCTTTCATATAAATCTGCTGAACACCTCTTGACCTCTGTGTAATAATAAATAAAATGCAATGGGGCTGTCTGAGACAGATCAGCTACAGTGGAAGATATGAAGACATTTCTCTAGAACATCTGGCATTCATTGCTTTTCCTCAGGGAGGAAAGGAGGAATCAAAAGCCTTTTGGCCAGAATTTCATTTACTGCTTTTTCATACTGCCATATGGCAGTTTTTAAAAAGTACTGTCCTAAGATGGAATTGTTTGAAGTTGGAGAGCAATGTTGCTCTCCCCTCCCCTCCCATAAATTTAGTATAATCTACATATATTAAAAGGAGAAAAGAAATTCCTGCCTAGCAAAATATTCTATTACATGTGGCAACTGATGTGCTATGCTTCATCTGTCACTCAGCTAACTCTGCCTTGTCCTATAGACACGTTTGGAAGCGAGAGTTACAGGAATGGATGTTGTGAGTGCGTGTATTATTCATCTTGCTTCCCTTCATCAGAGAGAGATTCCCCATCCCCGCCCCTGTAAATCATCTTTGAAAGGATGATTGGGAATATTGATGGTATGCCTGAGGGGGTGTAGGATACAAGTCTTCCAGATTCTTATCCACTGAAATAGAGATCCCTGAATTTTTTGATATATATTTCTTGATCTAGTGTAATCAAGTGAATTGACCTACACTGTGGTGAAAAAGAAAAGAGCCCGAATCAAGTTAACCCCAATTAGATTAGACCCATTGAATAATGGGATTTATATACATGTACAGTGGCGGTAGACAGAATCCCATTCATAGGTGGCAGAGTGCATTGCCCTCTCTCAACAGAGGTGGGGAGCTCAGGCACTGTCTATATCTGCCACTTACCAGACTGTGATTTCAACAATACCTACACAAATCAAAAATACTTCATGCCTTCACCACCAAGGCCACAGCTAAGGACCCATACTTTATGGGTTTCAGCACTTTAGCACATTTTTCACCTTAAGGCTATTGAGACTGTTGTCTCCCTAACGAGCCTATTCAGGCCATTGCTCATGTTATGAGCCTATTTCAGACCAGGGTGACAAGAGGTCAAGATGAGCTTTAAAATGGAGGAGTCGCAGATAGCTTTCCTCAGACTGATTAAGCTGTTTGGGTGAACAGCGAAACGTTTCAATCTCTCAAGAAAAAGAAGTTCAGTTGCCATGTCTCAACTTCTAGATAAACTCAACTGGATGACTGAGAATCTTCATAGACATATTGCCCTTCAATGTACTGTGGACCGTTGTATAACAAACAGCTTGTATAACATAAAATCTGTACAACACAAAAAATTCTGGAGATAGGGGAAATTTGCTTAACATAATCGCCTATAGGGAAAATTAGTACAACATAAAAATGGGATTACTCCATTTTCAATGCATTCCTATGGGAATTTGTATAAAGGAAAATTTGCTTAACATAATTTCATTTGGAACGAATTAATTCCTTTATACAAGGTACCACTGTATTGGTATTGGCAGAGAGGTGGTGGTAGTGGTAGGAAAAATGCAGAAAGGGGCTCTCCATGCTCACAGGTTGTAGGAAGGGTGTTAGTAGAACTTGCTCTCATACCCATTTCTTTTCTTTTCTTTTTCTTTCTCTTCCCTTCATACTAAACTTTGCCCATTTTCTTTTTTTTTCTTTTTCTTTCTCTTCCCTTCATACTACACTTTGCCTGTCAATTTCTGGCTTCCATGCAGGTTAGCTCAGGGGAGAGGAAAGACAGAAGCTCCCTGGTGCTCTCCTCCATCCATCCCAGGTGTCCATCCATGAGGGTGTCTTGGTTGACAGGAGCCGAGTGAGGTCTAGATGGACCAGCATGCATGCAGCTGTGCTACAGGGGAGAGAGAACATATCATCCATACTAATTTTTTTTTTTGGGGGGGAATATTACCACTTCAAGAATCAAATACTGTGCAAAGCATAGTGTCCTGGTTTACTCTTGTTGAAGCTGTAAATTGAATTTAGATCTCCATCTCCTTCTTGTCCCACTACAACTGAAGGTTCGACATAGTCATGCCCATCCTGATTCTGGATGCATGGGCTAATGATGATTATTCTTTTATGTAAGAAATATCTAATTGTATCTAATCTATAACCCCCAAGTTGAATTTGCTCTGTAAATCATTTGATGGAATTTATAGAGCAATTCTGTAATCCCAGGGGGTCATAGGAAGGAGCAGAAATGCACCTCCAATGTCTTGGGAAAAGCTCCAGCCTCCCTCTCACTACTGACTAGATTTGAAGATTTGTCACAGAAGTTTTGAGGGAAATTGAGAAAACAGAATGTAGGAGGCTAGAATAGATTATGCGAATATCAGAAGAAATGTTCAAGGAATGGACACCTAGGGACCAAATGTGGACAAGTAACAGGAAATCAGGAGGTTAGGAGAAGGTTGAGACCTGGACCAAGGAGGTGCAGATCGAAACAGACGTTGCAAGAGAAGGGAGCAGGGTGCAAAAAGGAAGGCAGGGCTGGTTGAAAAGAGTGCAGTTGGTGGATTTTTGTTGAGCATTCTGCTTCCCGCAAAGCATTTACACAATGCTCCCGTGGCAGTCTTTCATAGGGGGAAATGGGGGGGGGTTGCTGGCTATAATGCATGCTCTTCACTTGGCAAGTGCAAAGAAAAGCAAAAATAAAGTCGAGCAAATCAAAACTTTCTGTTTTCTTTAATTAGCTTGACAATTCATAATTTTCTGTTGGACTATATGTAGCTGCACCCCCTTCCCCATATTAAGAGTTTTCAAGCACATTAATAATTAACAGCATTCCACTGTAATAGCACTGAATAATTCAAAAGACAGTTGAATCTACAACATAGCTGGAACGAACTTGTTGCCTGGTTATCCTTGTGCCCCCTTAGTATATACTGAATGTAGTGAAAAGGTCTGTCATTCACTGTTAAAATTAATCACTTTTCTGTGATCTGTAAATAATTCATTTCCCCTGTATAGTCTGCCCATTTATTTGAATCAAGAAATTGATTAAAACACAAACAGGTATAATAAAACAGGTATAATACCAGGGAAGACATGTGTGTTCAAAATAATTCCAATGGAGTTCAGAAGGACTGACCCCCAGTTGATATTGTGTTGGATTTAGTGGCCTGAATCTGCCACTAAAGCTTTGAATGTGTCTAGTAGTTGACTGAGCGCTTATACACATACCCTTCATTTACTAACTGTAAAGACTTGCTAGGCTGTAAAGGAGACACATCATCTCCAAATTGCAAATAGAGGAGTCCCAGTCCAGAAAGAGATGCTAGGGAACACAGACGATTAAATCTGGAAACCACATTAACAATGAAGAGAAGTGATTCAGATAGTCTTTCTGAGTTTCTAAAATTAGGCTTCAGAGGAATCCCATGCTTAAATCCTAAAACTGACCACCAAACAAAGTACAGTGGTACTTCGGTTTACGAGTACCTTGGTTTGCGAGTGTTTCGCAAAATGAGCTTTGCAAGCAATGTTTTGCAAAAAGGAGCATTGGAGGTGCTTGTTGTGCTATCACAGCCTAGCTCACCTCTCCTTCCTTCAGACCCAGCAATGCCAGGAATGGGCATCTGGGGTGCCCATGTCAGGCCTGGCGTTGACCAGAAGTTACCTCTGCCACTCGCCTATGGCCCCCGTGGGTTTGCCCCGGGGCTGATATCGCCTGTCCATGCCCTCCACAGCACACCCTGGGCAATGGTGGGGCCAGAGCAAGCTCCAGTGGCCACTGTGGCTCCTGGGCGAAGCAAATTTCTCCATAGGAAATAATGGAAACTGTGGAATAAAAGAATAGTGAAAAATATGTCAGTGAGAGTTAACGGAAACTGTTATAAAGTATATCAGAGATG
Source organism: Phrynocephalus guinanensis (assembly GCA_037367245.1). Lineage (NCBI taxonomy): Eukaryota > Metazoa > Chordata > Lepidosauria > Squamata > Agamidae > Phrynocephalus > Phrynocephalus guinanensis. The sequence goes on from CM074734.1 coordinate 89,997,945, forward strand.
GTATATAATACCTGCGAAGTTAAATATAATAAATAAATAAATATCTCCAATTTGTTGGAGATGTAAAAAAGAAAAAGGGACATATTTACATATGTGGTGAGCATGTGAGAAAAGGAAAATGGAATGGATTTTGGTTTTTAATGAAATACAAGAAATAATGAAAACTTTTTTTAAAAAAAGGAAATAATGGAAACTGAGTCCCCTGAATGAATCAGGTAAGTTTCCATTATTTCCTATGGGGAAATTTACTTTGATATATGAGTATAGTGGACCGTCGTATAATAAACGGTTTGTATAATATAAAATCTGTACAACATAAAAAATTCCATATATAGGGGGAAATTGCTTAACAGAATCATCTATGGGGCAAATCCGTACAACATAAAAATCGTCAAAATTAGTGATTACTCTGTTTTCAATGCATTCCTATGGGAAATTAGTATAAAGGAAAATTTGCTTACCATAATTTCATTTGGGACGGATTAATTCCTTTATACAAGGTACCACTGAATGGTGGTTTACAAGCATGCTTTTGGAACAGATTATGCTTGTAAACCAAGATACCACTGTATGCCAATTTGCATAATCCTAGAGGTGAGAACATAATCTTGTGACACCCAGTTGCTCATATTAGTGATAAATGTCCATCTTGTATAATATCCATCTCTTGCCTCAATCTTCAAGACAATAACTCATCTGTATAGAAAATTGGTGGAGAATGAACAGAGAGGCAGAATCTGAATGCATTACATCCAGCTTAACAGTTTATCTAGTTAGCCATATGCTTGTTAGTTCTGTTGAGATAGCTAATTAACTACTACCATCTATAAATTAGGAGCAGGTCAATTTTTAGCCTCCTTCAGACCCTTTAGGGCAGTAGTTCCCAACATTGGGTCCTCAGATGTTAGTGAACTGAAATTCCTAGAAATCCTGGCCAGCACAATGAGTGGTGAAGGCTCCACTAATCACCCAAATGACCAAACTGAGAGTGGAAGTGCCCCTTTTGAAAGGTGGTGATAGAAAGTATTTTTGTTGTTGTTTCTGAGGGAAAGGAGGATCTGAGGAAGGGCTGGGATCCATAAACACTTGAGGGCCACCTTCACACGCCTGTACAGTATGTCTACTTCTGCTGTAGATCTACATTTGAGATCTACAATAGAGATTTGTATTTATGATGTGAACTGCTCATTGTTGTCGGCTCAGGTTGGTTAGATATAATAATGACCCATGCTGCCTTGAGGAGTTATTGTGAAAGAGGTATAGGAGGTTATTTGCTTGTCTCAGAAGAAAATCTGATTGGACTTCAAACTTGAAGGAGAAAGGACTACAGGACAGACTTTCTGACCAGCAGCATGTCTAAAACCAGCAACAGCTAAAGTTTCCCCATCCAATCTTGTTGGACGACTCTGCATCCTAGAACTTTAAGTGGCTATTATACACTTAATGGAACCTTTCGTTCTGAGGATGTGACTCCATCCTATTGATCATTTGTGTCATTTTTTTCCGACACCATGGCCATCTGGTAATATCCTCTTTGAGATGAAGCAACCAGGACTGCATTAAATATTCAAAATATGCTTGTAGCTGGATGAAACAGAAGTTCTTTTTGTAACACCAGGGAGAGAGAGCAGTCTGCCATTTTGTCCAGTTGAAGATATCAGTGACATATGAAGTGAAGAATGGGAAGGAATGTAACAGATTCTCTGCGTAGCATCACCTCTTCTATGGAAAAGCAGTGCTGGGGTTGATTCCTGGCTTCTGATGTATTCTGTTTCCAGTGACAGAGTTTTAACCTTGTTTAAATGAAACACTCAACCTTGAGAGGCACACTTGCCCATAATGGAAGCCAGTGCCGTTCAACTGGGAAGGCTTTGATTATTTGGAGCAGGAAGCCACAACACAGAGGTTTTCACTTCCCAGAGGATGTGCAGTTTTGGTTTAGCATTTCTAGTTGTATTTTGCAGACATCTGAGATGGGCAGATCCATATAATAATTTGTATATGAGCACTCAACTTAATGTCATAACCTGGTGTGGTTTGACTGTATCCAACAGTAAACAGTGACATTTATACTTTGCTATCACTTCATTCCCACACACAGCATTTATTATATACTTGGCTCTTCATAAGGAACAGACATAAGATATAACAGAAGACATTCAAAATATGTGGCATGTTTTAGAAATTGCAATGTTTCTTCCTGTTCACATTTATGTGTGTGTTTGTGTGATGTTTAATTGGTTTCTGGTTTATCATATTACATTTCTCCCCAAACAGAACTGCCTGCCATTTGTATGTGTGTGTTCTTCCATGCGTTCAGTCATGTCTGACTCTCTCTCTCTCTCTCTCTCTCTCTCTCTCTCTCTCTCTCTCTCTCTCTCTCTGTGTGTGTGTGTGTGTGTGTGTGTGTGTGTGTGTGTGTGTTTGTAGATAGCAAGAGAGGGGGGGAGGGAGGGAGGGAGAGAGAGAGAGAGAGAGAGAGAGAGAGAGAGAGAGAAAGAAAACAAGAGAGAGAGAAAGATTCTCCATAATAAGCAAACTTTTGGCAGAGAAAGGGTTGGTTGCACCTAACTCTGAGATTCGTTTGAAAGTGTCTTCTGCCAAAACGCCTGTACCTGTAATGGCAGACCCCCCAATGGAAGAATAAAGGATGTGGAGAGAGAAAATGGGGATGGCAGAAAAAGAGAGGGAAGGAGTTGACTCAGCTCATATTTGGCTGAGACTTCACCTACACCCCTGACAGATTACAAGGGAATGAAGCCCTCAACAGAAGAAAGGTTCCTTGTCACTGATGTAGCCCATGATTCTGCAAGCAGAGGCCATTTTTCATTTTATTCCTCAGCAACATCTAATGTATGCCAGACACTTGTATCAATCATAAATGATGGTTCTGATGAATTAAAGTTAACTTATTTCTGTAATGCAAGTATGGGTTAGGGGTCAATTTAGTCATTACTCTAAGGTAGAAAGTATGGACCTCACATGACCCCAGCATGCCCACACTATTCACCTTCCCCCCCCCCTTTTAGCCTTCAAAAAGTTCCCTTGTTCCCTTTCAAGAACATGGTGGCACTTTTGCCATGTTGGGCAACCACATCCCAGAATGAAAACAGATTGACCCTAGAGGGTGACAGGGAGGTTTCCCAGGTGTTTTTTTTAATCCAGTTCATATAAGGACAAAATTAGGGGTGGTGGTGGAGTGGGGTGGAGGAGTGAGTACAGCTTTCTAAAGTCCAGGGATGGGTATGTGTACAGCCTCTGGAAATAGTCCTTTTGGAGATTGTCCATCCTTGCCTTATCACAAAATATTGGTACAGATAGAATGTGAATATTTGGGGATGGATAAGGACCTGCTTGCTTGGGCTTCAAAATCTGCTGGGCTCATCAAGTGTCCAAGCCAGGTAGCCACATAAACCTTCAACAGCCAACTTTACCCTTCTCCAAGGAAATGAAAGTTTTTCTTGTGGACGTTGGTCCAATTACAAACAGGAGATGCCTCTGGTGGGGTGCGAATGCACACAATGTCCTGCTAAGGATCAGAGAAGTAGTGAGACTGGTGTGCAGTTTGCTGCAGATGGTATGGTTTTTAACTAAAGGCAGGCCACAAGGAGCTCTCCTGGACCACTGGCTTCCTTCCAGGTCTCTGTTACCAAGGATAGAGGAAAGTAATGTGTTCCATCACTGCCTATTCCCACAGCAAAAATTTCTTAAGGAAGTGGGAAGGGGGCTGGGAGGACAGTAAGAGGAGCATGGTGCAAGATCATTTTGGATTTTGTCCAATATAGGTGAATGGACTGGATCAAATTAAAAATTCAGCTAATCGTCATAAGCAGGGGAGATTATACTTTTGGGCTACCCCCTCGTTTCTGTTTTCAAATGCTGGGAAAGTATGTTTTAAAACTATTTGCTTGTTTTCATTTTCCTTTCTCTCATCGCTCAACTGCACAAACTAACTCCTATCTCCTTGTTTAAAAAAAGTTTCCTGTGCTGGAATAATGGCCATAACCATGATTTGTTGCCTCAGGTATCATGGCAATCCATAGCTAAGGTTCCTCCAACATGATTCATTGTAACCTAAACTCAGCCAACGACTTATTGATTCAGGAAATCAAAACATCAGTCAGAATACAAAACGCTTCCATTGTACTATGAAAGCCATTACAAATACCTAGCTGCCTCCTTTCTTTCTCTAAGCATTAAACATCTTGTTACAGTTTCTGTAACTGGTTATGTACTCAGAGGCAAAGTGGCAGAGCAACAATAATTAATGAGAGATATTACTTAAACACCCAAACTTCTTTAAAACACTGGTAGAATCCTACTTGTTGAAAGTATTGCCCATAGTGTCTGTGAAGATTCTCAGTCATCCAGGTGAATTTATCTGGAAGTTGAGTCATGGCAACTGGATTTCTTTTCTTGAGAAACTGAAATGTTCCGCTGCTCATCCAAGCAGCTTCATCAGCCTGAGGAAGGTTAGTGGCAAATCCTCCATTATGTAGTTCACCTTGATTTCACATCACCCTGGTCTGAATAGGCTCATGTTGGACAATGGCCTGAATAGGCTCATTAGGTGGACAACAGCCTGAACAGGTTAATAAACACACTAAGGCAGAGAGTCATCCACCCAAAGGACCTGACACCAAAACACAACAGGAGCAATATAGTATATGTGGCCCAAAGCAGTGAGGACTGTGCAGACCTCTACATTGGAGAAATTAAACAGCCATTAAACAAGAGGATGGCCCAACATAGGAGGGGCAATAGCTCAGGACCAGAATCATCAGTGTACCTCCATTTGTAGGAAAAAGGGCACTCATTCAAAGATGAGGATGTATACATATTAGTCAGAGAAGAGAAGTGGTTCCAGAGAGGGGTCAGGGAAGCCATTCATGTGAGTATTGAAAACCCCTCTCACAACAGAGGAGGGAGACTCAGACGGCCCTTTCATCAGTCCCCAGACAAATCAGAAGCACTTCACAAATTGGGCAGCAAGGCCATAGCTAATGATCCATACTTAATGAGTATTGGGAAAGGTTGCATAGGTGGAACTTTCACTCACCCTAGGCCATTATCATCGTAATGAGCCTTTCCAGATCATGATCCACTTATTAACCTATTCAGGCTATTGTCCACCTAACAAGCCTATTCAGGCCATTGTCCAATTTATGAGCCTATTCAGACCAGGGTGATGTAAAATCGAGGTGAACTACAAAATGTAGGACACACCACTAAATTTCTTCAGACTGACGAAGCTGCTTGGTTGAGCAGTGAAACATTTCTTATGGCCTGCCATGTGCTATTTAAGAAATGAGAGATATTTGTAAGTTGAGTCATGACAACTGGACTTCTTTTCTTGAGGGACTGAAACATTTAACTGGTCATCCAAGCAGCTTATTCAGACTGACAAAGCTGCTTGGATGAGTAGTGAAATGTTTCCATCTCTCAAGAAAAGAAGTCCAGTTGCCATGACTCAACTTCCAGATATTGTCCACAGTGTTGTTGATGTTCACATTTCATTAACTGGAGTATGTTGTCCAGGAAAATATATTTTCCAGAAAGAATGAAAAATAAAATGTCCAATGTGTTTTCATTTCAGCATTTTGCTTTTTCTTGAGAAAGAACAGCTTTAAAGAATAAGGTTCAAATTCTTTTCATTGTCTTGATTCCTGTTGTGCGACTTTTAATTTTAATCTTTCACACACATTACCCACAAAGCATTCAGAAACTAACTAAGTCTTGTTAGTAACTCTGAATAGTTGTCGAAGATTTGCTGTAAGAACTATGTGTACTTCAGGTGCCCTTCTGAAGTTTTTATTACATAATGAACCTGTCTGTCTTTCCTTCTTCAGGGACTAAATATATTAATGATCCTATTTTGATGTAATCCATATGTATTAGATGGCCATTAATCAAGTTGTGATCCTGTTAAAACTAAGGTTTGTTTGCATACTGATAAAATGTCTTGCATTCTAGTGTAGTCTGAAGCAAGTTCTATTTTAAATTGCCCTACAGAGGGTACCTACCAGTGTATGTGTGATGTACTTATTTTTTTCTAAACAACATGTTGTTCTGAGGAATATCTCTGAAAATAGATGTTTAACAACACTTCTGAAATGTTTTGTCTCTGTATCCACCCATTTGTGCTTTGAACCCGTTGGCTTGTACTGTAATCTGATACAGTACCAGGAATAATTTGAAACAATAAAATGGAGAACAAAATCATTTGGTTGTCTTGAAATTTCATATGGAGCAGACTGAGAAATGTCTAAACCCAGATAAAATATTATTAGCTGTAACTACGGTTTAGTGAGCGAACCCAACTTCAAGCCTTGTTTTGTGAGGTTGACATATTTCAACAAACTGCACTTCCAATTATCCACATTTATAGAATCAGGTACAACACTAAATGATGGTTTGTATTTTCTTCACAGCCACATAAGAGGAAGATTGATGACCGAGGATACTTTTGCTTGAGGCTCATCTATACATGTACCTACGTACCATGAAAAAATACCTATATAAATGATAATGATATGGACTATGATTGCATAATTTGTTAAGAAATGGTGTTAGAGCAGTAAAAGCTAAATAAGACTTTGAATGAATAGCCAATATGCAATTGGTAACATAATGACTTTAGCACTTCTGCTTAGCTCTGAGGGGAGAGCATAAAAACATCTATATAATGCTGCTAACACAAGTGCTGATAAGCATCGTAGTTAAATCATTTTTCTTCCCATGCTTGAGGGAAGATGATGAGAGCAGAAATCTGCCGAGCTCATCTGCCTTTGATTAGTTCTGAGGCACTGAGGGAAACTTTGAAAAAAATGTTTTCAGTAGAGTCAGACAAGTTTTTGTCAGTTTTGCTTTCTTCTACATTCAAGTTTGCAAAACCCTCAAACTTTTTCCATTGAATTCATGGAGAAAGTTTGGTTGTTATAGCAGGTGAACCAAGCACTTCACTCTCTACATTGTCTAAATTCAATAAGTACATCTGCTTTCAACTTCATAGCAGGCAGAAAAATAAAACATAAAAAAATAAAGAAGACAAATATGTCATGGTACTTTAAAGACAAATGTCCAAGAAACTTGTCCAAGAAAACCCACATTAAAATACAGTAATACCTTGGTTTATGAGTACCTTGGTTTATGAGTGTTTTAAAGATGAGCAAACATTGTCAATCAGTTTTGCCTTGATCAACAAGCAATGTCTTGCAATATGACCACTGGAGGAAGTCACATGATCACAAGTGAGCCAATGGTGGCTGTCTCTTTCCCTGCTGCATTGTGGGGGATTGTCTGGAAAGTTTCCTTTAGGGCAAGTCTCAAAAACAGAGAGGAGAGAGGAATGGAGGTCTCCCTTGCACCACACATGAAGGTTTTCGAATGAAAGTGCAAGTTAGGATTATATTTTTCTTTATATCTATATTTTTCTTTAATTTGTTTTCAACACCTTTGCTTATTTTTCAGATCATTTCCAATCATGGGACAGCTAGTCATGCATGTATATGGCTAAAAATTGCACTTTATTATTGTCACATTAAAATGCAGAGTAAAATCCAGTTGTTAGTTCAAAGCAGAGCAGATTGCACAGCCAGGTACCTAAACCATGGTGTGGACATGGAATTCAAGCCAACTTCTTTTGTGAGTTTGGGCATTTTGTGTATACAGTATGTGGTCTGTGGGGACCCTGAATGAATCACTGGAGTTTCCATTATTTCTTTTGGGAAAGTTAATTTGATATACAAGTGCTTTGGTTTACAATGATGCTTCTTGATCGGATAATGCTTGTAAACCAAGGTATTACTGTATAGCATTTAGTCTTTAAGGTGCTACAACACCTTTGTCTTCTTTCTTTCTTTCTTTCTTTCTTTCTTTCTTTCTTTCTTTCTTTCTTTCTTTCTTTCTTTCTTTCTTTCTTTCTTTCTTTCTTTTGCCTGATATGCTAGCACAGACTAACATGGGCAGCTCTTCTAAAGCTCAGCTTCATAGCTACCTGCCATGTTGTTGTGACAGTGGAGGAGCCAGTCAGGGAGCTAGTAAAGGAGATGACAACCCAAGTTCAGCTGTCCAAACTTAATGGAATACAAAGGGATTGAAAAGTAGACACTAAAGAGCTGAGCACTCCAAGCTCTCTGCTTTGATAGGTAAAGCTGTCAATTTTGTCTTTCACAGCTTTTATTCCTTTTTTTAAAAAAAAAAATTCTGAAGTTCTTTTTGCTGAATTTGAAATAATTTCTGAATTTGGGAACATTCTTACCAGAAAGCATACCCAAATGTCATTTTCACTTATCCCTTATTTGAAGTAGCCATCCTTTTTATGAGAAATTCTAAATTGGAGGTAATAGATCAAATGAAAGTCTCAGAAGGTGTGTGTGTGTGTGTAGATGATGATAGATAGATAGATAGATAGATAGATAGATAGATAGATAGATAGATAGATAGATATAGATATATAGATATAGATATAGATATAGATATAGATATAGATAGATATAGATATATAGATATATACTTGTGAAAGGAAAATTAGAAAATATATTGTTAACTATTGGTTCTTATTATGCCCCTATTTATTTATTTATTTATTTATTATTCACACTTGTATACCGCCCTATTCCCACAAAGGGGATTCAGGGCGGTTCACAGCATTAAAATGAGAACAAATAAAAACAACAAAATAGCTAAGACAGCAATTTCAGCAATTTCCGAGCATAGATAGGCGGGTTAAAAAAAAAAAGACAGACGGGGACCCTAAACATCGCCATAGGCATCCCGAAAGAGAAAGGTCTTAAGGTTCTTCTTGAACGCCGCCAGCGAGGGAGCCTGCCGTAATTTGCCGGGGAGTTTGTTCCAGATAGATGGTGCCAGCACCAAGAAGGCCCGTCCGCGGGTGCTCGCTTTACGGGCCTCCCTCGGTGTGACAGTTCGCAGCGAAAGGGCCACCGAAGAACGGGTGGGTCGGGCCAGATCAAGTTGTTGGGGGAGACGCTCCACCAAATAAGCCGGGGCCAAGCCATGGAGGGTTTTGTAAACCAAAACCAACACCTTGAACCTTATTCGGGAGGCAACAGGTAACCAGTGTAGGCGAACCAGGATAGGGGTGGCGCGGTCATAGCGGCGCGCACCAACCACCAGCCTGGCCGCCGTATTCTGGACCCGCTGCAGTCGCCGAACAAGGTTCAAGGGGAGCCCCATGTAGAGAGCGTTGCAGTAATCCAGCCTCGACATGACCAGTGCCTGTACCACAGTCCTCAAGGAGCCCTAATACTGGACATGGAATATTTATGGAAAAATTATTGAAGAAAGTTAAACAGTCTGCATGGGGAGAAATCATATTAGGGGGTGATACAAACTGTATTCAGTCAAAAAAATGATACAACATCTAAAACTAGAAAAATATCAAGAGAAGGTTTAATTGATGGGTGAAGGTACTTTAATCCCAAAGAGAAAGACTATACTTATTTTGCTAAGAAATATGCAACCTATTCACGAATAGATCATATATTGATGTCTGACTCATTAATACAACAATTATGCAAAATAGATTTTGGTCCTATTATAATAATGGATCATGCACCCATATGGAATGAAAATATTTTAAACAGCAAATTGGAGGCTAAGATCTAGCATATCTACCAACGCACAAAGTATGAAAATAATTACAAAGGATATATTTTTTAAATGAAAATACTGATAGTGAAGAAATAGAGCCAACAATATATTATGGGATACCTTTAAATGTTACTTAAGAGGTACATTTATAATGGAAGGAGCAAAACTGAAAAGGGGAAAAAAAGCAAAAATACAAAATCAATTAGAGGAAAAAATTAAGAGACTGTTAGAGGAACATAAAAGGAAAGAATCATATAGGATATTGATGGAGCTTAAAACAACTAGAGTTGAATCAGAAACACTAGATATAAATAAAACTCAGATTGCAATGAACTATCTGAAAAGAAATTATTATGAAAAACTCAAGATTATCAACCACTATAAAACAGAGTTATGGGGAGGGGGAAACTGCGGGTCATCTAAAGCAGTTTCCCATAGGAATGAATTGAAATCCGTTCCTCCCGAACGGATTAATTAGTTTTCAATGCATTCCTATGGGAAACTGCTCCCCAATTTACAAGATTATCGATTTATGAGCGTTTTCTCGGAATGCATTAATTTCGTAAATTGGGGTTCCACTGTGCATAGAATTAATAAAGAAATATCAGAATTATGTTGGATAAAATGTGCACACAAAGGGACATTAGAACATATGTGGCTAACTTCTCCCAAAGTCCAAAAATTCTGGTTGGAAAAAATAAAACAGAAGATAATCCCAAATGAAATGTTATTCTTGTTTTCAATTTTTACTGGAGGGAATGAAAATCTATTAAATAACGAATTGGTGGGAACTGTCATAGGAGCAGCAAGGAGAGAAATAGCCGAGTGCTGAAAATCTGCACAAAACCTAAATATGGAAAAATACAGAAATAAAGTATGGGCAGTGGTATTAATGGAAGCATTGACTTATCAGGTTAGAATGTACAAAGGGGAAATAAAACAAGACCTTTTTTATGAAAATATGGTACCCACTGTTAAACTCAGATATTTAATCTATTGATAGATTGAGCAAGATGGAAAATGGGTTACCTAGTGGGTTATTATAAATTGTACTAATATAATGTATAAGGAAAATAAAGTACTATATGATGTTACAATATGGCTATTAAATTGTTTTTGCTAAGCACTTAAAAAGGTCAAAAATAAACCTCACCCCTTCTTTCAGTGAGGTCATGCGTTCTCAGAAATATGCCAAAGAATGAGTGAAGTAAATTTGTTATAAATATAAGCACACATACTTATCAATGCGAATAAGTCTTTGTGCTTGCAGATCCAAATCTTCCTTCTTGAATTAGAAGGAGGAGCAGCTAAGTGATCAGAAATAGGTAAGAATCAATAACATAACCCAGAATTAGCAGCCACTCATCTTGATTCTGTGTGAGACAGAATGCTGGACTGGATGGGCTGAGGCCTGTTCCATCAAGGCTGTTCTTATATTCTTATTCTGCCTGCTCTGGCAAAAGGCTAAGATGATAGTAACTGGGGAAAGAAGCCTGGCTGTTCTTGTGGTTGGGAAAGATCTATGCATGGCACCAATGAGCAGGTTAAACTGCATATTCTCACCATCCTTGGCTAGTGACTTTCTTAATTATGACAACTCTGCTGTGTGGGTTTTGCAAGGACAGGGAATTTTGATCTTCGGTAACAGAGCTGACAGAAAATGACTTTCCCACCACGGTTTGTGGGATTTCCTGTTTCACATGTGAGCGCAAGAGAAAGGCTTCCCAAATGTGACAAAATTTATTCAAGAGCAAAGTGGTTCTGAAACTCGTTTCCTTCCTTGGGGCAATTGGCAACACAAGGCAAAAGCAGTTGCCTTTCCTTTCTCCTTGCTGACTCAAACAGCTTGAGAAGCAAAGCGGTTTGCTTTTGCAAGTTGCTGGTTGCCCTGAGGAAGGAAACACCGGTTTCCTAAATGTGTTGGGCTTGAATAAATCCTGGCGTGGTCTGAGAACCGTTCCTCTCCGTTTCCTTGGCTGCACTCAGTACCTTTCTCTCGTCATTTCTCTTCATGTGATCCCTGGGGGCAAATGTCACTGCTCCCCTCTTCTCCAGACAGTAAAGAGACGCTATCCCCCATGGATCCCTAGTGAAGCCTTTTTCTTCCCCCAAATTTAGAAGAGCATTTACTTTAGCCAGATTAAATGTGTTACCCTCCAAACTGTTGGACAGAAGATTTCAAGGGGTTCCCTATCATTTACGTTTATGCCCCTGCAACTGTGGGGATGTCGAAACACTGGAACATGTACTTCTGTATTGCAGCTTTTACACGGACCTACGCAAAGAGCTTTTATGTCCAATTCTCCAAAGGCTCCCGGGTAGGCCCAGTAAATTTTATATTGAGTATTTACTAGCCGATAAGAACATAAATATAACTATGGTAATGGTCAGATTTTGTGTGGCAGTCATGGCACCCCGTAAGATGATTTTGTCATCAGAATTTTAGATCCCCTAATTTTCCAGTGTATGATATAATACCCTTCCACATTTTAATATAATATTTAGAATATTTATTTATTATTCTCCTATGCAATTATATGTCTATTAATGTTTTCCATGGCTACACGTTATTAATTTTTAATTCATCCAACTATATTTGTATTATTGGTGTTGTCTTTTGAACTTGATTGCCATGTAACAGTTTGGTCTATGACCGTAAATAAACTATTATTATTATTATTATGGAAAAAAAGAATGACTGCAGACTGTGATGCTGGGATTGTTGTCACATTGTTCCTGCTGGTACTCTCCTGGCTATTATACTTCTAAGGAAACTTCCACTTGTTCTCATGCAAATGTATAGCAATCAGCCATTCCCTGGTTGCATAACTAACTCCAATCTGCATAGTGGTGGTCACCCCTCCCCCTCCCCCAATTTCATTTCATTTCAATTCTTGAAAATATTTTTACCTACCCTTTTTTTAGAAGAACCCTAGGTAGCAAAAATTTAAAACAAATAATTAAGCGAATAACGTATATACTTGAGTATAAGTCGACCCGAGTATAAGTCGGGGCCCCTAATTTAACCCCCCCAAAATGGGAAAATTTATTGACTTAAGTATAAGTCTAGGGTGGGAAATGCAGCAGGGCCTAGCAACTCCTCCTTTGTGAGCTGGGGGGGGCGTGTGTGTGATGTTTAAAATGACTTTTAGTAACCGAGGCAAGTGCTTGGGTTGGTGGCTAAAAGTCATTTTAAACATTGAACGCCACTCCCCTGCAACATGGGGGGGGGTCAGGAGAAGTGGCGCACAATGTTTAAAATGACTTTTAGCCACCGACCCAAGCACTTGCCTCAGTGGCTAAAAGTATTGAACCGAATATAAGCCGAGGGCCCCCTTTTCAGCCCAAAATTAGGGCTGAAAAACTAGGCTTATATTTGAGTATATACAGTATATTGAAAAGGGTAAATTGAAACCAATGCTGAAGCGGATTTAAAAGCAGCAGAGCATAACAATCCATTATAGAAACCCTCTCAAACCACCAGTTTCTCCAGAAAAATCGGCCTGAAGACAAGAGAGAAGCTTGCTTGAGAAAGAGAAACAAAGATGGGAGCAGCTTGGCTTCCTTGCGAAAGGGGATTCTAGCTCCTGGGAGCAGCAGCAGAGAAGGCCTTCTCCCACGTCCCCCACCAAGTGCACCTGCGAGGGTGGCAGGATTGAGGGAAAGGCTTCCTTCCCCTAATGATCTTAATGTGCAGGCAGTCTCATAGAGAAAGATAAAGGTCTTTTACGTAGCTTGCAGCCATGCTGTTTATGGCTTTTTATAGGTGAGAAGTAGAGATGGGCATGACCAGGAAAAATGACATTTCGAGTTGTCGTGTGTCGGAGCCAACCCGTTTCGGCTCATTTCCGTTTGTCGCGAAATTTCTCAAAAATTTGTCATTTCGTTTGTCATTTTTTCGTCTGTCGTTAGTACTGGTTTTGGGGGGGTAGCGGGCTCCTGGAGGCACCTCTCTGGGGTGGGTGCCTCCTCGGGCCCGCTACAAAGGGAAAGCGGGCTCCTGGAGGCACCTGGGGTGGGTGCCTCCTCTGGCCCGTTATGAAGGGAAAGCAGGCTCCTGGAGGCACCTCTCTGGGGTGGGTGCCTCCTCTTGCCCACTATGAAGGGAAAGCGGGCTCCTGGAGGCACCTCTCTGGGGTGGATGCCTCCTCTGGCCCGCTACAAAAGGGTACGCATAGCCAATTGGATATGCATACCAAGTTGCAGTGGCAGGCAGAGGCACCTCTCTTTCTTTTGGGTGCCTCTACTGTGACTCACTAAGAAGGACAGCATACTGGCATACTGGTGTACGGTGCACTTGGGCTGGGGCTGGGGCACAAAGTGAGAGAGGACCCCTATGGGCGCCCTCTGGCTCACTAAGAAGGGAAGTGTACTTGCGTGTAGTGCAATGCGAGTACACAGATCTGGCTTAGGGTTAGGGTTAGCGCAAGGGCTAGGCTTAGGGTTACGGGTAAGGTTAGGGTGAGTTAGTGGGGTGCACCTCTGGGTGCCTCTCTGACCCACTAAGAAGGACAGTGTACTGGCGTATGGGTTAGGGTTAGGGTTACGGGTAAGGTTAGGGTGAGTTAGTGGGGTGCACCTCTGGGTGCCTCTCTGACCCACTAAGAAGGACAGTGTACTGGCGTATGGGTTAGGGTTAGGGTTAGGGTTCGGGTTCGGGCTAGGGTTAGTGGGCTTTTTATGCCCGACTGGCACATCCCAGAAGTCTCGGTCAAAACCTGGCCAAGTGGCCATGCAATTGGTGGAATGGCTCCAAAAATTTGCATGGTCCACTCCCATGGCCAGCCCATCATTGCGCAGGTGTAAAAAAATAAAAATAAAAATAAAAATAAAATAAAATAAAATAAAATCAATGGAGACGTTTTGTTGCAAGAAAAACCCACTGCTGCTACTGTAAAAATTCAGGCAGCTTTAAAATAGCTATTTTTGCATGTTTCTGTGGTGCTTTGGTGTGTTTTTGGGCCACGATTTCAAAATAAATATTGCGGTCGCCCCATTTTGGATCTTCCACCCGCACCACATGGCATGGCGAGTTGGCGAGACGACGAGGATGCCCCCCCACCAGAGCAGCCCAGGACAGGAGAGGGGGGGAGGCCGGGGACCCCCCCCCCCCCGAAACCACCCCTCTGGTAGGTGCCCTCACTCAGGCAGGCATATTTTTGCCTGCTTTTTTGGCCGGGAATCGGGTTTTTTTTATTTTTAAAACTTTTTTTCTGTGCCACTTGGCATTGTGTGATCGCTGTGATTCCAGGAACGACAATGACAAATCAGACCCAATTTTTCTTTTATCGGTTCGAGTTCGAGTTCTGGTGGAGTAATTGTCGTTACCGTTTCCGTTACGTAACGGAAACGAGGAACGGAAACGGAAACGAGAATGTCGCCAAGTCGTGCCCATGTCTAGTGAGAAGTAGCACTCTGAATTGTTCCAAGAATGGTACTTTCCTCTGCTTAAGACTCATCTTGCAGGACTTCCTTGGCAGAAGGACATAAATAGGTGAGGAGCTGGGTGGCAGCAGAAATTATTGTGTTTTGTAGTGCTTCTGCTTCCAATTCAGCTCATAAACAGAGACTGCTACTTTTGGGTATTGGTCTGGGAGCTGTAATTAACAAAAAAAGGGCAGCATGGCCCACTGCTTTTCAGAATTGAGCTCCCCAATGAGAGCAGTCCAGGGCCACCAGCAGTTGGATGTTGCAGCGCTTTGTGAAAGCCAAATATCTACAACAAAAGCACAGCTTTCGAAAGAAAGCGTCAGGCAGCTTGGTAATGTTATGACTCCTTTCCTCTAGGAAATCCGGATGTGCAGGTAAAGGGAGCAAGTGCCAAAATCACGTACCAAATATAATTCCCAATTAAAAGGTTCCTTAAAATGGAAGGTTGTTATTCCTTCATTAAGAAATAATTAGTTGTGGTAAGATTTGATTGCTCTTTGCGGATTTTAAATCTAACATCTTCCCCGAAGGCTTAAGATGTCAATAGTGGACCTCTGGTGGAATGTTTCAAGTGTAATTGAGATGCTGTACCAGCTGGGGTCCAGATGAAGAATGCCTTTGAAAATTTAATTGCAGTCACATTGTACATTACATACTTATCTGTCTGGGTTGCTGAAGAGTCCAGGAAATGAAGTCCTCAAGAAAAGTGGGAGTTGACTTAGCAAGGGAAATGCATACCTATAGCCTTTGCAATATGTTTGGTCAAGGAATAATGCAATGTATTTTCCCCTTAACTGCTGGATAGCTCCATGATTCAGGTCTCTGGCTGAAAAGACCAGAGTTTGGACTCAGTGATCCAGAGGGTAACTTCCACCTCTGCAGTTCATCATTATCATCATCATCGCCACCACCACCACAACCACCCACCAACAACAACAACAACTTTTTTTCAGTATTCAAAACCAATTTGAATTTATGGTATTAATGGTTTGGAAAACAGTAACAGAGATTGGGTGATGCTATTCATGATAAAACAACATAGTGTTTATCATGTTTTTTTTTTAATGGAAGACAGTGCGCTAGACTGTTTTTGACTAATCTAGACGTAGATCTGCTGTTGAAGTTAGCAAGCATCAAAGAGTTGGGTCTGTCCAAGCAGAGCTGTCAAGTAGTAGTTATGTTAGCATTTTCCATGTGTCATACTTTACATGGGATAGCAATCCTTCTCATGTTGATGGAGCATCATACATACCTAGTCATTTCACAGCAGGCCCATTAGACTCTCAGCATGGAGAGACCACTTCTACAGTCACATCTTTCCCTCGCTCTCTGTACAGTATATTACAACTGACATATGCTGAAACATATGTATGGCAGAGAAAAAGTGTGGAATAAATAATAATAATAATAATAATAATAATAATAATAATAATAATAATAATAATAATAATAATAATAATAATAATAATAATAATAAACTTTATTTTTCTGCCGCCTTTCTCCCCAAAGGGACCCAAGGCAACTTAAAACAAATTCAAAAAAGTACAATCAAAGCAATACAACATAAAAACAACACAATACCTATAAAATACTATTAAAATACTATACAATATAATACAATAAGAAACAAGATTAAAAACAATAGCTGCAACAAAGTTTAAAAAGCTCCCCAGCCAATAAGACTAAAAAAGGAAGATGTTATAAAAATTTGAAAAGGCTGGAGGCTCAGAAGGCTTGCCTAAATAAGTAAGTCTTAAGGCCTCGCTTGACTATTTCAAGGGAGGAGGCAGTTCTTAACTCAAAGGGGAGGGAATTCCATACTGTCGGTGCCACTACTGAGAAGGCCCTATTTCTTGCCACCGCCCCTCGCACTTCCTTGGATGGCGGTACTCGTAGAAGGGCCTTCTCCGATGACCGAAGGAGGCGGACTGGATTATATGGAAGTAGGTGGTCTCTTAGATAAAAGCTGTCTTACGTCCTAAGATGGCCTAATTAAGGCCTTTTCTTGGTCCCACTGTCCAGTTTCCATCACACAGACCTAAATCAGCAGTAGGATGCTGTAATTTACCGTGAACTCGCCCCCCCCCTCAAACTGTTATATCCCACAAGGGAGAAAATTGATATATAAATTAAATATATACCTATATGCATGTAAACATTCATTCATTCATTCATTCATACAGTACACGGAGAGAAACAACATAAATAGTTATTCTCTCATAGGACAGTGTAAAACTATCACCATGAGTCACCAGGTCATTCACAGATGGAGAAGTGGAATAGCTGTTCCAGCACTCTTTTGGTGTGATTTGAACCTCTGTTCCTGACCAATATCAAGGAGCTTCTTACTTCTCACCCCTTTGTTTAATTCATTGACACTTCTGGCTGTGCCAGTGGTTCAGTAATAGGAGCCCAGTTCTATTGCCATTACTGCCTACCTCTCCATAGTGCTTCTGGGAAACTAAGATGCATATTTTGAAAGTTAGCAGGTCAAAAGCTTCAACTATCTCTGTCGTATGCTCAGAGATTGGTTTGCGTTGCTGCCCACTTCCATTCTTTCATTTGGGGCCGACTCAAAATCGGGCAAATTTCAAAATAAGGAAAAAGAACATGCAGTGGTGCCTTGAATTACCAAAGCCTTGAACAATGAAAAACTCAAATTACGAAAGGAAATCCACTGATATAGGGTAATTTTATATTGGGGGGAGCTGATTTTTTTGTGATTAAAGAAAAAATTCAAGTAATCATTGTTCAAGGCATTCATCAGGAGAGGTAGCTTCTTATAGCCTCTGATTCATGGCTCCCAGGAACAGAAGAGGTCTCCATTCTTCATTAACGAGTAACATGAGACACAGTTCTCAGACTAGAAGAATTGTGATTTCTGAGTGAAAAACTCTCAAGTTTGGGTAAGTACAGTATCAGTGAAATGTTTAGTTAGACCATAATATTTACTTCACAGTGAGTTTCAAGCAAAAACTTTGACCTTTTAGAGTATTTAATCTGCACCCAACACTTAATTTTAAGAGAGCTGGGTTTGTGAAGAAATGGCAAAGCCATTGTGTGTTCTCAGAGAACAGAAGGAAAACAACAAATTAAGTAATTCTGTGGTATTTTTCTCCTTTAGTTACATCTGTTCTCACACCTCTCACCAATGAAATGTTAGTGAGGACTCTTCTTTCTCATTTAAAATGCTTCACTCTCTTGCCAGCCTCTCTCCCTTCTTCTCTTTCTCTCTCTTAGGCTGTAAATTGGTTTTAAATGAGACATGATGGATATGTTTGAAAACCACCCCTTTATAAAATTGCCACCATGCATGCCAAACAATAACAGAAGTTCCTTATGTGCATCAAAGTGTCATCCTTAGAAATACCAGTTAGTTTTAATTATGAGCAGCAAAGAAGGTGAGTAGTTTCTGGTAGCTGATTGGAAGGCTTTTAAGTTCACTGTAGTGTCTTTTGAATGAATACTACATAATACGCAGGCAGTGATGACTCTGGTTATAAACCTATTTCCTGTGTTTATCTTGAATTCCAAAGATTGTGCAATTTTCTGATCCCAATTATCTCCAAAGAAGATAAACTCATTGGGTTTTGTCTAGTACGGTATTTGAATGTACATAAAGGAACACTTTCCAGCATATTCCACAACAAAACATTCTAAAAACTATATACTTACATGATTTATATGCTGTTTTCTACAGATGACTTGCTGGATGAAACACAACCCTCCCCCTCCCCCCAAATGTTACATTAGGAATAAAGTGAAATGCAGCATTAAAAAGCCAAGTAGACTTTCCTGAGAATGGCATTCCTTAACTGAGGTGCCACCTTGGGAGGAACACTCAAAGATGGTCATCTGGAAAAGCACTTAATTTGGGTGGTTAAGTATGTATGGGAGGAGGGCATGTTTCAAATACTGTACTATCTGAAGTCATTAAAGACTAATAAAGTCAACATTAATGCATGGAATTGGACTCAGAGGTGGACTGGGAGCCAGCAAAAACAGTGGAATACTGGTTTAGCATTCCTAACGTGTACTCACAGATAATATTTTCACAGAAATATTCTTTATGAACAAAAGATTTCACACAATTTTAGAAGGCAGCCCTGCAGTAAGCCAATTGTGAGGAGAAGAGCTACTACAGCAGTGATGGCAAACCTTTTAGAGACCGAGTTCCCAAACTGTGATTCAAAACCCATGCTATAGATTCGCCAACACTGTACTAGAGCATCAGCCCCTGGGGCAAAGGTTCCCCAATGCAGGAGATGAAATTAGCAAAGCAGCCCAATACAGTACAAGGTGTTCCAAGTCACACAGATTATTTGTGCTTCTGATGACAGTGATGCTGCAATCAGCCAGATATCTGGTGAGAGTGAGGCCACCTGAGTGCTTTATATCACTCAGTTAGATTGATGAACCAGTCTATCTGACAGATAGTACAGTACTTGCATCTTGTCTAAACTGAGTCTCAGTTTACTGACCTACCTTTATGTGGTAAAAACGTTTTCTAACATTGCAAAGGAAATGTCTAACTAGCACTGGCAATCCTAAAAACATGGAATAGCACTTAATTGTGTTACAGAAAGAAGCAGTTCCTGTCAAGCATACTAAACCAAACCCATTTCAGTGCAGCGACTTGTAAGGAAAGGGTAATTAGTCTGATAGCTGCGAATTGGCTTCTCCTTCCTCAATATATGACAGGTAATGTCTGTTTTTCTAATACTAATGCAAATATTTTATTAGGAAACCACAACTTCACATTGGGTAAATGCATTATTCAGAGATGATTTGTTCTTTCTTTATTGTCTCCTTTTTTATTTTGCTTTGTGTATTTTTATTATTGCCATCTAATTCTATATTTGCATTTGAGCTGAGAGAATTTTATAATTCAAAAGTAGTTCCACTGAGTCAAGACAATCTGAAGGTGATAAGTATCCCTAATTGCTGAGTCAGGCCCTGTTCTCACACCACCAGCCCTACATTTGGCAGAGTTACACAGTTGCCTTGGGCGGGAACTACTGATATTCTCCAGGCTATTCCTTTGAGCCATTCCTCACCTTCAGCTATTGAAGGACAAAGCTATATATAGATATAGTCTGCTCTGGATTCCCTAAACTAGCCTGCGACCTCAGGCACATTCTGTTTGTGTGCACACCATTCAACCACAAGTGTCAGTGTAAGAGTAATCAGTCCTGTTGGTTTCTGTATGTGAAATGTGAAGGAGATGCCATAAGAATGTAAGAACAAAAGAACAGCCTTGCTGGAACAGGCCAGAGCCCATCCAGACCAGCATTCTGTCTCACCCAGCGGCTCACCATTTGCTTCAGGGTATTCCCAAGCAGATGTCTTCACCTGCTTACGATTCCCTGCAAATGGCATTGAAAGATATCCTGCCTATCTCTCCAACCGAGAGGTTGTCCTTAGGCATCCGTAATGATAGCCACTCATACCCTTGTTCTCCATGAACTTGTCCTTTCTTAAAGCTGTCAAGGCTGACAGTTGTCACCACTTCTTCTGGCACAGACCAGTGATCCTCTGGGTAAAAAAGTACATTCTCTTATTTGTTTGAAATCTAGCACCCAAAATTATCATGGAGTGTCCCCTAGTTCTAGTGTTGTGCAATAGGGAAAACAGTTTTTCCTTCTCCACTTAACTGTGTATGATTTTATAAACTTCAATCAGGTCACCTCTTAGGCGCCATCTTTCAAGAGTGAACAGGCCCAGCTGTTGCAGCCTCCCATATCAGCTTCCCAGGTGGCATGAGGAAGAATACCCTTTGGTTCAATCCTAAAATAGTAAATGGATGAAAAAGGCAAACATGGATGAAATTCTTCATGCTCTTGGTATGGTTGGGAAGGATGGAAGTGTTTGGGAAGTGTGTTCCTCAAAACTTCAAGAGCACACGAACAGAGACAGGATGTAGTGAGTGGACAATTCATGGTTAGGGAGAAATACAGTATCAGTGTGCTCAAAATCTCAACTGGCAGCAAGCTGAAAAGAGGAGTGCATGGAGATCAAGGGAAACATATGTTTCAGATATGTTATTGTAAATCAAGTTATTCTCATCTGCCCAGAGCCTGGAAACATTAGTGTCAATGCTGTCACATCAGTGTTAGAGGGATAAAGTATGTACTTGATGTGTTGATGTTAGCATGCTATGTGTCTTCTAAAATTCATGAACGATTGAATTGTTCAGTTAAATGTTTCATAAATTGAAATTATTCAAACTGTAAAAATTTAGAATAATGAGACACATTGTTGCTCAGAAAATTCCAATTGCATCCAAAACAAGTTTAAAATTATGACTGTTGATGGTTAAAAAAAAGAAAAATGTAAAGAATTAAAATTATTTTTATTGGTTGAAATTCTGTTGCTTTAGCTTACTGATGATGTCATATAAAACAAAACTTTCATATCCTTATTGTTACCTTTGAATACCTTTTGTCATGAGGCCCTGGGCAGAAATCTTTCATTCCTAGAATTTATCACTGGCAGCATGATTTTATAGCCAGCAGTGATTTTGGGAAATTCACCACTTCTGCCCATCCTGTGTCCCCCAATGGCTTTCCCACAATGAAAAGGATCTCCTCTCCATGGCTCCACACCTCACATTCTTTGATGTAGCCAGGATTTCTTTTGCCTCTGGTCACCCCCCCCCTCCTGACCACTGCCCCTTTTGGTTTCTGGAGCTGCCTTTCCAGTCTCGGCTCCTATGACCTTCCAACTGTTCATGTTGCTTTCCTAAAGAACAATTGAGCAAGTAGGGGAACTTGTCACGGGGAATCGTGAGATTGCCTTTTGGAGGTTTTAAATCTAGATAAACATTTGTCAGGAGATATTCCAGTGCCATGAATCTTTCTGTAGGTTGAAAGGTAAATTTGATGGCCCTGGAAATAGTAGTTAGCACCATGATTCTGAGTTTTTAAACAGAATCTGTGCTGTGAATGTGTGTCAACTTATATGAACACATTATTAGAATAATGTGACGTTTCTCTTCATCACGACTTATACTGAGCCACACTACATCAGAAGCCGATTATTTTGTGTGTGTGTGTGTGCGCACACACACGCTAATCATTCTGAAGACTGTCATGCGTATAAGGAAGCACAGCAAAACCCATGTCTTTGTTGTGAAAACAAAGAACAATAACAAAACCCCAGCCTATGACTGAAACACAAACACAGAAATAAGCTCCCCTTAACTCAACAGGACTTCTTCTGATTAAACAGGCATAAGATTGGGCTGCAAATTTATCAAGGTTAATTGTACCTGTAAGAGCATAAGATCATAAGAAGAGCCTTCCTGGATTGGGCCAAAGGCCCATCTAGCCCAGCTCCCTGTATCACAGTGGCCCCACCAGATGCCTCTGGGAGCACATGAGACCTATACTTACTAGTTTTGTTTTATTCTGAGCACATGAGTGAGGCAGTGCCTCTGAAGACAAAATGAGTACAGTTTATTTTATCACTTATCGAGATTACTCTCTGTTCACCCTGGAGAATCAGATTAACCATACTAATTGTCATACCCTGAAATGAATATTATTGATTTACAGGTTGCTTCCAAACTGATAAATGGATAAGACTGGGTGTGGGTGTGTAGGGGGGGGGTCCTCATCATCATAAATAGATCCTTGTTTGACTGTGGTTACCTGAACGAGGCTACAGCTGAGGATTTTTCCATACAGTTAAATGTTGTCTTAATAAGCATTTTCTAACCTTCACTGTAACTGGATCTCTAGGTTATGAAAGGGGAAAAAAAGCAAAGTGTGCTGTTTATATACCACTGCATAGTGCTTGAAACACTCTCTGGATGGTTTACAAGTAATTATGCAGCCTACACATTCCCCACTCCACTCCACCCCCCCACCCACCCCCTTGTGCAAGCTGCATTTTATAGACCTTGGAAGGAGAGAAGGCTGAGTGAACCTGGAGCCTGCTGCCTAGAATTGAAAGCTCGACAAAAACAGATTTGCCAAAGGCTATTAGACGCAATATCTAAACCAGGCTTGCCCAAAGTCCGGCCCGGGGGCCAAATCCAGCCCGTCAGGCCATTCTGAGTGGCCCGCGGCTGGCCGGCCCGTCCTCCTCCCTCCCCCCTCCTTTGCTTATGGGTCAGTGGGTGGGGCTTTCAGTGGGATGTCAGGGTCGGGGAGCAACCGGCCCCTGACACATTCTCAGCCACCAAATCTGGCCCTCCTTAAAAAATGTTTGGGCACCCCTGATCTAAACAATACTTCTAGGATCAGAAAAAACCAACTATAAAACTGAGTGGTGTGGCACTTCTTTGTCTTAACCTTTGTGCTTCTCAGGAGCAACTGGATGCCTAGGTTGTCAAATGGGATGCTATACTAGATATACAGCCTGTGCTGATCCAGCTGGCTCTTCCTACATTCCCGGAGATGGGTTTGTTTTTGCAAAAAGAAAGTTATGTGGAAACTTTTGCAGTCAGGGTGTGTATCCTATTAAGGAAAACGTTTCCCCAATTGCTTGCGTAACTGTCAGGTGATAAAGGCTGCCAAAGTCAGCGGATGAACACTTACGGGTAAGATAAATGTCTCATCTTGCTCTGCATTTATAAATTGGAAGTTTGACAGGATCCTCCGGCTCTTCTCTAGCTGTTGGATTTGGGTCCCATGGAATGCTTGAGATAAGAGGTATCTTAGAATGACTGTTGGTTTAGATACAGACAGTGATGTAGGTGGGGGAGCTGGGCAAACCTTCGGCAACATTGGGGAAAGGCCTCTGTTTGTTTATCTTCGCTCCCTTTCAGCCAAAACGTTAGGCTCCTGGCTGTTCAGGGTTGGAATTGCTGTTGAATTCCTAATGTTTATCTACACACCAGGCCCTCAACCACACTGGCAGCTCTGCCAAAAAGACTTCAGCATTTTTTTTGTGACTGGACCACCCTGCCGGTGGGTGAGGTGTGTAATTCAGTCTCAAAGAAAAGATGCCGTGCAGAGGCTGCTTATTATGTTGAAGTGTGTGTGGTTTTCTGAGAGGCATTACTTGGCAGTCCATGAAAAATATTAAACTCCTCTGGACTTGGAAAGGACAGGATGACTTAAATCCATGGTAAAAGGTCTGCAGTTCATCTCTGCTGCTAAGTGTTTGTCTTAAAACTGATGTGGCCATGGGAGGTCTTCCCCACCTCTGAAATTTATCTTCTTCCAGTTGTTGAGGCTAAAGAGCAATGACTGCTGGGAATGATTGCTACTTCTGCCTTAAGGAGGCCAAAGCTCTTCCCACTCACTCCAAAATCCAGTGTCCATAACACATGACAGTATGAAAGTTGGTATTTATTTTGAAACAACAACCCACCACTGAAACAGTGCCACACCAGAATAATGTATTCATGTATATACTGCCCCATTAGTGCACTGCCCTATTCGGAGCAGTAGACATATAACTATGTGCCTTGCCCACTCTATGCATGATGTTAAACCCAAGTTTAAGAACCCTGTAGTTAAACAAAATGAAACAAATGATCATGCAGTGATGTCTGTGTAGACACAAGTATGCCCACATAACACAGCCTAAGAAGTAAAAGGATCACCCACTGGTGAAAATGAGAACTTTCAATAACTTATATAGAAACCATTAGGGATAGGCATGTACCAATGCTTTGGCAGTTTATGCCAATTCACCCTTAGGTCAAATAGGTGCTTGGTGCTTCCCAGCCCTGCCTCCTGTGGTGGGAGCCCACTCAGATGCATGGCCTAGAGGAGGTGCGGCAGGTAAGCTGGGACACAGCCTCTGAGTAGGTTGCTACTGGAGGAGGGGTGCTAGGATGTGCTGAACACCTACCCAAAGAATGAAGCAGGATGAACTGATTGGAAGCCAATGCCCATCTCTAGAAGCCACTAGTGTGGCGGGCTATCACAACTGCGTCATCTTGACACTGCAGTCCTGACATTTAGGGTCCCCAAAGCCTCCCATTTCTAGGTTCCTTTTCTTTCTTTCTTAAGTAATAGTATCATGCATAGTTTTTCTCCTTGATCCTGAAGGCAGTCATTGATTTCCAGTTATTTAGACTGCATTCCCAAGATGAAATATTTTCTCAATGAGTTATGACGACTCTGGCAGCAGATTCACATTCACCCAGGCTGAGCTATTTGTTGCTGTTACTCAAGGCCAGGGGTGTCCAAACTTTGGCCCTCCTGATGTTTTGGAGCAAAACTCCCATAATTCTAAGCTTACATTGCCAATGACAAAGGACTGTGGGAGTTGTGGTCCAAAACATCTGGAGGGCTGAAGTATGGACATGCTTGCTCTAGGCTTTTTGATAAAAGATGTTAGAGCTGTCAAAATGCAAAAAAAATCACAAGGAATCACAGGAATCATAGAATCATAGAGTTGGAAGAGACCTCAAGGGCCATCCAGTCCAACCCCCTGCCATGCAGGAACCCCCATCAAAGTACTCCCGACAGATGGTCATCCAGCTTCTGCTTAAAAACCTCCAAAGAAGGAGACTCCACCACCCTTTGTGGCAGTGTATTCCACTGCCGAACAGCTCTAACCATCATGAAGTTCTTCCTAATGTTCAAATGGAATCTCTTTTCCTGTAGTTTGAAACCATTGCCCCGAGTCCTAGTCTCTGAAGCCGTGGAAAACAAACCTGTTCCCTCTTCAATATGACATCCTTTCAAATATTTAAACATAGCTATCATATCCCCCCTCAGCCTTTTTTTGAAAGGAAGTACAAGTTAAAACACATACAGAAGGAGCAAGGGAGCGGCGGGGGGGGGGAGATAAAGTCAAGACAATAAGCCTCACCTATCTGGACAGCAGTTGTCCATGCTTGAACTTGCACAGAGCCTATGTCACATGTTGCAGGGCAAAGGGAAGAGCCAAGACCCTGGCAGGCTCATATAAGAAGCTGTGCCCAGAAAAGGAATGGAAGCAAAATCAGAAGCTGTTGTAACAAGGGAATCACATACCCCTCCCCCCCGAAACTGGATTAAAATGGATGTAGATGCTAATGTCATCCAGAAAAGTTTGAAGTTGAGCTAGTACCCTGACTGTCTAAAAGCTTGAGAGTAGCATTCTGAGCCAGAGGAAGTTTGTCATCAGGAAGCCCCATGTAACATGTATGCCAGTAATCAAAGTGGGATGTGATTCAGGTGTGCATTGCCATGACCAAGTCAAACATTTCTAGGGTTGGGTACAGTTTGGGATACCTGTCTCAGTTAATCAAATGAATTCTCAGCTACTGCTGAAACACGGTTCTCCAAATCTAGGAATAAATCTAGTTATTTACTAACCTCCAAAGTGGGACAGTAGAACTTTTATCTGAAACAGACTGAATCCCAATTGGCCAATTTTCCTCTTTAATATCAAGAAAACCTCTGTTTAGTCTGGATTTAGTTTCACTGTTTTCCCTTATGTAGTGCAGTGCACATACAAGAGATATCAACAGTCTTGGATTGTTTGTCCTGGGTCTTGGATGCAAAAATATGGCCAAAGCAGTTTTCTTACCGCAGCCATCTAGAAAAATCTGAAATTGGATGCTACCTTTAAAGATGATCTTCTTGGTTCCCCTCCAAAGGAGTGCCTGTTAGCTACACAGTTGGAACCTGCATTTGGATGTAATGGTTTTCAAACTGGCCTGCCACATCAGCCAGAAATTATAGCTATTAATAACATTAGTGTTTAATTTATATCCCAAAGGAACAATATTGTTCTACAGTCCTGTAATTATGATCAAGTTTCTCTATTATCAAATCTAGACCTCTATTTTGCCAAACTGATATTTATCCCCCCCTCCTCCTTCTGTCCATTGACATCCAATGTTGAATACAGTGATACCTTGTATAAAGGAATTAATTTGTTCCAAATGTAATTCTAAGCAAATTTTCCTTTATACAAATTTCCCATAGGAATGCATTGAAAACAGAGTAATCCCTAATTGTGGCCATTTTTATGTTGTATGGATTTGCCCCATAGGCGATTCTGTTAAGCAGATTTCAGCCATCTCCAGAATTTTTTTTGTTATACAAATTTTATGTTATGCAAACCGTTTATTATACGAGGGTCCACTGTATAGGCTTTCCCCTTTTGTTTTAATAAATTTCTGTTTTGCATTATTCTAATTCATACCAGTCATGCTTGTCTTGTAGAATCACCACTCTACCTAATTTTGGTGTTTTCTTCCACTCCTTCTGATCCACTCTTGTCACTGATGTATTCCTTTCTTCCATCACTTATCTTCCTGACACATGGTGTGGTCCGTCTCTCTTCAGGTGCCATTTGTTCTTTAACATCTGCTATGTTTAGGTGATAAGAGGTAACTTCTTGACTTAAGATATGCCTACTAAGGTGTTGTTGGAAAAGATACACTTTATGTGAATTGATTTCAAACCCCTCCACACATTTTACTGAAGTTACTGTACCAGTGGTTTCAGATATTGTGTACTTTCTCCACCTGAAGTTTCTTTCCAAGAGGACAAATGGTATGAATAACTACTAAGCGCTTTAATGTAGGTTGATTCAAGAGGATGGCTGGTCACCTGGTTTTGACAATATTTGGCTTCAAGCTTTATCTGTTTCCTTGAGATAAGAATAGCTTTTAACCGCATATCTTTAAAGTAACAAAAGTCAGCAAAAGTAATTTTTAAATCTTGGCTTAGGAAAAAAGGCCAACTTCAAAGCTTTTTCAAGTTTATTAATTGAAATTAATTTTTAAAACCAGGATTTCTCCTCCCCCCCCCCCCAACAAAATACCTAAAGCAATTAACTTAATAGTTTGACAGAAGATAGTGGGTTGTTTTTTAAAGGTTTAAGTATACAATATGGAAGAAAGGAATCCTCTGATGCTTGGAATGTAGAAGAATGGGGGACATTTCAGCCTTCCAAAACCTTTAAGATATGAAACTTCACCTGCTAAATAAGCAATCAAAGACAGCGGAGAAACATGTTCCCTATTTTAATGTTGCTGTGCTCTCTTTCAAAACTGGACACATGATTAAGTTATTTGATCAGTTATTCAAACCAGCATCTTGGTCATAGCTTTGTGTCAGAAAACAAGGAGCTTATCTTTGAAATGCAGTTATGTCATAAGCTTCAAACAAAGTAAAATAATGCTTCACTCCTTACTGGCTGCTCAAGCCTACCTCCAGCATTCTCCACATGTGTGTTGCAGATGTACATTTTCTGTCTGTTATGAGCAAGGGAAAATTATGCATTAAGCATTAGTCTTTCTGTTGGCAGTTGTAGCCTTTCAGTAAAATAAAGTAAAAGCAACATCTTCAACTACTTCTGTTTACATAGGACTACTAACAGCACAACCCCATGCTTGTTTAGTTGGAAGTACAGTACAGTAAATCTATATTTGACGGGACTTAATCAGCTGGAAATATTACATTTTCTACAGGGCTTTGTCTGGAAAAACCAAAAACAAAACAAAAACCACCAAGAGCCAAAAGGTAGCTGTGTTAGCCTGTGGCTGAACTCTGTTGTTGTTTTTGTGTTGCTCCAAGGAATCATACCTGGATTTCATTCATGCTACTTGATGCTGTTCAGGTGATCTATAGTTCTTTTCCTGTTGTGATGAGTTGCTTCCAGTTTAGGGCAACCATGGTGGTTTAGGTATCTGGCTGCAGAGCCAGAGGCTGTGGGTTTGATTCTTCACTGTGCCTTCCTGAAAAGGGCCAGACTCAGTGATCCATAAGGTCCCTTCCAGCTCTACAGCTCCAAGGAGATGATAATAGTCTAACATTAACAGCGGAGCTAAGCTTTTGCAGACTCAGACCTGTTGCTTTCTTTATGGGACCAAGCATGTTTGACCTTTCAGTTTTCTTGCTGCTTTAAACTTTTCTTTTTGTTTTTGTCTTTCCCAGTGAGTCTTGTCTTGTCATAATGCACAAAGCACAATAGCCTCAGCTTTTTCATTTTTGCATCTAGAGAGAGCTTAGGCTTAATATGGTCTAGTTTACGTATTTATCTTTCTGTCACTCTGTGTTAAAGCTCCCCACCCCCAGCACCATATTCCAAATGAATCTTTTTTTGCTTTTTAGCTTTCTTCAATGTCTAGGTTTCAGATCTGTACTTGGTAATTGGAAATACAGTTGTGTTTATTATCTTGGCCTTGGTTTCCAGGGACACTTTACTCACTTCAGCAAAGAAAGCTGGAAATACGGGACAGTGTTCATTTCAACAAGAAAGTCAGGCGAAAGCTTCTTTGTGTTGCCATCTTTCTCTCCTCCACCACCACAATCACCACTACCACCACCACCACCACCACCACCACCACCACCACCACCACCACCACCACCACCACAACAACAACAACAACAACAACAACAACAACAACAACAACAACAACTGAATCTTGTCATTCCAGAAAAATTCTGACAAATGTTGAAGCAGTGTTGTAGAATTGTAGTGACTGAGGATTCTAATTGCTGATTAAGAGAAGTAACAAAATCCTGCTCAGGTCCACTTGGGTTGGTTTTGTTGGCCAATGCATCCCTGAAGGGTCAGCCTGTGTTGTCTTTGGCCAGCTCCACAGTCTCTAGATGCTCCCAGAAGAAGGGAATGTTAAACCACTTCTGAGTCGAGATAGGAACAAACCACTATTTCAATGGTTTATGCCAGTTTGGATGATGGATGAACACTTTGTTCCTTGATTCATGCCCTGCCCTTTCTGGCAGTTGCTCACTCAGAGGCAGCCTCAAGAGGAACTGAAGCAGGGAAGCTAGGCTGCTTCTTCCAAGTGGGCATCCACTGAAGGGCTCCGGGGAGCAAACCATGGAACACTAGTTTGGCTGTCATTTAAACCAGCATAAACCACAGAACCAGTTGTTTGTGCGATCCATACCTCTGGTTATTCTCTACTTGGAAAACCCTGAAAAGTGTAATCATAAGTCAGAAATTAGAACAGATTTGACAGCACATGTTTATTGTTATATAAAATTGTGTCCCTTATCAGTTCTAGCAATACATTTTGAAGTGTGGAATATTTTACTATTTTAATGTTCAGTATGTAGACAGGAGTCAACATAAGGCAACATGTGGAGTGTCACTTTCCTTTCTGGATTCATGTTGGCTGAGATCATGAGAAAGTACACCCTGATTTTTTAATCTGGTTTAGAGGTGTTAATTGCATTGTGATGATAACAAGTGTACATTAGATGTACACAGAAAAGCCATTTTCTCTGTTATTAATTCACGTATTTCCAATGTGAGATGTGTCCTTTAGAATGGGCAAAGGAGGTGGTTGGGTGGCTTTTGTACAAACTCTTATCAAAACAGCTGTTTCATGAGCATTCTCCTTTTACAAAGTCCAGTCGCAAGCATTAATTCTGCCAAGATTCATGCTGTTTTCCTGCCCCACCCTCCTTTCTTTTTCGTATCTTCTTTCCAGCTCCAGGCTTTCACCACTCACCCACTCGCTCGCTCACTCGCTGCATTTACAGGTTGCTGCTTTTGATTTCACTCCTCTGTCATCTTTCCCGTCTTGTCCATTTTATCTTTTACCCAGCCTTCATAGAATTTGTCTCTTCTCCCTCCCCTCCCTTTGTTTTTGGGTTGGGGACTATTCCTAAGTACTATTTAGTATTTTCCCACAGCTTCTGTTTTTTCTCTCTCTCTCTCCTCCTTTGCTGTCTTTTCTAAGCTGCATTCTCCATACCCTTTCTTCAGGCTCTCTTAACCTGTTCTATCACAGATCCTTCCTTCCTCCTCCTTTCCTTGGGTTTCCTGTCTCTTAGTGTCCACACTTTTTGCTGGCCTTTCCCCTGTCTTCATGTCATTGTTCCAGATGTTTCTCCAGATCTTCTGAATAGAGGTTAGATAGATTCAGCGTATAGATGAGACGAGTGCTGTGGCAGCAGTCTGTATATCCGACCACCTTACAGTGATTGGCTCTGCATGTGCAGAAATTTCATGCATGCAAGGGCCTTTCTGTGCAGTCTGTTTGTTATCCTCAGCTATTTTCTCTTTCCCTGAACAATCCTCTCATGATTAAAATAATCTGCTGTCTCTGCAATTTAAGCAACTTAAAAGAGCTTCCTTCACCACTTTTCAAATAATCAGCTGAAGTACCACACTAGTTGAAAGACATTTAGCTACACAGCATGTTAATATTGTCTTTACTTTTCAAGGTTCTTCTACTATTTCTCATTATTTTTCTGCAAAGACGATTTAGAATAAACTAGAATGATTCTGATCCTAACCTTCTGAAGCAGATTACAAATGATTTTTAACCTATTTGTTTACTAGTTCATTTGTACCTTATCTTTACATCTGTGGGTTTCTTTTTCCTGTTCCTCACACTCCTGTAGTGCCTCGTTCAATATATCACCAAATGTCATGCTGATACCTCTTCCTGCAGGAGGAGCTGTGTGATGAAGTACAGTGGTACCTCGGATAACTACTTTAATTCATTCTCTGAGGCAATTCGTTATCCAGAAAAAATCGTTATCCAAAACACGGTTTCCCATTGAAATTAATGGGAAACTGATTAATCTGTTTCAGAGGTCTGAAAAAAGACAAAAAAACTGTTTCCCCCCCCCCCCCGACCTCTTTATAAAGTGCACTTTAAAGGCATGCAGTGCTGGAACACCCCCCCAATGCAATGCAGACACGGAGAAATGACACCACCAAGCCTAGGTCAGCCTTTTCTGGCCCAAAGCGCAAAGGGGGGGGGGAATCCAAACAGACAAACATAAGCATAAAACCATAAAGCCTAGCCCAGCCTTTTCCCACCCAAAATGCAAAGAAAGGCAGTGCAAAGATTAATAAAAGGTAATAAAGTCCCTCAGCAAAACATATCCAGAATGGCTCCAAAACACCATGAAAAAAAGTTCTAACTCCTCCCTCCCCTGCACAAACAACTGGGCCTGCAATGCATCCTGGGTATACTTTTTTTGGAAGGCATTTTGTAACATTTATTATCTGAGGCAGCCCATAGGGAACATTCATTATCCGAGGCAACCCTTTACCCAGAAATTCCCATTTGTTATTCAAAAAAATCATAATCAGGGGCATTTGTTATCCAAGGTATTACTGTATTTCCTAAAGCTGGACCCAGAGCGAATGGAATTGCTTAGTGGCTCATGCAATCATTTCCCCTACATCTACTTTTATGTAACTTCTAGAAATCCCGATACTGTACGTTCCTTGTTGACTGGGCCAAACCATCTTCAATATGTTCCTTCTGTTTTCCTTCTACAAACAAAACTTGTGCCCGTGCCCTGTCTTTTCCTGACCTGACTTGTCAGTCATATCTTGCCCTAATATTGATATGTTTGAAACATTTTTAGGATTAGAAAAAGACTAAAAGGGGTGTTTTTAGGTTTTGGTTGTAAATGGTATTGCAGGGCTTGCTGTTCAAAATGCTGCTTGATGGAGTTCCTTCATGCCTTTCTGCTGACCCCATGGTCCTGCCCCCCTGCCTCTAACCTGGGCAATCACTCTTTCCCATGAATCCACAACAGTCATTAGGCAGGGTCTATAACGGGGAAATTGTGTGCACCTGGGGATTCTCCATCACGTTCAGAAATGACAAGTTGCTGTTCACTAAGAGAGAGAACTCCCTTCCCATACTCAGTGACTGAGACAAATTAGGCAGGTAGTCATTATACCTTTTAAAACTCAGCACATCAGCATAGTTAGAAAATGACGACTGCTACACACCTGTTTTTCACAAGCCCACATATATTGCAGTGTATTCATAGATGCGTAGCTATTTCTGGCCGAACGTTCTCAAACTATTAATGGGGGGGGAGGTTCGTTGATGTTATCCAGATGTTGATAAATAAAACTTAACTGGCAGTCTTTTCCTTAATTGTCATCTTCCACATTGTGGGTGGAACCCAGGTGAGCACAATGTTTTACTTGGTCTGATGGGTTGAACAAATAAGACAACTGACAGAAGCAATTCAATAATGATCGAAGTAGAGTAGACGATCTAGGTTATTATGACCTTCTCATCAGTAAATCACAGGACTGACAATAAATGTAACTGTTTGATTTTAGTTCATTCACAAAGGGCTTCTAGAATAAGTGACAAAGCTCTGTTAATTCCTGGTAGAAAGTAGGATACAGTATTTGGTGTTTCATTCAATATGTAGGAAGTCAATATGTTTTGTGTTTGCTGTTATCTCTGCGAAGGCTTTGAGGTCCTAGCCAATGATGACCTTCCATTGATGGAAGGCTCCAGCAGATGTTTCCATTAATGGACTATAGAGGAGGGGAAAAACACATCAAGACTTTAATGAATCCATATTTATACACCTTAAATTAGTATTTCTTTAGCAAGGAGGGAGAATTAATGCTGCTTTTTTATATACATAATTTGTACCTGACATTGCTTTTCTTTTGACTGTTTAGGCAGCTGAATTCTTTTGTAGAAAAAGCATACACAAGGGTATTGAGCTGTGAAATCAGGCACTATACCTGGGAAGGTGTGATTACCTATCTCTGGAGTACCAAGTGTGACAAATCACATTGGGAGTGGGTACTAGGGCTGACTAAGTAAGACACATTTGAATGAAGCAATACAATAATAATAAAAAGCTGCCATCTCTGCCATAACAACATTGCATATTTCTCCACAAGCCTCTGTTGCTAAGTGATGTGGTAAAATTCACCCATAAATTATGTTGCATGGTGTATCAGCAGACAATGTAGAAGTATGCATTATTTATATTGCTTCTGGGAATTGATATACATAAAAATGATATTTAAAAATCTTAATTGTCCCCCCACCTCCCATTCTTTTGTTTTAGATACAGTTGTACTTATCTGCAATGATAATACTAACCTCTGCCTCCATGAAAATGAAATATACATCACTAATCTTGTGTGGTCAGCATAGATTTCACCGTACTGGCACATTGCATAAAGTATGGAAATTGCACTATGGCAATTAAGAAATAATGCACTACGAATACACAGCACTCCATATACAGTATGTGTGCTGTTTTGTCTGGTAGTGTAAAGAAGGGGAGTGGGACAAGATACAACAGACATACTGAACAACTAAGTGCTAACTTTTTCTATTCCATTCATCCATGTGTACTCTCACAAACTTTCCACTGTGTGCCTGCTTTGTTGTTGTTGTTGTTGTTGTTGTTGTTGTTGTTGTTGTTGTTGTTGTTGTTGTTGTTGTTGTTGTTGTTGTTGTTGTTGTACTTTAAAATACTGATCTGGAAAAGATGCAAATTGCTGTCTTGTGCATTTGCTAAATGATGGCAGAAAAGAAAGGGCTTATTAATATTAGCATGGCTAATTCTATTTTTATTTTTTAAATCTGCCTAGATAAAAAGCCTGTTCAAAGCCCTTCCAGTGCCTCACAGTCCTGCCAGTGTGTACCAGCCTGCATAGAAGTAGCAGATGATTTGGCATGTCATTCCTGTTTAGGATTGTTCCTTTAATGTTGAACCCAAATGGAATCACAAAAGGTGCAGAAAGATTTTGACATATGATGTGTGGTATTTCTTCCTTCCTTCCTTCCTTCCTTCCTTCCTTCCTTCCTTCCTTCCTTCCTTCCTTCCTTCCTTCCTTCCTTCCATCCTTGGCTCTAGAACAAAACTCACTTTATCTAGTGTTCTGAACCATGTTGCATTCAACCCTGTTCTGAAGGGATGCCGCCTGGTTTTACTTACTGCCAAAGCAATCTTATCCACTTCTACCAATGAATAAAGGAGGTGGTACTATTTGTGATAATATTTTTCAGTGGATATATCAGCCTGCTGCAAAGCTCAGTGGTTTAAGTATCTGGCTGTGGTTTTGATTCCTCACTGTACCTTCTGACTGCGTGACCAGAGATAATCCCCGTGACCTCGAGATAATCCCCAGAAAAGGAAAAGGGGACCTTCTGAGCATTCTCTACCTGGCAAGCACGGGAAAGGGGTTGGAATGAGTCAGAACTGACTTAATGGCACAAAATATAGGGTTAGTGTTTTCTCTCCTTTGTTATTTAGGAGAGGCTGAAACTTCCGGGAGTGGTTCTCTGGAGTTTGGGGGCTTGGTGTCACCAGTATACAGATGACACCCAACCCTGCCTCTCCTTATTACCTAAATTTGAGGAATCTATCTTGTCTCTAGATCAGTGTCTGGTATCAGTAATGGTTTGGATGGGTGTGGATAAACTGAAACTTAATCCATAAAAGAGAGAGGGGCTCCTGGTCAGTCAAAAGGTAGATCAGGGAACGGAAGTGCAGCCTTCATTGGTTGAGGTTACACTCCCCTTGAAAACCAAGTACAAAGCTTGGGGGTTCTCTTGAATTTGACTCTGAGCCTCAATGCTCAGGTTCCAGCAGTGACCAAGAGTGCTTTGCACAGTTAAAATTAAAACATCTGTACCCATTTGTGGAGAGGTCTGATCTGGCCATGGTGAGATGTTCCTAAATTACATCCCAACAGGATTACTGTAACATGCTTTACTATGTGGGCTGCCTCTGGAAAGTGTCTAGAAACCAGTGGGCCCAAAACAAGGTGGCCAGATTACTGACTGAGGCTGGTTACATGGATCACATACTTACCTACCCAACCTCATTACAGTAGCTCCAGTGGCTGCCAATCCGTTTCTGGACACAATTCAAAACCCATAAATGGCTTGTTTCGAACCTCTTTTGGGGGCATGTTTACTTTTCTGAGGCTGCCTGGGCATTATGATCATCAAGTGATGCCTTTCTCTCAGTCCCATCACCTTGACAGGTGTGTTTGGTGGGTAGAGAAAAGAGGGCTTTCTTTGTTGTTGACCCCTTCCCCCCCAGGATGGCCCCATCTTGGCTGTCCTTCAAAGAGGCAAATAATGTTATATTCAGGCAAGCTTTTCCTCACTGACTGGTTGCCTGAGTGGGAATTCTGGAGTTTTAAATGGATGGTGGTGCCTCACTGCTTTCAGGGTGTTTTTAGTATTGCTTTTGATTATCATTTCTTAGAGTGGTATCTTTTTGATCTTTTGTAATTTTTGTATACTATTTTTTACCTTTACATTTTGTCCTTTAATGATGTAAGCCACCTTGGATCCATTTAAAGGAGAAAGACAGGGTAAAAATATCATTTAATCCTACTTTTGGTTGAAATCTTCATCTGATATTTCTCATTTTCCATACCTCCTGCTGCAGCCCTAGTCCCATGTTCTAGCTGTTCGCAGTGAAGTTTATGGGCACTTTTTAGGCCAAGAGCAGAGGCCACCTAAGATGGGAGCTTGGGAGTCCTTCCTTCTATAAATGCTGCTTTGGAGATAGCTCATTTTCTTTTGCAGTTGACATTGACTTGCATCCAGGCATGACAGTTGAGTTACACAATTTTTCTTAGGGTTGTTCTTGTTGCAGAGTGTATCAGAACTCTTACATAATGGACACAAGTGACACTGGATGCAGGGACTGGTTCTCCCTGATTAACTTGCGGGATTGGTGGAGTAGTTTGAAACTTTATTCTGCTTATGTTATATGGTTGTTGATGTACTATGTCTTTTTTTATTCCTATTATTATTATTATTATTATTATTATTATTATTATTATTATTATTATTATTATTATTATTATTATTATTATTATTATTAATTATCATCACATGTATTTTGATTTGGTATGTCTGCGGTTTGTATGTTTGGGCAAGTTGTTTTTTGCAACATGTTGTACACCACCTTGAGTTCCCGCGGGAAAATTGGGTGGTCAACAAGTACAAAAATAAATAAATAAATAAATACTGTATATACTCGAATATAAGCCTAGTTTTTCAGCCCTTATTTTGGGCTGAAAAAAGTGGCCCTCAAATTATATGCGGGTCAATACTTTTAGCCACTGAGGCAAGAGCTTGGGTCGGTGGCTAAAAGTCATTTTAAACATTGCATGCCGCTTCTCATGACCCCCCTCTGCATCACAGGGGAGTCTAGGGTGGGAAATGCAGCAGGGCCTGGCAAGTGCTTGGGTCAGTGGCTAAAAGTCATTTTAAATATCACACATCACTCCTCCAGCTTACAAAAGAGGAGCTGCCAGGCCCTGCTGTATTTCCCACCCTAGACATACTCGAGTCAATATGTTTCCCCAGTTTTGGGGGGGTTAAATTAGGGGCCTCGACTTATACTCGGATCAACTTATACTAGAGTATATATGGTAAATAAACTGTGGCCATTTCAAACTCACAGAGCTGATCCGCCAGACTACCTTGGCTAATGTCTGCAAACAGCATGAAATACTTGTCACATTCTTTTCTGCCTTGTCTCTGAGCTCTAGTGTAGCCTTCCAAAAGTGAATGCTCATGTTTCCCTCTTATTGACATTATCGTTTTAACAGAAAATGGCAGAAATGAATCCTGCCAGGGTCCACTGCAAGCCATTCCCACTTGTCTCAGGTGAGCAACTTCAAATGTAATGACACATGAAGCTTATGCAGCATTTTCCCTCTAATGGTGAATGTCTCCTGTTCTGACCACATGAAATGGGTTTTACATTTCTTTAAAGAGGAAGGCAATTCTCTCCTTCCTGCTGAAATAAGGCTCTAGTGTGTTTGCTTCTCTGCAATTTACTGTGGAGGGAAAAACAACCCTCTGTTCCTATGACTTTTTTCAAAAGTGTTGCCAGTAGCTAATGGTACTGATCAGATTTCAGTGCTGAAAACAAGTCCAGCAGCCACTGGACATTTTGTAAGGTCTTCGGCACCCCTCAGGAGGTTCAAGTGCATAGTCAGGTGTAATAAGGTGTTATAAATGAAGCTACAGCCGTGGAAATGCACCATTGGCTGCATCACAACTGAGCAGAAAAGTGCTTCATCCAAAATGAAGGGATTTAGGTGAATGGCAATGCAAACCTATGCACATCATATTTAATTAATCCTTATTTACATGAATGGCTCTTACTTCTGGGTATGTGTGTGGGAGTTTTGTGCCCTGAAAACTGAGCTTTGGCACTTGAAGGTGGAGCCAGAGGTTGGAAGTTCATTCTCTCATCAGGCAAAAAGCCAGCCTTGGGGGCCTTCTATAAGCTGCACAGGCTCAGGATGCCCCCAGAAGAAGGGAACGGTAAACTACATTCGATGTAGAAAACCTTGAAATGGTTTATCATAAACTGGAATAAGCTTGATGACACATAATTAATTAATTGGTGTTTTGGGCTGCAGCCTAAATGGGTCAAGGCTTGAAATTTGTGTTGAAATAATTCAGAGGATTTTGAAAAAGTAGCCTTGAAATGAAAGTGCTTTTAAAATGAAGGCTTGAACAATGGTTTACTATAGTAATTTTGTGCTTATGGAACTTTATTTATGTAGATAAATAAAGCTTGTAGAATTATATTAGCTGATGTTTCCGGGAATTATTGAAAGACTCTCCTTTGATGCTCAAGTTGATACAAGGTTGAAAGACCTTGATACTCAGATAAACTTTGATATGATTGTGAAGGATTGTTGGGATTTGTTCAGCAAATAACACTTAATTGGAATATATGTCAGTTGCGATGGATACAGGCTTCTGCTTTTCACAATGGAGAGAGGTGAAAAGTGGTATGCCCCAGGGCTCTGTCCTGGGACCGGTGCTTTTCAATCTGTTCATAAACGACCTGGAGACAGGGATAAACAGTGAGGTGGCCAATTTTGCAGATGACACAAAACTTTTCCATGTGGTAAAAACCAGAGAAGATTGTGAAGAGCTCCAGAAGGATCTCTCTAAACTGGGGGAATGGGCGGTGAAATGGCAAATGCATTTTAATGTAGCCAAATGTAAAGTAATGCATATTGGGGCAAAAAATCCAAACTTTATCTATCAACTCATGAGCTCTGAGTTATCCGTGACGGATCAGGAAAGAGATCTTGGTGTGTTGGTGGACAGCTCCATGAAGGTGTCTACCCAATGTGTGGCAGCGGTGAAGAAGGCCAATTCCATGCTAGGGATTATCAAAAAGGGGATTGAAAATAAAACAGCCAACATTATAATGCCATTATACAAAACAATAGTAAGGCCCCACCTGGAGTATTGTGTACAATTCTGGTCACCGCATCTCAAGAAAGACATAGTGGAACTGGAAAAGGTGCAGAAGAGAGCGACTAAAATGATTACTGGCCTGGGGCACCTCCCTTATGAAGAAAAGCTAAAACATTTGGGGCTCTGTAGTCTGGAAAAAAGGCGCCTGAGGGGGGATATGATTGAGACATACAAAATAATGCGGGGCATGAGTAAAGTGGATAGAGGGAAGCTCTTCTCCCTCTCACAAAATACCAGAACTAGGGGACATCCACTCAAATTGTGGGCTGAGAGAGTAAGAACAGACAAAAGAAAATATTTTTTCACCCAGCGTATTGTTAGTCTGTGGAACTCCCTGCCACAAGATGTGGTGATGGCATCTGGCCTGGATGCCTTCAAAAGGGGATTGGATAGTTTCCTGGAGGAAAAAGTCCATCACAGGTTACAAACCCTGATGGAGATGTGTAACCTCTAGTCTTAAAACCAGGGCACTTCAAAGGCCAGTTGCAGGGGAGTGGTATCAGGAGACAGGTATCTTGTCTCATGCACTCCCAAATGCATCTGGTAGGGCCACTGTGAGATACAGGAAGCTGGACTAGATGGGCCATTGGCCTGATCCAGCATGGCTCTTATGTTTTTATGTTCTTGTGCTTTTTCCTTGGGGTCTATAAAGTTCTGTAGGGTTTTTCAGATTTATTCTATCTTCTCTTATTAATCTTTGACTTATTTTTTGCATTTCAAAATGTATTAGTAATGTTTTGCCAGTCCTTGAACTCTTGCATTGTTTGGCAGAATCACAGTAGGCAAAATGAAGATAACTACCTAACATAAAATGTTAATTATTATGCTACGAATGAAGATTAGTGAAGAAGAGTTCAGTTGGAAAGTTAGAACTTCTCAATTTATATTATATTACATAGCCAATCAATTAAGATATATGCCTGATATCTCAGTCGAACAAACTAATTTGGAAACATAGAAGCACAGTAATTGCATTTGAGCACAATAAATATTTTTGGAGAGAATAGCCATGTTAGACTTTTCAAGAATTCCATGCAAAAATCAAAGAAAAATAAAACAAAACAAAAAATGCAAAAGACGCAAAACATGTGGCACCTTAAAGACTAACATTCATATTTTAATGTAATGTTTCGTGGACATGTCCACTTCTTGAGACATATAGCAGCATAATGAGGTGTGCAATATAATATGTTTCATACTAAATATTCATTGGCTGTTGTATGTAGGCGTATTTGCATGAATGCCCGGTTGTAAATTCCGATAGAGACAGAGCTGGGGTGAGTGTGGTAGAGGAGGGGGGAGAGGAAGAGGGGAGTTGGTTTTGAAGGCAGTTTGTTGATATGTAGGTGTTGTTTTATGGCCATGTGGTAAAAAAACAGACACAAGTTCAGAGTAGGGTGAGAGGGGTGGGTTGGAAGAGAGGGGGGAGAGTGGGAAGGTTTTTACCTTTTGGTGGGAGATGAATTTCCATGGGGGGGGGAGAAACAGTGGTGATATAGTAATATTACATTTGATAATGACTCAAGATACCTTGGCTTATGTTTAATCCATTCTTGTGTGTGTCCATCATGCAGATGAATTTTATCTCTGCTATTTATATTTCTATTCTTGATTTGTAATGATTCTGTTCAAAGATGGTGACCTTCAAATCCTTCAAGGAGTGGCCTGGTAGACTGAAATGGTTTGAGACAGGTTTCTGCATATTGTGGTTTCTTATGTCAAACTTGTGTCCATTGATGCGGTTTCTTAGAGATTGTCCTGTTTGTTTCACAGTGGTATCCAGAAAGTTCGCCTGCTTTGTGGATCCATATGCATGACTTTGCCAATCTCCCCCCTCTGTTTCAACCCACCCCT
Source organism: Phrynocephalus guinanensis (assembly GCA_037367245.1). Classification (NCBI taxonomy): domain Eukaryota; kingdom Metazoa; phylum Chordata; class Lepidosauria; order Squamata; family Agamidae; genus Phrynocephalus; species Phrynocephalus guinanensis. Next base: position 90,038,773 of record CM074734.1, read on the forward strand.
CTCACCCTGCTCTGAAATGGTGTCTGTTTTTTTTTACCACATGGCCATAAAACAACACCTACATATCAACAAACTGCCTTCAAAACCATCAAGTTAATTCTGACTTATGCTGACCCTTTGCAGGGTTTTCCAGGTAAAGGATACTCAGAAGTGGCTGACTACTCCTTTCCCTTTGGGCCATTCTGGGACTGTGCAGCTTGCCTAAGGCCATGAAAGCTGGCTCTACTCATAGGAGGAACAGTGTGGAACCTGGCTCCAGAGCCAGATATCTAACCCACTGAGTTGTCCAGCCAGCTTCATACAAGATGGTAAAAACACAATTTAACATATACACCCCCCCCACCCCCTTCTTAAAAAACACACTTGCAATTTGGAATGGATTTAGAAAACTATTTAGCCCACCAGTTTCCCCATTACATCTGGTGACAGAACTGGAGTAATTCCAAGTAAAGCTAAAAAGATTGATTGAGAATTTATTAAGAAAGAGGCAAGTTATTAGAATGGTTACTTAGAAAAAATAAAGAATAAATAGCAAGTTTAAAAAATAGGTATAGATAAAGCATCGTTGTGAATAATATTATTCTGAGAAAATGGTGGACAAAGGTACTGAGTAAAAGAAATGGAAAATATAGGGAACTCACAAAATATGGAGGAATTTTATTATGAAAGGAAAATGAAGGTGAAAATAATTTAATGAAAGATTCAAGTCTTCAAAAAATAATAATCCAGTTTATGAATGTGGGACATTGTACTTCAGTACCCATGATTCAAAAAGCCAAGAAATGGCCCATGTTCCTGCCCACGTTGCCAGCAGGAAAAACAATGCCAAGCTTGACATAGCAAAAGGCACCAATGGAGTGTTGGAGGCACCAATGTGTGTTGGAGGCACCAATGGCAGCAGTCTAAATGGTCTGCAGGATACCCTGTTTTGCCCACCACCATCCACCACTGAGGTGCTGATGATAAAGGTGTCAGCTTCTAGGATTATGAACAGTAGTGGTGTTGGGGGACTCCTGTTCAACACCTGGACCATTAGCCTGTGAAGTGTCCCAGAGTTCCATGATCCAACATACTATTTAAAATACATATGAAAAACCTGAAAGAGGCTGTCTGGAATCTTGTGGTCTAGTACTGCCAGTGTGCTGAGACATCCATCTCCATCAGTTTTCTAAAACATTCCAGGAGGCCTGTCTCAGCAGGGACAAAAATTAGAGGCCAAGATGCAGTGAAGGGCATGGAAGAGATAAAGGTGAGATACACCTGATGTGTGGACTGGCTGGAGACACATTCTGATTGGCCAGAATGCTAAGCTATGGAAAGAGATGCCTCGAAAATCTCATACAGTACTTTAAGTTGCCGAATGGGGATAAAACAGTTGGTCCTCGGCCTCACCGAAGCCGCCACTGCTGCTGGAGGAGAAGAAGGGCTGGGAGTTCAGGGCTGGCCTCTCTGGTTAGACAGTCGGCTCAGTCTTGTAAAAAATCTGGCTGCAGAAGTCTGTTCCACAATGGAAGCATTTTAGTTGGGGAGCTGGACAGTTGTGGGACTCTAATGGTAAGCATAGGGTTGTTCAAAACTTGGAACGTCAGGTTAAAAATCAGTAAAACTTAAATGTTAGACATTGTTGCTATGAACATTAACAAGTGGAGGTGTATAACTTGTGGACTATAATTCCACTGCCTTCCCCTCTCTTTGAAGAGACATTTCATTTACATCCCTGGAAGGAATCTCCTGTCCCAGTCAAATTTGTTTTAAATTGCTGTTTTCAAGGGTCTTTTTCATCATCTGGAACGGATTAATCCACTTTCCCATTACTTTCTATGGGAAAAGTTCATTTGACTTAAGTCATGTTTGACTTATGTCTAGACCTCTAGAACGGATTAATGATGTAAGTCAAGGTTCCACTGTATGCAGAACGGACCACTGACACCACCTGGGCTTCCCTGGTGAGCACCGGCTCAAATATTACATCCAAACTGCGTACCTTACACAACTTTTTGTTTTGGGCAGTCCTTTTTAAAAATTATATTACAGAATGCCTGCTGGGCACCAACAATATAAGTTAAATTATAAAACTATATTATTAGAAGCAAAAGATCAGAAAGTAACTTAAATTGTTTTGGGAATTTGATATGGGAGGAGAGATAAGTACCAAGTCTTTGAAAAATACATGGAACTTTAGAATAATTAAATTTATTGATTATTCTATTCACCTATAAAAGGAAATGTGTATAGGTTTAGAGTTCTGTGTATGTTATTCTTGAGTTCCAAAGTTGCAAAATAATGAACTATAGCTAGAAATGGGCACAAACCAAAAAACTGTGGTTTGTGATGGTTCGTGTTCCTGGATGTCCACAAACCACTGAAACATAAATCATGACACACACACACCCCCAAAAAATACCCCAAACAAACCTGTGTGTGGCTCATTTTTCCAGCTTGTGCCTTGGGGGAGGGGAACTTACCTCTCCCCCCACCCTGCGCTGCCAAACCAACCCCCTTTCCACTTCCTCCATCACTTCCCTCCCTGGTCCTGTCCCCTCCTCTGCTGCTCCTACTGCCACTATCTTCAGAGACAGCAGCCTGGCTTCCCACCCAGGAGCTGTGCTTGCTGTCTCTGAAGATGGTGATGCCAAAAGAGGAGGTGACAGGACCAGGCAGGAGGTGATGTGGGCAGTGGGAAGGAGGAGGGTGGACATCCATCTTGTCAAAGCAAAACAAAGAATCAGATGGAGGGGGGAAAGTTGATGCTTTGTTTCACTTTAGCAAAATAGGTTGGACCAACCAAACCACGAACCAGCACGGTTCATGTTTTTTTCCCCAGTTCATCATTCAGCTGGTTCCCCTCTCTAGATATCACTACGCATTACTAAGTAAATTAACTTCAGCATTGTCCAAAGACAGGGGTATTTGTTCTCATTGTTATGTACTGTAGATATTTATAGCATGTAACAGAGCCAAACTATTAAATGTGACAATATTTTTGTGCTCATTTTTCTTTGGAAGAATTATTTCCAGGTTCAGTCTCCCTCATTTTACTGAGTGGGTTATTTTTAAGTGGATATGTTTCTAAGACTAGTCTGTTTTAGAAATAATAGGGACAAGCTTTCTATATATTCACTGTCAGATTTAGATGGTGGGAGCACATGAGAAAAATAAAAGGTATTATACAACAAGGTTTTTTTAAATCCATAGTGTATCTCATGTTCTTTGATACGTTATGGTGGGTGTATTTAAAATTAAACTTGTGAACCTCTTTAGATGTATTAAGAGAGATCTGGGAACATTATGCTTAGAATGAAGCACAGTGGAAAGTGATGTTTCCAAAGTAGATTGACACCATGTTGTTTGATTAGAAGGGTGTTTGCTCTGCAGTTTATAACAAGACAAGAGTTGGGAGCAGTTTTCCTGTGAAGGACCATTGTCATATGGGAAAAATCTGTTAAGGCCTATGGCAAATAGAATCAGATAACAAGGCAAGTCGCTTCAGCCAGGATTTATCAAGTTGAAACCTGGTACCATGGCATTGTATAGTGTTCTCCTCAGACCTTCTTCTGAACTTAGCTGCAATCCTTGTAGCAGCTAGAGAAATTGATTTTCCCAGGAACACCATATTATTGCAAATATCTCTTTTGTATTGCACACTAGTTGAGGGATCTTTGGTTTTGAATAGAATATTAAGAACCATTAACTTTACAACAGACCTGTATCTTAATTGTTGACACACACTTAACCAGTTGTCTACATTTTTGGACTTTCATGGGTGGGGCTATGCGACCTGTCATGATGCACACTTTGATTTCCATATTTACCACTGGCATTGCCCCATCACTTCTCTGCCCCTTGTGCCCATGAGCACAAGGAGCAGCAGAAGAAGAAGCAACTTAGCAAAGAGAGACCTAGATGATGATGAAATTTCCATGAAATCAGGCTGGTTGCTTTGCACAGCTTTGGGGCCAGAGGGCCCCCACCTGGAATTTTCTGCCCAACAAACTTTGAAACAACTGTCACAGAGCAATAACAAAAGACAATGTGACTTTTAAAGAATAGGCTATGAGGCAAGAAACTTCCCATACTAGGGCAGTTTCTTATCAAAACAGTAGTCTAAGGATGGGTGATCAAAACTCACTTTATTTTTAATATGGTAAATCAAACTAATAATAGTCAGATACCTTGGGAGAAATGAGTATTATGAAATCTAGAATGATGCTACAATTTTTGAAAATAAATATGCCTAGTGATTGATTTAGGATTCTAGACATTTTCCCACATTGGTAACTGGTTCCAACTGAGATTATTTTAATGTAATAAGGTAGCTATTGTCAGTGCAGTGGAGAAAAAAACAGAAATGAATGTAAATGTAGTCTTGCTAGTAGTCAAGAACATAAACACTTGATGAGTTGTCTTGATTTACCACATTTTGCTACAGGGAAATTAGTTTCAGAGTGTTTGAGTTGTGTGAGTAAGACTAAGGTCCCCAGACATAGCATTGCCATGGCCGTACCAAAAACGACATCCAAGACCGTGAGCTCTATAGCCTGTCAGGCTTTGGGGTGTTGTGTTATCAGTAAAAATGAAAACATTATTTCATTTTTGGAATGTAAGGCAGCTTCAGTATTTATTCTTGTTATATCTGGCAAGAAGCGTCCTGACTTCTCTGTTGGTGCTGCCTGGTTTTCCATGTCCGTAGTTTTCTTTGATTGATTTTTGGTAAAGCAACTTAAGGCCTGGGGCTAGAACAAGTAATTAATTTTCTCAAGTTGACAGCACGAGATGAGAAATGCACAGTGAGCTGCTATTGTTCCTCTGCCTTATTTTTGGCTTACTTGATCCATCTATGCTACACTGATGAATGTCTGTAAATTAATTAGCACTTGCTTCTTCACGTTTCATGGAGTTCGATCACTGCCAACTAGTTAGAACTTCATTTCCAAATCATTTTTAAAAGAAACATACCTACTATTGTCTGATCCTATTTTGTAAGAGCTGATCAAGTTTAAAGTTCCAAGGCAAAAAGAATTCCATCAATCCATGGGGCCAGAGAGAGAAGATGTGATCCAAGGACAGTCTGGAGGGCAGATCTGAGTAAGGCAAGACAAGAGTTTTTGTCATGAACCATGTCTTGAGTGACTTTGATGTCAAGCAGAGAAGGCCAGGTTTTTTTAAAGGATGAAGCATAGGTTTCAGCCTTGAACCTCTTGCCTCTGCAAGGGCCAGAGCCCAAACCTTAGGCACTGACTTCAAGAGAAAGAAGATGCTGGCTATTTTTTGTCTGCAAATCTAATAATGGGTATCTCCCCTCACTGACTGAAATTCTCATGGATACAGCTACTAGCCTGCCAGATACAGCTGTCTCACAGTATGACTGTAGACCCAGTACTCTGTCTGATGAGCAAATTGCTTACACCAAGGTGCCAAGACTGTGCAAGAAGAGTTCTTACATAAGACCAGATGGTCCCCAGCAGCTCCTTGGGTCACCTTCATCCTTATGTGCTTACCTGGTTGTAGTTTTCCTCCCTCCATCAGTGGAGTGCTGTAGAGGAACATGGGTCAATCTAGTCCATCCTGTTTCTCCTATTCCATGTTTGGGGACTAAACTATTCTGGAAGACAAATGACAGGAAGGAATTTACCATAACTGAAGCATGCCAGGGAAACCATTCGTTTCCCATAAGTGCCCAGGTTCTTGCTAGAAGGGAGGATATGCTGCTGCCTGTACTGTAGAACTCATCCAGAAGCTAGCACAAGTTAGAATAGAATAGAATAGAAAACTTATTGTCATTGTGTGTATATACTCAGTATATACATACAACGAAATCCACAGACACCCAGACACCAGATCCAACGCACACACATGTACAAAAGCATGGAAGCATAGCCATGGAACCTTAGGGCTGAAGGGTGGGTAGCAGAGTGCTCTCATAGAGTGTTCAGAGGAGCCTAAAAATGTAAGAGCCTCATCAGAAATTTGTGGGGAGGGGATGCCAAGAAAGTAAACAAAGCAAGGGCTTTATAAGAAGGAGAGACAGATTGCTAAGTGTTCTGGAAAACTGAAGAGAGAGAGGAAAAAAAGGAAGGGGCATTGGGAACTCTTCTTCAGGATAGAATAAAACCCAAGGAACATTTCAGCGGGGACTCTTTTCCCCTGTGCTAATGGCAGGCATGGATCTTCAATGTCCATTTCTCCTGTTAAGATTCTTCTTACATTGTGCAAGATGTGCTTCTGGCTCTTGTCTTGCTGCCTTATCTGGTTTGCCTTTTGATTATTCCCTGTCTTGTTAACACTTCTCCCTCTCTGCCTTTGTCCCTGCTTTTTTCATGGTGGAGGGATCTGACCCTTGCGTCTTTTTACCTATGTGGGACATGTGGCCTTTCAGGGTCCAAAGAGACACTCCCTGAAAAGATTATGTTTTTTTTAAAAAAACCAATCAATTGATTTGTTTTACAAAGCCATGGAGAATTTACAGATTTGATTGAAAGAATGATAAAGGCATGCCCATGTAGAAGGGGCCTCTTAACGTTGTTGCCCCCAAACTGCTTTATTCATCAAATATTGACCCCCATCCCACTGCTGTCCCACTTGCAACATAAAAATTAAAAAGTAATTTGTACATTTAAGAACCCTCCTATGCCTGCCCACCTTTCAAACAAATTTTCAACTTCCCAAACCAAGTTTTAACTTTGGAAGGATGTTCTAGTAGGAGGAGCTATTCAGTGGGATGGGTAACGTTGGAGGGTGGTACATCTTTCTCATTGGTATTTTTAAAAATAGAAGTTGGATTGCTTTATCTGTAGCATTGTTGTTGTTGTTGTTGTTGCTGCTGTTTGTTATTGCACTGGCTTGGGGTTGATCTGGAATATTTTGGACTCCTTTTCATTTTGTAATTCTGTTATTTTATTAATTTGTGAAATGTAACATGTGCCGTCCATTGCAATGAAGTATTTCAGAATTACTATTTTACAGTGGAAAAAAATCCAGGTGTCTCTTCTTAGCCAGTCCCATTGAGATTTCTTGATTCCACATGGAAACATTTAGTGGTCCTGACCTGAGCCTTTGTAACTTTCAAGTTCTCTAGAGTGGCCACCTATGCTCTACCACTAAGCAGGTGAGCAATTTACACATAGTTTGAACGTGCAGATTTAATGTGTTGATGTAAATTTAGGAATTATTTTAATTACTATGAGTGAAGGGTTCTGCGTATATACCACCCTGTACTGCTTAAAACACTCTTTGGAAAGGAAGTTAACAATTTATTTATGCAGGCTACACATCTCCACCCCCATCGCCAGTGAGCTGGGTACTCATTTTACCGACCTCAGAAAGATGAAAGGCTGAGTCAATGATGAGACGGCTACCTGGGATTGAACTCCAGGTGATGAGCACAATTATAGCTGCAGTTACAGAAGTTTAACTACAGTGTTACAAGATTCTTATGAGTACAATATATTTTACAGTAGTAAGGAAGCCTGCAACAGGTGACCTGGATGCATGTTCTGTTGGCTTTCCCTTCTTAACATCTTGCAACATTCAAGTATATAGCTACACACCCAGACCTAATAACATGGTGATATGAATCTTGCATCTTCTCACTTTCAGCTAAAGGTGCTTGGAGTATTGTATCCCTAACTGTCCATCAGCATTATATTCCGTTATCCCTGCTTGCCTGTTTCAAAGTGTTTGTGGTAAGTGGATTTGTGCCAATAAGTTAAATAAAACTGAATGAGCGCACACATCACTAAGACTCCATTAAAGTCATTTTCTCTTAACTGTTGCCAAGAGAGCACCCGCTGAAGGCACTTGTTACTGAGGAGGAATGCAGATTTCAGTAGCAGAGCTTTCAGAATTAGTGTCTACTTTGGCAGAGTAGTTGATTAACAGCCTTCTTAAAAAGCACATTAAAATACTCTCTTTAGCCAACATACAGTGAGGACATGCATTTTACAACAACGAAAGGTTAGTATCTTTTGTTTAGCCGCCCGTGGCATTTTTTATTTTAAAAAATCCCATTAGCATATATTTATTCTACAGTGAGTAAAGGCACTTGTGAGAAGTAGTTTAGGGAGGAGGAAGAAGGAACACCAAGCTCAACTACTATATATGTAGGTGAAACTAAAAAAATTAGACTATTGTGCAAATGTTCATTTACTTCATTAAGTCAACTCACAAGGTGAGACTAATATATCAGATAGACTCATTACATACAAAGCAAGATATGTCAAGCCTTACTTTGGTGTAATTGTGATAATTAGGACATAAGGATGGGCACCTTATGAAAAATGACACACTCTTTTGTCATGTAGTAAGGCTATGAAATGTTTCAAAAATGAAACAAAATGCCAGCCGGTGTTTTGTTACAAAAGGAAACAAAACACAATATCCCACTCTAAAATGAAACAATTCATTCTAGAGGAAATGGCAGGGGAGCTTCCTCAAGCTCTCTGCCAGGACCCTACCTGTCACAGAACCTGTCTCCGAGGGGTTAAATGGTGAAGAGCTGCTGGAGGAGCCTTGCAGCTCAAATCAGCAGGCAGCTGGGTCTGATGACTCAGCTGAAAACATATCTTCACCTCCTAGAAGGGCCATGAGTGGGATTCTGCAAAGACGTGCTACCAGAAGATCAGGTCTGGAAGCCCTGAGAACTAGCAGGAGCCTTTCCAGAAGTAAGGGTGTGTTCCCTGTTTTGGGATAAAGCTGGTAAGCTCACCTTGAGCTCTCTGTGGAGCAACACATCATTTGAACTTGCAACCACATTCCTGTCTGCGACCTTGGCTGTTTCCTGACTTCGGACTGGCTTCCTGGACAATGGCTTGTTCTGTTCCCTTGGGTTTGGCATCTGGTTTCCATGAGATATTTTGGGTTTGATTTGGACTGGTAATTGCTGGGAGTTGGGTTCTGTTATTTATCTGGCACTTGATTGTTAGCAAAGGACTTGAACTTGCCTGGCTTTCCACTAAAGATCTTGGCAAAGAACTGAACCCTGTTTGTGTGTGTGTTCTATGTGCGGGGCTTGACACTCTCCCCTGTAACCCCTTGATATTTGGAAAGGTTTGGGTTTCAGGGAATGGAATTATTAAGGTAGTGCTGGGGTACTTAATTGAAGGAGTGTGGATCAGCATGCTTTACCAACAGAGAGGGGAAGCTGTAAATTAATCCTATAATTGGTAAAATGTGCCATACACACTCCTTCAATTAAGAACCACCGCACCTCCTTTGGAGCTCAATAACTCTGTTCCCTGAACCACAGACCTTTCCAAATTTCAAGGGGATACAGGAGAGCTTGCAGAAGGTACCCCTGCCATTTGCATGATTCAGATCAGTAATTGTCCATTGCATATTTTTGAAAAATTGTTTTTAAAAATATGCAATGGAAAATTGCTGATCTAAGGCATACAAATGGCAGGGGTACCTTCTGCAAGTGATTTTAGGGAATCCCTTGCAATTCAGAAAGGTTTGGGGTTCAGGGAACAGAGTTATTAAGCTCCAAAGGAGGTGAGTGAGTGAAGGAATGTGTGAAGGAATTGGGTGGGTGCGTGGGTGAAGGAATTGAAGGAATGTGTTCAGCGCACTTTACCAATTATAGGGTTAATTTACAGTTTCTGCTCTCTATGGTAAAACTGAAGCCACACTCCTTCAAATAAGCACCCCCGCACCTCCTTTGGAGGTGCGGGGGTGCTTTTTCTCTGAACCCCAAACCTTTTAAAATTTCAAGGGGTTCCCTAAAATTGCTTTAAAATATGCAGTGGAAAATTACTAATCCAAGGCATGCTAATGGCAGGTTTACCTCCTACAAGCGATTTTACGTAACCCCTTGATATATTATTACCCAATCCACCCAATCAGCTTCCCATTCCAATTAGAAACATTCATAATTCAGCTCCCTGAACCCCAAACCTTTCCAAATTTCAGGGGGTTAACTAAAATCACATTTTGTTTCATTTCATTTCATAACAAAACTTAAAATTTGTTTAGTAACTAAATGAAATGAAACTATTCTAGAAACGAAACAAAACACTATTTTTCAATTTTGTGGCCATCCCTAGTGGTCTGTTAAAACTGAGCGATTCAGCCAAATGACTAAATTCTGAGGTAGCAAATGTTGAGTTACAAACAAAGGAGCAGACCCTGCACCATACAGTAGAGTTTACTTCAAGGCCAACAGTTGTAGAATTTTCCGGTGTATGACGGAAATTAATTTTCTGAGTTAATGTGGTGCCTTGTGGATTATCCCAGTGTCCACAATTATTTCCTGTCATGATTGTTGCCCTTCCAGGGAGGCGGTGCATTTCTTTGTCTAAGCAAGTGTAAATGGCTGTGGTGTAGCATTTTTCTGAGGTAGAGTAATGGTGCTGAAGTAAAGGACTCCTCCATGACTATAAATTGGATCAATCTGGAATAAAATTTTATATTGGTTATATCCCCCCTCTCTCTGTGTGTGTATGTGCATACACACAAGAGGAATTGCAAAATCCAAAGTGACTATTTTACAAGATGCCAATCTTATCACAAGGTGTTGGTGTCATCTCTCACTTGCCTGGCAGCTTGGTAATGCAGTGGCAAATTCCATGGTTTCTCTTGTGCAAATGTAAAAAAAATGCAAAAGGATTCTGCTCCAAAGGCTTGTCTTTGATTGTCAGCATACCCTTCCAAGCTTTCCTTTCGTAACCCTGTCTCGAGGCATAGAACCACATTCCAAATATTGTTCTTTCATTGGTATTACTGTCCTCACTGGATATATAGAGAAAGGAATCAAGGCAAAGGTCTTGCAAGGACTTGGCTTCTGCAATGCAGGGCCAAAAGGCTATAGGGGAGAAACTGTGTATAGAAAGGTAATTCCATAAGAATTTTTCCCTTCCCTTTATGTGGTTAGCTGCTGGCCTGAATTTTCAGCTGTGTGAGATCCAGAGCATGAAGATGAGTCTGCCGTTATGTAATCATGTACCTGAATGAGATTCTGGCCTGTCTTACTAAGTAAGAAGGTGGCTGCTTTCAGTATGTAGCACATGCAGATTATCTCTCTTTCTAAAAATTCTGCATGTGCCCTAGTACAGTGATGGCGAACCTTTTAGAGACCGAGTGCCCAAACTGCAATTCAAAACCCACTAATTTTTTTGCAAAGTGCCAATACAGTAATTTAACTTGAATACAGTTGGCTGTGAAAGGGTGATGGCGGGTGCCCACAGAAAGGGCTCTGAGTGCCACCTTTGGCACCCGTGCCATAGGTTCGCCATCACTGCCCTAGTAGAATAGTAGAGGACCTAGTAATTCATTCTTCTGGCTAGATAAGAACATAAGAACAGCCTTGCTGGAACAGGGCACAGCCAATCCAGTCCAGCACTCTGTCTTACACAGTGGCTCACCATTTGCTTTGGGGTATTCCCAAGCAGATGTCTTCACCTGCTTACAATTCCTTGCAAATGGCATTGAGATCCTGTCTATCTCTCCAACCCGGAGGTTGTCCTTAGGAATCCATAATGATAGCCATTGATACCCATGTTCTCCATGAATTTGTCCAATCCTTTCTTAAAGCTGTCAAGGCTGACAGCTGTCACCACTTCTTCTTGCAGGGAGTTGCACAGACCAGCGTTTGATTCAGTTTGTTTTTAAATTCTGGCTTTAAAATTTAGTTTCATCTGTATATTTAGCAGAAGTTGTTCTGAGTTTGAATTCATCATAGAAATGCAAGTCCAAAGTAATGACCTTTTTAGGTGAGCAACTTTTCTGAGGTATCCACTGTTTGTCTTAATTTGATTTTGCTGGGCAGCCTAGATCCTTGTAACTGTAAACCTGAATTTACTTCACTTGTAGTACACACTTCTTAGTACACACTGTGGGAAATATTTTAATGCTTAGCACAGTAACTCACACTAGAATAGGCCCATTAAATCAATGGGAATATTTTGAGACAGCTACTCCATAGGTTTCATTAATTGAGATGGATCTGCTTGAACTCCAACTTACTTTAGCATAGTAACCCTTAGAATAGGCCTATTTGAATCAATGGATTGTATGGAGGAGTTGCCTCACCCCCATTGAATCAACAGGCCTACTTGAGTTTACACCGAGCAGCAGCATTTTGGTCTGGATGTATGAACTTGAAGTGGTAGTAACTGCGCTTCATGGGTAGCACCAACACAATTCCCAATACAGTATTTTATTGTTGTTTGTATAACGCATCACAGCTATTTTTGCCTAACTGACAAGAGTGTTGAGTGCATCTCAGTAGCCTCTCTGATCACATGTCAGACTACTGAACCAAAATCTGTCCCAGCATTACAACAGTTAACCACAGTTTGCCATTGCATGATACACAAACCATACACAAACACCAGCAGGGCTCCAGCTGATAAGTAAAATGGTTGTTGTACTGAAGACAATGCAGAGCTGCCCTCCCAGGAAGAGAAGAGCTTATTTGGTTTGTGGGAAAGCTTTGGGCTCCAGCAGAAGATTCCACTGGAGAAAGCGGAACGATGGTACTAGGCAATTTCCACCTTCCACAATGTTCCATAGGGAATCCTAATGATCTGGAACAGATTTTCAACTGGCAAATAGTGTTGTAGCATGAGGTATACATGCTACACATTGGGGAGGAAAGAAATCTCTCTCCTTGAACAGGAGTGTTCTATGAGATAAACTGTGTTCATGGGAACTTGGAGTCAAAGCCATTATCAATACATTTCATCTACATGGAAGTTGACATTCTTGAGGAAATATATAACTATTTAGTATTTTTGTAGTTTTCTGAGCACCTCCCTTCATGTGCCCTTCATATTACTTTTTGTTCCTTAAGGAAGTGTCATATGCCACACTTTGAAGCTGCCATGTTCTTAACATGGTTCCTCAAGTTATTGGTTCTAAAATATATGCTATGTTATGAAGTTATAAAGTCCTTTTCAAATAAAGGTGTCCCCCCCCCTCCCCAACAAGGTAGCTTTTGAAATGAACACTGGTTGTGCACTGAGAACAGAGTGCAAGAGGCCTCATTAGTTTACTTTTTACAAGACTTTGTATCCTTAGCACATGCAACTTGCTGAATCCAGGCCAGGAAGGAGGTTGTCAGAGCTATATGTTTAGTAAGTGGCTCTGCAGTTGAATTTTAACATTTCTATAGGTCTTGTTTTTTACCATGTCTTACAAGGGGGGGGGGGGAACAATTGCCTACAGATCTCTTAAGCCTCTATTTGTGATTAATATGGGTGGAACACCAGGAATCTGGTATCCTTGATTGACTTGGGATGTGTAATATGGAGCCACCTGGTGGCTGTTTCTTTACTTGCTGATAAGAATAAGCATCCTCCTGTATGCTACAGACAGACTCTCCTTTTCACTGCAAATGAGAAACTCCGGAAGACCTGAAATAAATTTATGATTTAAAAGGCAGAAGTTTTGTTTGTTAACCCTGGAAAGGGCTAGTAAGTTACATGTGCTGAACTTCACATTCCTTTTCTGAAATAACATAGGCAATGTGTAATGAGAAAATGTTCAACTGTTACCTCCTTCTGTGATGGTAAGTATATTCTGAACTGGATAATATAGAAGTGGAAAGTCTATTCTGTGAGATTTCTCCTCATTGACATGTAGTCTGTGTTTCCTACTTGATCTTTGCTTTTAAAAGCAAAACCTGTACTACATATATCCAGAAATGTGCAGGGTCTGACCTAGAAGAGAATTTTGCCTCAGGTCCCTGTGTTCCGTAGCCCTCCTTTATGTTGATGGAGTTGTGTTCTGACACACCAGAAGGCAACTTCATACAATCATGTACTTTAGTTATGAAACAACTGGAATGAATATGTTACTATATGGTCATTTTTTACTGGCATACAATCTGAGAGATGGAGTAGAATTTATCATAAGGCAGGCCTGCACTACCGGTTGCCCGTGAAGGGTTCAAAAGTAGTCCTCCAGCCACCAATAAACAAGTGAGGGGATAAGTTCTCCACCCCTCCCTCCCCCATCCCAAGGACCACCACTGCCCTAGCAAAGTTCTGGGTCTGCCAGCCAACTATCTCAGGTGAGCGGGGCAGTTCAAGGTCCATGACATGGTCCCCCACTCTCCCCCACTGGCCAGATGATCAAGCAGGTACAAGAGAAGTGTGTGCATGGCCTGCCATCCATGTGCTTGGAATGGATAAAATTTGTAAGTAGAACTGCATTGAAAATCAATTAATCCCATAGTTGCATGGAGGGAGGGAATGGATTTCAATGCATTCCTATGAGAAACTGCTGCACTACTTATAATTTTTATTACTTATGAGCATGTGCTTGGAATGGATAAAATTCGTAAGTAGAGGCATTAGTGTAGTAGCCCTCGGGCACTTTGGGCCAGAAAAAGTAGACCTTGGCCTGTTCAAAGTTGGACAGCCCTGTCATAAGCCATTCCGTTAAAGAGAAAGAAAGGCAAGGAAGACACATTCGGTTGATGATGAATCATAAGAAGGCGTGAAAGGATTCTGTGGGGGTTATAACTGATTAGGTTGTACCTCTTAACTGACTGATCGTACAGAAACGGCTATTTAAATAATTGTCTTTATTTGCATCTGATGATAAACAGTTGTTACTAAGGGAAAATCTATAAAAATGATTCCCCAACTGTATATTTGAAAGTTCTCTAAATCTGGGCATCTTAATTCACATACTGAATCACACTGTGCACATTGATCACTTTTATTGTTTCTCTGGTTTCCTGTTCATGGGTTTCAACCTTACCATCATTTATATAGTACTCACTGATCTGAGAGAGCCAGTATAATGTAAAGGCTAGGGTGCTGAACATGGAACAGGGAGACCTCAGTTCAAATACTTTTTGGTCACAAATCGTGTATGTTTTTCTTGGGCCAATTAATATAAATCAGTATTAGAATATTATTTTGTGTAATTAAATTGATAGGGGAAGCTATGCAAAACAACAATGCACATTCCTGGCACATATACATTGGGGAGGGGGCTTATGGCAATATATTTACAGTGGTACCCCAACTTAAGAGCAGCTCGACTTAAACAATTCGACTTAAGACAGGGAAACTGTTGGCATTTTAACTGCTGCCTTTCAAATTTTAGATATGGTTTGCTCGACTTACAAATATTTTTTCCATTTTTTAATTTTTTAACTTATTTTTTCCCAATTTTTTAGATAGGTACCCCAACTTAAGAGTAGTTCAACTTAAGAGCATGCATTTGGAATGAATTAAATTCATAAGTCGAGGTACCACTGTATAAGACAACTCTCCTTGTGGCCATCCATTGGTATTCAGGGTAGAAGCATCTATAGTTCCCAAAGGGATCCCCCACAAGTGAAACAGTGACCGAAACTGTATGATGAAATACAGTGTGCATGTTGCTGGTTGTTTTTCCACCTCTCTCTTCTGTTAGGTGACTTCTGGGTATGTGTCTTGTGACTAACTATAGTCCCAATTGCACAACATAAGCAACAGGCAGCCAGAAAGCTGGTTCCTATTGCTTGCATGATTGCAGTTATGCAAACCCATAATGATGTCACACTGCCTCCACTGTCACTTGATTTGCAGGGAAAATGCAGAGGATTATTTATTTATTTTAAATTGTTTATTTAAAGAATGAGCAAATATTTATCCTTAGAACGACCCAAGGCAAGTAGACAAATACTAAAAAGGATCAAAACAAATGCCATACGAAAGACATGAACAGCACCAAAACATAATCAAAGTAACAAGGCATAAGGATCCTTTTAAAAACCCCACTCATAGCCAAGTCACTAAGGGAAAGTCTGTCTGTGGAGAACAGTCTTCAGCTGCTTACAGGACAGCAAAGGCCACCCTTGTGGGATGGATTTCCCACTCTTGCTGGAGGGAGTTCTAAAGACTGGGAGCAGCAACAGAGAAGGCCATCCCCTGTGTAAAGCACATAGATTGGTGACAAAAAACCATGATGCTTTCTTCAGATATGTAGGTTGAATATGTTAGTATAAAATCTTGGTTTAACTTTCTTTGCTATCCTTGACTTTTCATCACTATATGCTCACACCCACCTTTCAAATAAGTGTCAATTCCACATGGAAGTTCCTGCAATTTGTTTCTACTACATTTCAGCATATAAACTTCCTAACCTTTCCGTTACCTGTTGCTTTTGTGCAGTATGTTGTAGTATGGAACTGGGCCCATATATTTTGAGGGCTATGCTGTCTAGTATTCTAAAGCCAAAATAGTCAGTGGCTAAAATGCTACTGCACAATATTGTTTTGTTTTGTTCCTTGCCTTGCCATTATGGGAAGGATTGAACCAAAGTGTGTACTTTTGTTGATATTGCAAAAAAGGATTTTACATATAAGAACATAAGAACATAAGAAGAGCCATGCTGTAGGAGGCCAAAGGCCCACCTAGTCTAGCTTCCTGTATCTCACAGTGGAACCACCAAATGCGTCTAGGAGAGCACGAGACTAGATATGTCTCCTGATTCCACTCCTCTGCATCTGGCCCTTGAAGTACCCTGGTTTTAAGCCTGGAGATTACAAATCTCCATCATGGTTTGTAACCTGTGATGGACTTTTCCTCCAGGAATCTGTCCAATCCCCTTTGGAAGGCATCCAGGCCAGATGTCATCACCACATCCTATGGTAGGGAGTTCCACAGACTGGTTCCATACGCCAGTCAGTGTTGGCTGAGGCATTCTGGATGTTTCAATCTAACAAAGTAACCTTACCATTCTTCTGTGTACAGTACCTTTACTGGACCGTAAGATCTTTCTGAGCCGCTGGAGTAAAGTAGATAGGAGATTCTGGATGTAAATGGCTGCTTGGCCATGGAAACTCACCAGAAGCTCACCAATGATGGCAGTGTCTCAAATGTCTCGAAATCCCTCCCAGGTTTGCCTCCAGGAAAATGACTTGATGGCATATTGCTACAAGACCCCGTAGTATCAAAGGTATCTGAAAAGAGAAATAAAGAACCATTCATTCCCCCAACCATCAAATACATACAGACTTACTATTTTTAGAAAGAACATTATCATTATGATTCTTTGAACTCTCCCTCCAGAAATTTAAGATTCACAACAACTATAAACCATAAATGTTAAACATAAAGCATAAATTCATTCCTTCTTTTCTAAGATTTTAAATGGACCAATTCGTCATAAACTTGATGAAAGAAATACAGTACTCTGGGAAACAATCTTTATTGGAAATTGTCTCATTTTTCTCTGAGGTCATACCTGATAGTATCCATGGAAACTATTTAAAACTTTTATCTTAAATATTTCAGTTTCTAGGTTGGTATGTTATTTGAAACCAGCCTTTTTCTCTTCAGGTTATTTCAGAAAAAAAATATGAAATTGATGTGCAGTTTTAAAAATAAGTTTATCTCGGGACCCATGTCTGCTTGAAAACTTTTGTTGTGACTTTAAAAATCTCATCCTCACAGGCAGAATAAGAACCCTTTTTGGGGAGAAGGGGTTAGGTAGAGATTACTGAGAAGTGGTTTATCATTCCCTTCTTCTGAGGGTGCCATGGGCCTGTGCAGCTTACCCAGGGCCACACAGGAGGCACATTCGAGAATCTTTCTGTCTGTGTGTTTATCTCTTGCTCCCTTGCCCCACATATACATCTGCAAATATGCCCTTTGTCAGTGAAAAATAAAGTGTATGTAGTGAGTTATAATTACACATGCTGTTCTAAAAATGGCTAACTTATTTCTTGTCATTGGAGATTTACAGCTGTGTGTCTCTAGTTGTACTGTTACTCGATAGGTCATTTATTTCAGAAGACATGATGTCATTTGAATAGATGTTTCACAGAGTGGAAATTACAGTTTTGAACATCTTAAATGAAACGTGCTCCCGGGCCTCTGCAGGGGTAGAAGACACGTTAAGCAAAAGTGAATGAAAATCCAGCTCCAGCAAAGTGGGCATTAACCTCTACAACTTTTAGAGGTATGGAAATCTTGAGGTCTTTCTATGGCACTGATATGCCTGTACCCTTGAACTATTTTGGAGAATTTCCACCCAGATGTTATTGAAAGGCAGTTGCCCTGCCACACAAGGAAGATTCAACAGGCAGGTTGGAGTGGGAGATGGTGAGTGGTCAACCTCAACAACAGCAAACTATGTATGGAGGGTCCATTTGTCTGCTATGAACTGTAGCCTAAGCACCAAACCAGACTGGGCAGGGGAGCGGTAATTTATCACCCAAATAAGAACATGAAAACAATAGATGCAACCCTGCACTGTATTCTTTTTAAGGCTGAAAGTGATTCCATAATGGCTATATTATACTAATAGCCCGGAAAAATGGCTACCAATCATACACACTTTCATCATAAAAATAACTTCTTCATCCTGGTTGCTCGGGAAGCCCCATTAGTGGATGGCATTGCCCTCTTCTGCTGCTAATGGCCTTCCTATAGGGCAGGCCTGCACAATGTGTCGACTGCAGGCGACCAGTAGCCTGCGGGGCTGTCAGAAGTCACCCACCAGGTCCCCACCAGCCTCCCAAATTCCTGCCAGTGGTGGTGAGTTTGGGTGAAAATTTTGTTTGTTTGTTTTTTACCCACCCACCTGCCCGGAAATTTGGTCCAGATTTCCCTTCCACTGCTACCACACCACACCACCTTGCTCAGCTAGTACCTGTGAAAGGGATCTGGGAGTCTTGGTGGACCACAAATTGAACATGAGTCAGAAGTGTGATGCGGCGGCCAGGAAAGCCAATGTGATTCTTGGTTGCATCAACAGAACCATAGTGTCTAGATCAAGGGAAGTGATAGTACCACTCTATTCTGCTCTGATCAGACCCCACCTGGAGTACTGTGTCCAGTTCTGTGCACCTCAATTTAAAAAGGATGTTGACAACCTTGAGTGGGTACAGAGGAGAGCAACCAGGATGGTTGAAGGTCTGGAAGAAATGTCTTCTGAGGAACAGCTTAGGGAACTGGGAATGTTTAGCCATTCAAAAAGAAGGCTGAGGGGGATTTGATAGGTATGTTTAAATTTTTGAAAGGATGTCATATTGTAGAGGAAACAGGCTTTCTTTCTTCAGAAACTAGGACTTGGGGTAATGGTTTCAAACCACAGGAAAAGAGATTCCATTGGAACATTAGGAAGAACTTCATGAATCAGTGTTTCAATTCTAATTGGGCGCTGGATGTGTTTGTACTTTTTCTTCTAGGCTTAATGGCATGGCTCCTTGTGCGCGTGTCAGGGTTTTTGCTATTTTGGCAAAAAAAGAAACACCAACCCCCATTTGAAGCAATCATACACTTAGTGGCTGAAAGATGGATATTAAAAAAAGCTGCAACTCAGGGCGTTTATACACGACCCCTAAGCTCCGCCGCAAATGGCTGCAAGGTCCGGAGCTTAAAAATGTTTACCCACCAGCTCCGGACTTTGCAGACAATTAAGTGTGACCCCGCCCACTTTAGTGCGACCAAACAGCAGTTTTCTTGTACCTGGTCTTTGATGGTGACAAATATTTGATCCGGTATAAGGATAGTGAGTGCGGGGCTCTCCTGGCTTCTGTTTGTTCTTTTTTTGCGCCCCGCCCCTTTAAGAGATCTGAATGCTGTCCGGAACAAAACGGAGGTAAACCAGCATTCTTTTCTTTCTTTTTTCTCCCTCCCTCAGGCAGCCAGCAACCAGGAAGTACGGAGGGGGTGGAGACAGAGGAAGAGCGACGAACCCCTAAGATCTCTGGTCCGAATTTAAGTGGCCAGCGGATCTTAGGGGTCGTGTAAAAAGGCCCTCAGTGCGCAACAGATAATGATGACTACAGTGATTTCATAACTTGAGTCAGTTCCCCTGTGAAAATTACACCTTTTGCACACCTGTGCAACAGAATTTCAGCTGGTAATTGAGAAATGTGGACTTGCCCAGTATTCAGTTTGGGGAAGATTTATTTAACACAATTGGTCACACCCTATTTGAGTGGCAGTTTCTAGGGATTTATACTGGATAAAGAATATTTCCACTCAAGGAAAATGTGTTCTGTAGATTTACAGGCACATTTCAGATAAGAGTTTAAGACTTTTTTTAAAAACAGCAGCAGATTCGAAAACCTGGAAAATATCACCCCTAAGTGAAACCACGGACTTTGTTAGTATTGAGCTACCTTTGTTTATAAGGTTTAGAATGAATAGTTCTTCCACATTTGAAATCTGTAAGAGTTTTGTTTCTAACTAAATGTATACAGAATTGCTCTGTAAACCAGATTACAGTGCTATAAATATTTTGCTGTACTTAATTTACGCTTGATCACAACTCTATGTGTTGCTTTGTACAACCACACCCCTGCTTTGATTTTTGTTTTAATTTGGCCCCTCTCCACATATATACACACACCTTTTGGACAATGACGGCATGTCATTAGTTACCTTGGCCAAAGATGGCATTTTCATGTGTTTGCTGCTAGTCTCTACCCAGTTTCATAGTGAATTTCTAAGCACAGTGTCAGCTGATAATTTCTTAAGTGAGCATATAAAATGCAATGCAATAAATTATGAGGGACTTCAATCTGACCACCAAGATGAAGTGCATAAATAATTTATGCATATCTTTCTGCCAAATGTATTGTGGATATAATTAAAAAGCATGAAAGTGAAAGATTTTTTTCTTAGTTCTTGGTACAAGAATAGAAAGTTTCCAAGATCAGAAGGACATTTGTTATGGAGTTGAGCAAAATAGTAAAGGAAAATTTCTACACACTCGATTGATTAATTTATTTTCATCAATGATTTTGAATAGACCATAGGAATGTTTTAATTACATTTTTGAAAAAGTTTTTAAGTTTTCTTTACTCTTTTCCTGCTGTGCAGTGCATGAGTTTTAAAATGCATATCTTAGAGATTTTGCTAAAAGCGATACACAGTTGTTATTTTACACCAATAATTATTATTTTTTCCTCTGTAGGAGACAATATGTTTTCACTAGGAACACAAATAATTGTTTAGCAGTCTGTCTTGCAATCAAGTCAGCCAATTTCAATGCAATTTTAATACTTGTTTAGTGCAGTCGTTTTATTAAGGAGCTTTACAACAGTTTGGATAATTGTTTCAGATGGTGTTGTCTGAAGATCACATGTTCTGTTTAATAGATCATTAATTCCCTCATACCCTTTGCTTTTTAACAGCAATATTCAGCTATGGCAGGACCTTAAAGATGTTGCTAATGGCTGAAACGTCCTGTTTTCCAGCATCTTGGATCCTTTTTTACAGTTTTCCTTGAAGCTGCTCGTATTTAAAGCCAGCCCGTGACTAGATGGAGCAACTGGGCTTTGACCAACACCAACATTTAGAAATGCCCCACAATTTAGAAGTGAATCTACTACAGAGTACAGTGGTGCCTCAACTTACGAATTTAATCTGTTCCGAATGCATGCTCTTAAGTCGAAACTACTCTTAAGTCTGGGTACCTATCTAAAAATTGAAAAAATAAATTAAAAATGAAAAACACCATTGTAAGTCAAGCAGACCATATCTAAAATGTGTAAGGCGGCAGTTAAAACACCAACAGTTTTCCGCTCTTAAGTCAAATTGCTTTTAAGTCGAGCTGCTCTTTAGTCAGGGTACCGCTGTATTAGGAAGAGTAAAGTGGCAGTGGCTTATTTAATTTCCCTATTATTTGGAAGCATAATATTTCTTTTTCTTGGAGAGGCACAACATTCTTCATTTCCAGTTTCTTTGAGGGAACTACCTCCATGCACCAGGGCAAAATAAATGGGAGATGGTGTGGGCTGCCCCAGGTGCCATAATTGCTAGCTGTAGCTCGACCCTCACCTCTTAAACCAACTTTGGAAGGGGGGACAGCAGGGAGAGAGACGAGTGAAGAGAATTTGCCTCAAGGACAATGCACTTGAGACGGGCTTGCTTCTTTTGCAGAGCGGTTTCTCCAGTCACACCACAGCAAATGGCAATAGTTCATCAAGCAGTTATTGTGGAGCTGGCTTTTGTAAGAGACAGTAGTGTTACCATCCTCCCGATTATAAGCAGGGAAATCAGGAGTATTACTTGAGAGACCAAGGACAGAACATAAACATTTTATTACATTGATGTTGTTCCAAATGCTTGGAGTCTTTGTGACACTGGAACACAAAGTTCCATACAGTGTTTCATCATGAATGTTATGCTTGCTTTTTTACAGATGCCGATCTGAAACAGAAATTTAAGCTTAAGCCCAACATACTGCTTACAGAGTGAAAGTGTACATTAGAATAGTTGCACAGATCATGGCATTTTGTACGGAGTTGTGTGCAGGAATGAGATTTTCTTGTTGTTTGGGGTTTATAAAAACTACAAATCCCATAATTCTATATTCTGGAGTTTTCACTGACAGACATCTGTGGCTTACTTGGAAGAAAGGCATAAACTGGAAGGCTCTGACATCCATCTAAGCCAAGTCCCCCCCCCAAGCATTTTGATCAGAAAGTCCCAAGATGGCAGTGGAACAGGGACCAAAAACCAGGGCAGAGCTCAGAGCCTTCAAGTTTAGGTCCTTCATCCAGGTGAGCTACATGTAGGTGTTTGTCAAGTTGAACTGCCAGGATAGAGAATTATTGGATTGGTAGCTCATTCCCTCCATCCCATTCTTATATGTCCACTTATGCAGAATAACATCAGATGCCACTCCTTCATTTATTCTGACAAATTTAAACCCTAATGCAGACTGCTAACCCAATGACGTTACTGGCTTCAAATTGATGCAGTCTGCTAACCCAATGATGTTACTGGCTTCAAGTTGAACCCATAACACTTTCATGCTCATGTCTCAAGTATCCCCCACTTGAAAAAAGTAGGGGAACAGTGATGTAAATGTTGGCTGGTCCGGGATCGTGTAATAACAATTTGATTTCTGTTTCTGCTCTGCTAGAAGGCATTGGCTGAATTACAAAACTTCTCTAGGTCTCCAGGTAGGGAAGCAAATGTCAGGGCAAGTGATACTAAAGAAAGAGGAAAATGCAGTTCTTGTCCATGACATAGTTATGTGTTGGCATACCTCCCTTCCCTACTTTGTACTGTTCCCAAAGCTAACTATATCAGCAGAATGGTGTCTGCATGTATGTCTTGCACACATTTTATTTTTATATGCAGGAGCAGAGTAAACCTAGATCGTTTGTGAAATGCACAAATACACACCAAACATTATTTTGTACAAGGGTCCACTTAATTTGATGTTGCAAATTAAGGTTTGGGCCTTAAAGCTCCAGGGAAGGGGAACTGCTGATCAACATGACAATTGCCACTTTAAAACTGGAATCTGCTGTTGTCCTGCATAAAGTATTGTCCACTTTGACAGTCTTATGAAGCCAGTTTGTTTCCTACAAGCTTGCTGTATTGTTTTCTCTACTGATTGTAATGGCTGCTCTGTCCGTTTACCTCTTGCAAAGCAAGCTGATCCCAACTATCAACACGGTGTTACCCAAGTATCCTCTTTTGTTAGCAAAGAGCTTCCCAGAGACACCTGAATTAAGAGAACAAAGGTTGATGGCTCATAACAAACTACAGAATGTTTCTCCCTTGATCCTAATACTCTTTGACTAAAATCCTATTGCTTAGTGTAATACTTTGCACTGGAGTAGGCCCATTGAATCAATGGTGATTCCTTTGGCCCATCCCTTCCACTAGGTCTATTAGTCTAGTTGGAACTTGTTGCACTAAAGTAAGTCGCTCTTAGAATAGGCTCATTTGGATTAGTGGCACCCGAGAGGAGTAGAGTTGCCAAATTCACACTGGGTCACTTGACGTACTTCAGTGTAACTCAGGGCGTTTATACACAACCCCTAAACTCCGGGGCAAATGGCTCCCAGCTCCGGAGATTAAAAATGTTTACCCACCAGCTCCGGAGTTAACAGGAAATTAAGTGCGACCCCGCCCACTTTAGCGCGACCCAGCGCAGCTTTCAGGTATCTGCTTTTTGGAGGTGACAAATATTTGATCTGGTGTAAGGATAGTGAGTGCCGGGCTCTCCTGGCTTCTGTTTGTTGTTTTTCTGCCCCCCCCCCCCCCCTTTAAGAGATCTGAATGCTGCCGGGAACAAAACGGAGGTAAACCGGCATTCTTTTCTTTCTTTTTTCTCCCTCCCTCACGCAGCCAGCAACCAGGAAGTGCGGAGGGGGGTGGGGACAGAGGAGGAGTGACGAACCCCTAAGATCTCTGGTCCAAATTTAAGTGGCCAGCGGATCTTAGGGGTCGTGTAAAAAGGCCCTCAGTAAGCTATGAAACAGGATCTTGGCCTTTGAGTTGGCAATTGATCATGTCTGTTTTATTTACTACAGCATTGTTAGGAAACTGCCATCGTGTAAAGCCCTAAAAAGTGCTCAGGGACACGACCAGCCTAAGCTGTCTTTAGAGTTCTGAGATTCTTCATGGACATCCCTCCAAGTGATATATGCCTTGTTGTCTAAATTTAATTCATTTGCATTGGTGGAAGATGGGAATCAGCACAAGTACTAAATGTTAACATTGCCCTGCGTATGCTGCAGATACCTCATCTTTCAAGATTCCTCTGCACTGCAGGTCAAAATGGTTTGTTTCTATTTGAAAATAGGAAGTATTCTTTACATAATGTTTCATGTAATGTTTATGAGTCCTTGTGAATAAAGTTTGGGAAAGAGTTCTGAAACTATTAGGAAGCTCAAGGTGATAAAGTATGGAGGCATAGACATGTCCTGCGGTGTAATAACCTGACTAATGTAATGACTGCTTCTAATCCTCTTCTTTGGGGTTTTTTCTTCTTATCTTCTGCAATACAAATTACCTGAGAATTTATTTCTTCTTTAATTTATAAGTTTATTATTATTATTATTATTATTATTATTATTATTATTATTATTATTATTATTATTATTATTATTATTATTATTATTATTATTATTATTATTATTATTATTATTATTATTATTGGTCTTTTCAAAGGAAATTAGTTATAAAATGTCGTACAGTGATTTTACCACTATTCTGAAAGAATGGAAATAACTTTATGTGTTCAGCATTCAGTCTTTGTCCCCCCTTTCCCAGGAACCTCTAGAAGAAGTTGCTAACACAAGATTGGGTGTTGTGAGCCGCCTTTTGCAAGCAAGCTAGATACAGTTTTTGCAGTCATGAAGTTTCGTTAGCTCTGTGCTTTACTCTAAGTGGTCGGGTTTCTGTTTGCTTTCTTTGTTCCTTTGTGCTGCCCGCCAGCTGAGCTCTCCATCTGGCCATTTTCTTTGGGGTTGAGCCTGGTCTTTGTCTTCAACTCCCTATTGCTAAGACCCGCCCCCCCCCAAAAAAAAGATGCTTTCCCAGTTCCAAAGTAAGGCAGCATTGAGTACTACACAATGTTCAGCGTGGAAGATGGGAAGTGAAGATGGGAAGATGCATTGGTTCATAGCCATCATTAACTTTAATGAATCTGAAAAGTGAGAAAAACTGTAATGTGGACTGTCACCTATAATTGTATTTCATTTCATTGGATAATTCAATCTGTTTCATGAATTGCAGATTTATTGAACGCTTTAAAACAACAATTACACTTACACACCAGGCCACAGATCTTTCCCTTACTATTTTTATAGCATCACTTTAAACTGTTTCAAAAGCTATGTATTTTCTGGCCTGTCAAGTGTTATATATCTGTATAAATTTTATTTTCATTTTATTTTGCTGTACTGGCCAATTAGTTGGTAATGCTCTTATAATGCTGTGACTTTTCAGCACAACGTTGGTTTATGCATTAGCCATTGCATAGTTTCAGCTTTTAATAATGTATCCATTCCATGGAGTTAATTACATAGCAGAATAATTAGCTGTGTCATATGGAAACATTTATTGTTTCCAGAAAGACTGTAAGTCAGTTTTTTGTTTTTAAAAAGCAATGGCTCTGTTTCTAAAAGGAATTGAAGAAAAGGGTGGATCTACTTTTGTCCTGCATTTTTCCCCACATATCAGGAAATTCTCATGAATAAGAATTGTCTGATCAGGACTTCATCGGAATCCATTATAGTATTTTGATAGATTTTAGATGAATTTTAGCTGGGCTGATGTTAAAATGCATAGGTTTTGCAGTACAATTTGGAGCTGTGTTTTGAACAACATCATCCTCGATGAGGAATGAAAACGATCACCCTAGAACAATTTTCTTGTGATCTTGTAACAAGATGTTTGCTTCCTGCCTTCTGTATTCAGGGTGATGCTTTCGGGCCAGAGAACAGGGACAAATAGCATGTCTTACCGTCCAAATGAGAAGTGTGACTCACAAGAACTGAGGGACTGGAACGAGGAGTCAGGGAGCTAGATCAGGGCATAGTTATTTCAATGACCAGCTAAATGGAAACAGTTCAGCTTGCTAGAAGAGCTGCCATCAGGAAATAGCTGGAGGAAGGCCTAATGCCCCTAGTCCAGTGGTGGCGAAACTTTGGTACTCCAGATGTTTTGGACCACAACTCCCAGAATTCCAAACCTGTATTGTCAATGACAAAGGACTGTGGGAATTGTGATCCAAAACATCTGGAGTGCCGAAGGTTCGCCACCACTGCCCTAGTCTAAAAGTGATGGAAGAGGTCTTCTTCTCTTGCTTAGAGATATTATGGGGAGAGCTTATTTCCTTCTTACTAAGGGCGTTTATACACGACCCCTAAGCTGCGCTGCAAATGGCTCCCAGCTCTGGAGCTTAGAAATGTTTTCCCACCAGCTCCGGAGTTTGGAGACAATTAAGTGCGACCCCACCCACTTTAGCACGACCCAGCGCACTTTCCTTGTACCTTCTCTTTGGAGGTGAAAAAAATTTGATGCGGATAAGAGTGCCGGGCTCTCCTGGCTTGTCTGTTGTTTTTTTGCCTCCCGCCCCTTTAAGAGCTCCTTAAGACGGAACCAGGAAGTAACGGGGCTCGTGGCAAGTTCGACTAGCACGGGCAGGTTAGTAAAGGCTTCTTTTGTCCTTTTTTCCCTCCCCCCCCCTCACGCCAACAGGAGCAGGAAGTGCTGAGGGGTGGGGACGCAGGAACAGAAACAAAAACCCCCAAGATCTCTGGTCCGAATTTAAGGGACCAGCGGATCTTAGGGGTCGTGTGAAAAGGCCCTAAGTCTTTCTGCTGCTCAGCATTGCCTGCTAGTGCTACATGTTTATAGTGAAACTGGTTCTGAACAGAGGATGCTGCATGCCTGACCGAAGAACTAATGGAGCTTTTCAACATTCTGGAGGCTTGGGGTAGGGTAAATAAAACATTGATCAATAAGGTGAGCCTGTTTGCATGGAAGAACACAGTCACCCAATAAAGTATATTTTCTAAACTATATTATTTTGGAAATGGTTTGCCTCCTTCCGTGTTTATGCATTGTGATGCTCCTTTATTTATCTGTTTTACTTGTCTCACCCTTTATTTTTGAAGTGGTAGGAAATGGTTAGATCGTTTGACTACGGCTGGTGAAACCCTGGTCTAAACCCCAACCAGTCAGGAAACTCAGTGCATGACATTGGCCAAGTGCTGTCTGCCACCCTCATCATCACTTAAGGTTATGATAAATGGAGGCAGAGAGAACTGCAGTTACTGTTTAGAGCTCCTTGGAAGAAGGTTTAATGGTTTAAAAATGTAGTAGTAAAAAAACGAATCAACAAACAATAATGGAAGGGAATACAAAAGGGGAACAGGTGATACCTTTAGGCTACTAGAAAAATAACAAAAACATTGCTAATATTTCAAGGGCAAACCCTCTTCCTCAGAGTAGTAACAGGAGGTAATAACATGGCAAAAGATGCATTTGCCAGGAGTTATTTCTTAGATGCAAGGTCCTTGATGTAAGGGAGAAGGCAAGAGAAAGAGCAAATATAAAATGTGGAAGTGCTGTTGTTGTATGGTTAAGCTGAGCAGAAGGAAGGAGGGATTGTTGGTTTTTTTGCACATTGATTGAACATAAGCAGACAGTCACAGCATGTATTGTAGATTTCCAGGGCACTTCTGCTGACTATTGAGGGCCTTGCAGCCTTCTGAGTCTCTTCAAACCTCTATGAGATCTTACAGAAGCATTTTTCTTAAATGTTATGGCAAGATCTCTGTTCTCGGGATAAAAATGGATCCACCATTAGTGAGTTAATGAACTTATAGTACTTAAAAATGTAACAAAACTTTCTTTATGCTAATTATTTGCATTTTGTTATTATCTTTTGAAGTATTTGCTCACAGTTTAAGTTTTAGTACTTGTCTCTTTTTACAAATTGCAAGTATGTTTTCTCACAGCTGTAAGATGTTTGGAAGCTATAATAACTTGGAAGTAATTTTTATTAAATCATGTGGTAAGATACTTTGTCTCAGGATAAAAATGGATCCACCATTACTGAGTTAATGAACTCATTTGTTTTCTTCTGCCAATATATTTTTTATGTTTGTTCTTCTGAATAAAATAAAACTTTTTATGTTAAATATATATAGATCCCTTGTAGAAGAGGCTGTTTTGGTACCCCAAAGTAGCATTTTGGGCTTGAGTGGCAGTTATTTTATGCTCTATAGAACAATGTTCCTTTCATATTATCTTGGCCATTAAGATTCCTTGGATTAAGAGAAAGTGAGAGATTATTGCAAAGAGAGAGAAAGCAAATTGTTCAATTTATATAATGCCCCATAGTGCTTAAAGCGCTCCTTGGGCAGTTTGCAATTTAGTTGTGCAGACTACATATTGCTCCCTCCTCCAGCGAGCTGGATATTCATTTTACCTACCTCAGAAGGATGGAAGGCTGAGTTAACCCTGAGCTTCTGCTACCTGGGATTGAACCCCAGGTCGTGAGCACAATTTTAGCTGCAATACAGCAATTTAACCACTGCATCACGAGGCACCTTCATTCCTATCTTTAACGGTAGGTCATCATTATTGTCCTTTAGGCAGTAATCTTAAAACTGTATTTTGTATTGACAGTAGTAATAAACTACAAAAAGAGTAAGGCTACAATGCAGGATAGAATGAGCAAACAGTTGTGTTTAGAGACAGGGATGAAGCCTGACGAGTCACTACATCCAAAGTGCCCTGCACATCACCACAGGTGCCATGTGGATCCATACTCATTCCACCAGGCCAACTGGCCCCACACACTGCTCTTTGCATGTTGCTGGGGTCTTCTTTTAGGGTTCACAATAAAAATTACTTCAAAATTATTATAGCTTCCAAACATCTTACAGTTGTGAGAAAACATTCTTGCAACTTGTAAAAAGAGGCAAATACTAAAACTTAAGCTGGGAGCAAGTGCTTCAAAAGACAGTAGCAAAATACAAATAAATAGCATAAAGAAACTTTAATGTTACATTTGTAAAAACACAGGAATTTGTAGCCGATAAAGGCAAAGAATACATCTCTTGACTAGCTCATTTAAAAATACAAAGCATCATGGGTTTATTATCCTTTAGAAACCCTAAAAGCCTTCTCGTAAAACATAGGGAAAAATATCAAAGTTCTTCAAATAAAAATATGTAAACATTTAAAACCAATATTTAGCTCTAAACACATTGATTCATATAAAATCAATTTCTGGGTTACGTAACAAAGTCCTTTGGAAACAATGTGTCTGTTTATGCATTTTTTCCCATTAAAGACCCAGTTTACACATTTTTATGTAAAAAAAAACAAAAAAGTTTTACACATTTTTTCCAAAGAACTTTGGGTTATGAAGCGTCATGGGGAAGGGATCAACATTGTAACCCGAGGTACCACTGTACTCTCTTCTCACCCAATTTTAGCCCGGTTATAGTTAAAAACGGATGTAGTTATTGTTGATAGTCAAGTTCCACAATATGCACCCTGTTATTGTGCATCTTGCTACTCTTATTTGTTTACTTAATGATGAAGAAGAAGTGACTTTTGTTTATATTACGAGTAATGTCCACTGATTAGCAAGATATTGCTTATATTTACTGCTAAACAACAAGTTTTTGTTTATCCTTTCTCCTACTGCTATAAGCAGAAAGAAATACAATCTGTTATCACACCTGCCTTGATGAAAAACAAAACATATTTACATCAGTTATCCTTTAGTTGTCAGTATGTACTATTTTCATATCTCTTATGTAAGGATTGAAAAGCAAATTTAGTTGGCAAAAAGTGTTACGCTTTCTCTGATTTGGCTACTGCCAATTGTACTAAATGATGTTACTTTTAGGCAGTTTTAGGGGCATTTTCTATATCCCTTCTAGTTGTTTTAAAACAGTCAAGGTAGGAAACACTGACAAGTTGAAATCTACTACTTCTAGCCTATAAAGAGATTCGTGTGGGGGAGAGTGCCTCTTATTTATTAAATTTATTTATTAAATTTGAGAGTGATTCAAATTTCCCATTATTTTAGATATTCAGGATAGCGATAAATGGTGTTATGGTTATACTAATTTTGGAAAGGTCTACTGCCAAACCACTCAGAACATATCCTGTTATAGGTGATTCTTCTGAAAAATCCCTGATCACACCACACAGAATTGAGGAGAGGTTTTTTTAAGGCAACTTTTTATTAAATTTTATAAAACAATATGAAATATGAAATACAAATACAAAACATATATTAAAAAGATTAAAATAAAAACTAAATAACAGTGCTACCCTCCACCAATAGGACCTCTTAAACAATATTGTCCCTTATTATCCTCCCTTCCAGAACTGAATTGATTGTTGCAATTGAATTTTACTCTTATTTGTTGCAAGTACATATTCAATAAATGTGCCCCATATATTTTATAAAACCTTTTTTTAACTCTCCTTTCTTAATCTTTAAATTACTTGTCAATTTGTCATTAAAGGCAATATTCCAAACTTCTTTATACCATTCATCCTTACATCGTTCAAAATTCCCCTTCCAAATCCTAGCTGCTGTCAAGAGATTGGTGATCAACTCTCAAGTTTTAAAGTCATAATCTGTTTTAACAAATATGACAATAAAACAATTTCTGAATTGGGATCTATATACCTTTCAAATATATCATTTAATTAAATACCATCTTAAACCTATTTTTTTCAGAATTCTTTTTTTTCAGGTCTAGAGACTCATATTAAGATGATTTCTTGGAATGTAGCAGGTTGGAAAGCATCCTGTAATATGGAAGACTTTCCAGACTGGCTTTTTGAATTTGATATGATTATGCTCCAAGAAACATGGCTTACTGGAAAAGATAGGATTGAATTACAAGGATTTTGTATTTGGCAGGAATTAGCACAAAAAACGAAAGCGAAGGGAAGGGCATCTGGGGGCTTACTAACAGCAATAAAAGAAGATCTAGGATGGGAAGCCAATTTGGTGACAGAAATTAAGGCCCCTCAAAACTGTTTAATAGTAAATTTATGCACTCCAAGTATACTGGTGATCTTAATTAATATCTATATACCACCTGCTAATTCCAAGCACTACAATGCGGAAATATGGATTGAATTGGAACAAATGATGGACGAATTAAGTATGGTCTTTCCCAAAGCCTTACTTATTATGTCAGGTGACTTTAATGCTAGAATTGGATCTGCTGCCCCCAAAATTGTAGCTTTTGGGGGCCTTGAGGAGGAGTTACAGGTTGTCTTCTGCTGGGCTTCTAATGATGACAAAATAAATCAAGCTGGGCAAAAACTTTTGGGCCTATTACTCACATATGGTTTTCAAATTATTGGCCCGAGTGAGACTGGAACACCTTACCCTTACACATATCTCACTCATAACTCAGGGAGTGCTATTGATTTTGTATGTGTGTCAAAACACAAAAGTCATCTGTTCTCTGGAATCACAGTAATTAATAGAGAGGATAGCGACCACCAACCAATCATTACTTAAATCAAGTTAGACTCAGATAAGAAGGCTGCAGAACAATTAAATATTGTCCAAAGAAGACTAAGATGGCAACAAATTGATATGGAAAAACTGCATTTATTTTACACCTCATCAGATAGTATTATCCTTGGCAGTAGGATATGTTCCTCTGAAACGAATATTACAGTTGTTTTAAATGACTATCAGATCATTTGTTCAAAAATTAAACTATTACTTTTCCGCCCTACAATAAAAAGTTACAAAAATAAGAAGTCCCCATGGTTTGACAAGGAATGTTACATGATGAGGACATTATTAAGGAATCAAATGAGAGAAATTAATCATTTTCCTGACAGAAATGCATATATTAATATGGTTAGTACAAGAAGAAAATATAAAAAATTAATAGCCCCCAAAAAATCTATTTTTGTTGCTAATTGTTGGGCAGAGTTGGAACTTGAGGCAACCAACAAAAACTCCGCCAAATTCTGGCAACTAGTTTCAAGAAAATTAGGTGAATCTTCTTGTAACATAGAGATTCCAATAACAGCATCTGCATGGGAAGCCTTCTACCAAGAGATACATAGGGAACACGTTAAGATGGACTCTCCAACAAAAAAATTTTTTTTTTAGGAAATATAAACGACTGCCCTAAATGGCCCCCAGTCAGAATGCAGGAAATTAAATCTATCATACAAACATTAAAGAATAATAAGGCTCCTGGAGAAGATCTCCTACCCCCAGAACTTTTTAAGGAAAAGATAAATTGGTGGGCAGCCACATTAGCCGGCCTGTTCACACATATAAATAACACAGGCTGCATGCCCAAGGGATGGAGCACATGTATAGTGGTCCCATTGTATAAAAAAGGTAATCGAAAAAATACTAATAACTATAGACCAATTAGCCTAATAGATATTACAGCTACAATTTATGCTAAATTCATCTTGCAGAAATTAGAAGAATGGGCTGATGAAAATGCCATATTTGCTGAAGAACAGGCAGGTTTTAGACGGGGAAGGAGCACTATCGACAACTGTTTTATTTTATTACACCTGATATCAAAATACACCTCCAGGGGGCGAACAGCTATTTGCAGCTTTTATAGATTTAAGTTCAGCTTTCAACTCTATTAACAGACTTATTTTATGGAGGAAACTCTTAAAGACAAATATTGAGAGAAGACTTTTACACCTTATAATGGCTCTATATACAAATACAAATTTACAAGTTAGAACAGGCGTCAATCAGGCCTTAACTAACAAGATTGCCACATATAAGGGAGTATGCCAAGGTTGTATTCTAGCTCCATTTCTTTTTAATTTTTATATTAATGATATAGCTTCTTGTATGGTTCTGCCGGAATACCATATGCCAAAAATATTAGACAGATCAGTAAACTTGCTCCTCTATGCGGATGATATGATTTTAATGTCTACAACATCAGTTGGGTTGCGTAGACAATTAAGGAAATTTAGTAATTATTGCCAACAAAATGACTTAGTTATTAATAATAGCAAATCAAAAGTTGTGGTATTTGGCAATAAAAGGAAACAATATAAGTGGTTTTTAGAGGGCAAGGAAATAGAACAGACTGGGACATATAATTACCTTGGCGTAGTTTTTTCCTCAACAGGTTCCTGGTCTCAGCAGATAAAGAAGAACAAAACAAAAGCTTTAGTAGCAGTTAACTCCCTGAACAAGCTACTTAATTATAAATATCCAGGATCCCTCCAACCAGTTATAAAAATATTTAAAGGAAAAGTGCTGCCCATGCTATGCTACGGTGCAGAAATATGGAGTCTTGGAAGTAGTAAGAAAGTTGAAAAGGTGCAAAATAAATTTATAAGGGGAATTCTAGGGGTGACAAGAACCACACCGGCCCATGCAGTCAGAGCAGAACTAGGCTTGGTAACAGTACATGATCTATGTCTTATTAGAGTATTTAACTATTGGATTAAGCTATGCCAGATGTCTTATGATAGGTTGCCTAAGATGTGTCTATCTGAACAAATGACTAATCCTGTAACTAAATCTTGGTTTAAGATTTTTTCGCAAATGCTTACTAACCATGGGTTAAGCGTTGAGGCTCTTAGCTTAAGTAAATCAAACTGTAAAGTCACATTCAAACAAAGAGTGTTTGATATTAGAGCCCAATTAGATCTGGCTGCCTTGGCCTCGGTGCGATCCCTAAAGTGGTTATCAACATCTAAGACAATTTTCCAGGCAGAAAAATATCTTTTCTTCTCTATGAAAAGAGAGTATCGTATTGCATTCACTCACCTTCGTTTCGAGCTAATGGACTCAGTAATGTTACAAGGCAGATATCAAGGTATACCAGTACAAGATAGATTGTGTTTTTGTGGGGAGGCTAAAGTGGAAGACTTGGCACACTATGTTCTGCATTGCCAACTGTATACTAATATTAGAAAATTCTATTTAAGCCCCTATCCTAGATGCTGGGGGAATTGGGATGATAAAAAGAAACTTGCCTATTTGTTATGTGGGAGAAATCATCATTTAACACAAAGTTGGAATTTTTGCAGTAAAAGCAGCAATTCTGAGGAAGCAGGTGGTTAGTAAGGGTGTGATCTAGTTGGATCAAGATATATATTAAATGTGAATATATCCCTTGTAGTTCTTGAGCAAGAACTATGTAATATTATTGTTTTAATGCATTGTATTTGTATATTTATCAGTATTTGGATGTGCGTGTTTTTTATCTCGTGGTTTTGAAATGGTCCAATCGACTTATTCAATAAAGAATTCTGAATTCTGAATTCTGAATTATTTTTTTAAAAAATATTTTATTCTCACTGACATAGATCTAAGTATTCTCATTATCCATATTTTAGCCCAATCTTCCTCTTCTATTTCTTTTTAAAACTCTTGCTTCCAGACTACCTTCAATCCTTTCCCCTCATTTTCATTTTCCTCTAAATCCAAAAATATCTTGGATACCTGTCTACAGTATGCTGATGATACTCAATTATACAACTCCATCCCTGGCGAGATAAGTGATGTGGTGACTGTGCTATCTCATTATCTGGGGACTTTAGGGACCTGGATGGGGAACAACAGTTTTCGACTGAACCCTGGTAAGATGGAGTGGCTGTTGGTGAATGGCTTTTCTGTATCTGGGAATTTGTTGGCTTTTTCGGTTTCTGGGAATTTGTTATCTTTAGTTTTTGATGACGTTCCACTGCCCCAGACAAACCCGGTGCACAACTTGGGTGTTCTCCAGGACCCACAACTTCTGCTTGAAGAGTAGGTGGCAGTTGTGGCCAGAAGGGCCTTTGCACAACTTCATGTGGTGTGCCAGTTGTGCCCTTTCTTGGATCAGGAAGCCCTCCAAAGAGTCACTCAAGCCCTTCTTATAACTCATTAGATCACCCTGGATCTACCCTTCAGAGGTCTACTCTGAAGAGTACTGATTTTGACTTGCAATTTGGGCCACGTGGGTGCATAGCCCTAGGGATGTGGCCCATCATGAACTGGCAGGGTTTGCTTTGTCTGTTCTATACAAAGAGTTTCATCCTAGTGCAGTCCTTATAACCCCTGCTGCATTCTCCAACAGCTGGTATCCATTTCCGACAAGTGATAAGATAACAAACACTCCTCATGCATTTATTTTACAAATCAGATTTATTTGGTTCCTTGAGGTTTGTATGTAGCTGATTTTATTTCCTTTTCTAACAAATCCTTAGATAAGTATGTCAGCGACACACATATTAATTCTTTGTGGTTTGTGTGTAGTTTTCTAGTTGTCATTTCCAGGAAAGGAACATAATGTTGATATATTGGTACAGAATCTCACTCATCAATGGCTCTTAATAAATAACCATTTCCCCACAAAGCTTATGCTTTTAAGCTGGATTGAAAGACATCTCATGAGCCCAGAATTCTGTTTTCCAACTCATACCAACTTTTTTGGCATGAGTTTATGACTTAACGTAGCATTTTTCATACCACATATTAATTCCCATCATACATTCCATTTGGTAGAAAAGGAAATTACATTCACTACATAACCAATTTTACAATATTCTTTCGCTTCATGCAGAAGAACCATGAGGCCATGGAAGGCCAGATTTGTTTCGAATGCCTAGTTTGAAATTGCTTATGAGAGGTAGTAGCTTAATAATAAAGTGTTTATTTGTTTGCTTTAGAATGTTTTTCTCTCACAGCTAAGTAAATAAAACAAAAAAACTACCTCTAACATACAGCTTACATTCCTTAAGAAGAAAAGTGCAAAGCATATGAAAGCAAAAAATAATGAAGACACAACAGTGAATGAAATGAGCTAAAATGTAGAACTGAACCATTAAAAATCAATTAAAGTATAACAGTGTTTAATAGACAAACTAAACTAGAATGTCTTAGCTAGACAGGTAGACAGAGTGGGGTAGGGTGGGCAGCAAATCTTTCACTGCATAGACTATATTCTCAAAGAAAGTCTCTGATTTAGTTTGCAGAGTCACCAGTTAAAAAAGGTTTCAGTAGCAATTCTAAAAGAGATTTGTTTGATATCTTGTGGGTCGGGACTGACTGTCAACCACACAGTTCTGGTCTTGTGGGAAAAGTTTGCCCATATGTGTTGGACTACTTATAACCTTGCCTGCCTTCTGTAGCTTGAGTGACTGGGAGCGAGTTTTCTAGGCTAGAAAAAGGTTATCTTACTTTTAGATGGCCAACACACATATGAAAACCTGAAAAGAGACCCCACTAGTAGCTACAAGAAAAAAAAGTAATAGAATGCTTAAAACACTTGTAGAAGGACAACACAATTGAAAGGGTGATGTACCGCCGGTTATATCCTGGAGAGACCGTCCTCTGCCTGTACAGACTTCCCAAAATCCACAAGCAAGAAGTCTCCCTAAGACCCATGGTCAGTAGTATAAATTCAGTAACGTATGGAGACAGGCACGAAATGAAAATATAGCATTTATTTTTGTTTCTTTAGTAGCTTTGTTTTGTTTCATTAGTAATGAATTTTTAAAGTAGTTTCAGAACAAAACAAAATAAAACATTTCATTAATGGCTCTCCTGGTTCCTGGAAGGCACCAATATCACAGGGTAGCTTCTTTGGACCCTTCCCTGTAAGCCCCTGAAATTTGGAGAGGTTTGAGTTTCAGGGAGCTCAGTTATTAAACTCCAAAAGGGGTCAGCCTAGGAGAAAATCATTCTAATTGAGTTGGGAAGCTGCTAATTGCTCACCCACAGTGGGGCTATTATCAGCTTCTGACTCAATTAGAAATGATTTTTCCTAGGGGGACCATCTTTGAAGTTTAATAACTCCGCCCCTTGAACCCCAAACCTCTCTAAATTTTGAGGGCTTACAGGGAAGAGTCCAAAGAGGCTCTCCTGACATTTTGTTTCCCCTAAGATGAATTGTTTCATTCCTAGAGGGGGGGGGAAGTGTTTTGTTTCATAAAGAAACATCTTACCATTTCGTTACGTAACAAAGTAATTTGTTACATAATGAAACAATGAAACGGCAATTTGTTTTTCATTTTGTCCCCATTTCTAATAACGTACAACATTGCCGAATACCTGGCAACTATCCTAGTCCCACTGGTTGGATTCATGGACTACCATGTGTGTCATTCAGAGGAGTTTGTTTCTAAAGTCAGGGAGCTGAAACAGGATACACATGAAACCATGGTATCCTTTGATGTTACATCTCTATTCACCAGCATTCCCAACGCTGATGCCCTAACAACTGTAAAGAAAATACTAAGAGAACACAGCACTCTCAACAGCAGAAGCAGCCTCAAACCGGACCAGATATGCCTGCTCCTGGATCTGTGTCTGAACACCACACATTTCATGTACAGAGGGGGCTTCTACAAACAGAAGCATGGTTGTGCCATGGGTTCCCCAATGTCACCAATTGTTGCTAACCTATACATGGAAGAAGTGGAAAAGAAGGCAGTCAACACCTTCCCAGGGACAACACCATCCCACTGGTTCAGGTATGTAGATGATACCTGGGTGAAAATCAAGACTCAGGAAGTACAGGCCTTTACAGACCACATCAATGTGGTGGACTCAAAAATTAAGTTCACTAAGGAGGACACCCAAGACAACAGGCTAGTGTTCCTGGATTGTTCAGTCATCATTAGACCTGACTGTGGCCTGGGAATAGAAGTTTACAGGAAACCCACAAAAAACAGATCAGTACTTACTAGTTGACTCACACCAACCATTACAATACAAATGAGGAGTCATCAGGACACTAAACCACAGAGGAGAGAGCATCCCCACCTCCACAGAAGCCAAGAAGAAGGAAGACAGGCACCTGAATACAACACTTACGGCCTGTGGATATCCAAAGTGGCCTTCAGCAAAACAGTGTGCCGCCCAGAAGAACAATGGATCAGATTGAGACCCAGAGCTGATGGAAGAACCTGATCATCCCGTCCATGGCTGGAGTGTCTGAAAAGCTTAAAAGAATTGTTGGCAAACACCACATCCATGTTTACTTCAAACCCATAAAACACTAAGGGAGAGCCTCATCCACCCAAAGGACCCGACGGCAAAATACAAGAGGAGCAATATCGTATATGTGGCCCAATGCAGTGAGGAGTGTGCAGACCTCTATATTGGAGAAACTAAACAGGAGGGTGGCCCAACACAGAAGGAGCAACAGCTCATAACCAAAATCAGCTGTGTACCTCCATCTGAAGGACAAAGGGCACTCATTCAAAAATGAGGATGTACACATATTAGACAAGGAAGATAGGTGGTTTGAGAGAGGGGTCAGAGAAGCTATTCATGTGTGTATTGAAAGCCCATTTCTCAACAGAGGTGGGGGACTCAGACACAATCTGTTTGCTACTTATCAAGCAATACTTTCATCAGTCTCCAAACAAATCAGAAGCACTTCACACCTTCACTAACAATGCCATAACTAATGACCCATACTTAATGGGTGTTGGGAAAGGTTGCATAGGTGGGACTTTCACACACCCTAGGCCAGGGGTGCCCAAATTTTTTGTAAGGAGGGCCAGATTTGGTGGCTGAGAATGTGTCAAGGGCCGGTTGCTCCCCGACCCTGCCATCCCACTGCAAGCCACACCCACTGATCCATAAGCCCCACCCACTGACCCCTTGCAACCCCACGTGCAGAAAGGAAGGTGGGGACCAAAGGAGGGAGGGAGGAAGGTGGAAACCAAGAGAGAGAGGAAGGAAGGAAGGTGGGGAACAAGGAATGGAGGGAGGGAGGGAGGGAGGGAGGGAGGGACCAAGGGAGGGAGGGAGGGAGGGAGGAAGGGAGGGACCAAGGGAGGGACCAAGGGAGGGAGGAAAGAAGGAAGGTGGGGACCAAAGAAAGCACAGGGAGCCATGGCCACAGGCTGCCCCTTGGAAGAGGCGATCTGTGCGACCTTGCACCCCCCCAGCTCCCCAGCAATGGCGACGGCTCGCCCGCCAGCCCACCCCAAAGCTCCTTGGTGGTGGCAGAGGCCCGCTGGCCTGGCCACCCCCACACATTCCCCTGCAGTGCCGGTGGCAGCAGACCGCCCAGCTGCCCAGCCGCCCAAGCTTCCCAGCAGTGCCGGTGGCGCAGCCTGCCCGATCACTGCCCCGCATGTGCACCCAACCTCACAATGTTCCCGACTATGCTGGTGGCAGCAGCCCACCCACATGCCGCTCTGCGCATGCACGTCAAGCTTCACAAGGTTCTCAGCTGTGCTGGTGGTGGCAGCCCACCTGCGCGCCACCCCCACGTGCACGCCCAGCCTCACATGGTTGCCGGTGGTGCCAGTGGCAGCAGCCCGTGCAATGACTGGCCAGCCGGTCCGCCCATCCAGCCCCACACAAGCTTTTGGTCACCGGCTGTCCGGCCCACCCAGCCCCTCAAGCTTCCCGGCAGTGTCAGTGTTGGTGGAAGATTTTTAAAAAATGGGGCGAAGGAGGAGGGAGGGGCAGGCTAGCCAGCCACGGGTCCACTCATAATGGCCTGACGGGCTGGATTTGACCCCCCCCCCTGGGCCGGACTTTGGGAAGGCCTGCCCTAGGCCTTTGTCCACCTAACTATCTTATTCAGATCATGGTCCACCTATGAACCTGTTCAGGCTTTTGTACACCTAACAAGCCTCTTCAGGCCTTTGTCCAACTTATGAACCTATTCACACCAGGGTGTGTGTGGTAAATCAAGGCGAACTATAAAAATTGAGGACTTGCCACTAACTTTCCTAAGACTGACAAAGCTGGATGAGTAGTGAATCATTTCAATCCCTCAAGAAAAGAAGTCCAGTTACCATGACTCAACTTCCAGATAAATTCACCTGGATGACTGAGAATCTTCACAGACATATTCTTTACCTTGGGTTTTTTCTGCTGGTGGCAGTTGTTGGTTGCTATTAATTTGTTTGGTTGATTGTTATTTTGTGTGTGGTAAAGAGAGCAGCATACACTGCTATTGCGTGTGTGGTAAAGAGAACAGCATACACAAGTGTGTAAGTAAACATATTTCATTCAAAGAAAAAGAAGAATTGCCAACTCTACATGCATTGAGAAATAATTGTTTCACCTTTTAAATAAGTGGCAGTCTTCCACTGGCAGTGCATCGTGCCCCCAAACAGTCAAATTTTAAAATCATAAGTAGAGATGGGCACGAAACGAGCAATTTTTCGTTTTTGTTTTTGTTTTTTCATTTCGTTACGTAACGAAACGAAAAACTAATTTTGTTTCCAAAATGAAACAAAATAACAGAAATTTTGTCGTGCATTTCGTTTTCGTTGCGGCAAATACATTGAACGGTAATGAATGCTAACGAAACAGCAATTTTTCGTTTTCATTTTCATTTTTTCATTTCGTTACGTAACAAAACGAAAATGAATTTTTTTGTAAAAAAAATCATGAAAAACGAAAACGAACCAAAATGGACCCCCTAAACGACAAACGACAAACGAAACACCATTTTTTGAGTCGTGCCCATCTCTAATCATAAGTTAACTTCTGGCATTATTTATAATTCCCTGTTCCCCCTCCCAGTTTTGCAATCTGTGGAGCACCTGGAAGATCGCAGGGAACAGAAGTTGACTATACTTATCAACATTGGTCTAGATCAGTCATTCTCAATCAAAAAAGCCATAAGCACCATATGAAAGAAATATAGGCTGAGTCGGAATTGCTTAAATTGCATAATGAACCTTATAAAGTGGTGTGTGAAGAATTGTTTCCAGTCCGTACCCTCCTTCTAACCCAGAGGGCCATATGGCATCTCCTCTGGCAAATAGATCATCCAGAGGAGGATCACACTGTTTGACTATCTTGCTCAACTGTGATTTTCAAGCTACCAGATTTATTGGAGATCCAGAATATGGTATAGTTAGATAGAAAATGGGGGACTTTTTTTAGAAGGTGTGCTATGGGTTTGGTTTGGTTTTAGACATTGCTTTTAGCGCTTTAAGAGTTTACACTTTCATGTCATAATCTCCAAGTATAAAGTTAATGAACAAAACTAAGTGACAATTAGGAGAAAAGGTATCATGTTACCCTGTGTTAATCTGGGCATATATTTGCTTTGAAACTACATGATTTGTTGAATGTAGAGAACACAGCAATGACAAAAACCTGGAAACAAGCAAATTTTAGTTTTGAGACACTGTTCATGAACAATGTGAAAGAACCTAATCTTGTTGAAGACCACACAACTTCCCCATAAAAAGAAGCTTTTTATGAACCTCTGAGTTATGTCCTATAAAAGGTCAAGTGGAAGCCTTGTTGTAGGGAAATTGGAGGCTTCTATTTAAATTTCAGTTACAAACACTTGCATTAAAAGAGTTCCAGCTGAAGAAACAAGAGCCATACCCTTGAGTGTTGTTACTTAAATGTAATATCCACAATGCACTCACATGGTAAAAAGCAAGCCAGTTACATTTTTTAGAGTATCAAATTAAGAAATACAAAGCAGCATGTACTGGTGAAGTCCTAAGAAGTCAGTTCAGAGGTTAAGCACAAAATAAAAGGAGGTCAAATGAAATCTTTAAATGTAATATAAGATACCCACACCCTTCTACCTATTTCACACTTTTGAAAGAGTTACTAGTTGCAAGTAGTCAGTTCTGTTTGCTGTTTTACTTTTGTCTTGAAAGCTTCAGTCAAAGGAGACATTCATATTGCTGTATGCATTCTTAAGTTCCTCGGTCATTGTGCACTCCAAAAGGGTCTTTTCCAAGACCAGTTGCCCAACTCTTGATGTGCTAACAAGATGTATAATGCATGTTACCAGAGGTGGAAAGAGTGCAGAATAAATTCCTCATTCTGGTTGATTTGAGAGGAATTTTAAAGTCTCAGCCCCAGTCAAGAATGTGACAGAAATCTCTTCCCCACTGCCCATCTGCCCCAAGGTCTGTGTGATTTATGCATCATATCTCTGGTTCCCTTTCTGCTTGAGAAGTACAACACTAACATATTGCAAGCACTGAAGGACACAATGATTTTAAAGAAAGACACAAGCTACCCATTTAGTGCTTCAAATTCTTTATGCAACGTCATCCGTGTGTGGGGCTGTTCATGCAAACTGTACAATCATCCACACCATTGCACAAATTATGCAGTCTGATGCATTTTTCATAAGAATTTGTTCCCACCATTTTGAGAGCTATGTTGAAAATCTAGATCGCTAGATTTTTCACTAGATCACTATCATTCTCACTGTCCAAAGAGAAGAATGTTGTACTTTCACATAGTCTCATGCGAGAATGAGGCAAGCAAGGTTTGGCCGTGGGATGCTTCATTCTTACTTGCAATGGCAATTCCTGTGGAATAGATCATGTGACATATTTTGCCTGAGCAGTGGCTCCTTAGCTCAATTAATACTGTTGATCAATCTAATCTAATACAGATGTCTCGAAAATAGTGGCCAGTAATACTTCTGTCATCATGGAAGGCTTACTGCAGTTCCCCACCCTTTCTTTCTACCCATTTCCTGAAGGAAATTCTATGCATATTGTCTTCATTAGTGGCTTGATTACAGCTGTGGCCCTTCAACTCCCACTCCTCTTCCCCCCCATCCCCATCCCCCCCCCCCCCCAAGTTTTTGAGTTAGGTTGAGAACCTCCTTCAGTAATACTTGGCCCAAAAGGCAGTGTTATGTAGAGTGTGGGTTTAAAAATCATAGAGAAGTCTTGGACAGGACTGTACGGGAGACAGTTAAAAGATTAGATGGTAAATTTACTTAACAGAAAATAGTCTACGGGGACTAAACTTCATATCCTGTTTTTGGATAATATATTTCCTTCTGTGCTCTGGAATGAATCTGTCATCTGAAGTCTAATAATGAGAGGCAGAAGGCTTAAATCTTTGACCCTCTTCTATTTAATTTAATAGAGATAATTTCCCCCTTATCTTGTTATTACCTTGTATTAGTTC
Source organism: Phrynocephalus guinanensis (assembly GCA_037367245.1). Taxonomy (NCBI): domain Eukaryota; kingdom Metazoa; phylum Chordata; class Lepidosauria; order Squamata; family Agamidae; genus Phrynocephalus; species Phrynocephalus guinanensis. The sequence goes on from CM074734.1 coordinate 90,081,847, forward strand.
TCTTGCTTGTAGTATCCTGAGAAACTCAATGCAAGAGGCTGTCAGTTAAACCCAGCATGACAGACATACTTGCAATAAAAATGTGTCCTTTGGGGGGAGGGGAATGAAACAACACAGAGCATCACAAATGTACATTTTCAGCTCCAATTTTCCATTTTCAAAAGGGCTTCAAGCTGTTTAACTAAAAGAGAGGCTAAAATGCAAATACCTGCAAATACCCTCTGTAGTAGTAGTAGTAGTAGTAGTAGTAGTAGTAGTAGTAGTAGTAGTAGTAGTAGTAGTAGCCTCAATTTGTTTGCTGATATCTTTATGGATTAAACTGCAAGACTGAGGCGTAAGCTTAGAGTCTGATTTGCAGTTGTACACATGAACTTCAGTCTGAAGCATAGAGCCTCTTAGTGTGTAATCATGCATGGTGGTATATGAACCAATACCATGCCTTAAAATCCCTATGAATGATAATGGATTTCTCATTGAGCTGGTTGACAGTTTTGCATATCCAGAGGATTTTCTCACTGTTTTGATGTAAAATGTAGAAGATAGCATGAACATGTTACTCTTGGATAGTGACATATGAATATAACGTATCTGCCTGATTTGTGGTGTATCTCCTGGAGTACAGAAAAAGGCCTAACAAGTACACCAAAGAGGGTCTTCTCCTGTGTGGTTTCCAGAGTAGGAGATGTGTTTCCTTCCCCATTGCAGCCCATTTCTACTCTGACTGAATGTAAGAAGGGACTAAATACATCTTCTTTTGCATTGGCATTTGATGTCTAATCTGCCTCATGGTACTGTTTTAACTGTATTCCCTGATTATTTTATTTGCTTTTAATTTTTTCACTTGATTTTAATAACTTTCCAGTTGGCTTGGTTATATGATATTATGATATTTAGTTAATTATAGTTTTATTCTTTTAAGAGGCTTGTAAGCAACCTTGAACAATGTTGTTATTATTATTATTATTATTATTATTATTATTATTATTATTATTATTATTATTATTATTATTATTATTATTATTATTATTATTATTGATAAGGCATTAACTAACTAACTAATATTAATAACAGCAGAATCCTACATTTTAAGTCCTTCATAATGGTACAAGATATACTGGCCAATTATATAATCCTCAAGTTCCTGTGACAGGACACATGGGTTATGCTGAAGAGTTAACAATATAGACATAAAGAACCTTGGACCTGTCCAATGTGACACTGTTTAATCAATTTGTAATTTGTTGAAGAAGTAGAGCCAGTTTGTGATAATCCAAAAGGACCAGAACTTCCCCTAGAGGACTGTACTTGAAGGCAATGAGGAAATAACAAGTGAAATAAAATGCTTTTTTAAATTAAAGCAACATTTTTTTTAAGCACACACTCAGGTACAGACAATAAAGATTGTTCTGGAGATAAAATTAACTGCATATTTTACTTTGAAAGAGCTTTGTCTAATGACTTTATCAAAGAAACAAGTATGAAAGAATGAGGACATATCAGGTAACATGTACTGAGGGACCAGTAATACATCTTGGTTCCCCGCTAGCTTGCAAACCCTTGGTGGACAGGTGCCAGCTGTTGCTACATCAGTTGCAGAAAAAGTGCATGTCTCCAAATATAGTAGTAGTAGTAGCTGAACTGCAGCTTCCAGGGTTCCTCAGCCTTAGCTGGGCTAGAGCTGCTAACCCAGAACATCTGGAGGGTGACAAATTGCCCCCCCCCATTCTGCACAGACCCCCATAATGTTGCTACTGTTACCTAGACTGGATGTATACAGTGGTGCCTCCTAAGATGAATTTGATTGGTTCCAGGGGTCCATTCGTTTTATGAAAAAAAATGTCTTAAGAGGCACTGTTTCCCATAAGAATGCATTGAAAACCAATTACTGCATTCTGGAAGACTGAATTACATTGGTTTTCAGTGCATTCCTGTGGGAATGCTGTCACAACCCCCCTCAATCAACCAGCAGTGGAAGGTGCTGCCTTCCTTTCTCCATCCTCGCTTACTTGCAAGGCACTGCCTTCCTTTCTGCAGCCTCCGTGAACAAAGAAGGTGTCTGAAGGAAGGCAGCGCCTTGCAAGCACACAAGGCTGCAGAAAGGAAGGCAGGACTTTTGAATTTCCCACGCCCAGAATGGGTGCCTGCCTGGCTTTCCTGACCATGTCGCACCCATCCGTGGGTGCTTTACGGTTGGGAAAGCCAGGATTGAAGCTACCACCACCTCCTCTTTGCATGGTCAAAACTGGACAAAGAGGAGGTGGCGGCCCTTCAATTCTGGTTTTCCCGATGGTATAGCCCCTGTGGATCAGTGCTGCATGATCAGGAAAGCCAGGGAGGCTTTTGAATTTCACGCATTCAGAAGGGTCTCGGTGTGCCAAATTCAAACGCCTGCCTAGATTCCCCCACCATGTAGCACCTGATCCACGGGTGCTATATGATTGGGAAAGCCAGGATCAAAGCACTGCCGCCTCCTCTTCACCCAGGTCTCTGGGCCAAAACCCGGGCAAAGAGGAGGTGGTGGCACGTTGATCCTGGCTTTCCCGCTCATATAGCATCCGCAGATCGGGTGCTACATGATCAGGAAAGCCAGGGAGGCTGTTGAATTTCACGTACCCAGAACCCCCTTGGTTTGTGAGCACTCGAAATTCAAATGTCTGCCCCATAAGATGGATTTTTTTGCAAGCCATTGTGTAGGCAAACCATCATCTTGTAAAAAATGCCTATCCCGGAAATTTCATTCGTCTTATGAAGAATCTGTCTTTTAGGGCATTCGTCTTGCAAGGTACCATTGTATGTGCTACAGTCAGATCTAAATCAGCTATAGAGGACTCTGTTCAGTCAGAGTGGAGGTGGGGGAAGGATCCAGAGAAGAGTGTCTCTGAATGGCAACATATTGGAACAATTGAAATCCGGTCCTAGGTTTTCATGCAAACAAAGTAGCCATATCTGTCATTTTTCTTGCTTACCTCTTAAAAGATGCAAGGCATGTAGTTTCTCAAAAAGGAATCTGTCATCAGTTGGAACTTTAGGAATAAACAATATCAAAGGCCGTTACTTCACGGGCCGCTCGCTTCGCGGCTAGCCTTCTTTTCTATGCGAATCGATCGTTTCAGTCTGCACGCTCCTCCTTTTTGGCTGCGATGCCACCCCGACCACGCCCCCTTTACCGTGCTCCAAGCGGGGCGAGTGGTTCCCCTGGCTGCTGCCGGGAATCTTTTCGCTTCGCATCTTGCTTCGCTCCCAACGTGACGTGTGGTCTCGGTTTTTGGCTTTTATTTCAAGTTTTTTTAAAAAATATTCAAACAGGGATATCGATGCATCGCTATATCGTTTCATCGCTTTGCGCTGTTACTTCCTCGCTCGAGTAGGGGCGGCAGCGGCGGCGGCGGCGGTGGCGGCGGGAGCAGGAGGAGCCACTGCCGCCTCGCCCGGCCAGAGCAGGGCACCCAGGGCAGGCAGCATGCAAGCGGCGGAGGGCGGGCGGCTGTGCCATGCGGGGCTCCCCCCGAGTAGCGGCGGCGGCGGCGGCGGGGGGGGGCTGCCAATGATGCCAGGAAACAGTTGAAATCAGTAGAGCCATTGCAACTGACAGTCCAGCATCAGTGCATCGATACGCCGTCGGTAGGAATTTTTTTAAAGGACGGATGGGAAATAACGAACGTTGAAAAGTGGCATGCGAATGCGAAGGGAGCACGTGAGGTTGTGCTCGAATCGGTCCTAAAACTGCAGCTCGTGAGTACTGAGAAACAGGGGCGGGAGCGAAGCGAGAACACGTGACCGCCACGTGACCGCCTCCGAATTCAAATCGAAGGCAATATTGCTGCGGAGCGCCGCGCCTCGTGAAGTAAGGGCCTAAGTGTTGTTACCTTACATAATTGCTAGGCAAGCATAACATTTGAGAGTTTTTAAAAATGTAGTTAAGCTGCTTGAATTCAAACAACTGCTCTGTGACTGAATTTGATTCAGCTTGAATTCAAACAAATAATCTGTAAATTTGCTTCTGATCAAAAACAAATATATATGTGGGGGGGGACAAGCAGCAACAGTCATAACTGGATATGGAACAACTGACTCGTTTAAAATTGGGAAAAGAGTACGACAAGGCTGTATTCTGTCACTTTGCCTATTTAACTTATACGCAGAGTACATCACGCAAAAGGCAGGTCTGGATGAATCACAAGCCGGCATTAAGATTGATGGGAGAAATATCAACAACCTCAGATACACAGATGATACTGCTCTGATAGCAGAAATTGACCTCTTAATGAGGGTGAAAAGAGAGTGAAAAAAACGGTCTGAAGCTCAACATTAAAAAAACCCCACTAAGATCATGGCCACTGGTCCCATCACCCCCTGGCAAATAGAAGGGGAAGAAATGGAGGCAATGACAGAGTTTATTTTCTTGGGCTCCTTGATCACTGCAGATGGCAACTGCAGCAATGAAATTAAAAGACGCCTGCTTCTTGGGAGGAAAGCGATGGAAAACATAGGCAGCATCATAAAAAGCAGAGACATCACTTTGCCAACAAAGGCCTGGATAGTCAAAGCTATGGTTTTTCCAGTAGTGATGTATGGAAGTGAGAGCTGGACCATAAAGAAGGCTGATTGCCACAGAAATTCTGCATTTGAGCTGTGGTGGTGGAGGAGACTCTTGAGAGTCCCCTGGACTGCATGGATATCAAACATATTCATTTTTAAAGAAATCAACCCTGGATGTTCACTGGAAGGAGTGCTTTTGAAGCTGAGGCTCCAGTACTTTGCCCACCTCATGAGGAGAGAGGACTCCTTGGAAAAGTCCCTGATGTTGGGAAAGATTGAAGGCAAAAGGAAAAGGGGGATGGCAGATAATGAGATGGGTGGATGGTGTAATCAATGCAGCCAACATGGATTTGACAAAACTCCAGGAGGCAGTGGAAGATAGGAGGGCCTGGCGAGCTCTGGTCCATGGGATCACAAGGAGTTGGACAAAACTGAATGACTGAACAACAACAACAACAACAACAACAACAACAACAACAACAACAACAACAACAACAACAATTCATGGCACTTGGTTTTGGTTACTCTGTAGCTCTTAGAGTTTGAGTGAATTCTTAGCATTTACAGCTTAAGAGAATATGGAGAGACTTTAGTACAACTTGTGTAAGAGAATTCACTGGTGTGCTTTGTGAAACACAAATGCCAATCCATCTCAAGTCCACAATTTACAAGATGATTGTCTCCCTTGTTGCACTGTATGGCACAGAGCACTGGGCAGCAACAGTGGACGTAAAGAGCTGGCTCCATGCCATGGAATTTCATATCCTTCTTTGGATATTGGGTCTCTCCCTGCTCAACCACATCACAAATGATACTACCTAAAAGTAACTAGATATGGTATCAATTAGAGAGAGAGAGAGAGAGAGAGAGAGAGAGAGAGAGAGAGAGAGAGAGAGAGAGAGAGAGAGAGAGAGAGAGAGAGAGGCCTGTGCTGACACGGACATGTCATCAGAGCAGCACCTTCTATCATGACCAAACTACTTAGAAATCGATGTCCGGTAGCCACCCAGGTGACCAGAACAGATGGCAGGACACTGTCAATAAGGACAGGGAAATCATCTATCTGCAGTTCATCCTATAGATACCGTCAATTGGACAAAGGGCTTCCAGGACCTGAAAAGCAGACCACACACCTGAGGGATTAAAAGAAGTTTTAATTTTTTTATTATCATTATTTTGCTACTTGACTTGCTGGATAGCTAGCTCAGTGACTTAGTCAGAGGTTGCGAGTTCAGTTCCCCACTGGCCTCCTTGAGAGGGAGTGACCTTGATGATCCATAGGGCCCCTTCGAGCTCTGCAGTTCTAGGTTATTATTCTTATTGTTCTTTCTTTGGTTTGTACCCACATTGTCCCCAGGAGAGGGGGTGGCACAAGAACAAGTAGGGCTGGCACAAGAACAAGTAGGGCTGACTACATGGTGTGGTGGACATTTGATGCTCACTCAAGGGAGTTGCTTTGTCATTGGTGCCTCTTCCTTTCCTCCTTTCTAAGGTGTAAGAACATGAAAGTTGGCCCTGGATCACAAATTCAAGTGGGTGCTTTGAATTCCCAGCAAAAATCAAATCAAAACAAAATCAGTGATTTGAGTTGGTCAGAAGTGATGTAAATTGTTTCCAATAAGGACTTGCATCCTTGAGGTGCTGGCTCGCTGTTCTCTTGATTTAAGCAAGCTTTATGTGTGACAGCTTAAACTTGTCCTGCCATATTGGTGGCCTCTGTATAATTTCATTAGTAAAAGCTACACTTTTGTCTCATTAATTTGAAAGCTACCCTAGTCAATATCAATATAAAGTTTATTGTCTTGGCTACAAGCCATCACAATCAGTGATTACAGAAAAAATAAATAGATAAAACAATCATGGCATTAAAAAGAGAAGAAAAGAAAAAAGGAAGCCATATAAATAGGGTTCTCTTGAGTTGACCTCCCTTGCCAGACAGGAGGGGGTAGAAGAGAGCACTGATACCACCTCATATCAGGGAGTCCCCTACACAGCTCACCGCAATTGTGCTCAAAAAGTTGGCACGAATTTTTCTAGCAGCTTTGGCAAACCTAGCAACTCTATAAGTGATGGAAGGGTCATAGTCTGAAAGCAGCTTACCTACTTTAACCAGGGGACTCTCCACCTGCAAAGGGGCCAAGATGTATCCTAGAAGGTTGGCCCTTGGGTTGTGGTAGAGTTGGCAATTTAATAGATAGTGAGCCACATCCTCTATCTCAGCTGCGTCACAGATACAAAGTCTTAGATGTCTGGGTACATTACTGTACCTTCCATCCAAGACAGCAGTTGGCATAGTTTGGAAGCGGAGTTCAGTAAAGGCTGTTCTCAAAGAGGGAATAGTAAGTGAATGTAAATAATGTGCCCTTGAATGATTGGTTTTCCATAGATGGTACCACTGGGAGAAGCCTGAAGAACTGATTAGGGCAAGGTCCTGATCATTGTTGTGTTTATATATCCACTCCTTCAGCATACTTTTAACTCCTGGGAAAACATAAATATCAGTGGAAAGAGATTTAGATTTCAAAAGGTTTTGTACCAAAGTGGCCCATCCACCACCCTTCCACTGCTCCATCAGACAACGTTTGGGGAGACGATGGTCAGGCATGTCCAATATTCTCTTATAATAACAGAATATGGCAAGAGTTGCCCTAGCTTTGATGGAGACCATGTCTGTTTCTACTCTGAGGAAGGCTGCTGGGGTCCCTTGTGGTACCGCTAGGATGTGCCTCAGGAATTTATTCTGCTCTACTTCAAGTGACTAGTACCCTAGTCAGGTTACTTCTGCACATTCTCCTGTGGTCTAATCCCAGCAGCTAATGGATAGATTTAACTACACAATTGTTTGTTAGAGTTTGAGAAACTGACAATACAGTGTATATGCCACTGCTTAATAGAATTGTAGTTCTATTATATCCTGCGCCAAATGCTATCATCGCTGACTTATTAGAAACTCCCATAATTGAAATAATTATGAAAACACTAGTTAATATTTCTCAGAGTTGGATTTGTGTTTCTAAAAATTTATTAACTTGAATTCATTCTGGACTCTTAATTTAGCAGGGTGGGTGGTAGAAAATATCATTTTACGCTTGAATGACAGGACACTTGGAGGCCTGGACCTCAGTTTCTGCCAGTCTCCATAGATACCAAAGACAATACATTAGAATTTCTGCTTTGAAAGCAATATTATGGAAGAGGGTCTGGGTATTTGTGAATTTGACTCAGAATGAAATGGCCACGAGGGACACTTGGGTAACAGATGCGCTGAGCAATTCATAAATCAGTTCTATGTTTTGCATAATATTAAGGGAGAAGCTGATGAAAGATTGCACTTAAGGTAAGAAATAGCCTTCTAAGAATGGGTAGGATATGCTAAAGCAATGCCTCTGTGCTTTGGTGCAGCATATGCTAATAAACTGGAACTATTTGTGCTGTGTGATGAATAACATGGGGTAGGCAGTTTTGTATTCCTGGCATGGGAAAGGCCCAGTTGTAGTTGTAATAGTAGTGAATTTATTTATGGTCGAAGATCAAAAAGAACAATAATAATACACAAACTGCTGACCTCAAACACAAACACATTGTACACTTCCATTTTACTTCTTGTGAGTTGGGCCTTAAAATTGATTAAAATTCATAGATATGAATTAAGAAATTCAACTTTAATGCAGCGTAAGTATAGTCACCAAACTGCAAGATAAAAGAGTGTTATTTGTCATAAACTCTTATTTAAAATCTGTTTGTGAGACCTTATTGCAGCAGAACAAAATTTCGCTACTTGTCTAGTAACCTCGTTAGTATTATCAGAAAGATGCAAATGTACATAAAATTCTGTTTGACCTCCCGAGAAATTTACATATAATTGGAAAAACGAGTTCCTTTCCAAGATCACAGTAGTAGGAACAAAATAAAAGTACAGCGGACCCTTGTATAACAAATGGTTTGTATAACATAAAATTTGTACAACATAAAAAATTCTGGAGATAGGGAAATTTGCTTAACAGAATCGCCTATGGGGTGAATCCATATAACATAAAAATGGTCGTGATTAGGGATTACCCTGTTTTCAATGCATTCCTATGGGAAATTTGTATAAAGGAAAATTTGCTTTACATAATTTCATTTGGAACGAATTAATTCCTTTATACAACGTACCACTGTACCTGTTCAACTGTTTCCATTTGATCATTGGCGCATGGGCAATTGTGAGCTGATGGAGGTAGACCTTGAAACCTCCTCTCCCAAAACGTGGAGGGAAGAGTGGCTAGTGTAAAGGCTCTTCTAGAATTGGGAGAGATGAGCCTGTCTAAATACGGGGTGAAAGATTTGCAGATGGCCGATCAATTGTGGAATCCTTAACTCTTTTGTATTAGTAATAGATAAGTGGATAGGTAGTGTCCACTACAGATTTTGTTTGTGTTAATATTGTAAATTGGTTTCCCCTCTCCCTCTTTACTTTATGGAATGCAGTATTGTAATAATTTCTTGTTTTGTTTGTTTATACTGTGTGAAATAAGTAAACTAATTAGAAACCATAAATAAATAAATAAATAAATAAATAAATAAATAAATAAATAAATAAATACGGGGTGGCGGTAAATGCAAGTTTCATAAGAAATTTGTTCATGCTTGCTTGGATTTTTTATCTACGTTTACAGTTCGCAGCCTCTAAATTATTTGTGTGCACTCAAGGGGTAAACCAATAGCTTGGCTCCAATCCATTCATCCTTTGCATGCGTTGAACACCCTTCTGTCAATATACAGAGGGAAGAATGTTGCATCTGCTGTCCATGTGTCATAGCAAAAGCTCTTCCTCAGAGGTTCTCCATCTTGGAGGTGGTAGTGGAGAAGAGAGTACTAATGGAAGGGGGGAAGATACAACACTTCTGTGCACAGGTGGATGCAAGGTACTTTGACTCTAAGCCTTAATACCTTTGGAACCAGAGTAGCTTTTCCCCAGGATCCCGCGGTGCTCAGTCTTGCACCAAACATAGCAGTTCCCTCGTAGATGTTGCACAGCTTGAAGCAACTGTTTGGTTTCCATCTTTGTAGTGATGTTATTCTCAGTCAGTGTTTTCTGACACAGGTGTAGACTAAGGTGTTGCAGGTATGACAAGACATTGTGGTAAAGAAGCACAGAGCGTTATATATGACTTTTTTGTAGTGGGTTCTTAAACCATTTATGTGATTTTTTTACATTGCCAGTAGTCAATTAGCTTGCAAAACGTGAAACCAAGTGCCTAGATGGGACGGCTTATCCTACCTCTCTAGCTGTCCTTTTCCTGTGTCAGAAGAGTGTCAACAGTTGCATACAAAGGAACAATAACAACAAATTAACATACCCTGGGTTATTTCAATCTAGCGCTCCAAACTATTAGTGTAAAAATGTTTGCTTTGCATAACTGCCAGTAGAGGGCCCTGTAATCTGTCTCTGTACTTTTTGTATGATGCATTTGAAAATTTAGAAAGAGATTGCCCTTTTAAAATATCTGGTGTTGTTCTTTGTGCTTGGTAGCCTTGAGGAATGATCAGTGACACAATATTCCATCAGCATCTCCTGAATATTGTTCCATAGTCAAAATCTCTTGCATTGCACTTTGGTTTAGTAATGGTTTGTTTGGATTTTTTTTTTTTAAGTTTTGCACTCTATTATGTAGCAGGGGAGTTCTCAACCAGAAATTTTCCTTAGGTGTGCCCCCCCCATCCTTTTTGGGCTGAACTTGCCCATTATTATTATTATTATTATTATTATTATTATTATTATTATTATTATTATTATTATTATTATTATTATTATTATTAAAACATTTTGGATCTGGAATAGCCATGCTAAATAAGACACACAAGAAAAGGAGGGGCATTTAAGGGTTATATCATTCTGCAGAATTTTGCCCTGTGCGGGGCATGCACTGACATTGGTGTTTCACAATGCATCCACATTAACAGACTTGCTTACAAGCATGGGGTGATATCACCTAGCAGACAAGTAGGGCCTAGAACGCCCTTCTTAACTTCTGCTTCAGATAAAAGTTAAGGGTAAGGATTTTATACCCTCACTTCTGTGTAACTCTCTCTCTCTGTGTCTGTATGTGTATTCCATGTGTGTTCGGATCTGCCAAGCCTTTGGAAGCTCTTGCTAACACAGTGGAATGTGCAATCCTTGGGGCACCTTTAAGGAACAAAAGCAATGTGCAATCTGGACTTTAGTGAAGGTTTACTAGAAGTCCTTCCCCCACCCACTGTGTGTGGGGGGAGAGATCCCAGAGAGAGAAGAAGAAGCATTTCTGGGGATCCCTAACATTTCCCCAACTCATAACCTTGAGCATATGTACTGCTAAGTCGAAAGTGCTAAGAGAGATGTATAGTAATGGTCAGACTATCAATATAATTGTTGTAGGTCCCAAAAGGGCCTCCCTGCGAATCGGAAGTCATTTCTGAGGCCTCCGACAGGCCTTTCCCACTTACCCCAGGGGGTCTTTTTTCATATACTGTGGTCCCGCAATATAGCGGGATAGCAGTATATGAACCGCAAATGGGCGGGGGACCACTGTACTCATTTTTGTTAATGGTCCTTAGCCACAGACAGTGGCGCCCTGGCAAACCATAGGCAGATTGGCAAGGCTGTAAACTGGATCCTACATGGCCCACAGGCTGTGCAATTATCATGCATGCTGGCCAGGAGATTTGGGGGAAAATAGGGGCCTCCAATGGAGTGTGGTGGGTTTTATTTCCATAGAAAGATACTTGGCATAGAGATAATGCTCCTATATATTTGAATACATAATATATAGCAGAATGACTTTAAAAAAAACACACAGAAAACATACAAAAACCACACAAATCTATCTATTTGGACAGATAGATAAATAGGTACAGTGAGTCAGTGTTAATAAATGATACCAACTTAAACCCAAGAAAGAATGGAAAATTTTAGAAGAAAATGGGTTTCCACAATTTAGGCAACACTCTCCTCCTGCCCATTTGCAACCTGATCTAGTCTCCTGTAGCAGAGCACAATTTGTAGGCATCTCAGGACATGGGAAAACCAAATGGTTGGGAGGCCTTGTTTTGTGCTGGCTTGTAAACATAATGTAATGATACTGTAATGCTAAGATTTGCCCGTGCATTCAGAGTTGTCTACCACTCTTTGCTGGGAAAGAGATATAGTTTAAATGTTGGATGTAGAATAGATGGTGAAGCAGGAAAAAGAAGCAGTTTCATATGAAGTCAAAAACTTGAGCTTCCTTTCTGTTCTTTGTAAGCATTTGGCTGAACTGACTTGCAGTAAGTCTTTTTTTTTTCTTTCAAAATTGAAATTCATTTTGCTTATGAGATTTCCTTATTATCAACCATTTTGAAGACTGCTGATTAATAAACATGTGCATAAGATTTTTTATTACTGGATGCTGCTTTAGGTAACCTAAATATCTTATTGATATGAGATATGATCATATTTTGAGATGCCCAAAACCAGCCGGACTGCCACAATTTGCACATGTTGCAGCTTCCACGCCACCTTCAAGGTCAGCCCCGCATACAAACCATTACAGTAGTCAATCCTGATATTACATTGGTGTAGAAGAGTGATGCTTCTTTTATTTTCCTTAAAGCACTATTCTTTTTTCCTCACTACATTTCTTTCTTTGTGTCTTTTGCTTTGTTTTGTTTTTCTTTGATTTTTGCCTGAAATTCTTGAAAAGACTAACATAGCTGCCCTCTCTGAAACTAACATTTCCTTCCTTCCTTCCTTCCTTCCTTCCTTCCTTCCTTCCTTCCTTCCTTCCTTCCTTCCTTCCTTCCTTGTGTCTTTTGTTTTGTTTTGTTTTTTCTTTGATTTTTGCCTGAAATTCTTTGAAAGACTAACATGGCTACCCTCTCTGAAACTTTCTATTTCTTTCTTTCTTTCTTTCTTTCTTTCTTTCTTTCTTTCTTTCTTTCTTTCTTTCTTTCTTTCTTTCTTTCTTTCTTTCTTTCTTTCTCACAATTAATTATGTGTTTGTTTTCTCCTGTCTATTCCACTCCTTTATCAAGGACTAGCAGCTTTTTTCTCCATCACTCCTTTCTTGAAGAATTCTGATGCACAGCTGATTTAAGCTTCAGTTGTAGCAACATTCATTTTCCCACCAGATCTGTGGGCCTGTGTCAGTGTTGGCGAGCCTATGGCATGGGTGCCAAAGGTGGCACTCGTAGCCCTTTCTGTGGGCACCCGACATCGCCCCATCACAGCCACCTGTATTCCGATTAAATTGCTGTATTGGCACTTTGCGAAAAATTAGTGGGTGTTGAATTGCAATTTGGGCACTCAGTCTCTAAAAGGTTTGCCATCACTGATATAGGACCTTTAAAATCCCTGTTTTACATTACATTACAGTATAACTTTCTCTCATTGTACTTTTCTATATTGAAGACCAGCTTGGAAAAACTGCCCTGCACATGTGCTCTATGCCATTCCCTGTAGTGACAGTAACTGTAGTTTAATATAAAAATGACACATGGCATTTATAATCTTGTTTCTTCTTTAAAATCTGTTCTTCGTGATTGCAAATCAAAGGAAGTAAATCATGATTTCCGTGTCTTGTTTGGAAATTGTAGTGGCATATTGCACGAAACCTGCATCTGCCATGTAATTAGAGAAATTTATGGTTTTGTTTCTCATGTTGATTGCTTTTAAATGTGAACAAAAGCAGGCCATTCCGAAATTGTCTTATAGATGCTGTTTAGGTTTTTGTTCCACCGCTTGTAAAAATTAGCAAAAAAAGGAAAATAAAAAATAGCAGAGTAAATAACGGATACCATAGAGTTCTTAATGGCAGACTCTGAATTTCAGCGTAATGGAGTAATACAGGTTGGAACAGATGGTGAAAAATATTCTTATGCTCTGAACAAATTATCTCTCTTTAGAAATGTGTCACACCCAGATGTGTTGTGTCGTTAATGCTTATTATTTATTCCATGTATTCTATGCAGATTATGTGTGCTAAGGTTTATACCAGGATGCACAACTCATGTTGTTGGAGCAAACTCATCTTTAGCTTTAGCCAACATAGTCTGTGGTGCAAGATGCTGACAGCTACAATACAACAATATCTGGAGATAGTTATTGTGAGTTTTTTGGGCTGTTTGGCCGTGTTCTGGAAGTTTTTCTTCCTGATGTTTCACCAGACTCTGTGGCTGGCATCTTCAGAGAGCAAGGAGCTCAGGGAACTAGGAGTTCTCTCTGCACTCTGGGTTACAGGATAAGTGAGACTGGGTGGGAATCATTGAGTTTTGACCTTTTGCACTCTGCAGCTTTTAGTACTGGAAGCCAGGCTTTGTTGATTTTTAGATTTTCTTCTTTTTTGTTGAAACTGTGCTTATGTTTGTGGATTTCAATGGCTTCCCTGTGTAGTCTGATAAAGTGATTGGTAGTGTTGTCCAGTAGCTCTGTGTCCTGGAACAGGATTTTATGTCCAGCTGGTTTCAGGGTGTGTTCAGCTACTGCTGATTTTCCAGGTTGTTTTAGTCTACAGTGTCTTTCATGTTCTTTGATTCTGGTCTGGATGCAGTGCTTTGTCATCCCAATATATACCTGGCCACAACTACAAGGTATCCGGTATACTCCTGCAGTGGCGAGTGGGTTCCTTTTGTCCTTTGCTGTCCATAGCATCTGTTGTATTTTTGTGGTGGATCTAAATACTGTTTATAGGTTGTGTTTTTCCAACACTTTGCCATGCAGTCCATGACACCTTTTATGTATGGCAGAAATACTTTGTCATGGGTGGTGGTTGGAATTTTTATGTAGCTACTGATCTGTGTGGGTGGGTTTTCTGTAGACCTTGTGTCCTAATTGTAGGTCCATGGTGAATTGTATGTTTGGGTGGATGAATTGTATATTTGGGTGGATATTGTTGATGTAGTTTAGAAATTCTTTCCAGTTTATCTTCACTGTGGCTCCAAATTACAAATGTGTCACCAGGCTGTGGGTGCAAAGGGTGCTACATCCAGAGCTTGTTTTTCAAAATGTTCCATGTAAAAGTTTGCTATTACCGGTCTGAGGGGGCTCCCCATGGCAACTCCATCTTTCTCTTAATAGAAATCATTATCCCACTGGTAGTAGCTGGTCATTAGGCAATGTTGGAATAGGGTCTTAATGTCTTCTGGGAAGATCTGTTGGATGAGTGCTAAAGTGTCCTTTATTGGTACTTTGGTGAAGAGGGATACTACATCAAAGCTGATCAGTCTGTCCCTGGGGTTGAGTTTTAGGGTTCTTAATCTTGTCTATGAAATGTCCTGAGTCCTTGATGTGGGATGAGGTCTGTCCAATGTGGGCCTGTAGGAGGGTGGCTAGGTTTTGCTAATTCATATGTTGGGGAGCTAATGGTGCTAACAATGGGCCTGAGTGGGGTTAAGTCTTTGTGGATTTTTGGGAGTCCATATAATCTTGGTGGAAGAATTTCCATCTTGCAAATTTGTGGAATGACATTGGGGTGGAGGGAGGAACTCCTGACCAGCATGTTTGTTTGTTTTGTGATTTTGTTGGTGGGATGCTGCTTTAGCTTTCTGTAAGTGGTGGGGTCTAGAAGTTGCCTGGTTTTTCCCTTGTAGTCTTCTGTTTGCATGATTACTGTGGTAATCAACAAAGCCTGGCTTCCAATATTAAAAGCTGCAGAGTGCAAAAGGTCAAAAATCAATGATTCCCACCCAGTCACAAGCAACAGTGATCAGTTCACACAATAGAAGGGCTAACGACATCCATCAGCTACACAGGATTGTTGCTACCCTGATTGCATTGAAACTTCTTAATCCCTTCATCACAATACAATGACTAACACTTATTTTCTTGCATAGGACAAGTTTCCGCTTTCCCAAAACTTAAAAAAAAAGTCTCACTCACTCTATAACACAGAGCGCAGAGAAAACTCCTAGTTCCCTGAGCTTCTTGCCCTCTGAAGTTGCCAGCCACAGAGTCTTGTGAAACATCAGGAAGAAAAACTTCCATAACACGGCCAAACAGCCCAAAAAACTCACAACTATCAGATTCCAGCTGTGAAAGCCTTCGAGGATACAATATCTGGAGACCTTTGCTGAGACAGAGGGAGCAGTTATCCCTTTTTCTTTACTGGCAAAGGTACAGATGACTCTTTCTCAGTTGATTAACTGGCAGTTTACCCATTACCAGGAAAACCAGTTTCTTTCTGCCTAGCTACAAAGAAACATTGCGATTTGGGATAAAAGGGGGTTGACTGTTCTGTCCATCTTTCAGCACCTTCTTCTGCTTCTGTACGAGCCATGGAAGAAGAGACATCCAGACACAGAAATCAGGTACCTTGCAGAGGTCATGGCTCACATGTCCTCCTCCATTGTTAGTGTGGGCAAGTGAGTGGAAGTGACATGGCAAGCTGGAGAAATAACTGAGTGGCTTCTGGCTATGAAGTCCCTGACCAATAAACAGAATCCAGGAAACAGCTATGTGATAAGCTTTAGGTCTGTGGGGAAGTTTACTGAAAGTTGGAAAGGTTCCCTGTGAATTTCTGTAGTCTAGGGAGAAACTAAACCCTACACTTCTGCAGTGAAAGCTGAAGCCTACTACCACCACTGATAGTAGGTGGCCTCCCTCACTTACTGGGATTTAAATGTGGCTGTGTCCACAACACTTATGCACATCACAAAGTCTCCTGATGATGCAAACTCAGGGTTTTTCTTCTACACCCATCCCAGATATTACACAGACAGGCAATCTGTTAGTCTTAAATGCTATAGATTTTTACCACTATTATTTGAATGGTCATATTCTACCAACATCACTGTGTTAAAGTACTGGGTTTCTGTTCTGTGTTGCATACAAAACTGAGTCTGGAAGTTGAGTCATGGCTACTGGACTTCTTTTTTGAACTGAGGTTCTTTTCTTTCTTTTTGGCATTTTTAATTATATAATTCACAGTTTATGCATAAATGTTATATCACTCTGCTGGGTATAACTGCTGCAGATTGCAATAACAAAAATATTTAAAACAATGAAAACAACAAAAACAACAATAATCCATCGCTAATACTTGTAAACAAAAACTTCTTTTTTTCCATTCATAGAAGAAGATGATTATTACTTGGCTGTTAACTTCTTTCCAAGCATGCCATTATTTTGTATATACGTATGCAGTTAATACAGTGGTCCCCCACCCTTTTGTGGTTCATATACTGCAGTCCCACTATATTGCAGGACCATAGTATATGAAAAAGACCCCCTGGGGTAAGGGGCAAAGGCTGTTTCTGTCCTCCCATACTTACCCCAGGAGTGGTGCTGCCCTGAACAGGCCTGCGAGCGACTTCCCAGGGACCTCCAGAAGGCCTGGGAAGGCCCTCGCAGGCCCATTCAGGGCAGCACCAGGCTGTGGGTAAGTACAAGACCCCCCAGTTAGGCCCCCCAGGCCCAACCTGACCTGTATCTGCATATCGCAGATTTTCAATTATTGCGGGTCAGATCAGGTCCCTAACCCCCGCGGGGGGGGGGTCACTGTACTTATGAGTTTAATCTGTTCCAAATGCATGCTTATAAGTAAAAAAACTCATAAGCAGAGCAGCCATATCTAAAAAATTAAAAATAGAAAATAGAAAAAAATAGAAAAATAAAAGATTTAAGTAGAGCAGACCACATCTAAAATTTGTAAGGCAGCAGTTAAAATGCCAACAGTTTTCCGCTCTTAAGCCAAATTGCTCGTTAGGTAGAGCTCCTTGTAAGTAGAGGCACCGCCAAGAGTAGCCCTAGGGTAGCCTTCCAGAAATTATTGAAAACTTGGCTGTTCAAAGAAGCTTATAGCAATCGCTAATGTCTGTTTGTGCCCCTTGTGATCTGTTGTTTTCTCTTATTATCTGTTTGTGCCTCTTGCCAGACACTTTCCCTTTTTCTTTTGTTGTGTATTGATTTGATTTGATTTTGTGGGGTTAAAATAGTTTATGTTGCTCTGTTTGTAAACTGTGCGGAGTTCCCTTGGGAAAATCAGTGTGGCATATAAACTTAAAAATAATACGTAAATAAATAAATAAATAAACTAGTAGTCACAGGGATGAATTAAATTGTTCTATACAAGAAACATACTTTGAAGTGGCGGCAGGAATGCTCATAAAAGATGAAACCTGGCAGGCCTTCCTGGCCTCAGGCCCAATGGATTTTGTAGTGCAATCTTAAATGTAGCAGAAGTCCTATTTAATGACTTAGAGGTTATTCCCTGACATGTGTTTAGGATTGTATTGTTAAGAATTGTGGACATAAGTCACAGAACACACCTTCTTCTTCTGGAATGTATGGTGACATCAAACTCTGTTAAGAAAATAATTTGAACACCTCCTGTGTCTTATTTCCAAAGAACACGAGCTAAAAAAAATCTGACAGGAATTAGAGATAACAATCAAGTGGTCACCTGTGGTGGCTTAGAAGTGTTTCATATTCAGTGCATGTGTTCCCAGTTCTAATCAGGAACCAATAGCATTAAACCCATCCATCTGACTGACAACACCTTGTTTTTATGTTCTTTTTTTTTCACCCCTTGAAAGGTAATAAAAATCTGTGATCCTATCTCACAATCAATACAGCACATATCCAGACACCTCATGCGTATGATGCTCTGATGCTTCTCTGATAAGAAGACATCCTTTTGTTCCCCCTGTGAAGGTTACTGAACACAGATGTGCCAGAGACGTTCTGAAGGATAATTTATGTCATAGAAAATAGGGCAAAATGTTACTCAAGCTGAAGGACATGGTTAGTTTATTAATGAGCTTGACAGTTGCAAAGTAGTGTAGGTACTGGACCATTGTCTGTTGGTGGAGTAGCAGGACAGCTTTTAAGACTGATTTGAGATGCACTGGAGGATTTTGATTCCCTGCCTCTGTAGTATCTGAACCTGAATGCTTTGCATGGAAAAAAAAACACAGTTTTACTCTCTTTCCTTGTCAGATGGCCTGCTCTTGAACAAGACCCCGTTATCCTCCTTCAGAGCTTGGGTAAATTATGTTTTGGATTACTGCTCTCAAAATCCCACTACCCATGGTAGGTGAAGGACTCTGTAATCCAAAATGTTAACTTGTCCAAAGTCTGATCCCTTGCATTACCAACACTAAGCACTCAACCCAAGCAGGATAGCATACACAATAGGTCTGATAAAAGTGGACTATCTTGGGTAGCTGCAGCTGAATGAGGTCATCAGTGGTCTGGATGGGGTGCAGAGAGCCCTCAGAATTTGTTGGATGCACTTTCCATAAAAATGCTGCCCTTCCTTGTTTCCTCCTCTTTTTACTACTCACAACGTGGAAGAACAGAGCACAGCTTGCTAGACCCAAAATATCATGGGAGTCACAGAGACAGTGTTAATTGGTAACCAGAGCCAAACATGCACATGCCCAGAAACTACAGAAAGGCTGGCTCATGGCATGTTCCAGAGTGGACCCCGGTGACCCTGGAGCTTGCAGAACACATTTTAGTGACTACACAAATTTATTTAGAAATAATACTGGCAGTCTGTAGTAGTTTAGAGGTCAAAATCTGAAAAAGCTGCACCCCGAATCATTTTTGAAAGCAATGCATGTATGTAGTAGCTTAATGTTCTCAATAGTAGTTTAGCAAGCCAGTTGACACCTGCTGGAGCAGCTGCTTGACTGGGGCCGTCAGCGGTCTGGGCTGGAGAAGGAGGAGGAAGACAAAGCCCTCAGAATTAGTTGGAGAGAGATGTGCTTTATTTCCCCATCAGCGTGTATGATGCCTTGGAATGAAAGCAACCAAGAATCCTGTGGAACCTTGAAGACTAGGTTTACTTGGTGAGAAAGTCCACTTTCTCTTGGGCTCCACTCCTCCCAGCCTTCGGAATGCTTTGGAAGGGTGTTAAAGGATGGAATGGCCGTTGTTGCTATTGATGGCAGAGGGTGAAAACAGGGTATGCTGTGGAGCAAAGCAGAAGGGGGCAGGTGGTGGTGGGGATTTAGGGAAGAGTTAGCACACGTTTATTACATTGTGTTCCAGCCTTGAAAATACAGTTTGACTGTTCTTGTTTTAATAACTACCTGAGTTTGTTTAGTCAAGAGAAAGGTATTGAAACCGAGACATAACAACAGCAGAGCATAAAAAACACAAACCCCTTATTTCCTTTAAAATCCTCTGCTGAGTTTCGAAAGAGAAAAATAAATGAGGCCATAGGAGCCCCAGGTAAGCAAGAATTAGCTGCCAACAGGATGTGTGCTCAAACTTGGAATCTCCATCCCAAGTGATTCTCTGTTATTTAAGGCTAAATATATTCTCTACGTTTGGAGAACACCCTCCACATTTGTCCAAAAAGTAAGATGAGACAAATGTTATTATTTTGACTCAGAGTAACAATACATATATTTATTTATATTATTTATTTTATTTTTATATTTATATACTGCCAGATTTTCCCAAATGGGAATTCAGGCCGGTTAACAAGTATAACATACCACAATTCAGAAAAAATAATAATCGGTTCCAAAGAGTAAACATATAAAGAATATAATGTGAACCCAACATTAAAAGGAAAAGCTAAAAATAATAATCAGAATAATACTAAGGCAAGATGGTGAAAAATGGGCAGACATACAGACTCATAATCCCTACTCATATAATAAATCAACCCCCTTGATTGCTGAATGCAGCCGTACAGATCCAGGTTTTTAGCAGCTTTAAATAAATAAATAAATAAATAAATAAATAAATAAATAAATAAATAAATATTATTGCTTTTGCAGCAATAAATAAAAAATGCTATGTCACCACTAAGAGTAGGCATATTGGATCACTGGGGATTTGGTGAATCTGTTCCTCTCTAAATTCCATTGATTCAGTAAATCTACTCTAGTTATGCCTTACTATGCCAAGCAATAGGTTTTTAGGCATAGACCTGTGCAGCCAAGAGAAAGCTGTTCTCTGAGGTTTGTAGCAGATATCTTTTCCAGTCATGCTTCTTGAGATCTTTGAGAATCGGTTGCCAAGAAACGAGATGAGCAAAGCCATGTGCTCTACCATGGGTCTCTTCTGTTCCTTGAAACATAAGTATCGCTCTCTCTACCATACCATATCCTCCTCGTTTTCAGTGGAAAATTCCAGTAGAGGATATTTCTTAGAGCTTTCTGACAGCATGCCCAACTTCTTGATTTTCAGTAAACACTAATAAATGATACCTTTCTTAAACAGATGAGGTACACAAATCCATTTCTTTTCAGCAACCAAAAGAACCTGCACCAATCTCTGATATCGGAGCTGTCTGTTGAATGCATTAAAGAGCTTTGCTGACTTCTTTACAATAGCTTCTTAATCCCTTTCCTGGTATCATAATGGGAACATTCCATTAACAATAAACTTTGTTTAGATTGGTTTGTCCCCAAATTTGTTCCTTATATTAAATTACCTGTTCATTTTCTTTTCTGGCTCAGAAACATGGAATTGCAGATACTATAAAGCCATTAGGCCTCTTGTTGCCACATTTGGCAGTAATATTTTCCTCTTCCAGTGCATCACTCATCTGAGTATCTCAAAGGACTTTACAACATTGTAAATGGCTTTAAGATTAAGGCGGTCGTTCATCACATTTTTATTTGTGGCAAATAATATTTTTGAGAAATTGTTAACTCAGCAAGATGATCTCATCAAATGTCATACGTTTATCCAATAGGCATCAAACATGTTAAGAATTCAGTAACAGAAATCCTATTGCTTAGCATAGAACCTTGCTATTACAGCAGGCCCATTTCAGTCAATGAAACCTATGGGGAAGTTGACCTGCATAGGTTCAAGTGTGACATACTACGTGAAGCAACGGGCGTTCAACCTGTGTGTTAAATTAATTAATTTAAATTAAGGTGGCCATGGAAATTATCAGTTTACTTGTTAAAAGCTTTTTTGCTCTTTTCCCAGAAAGAGCTCCTGATTAAATTACATACAGTTGCCGCATCAGTGGAAAGATAATATGTAGAGGTAAATAAAAGTAGCAGTATTCTTATATAAACAGAAAGTTCAGCCTCCTCTGGACTGGCACCCTTCAAAAGTGTTGAAGGTAGTTTCCATCAACGCAGTGGCCAGAATGGCTGGAGACTGCCAGAGTTTAATACAACCTTTTGGGGAAGTGCCAGTTTGGGAAATGTGCTGAGGTGTCTTCAGGTATCTCCTGCAATGCACAGGCAGCAAAATGCAAGGGCTCCACGTAGGTAGTGGAACATAATGACATAATGTAGCCTGGTAGTAAGATAGGGCAGTATAGAAATCCAACAAGTCATCAGTCAGTCAATCTGAGTTGAAAAATAGGGAATGGTTAGTAGCAATTGTGATTCATGGATTTTATATGTAACCATTTAAGCCTCTGTGCAGTGATGACGACCCAAAAGATTGAGCAGGGCAAAATGTTCTTTGCGGTATGTCAGTTTTGTTTTTCATGGGATATCTACTGATAAGGATTACTTTAAAATTGTCTTGGCTGCATGTGGTTTCACTTAGCATTCTTCTGCAGAAAGATTACTCCAAAGGGCATAGCTCATCATTTCTTCGGGGGCCACCAGCCTCTGCTTGTCATGTAAGGCGTTCGTTTTTTCTTCCCAAAGTCAGAGGAGAGCTGTCCAAAGGAATCTGGGGTTCTCATGCTAACAACACCTGGCTGCTCTGAGACGGATGGCAGAATGACATTATTGGTGGCCTGTTCACCCACTTTCCTCCAAGTATTACCAGTCTTCTTTCTTTATCGGAGTGTTGCACAATTGAAACTCATTTACAGTTACGGGTCGCCTTACAGATTTCCAATCAGTGGTGCATTTTGTTAAGCAACGACAACATTACTTTGCAAAGCTGGAAAAGACAAAAGCAGTGTTTGGAATAGGTTGCTGAAAGAAATATGAGAAGTATGAGTGGCAGTACCTGGCAAGGCTGAGTCATTGTATGGCAACCCCTTGATACGAGGAACACCTGGACGTTTCTTGTCTTTCTTTCTCCTCCCTGCCTCCATATTTATGTATACCTTAGTTTCCCAGAGGCATCTAAATTATAGTAAGTGGTGTCAAAGTTGAAAATGAAATTAGATGAACTGCTCAGAGCTCTCAAGTGTTAAAGAAGGGAAGAGGAATGGTTTCCCAACATGAATATCTCACAGAAGAGTTTGGAAATGCCTGCTTGTAACACCAAGGAGGTAACGTTCCAATGGGCTCTGTAGAAATGCCTTTGCTCAGCATGACAGAATACTAGAAGAGGCACGTGTAGCTACTTTAGTAGTTGCATCTGTTCATTTAGTCGTGACGCCAATTTTTCAGGGTTCATCAAACATGCAAGTGTGTGCTGAAGGAGGACTGCCATTACAATGACTAATTGTGAGTGCCGTGTCCACATCTCTGCACCACTTAAGTGTTATCTTCAAAACGTTTGTGGAATAACTTTTTATTGCATCTTTAGTGCATTTCTTAAATGATCTGGGGGGGGGATAAATTCTAGGTTAATGGATGCTTACATTCAGAACTTTCTTAATCTCGGTTTTAAATCTCCTTTCAGTTCCCTTACTGAAATTATCGGGATTCAGTAAAGTTTCATGCACCCTGGGTGAGGAATGTAGAAAACCATTACCATATGTCGAACATTTTAAGATGCTTGTGATATCATCCTATATGAACATGTTCAAAATGCATTCCAGATACTACATTATGTTGCATATTCCTTTCTGTGGAACTAGATATATATGCATTCATGTACTTAATACATTGAAGTTGTTTAAAATATATATTTTAAGAAAAGGGCATCAAACATCAAGATAGCAGAGTTCTAGGTTCAGTAATACCTTGGTTTACAAGCATAATCCATTCTAGAAACATGCTTGTAAACCATGACACTTTTATATCAAAGCAAATTTCCCCATAAGAAATAATAGAAACTCATATGATTCATTCTGGGGTCCCATAGGCCACATCCTGTACACACAAAATGCCCAAACTCACAAAAGAAGTTGGCTAGAAGTCCATGTCCACACCATGGTTTAGGTACCTGGCTGAGGAATTTGCCTGGCTTGAGACTAACAACTGGATTTTACTCTGTATTTTTAATGTGAAAAAATTTAAAATGCAATTTGTAACCCTATATACACTTAACCAGCTGCCCCATGACTAGAAATGGTTTGAAAAAATAAGAAAGAATATTGAAAACAAATTAAATATAAATACAAGTCTAAAGGAAATAAAACGCTAACCTGCACTCCCCTTTGAAAACATCCCTTGCTGGTGCAAGGGAGGCCTCTATTCCTCTCTCCTCCCTCTGCTCTGGAGGCTGCTGGGATAGAATGTTCCATACAATCATCCAGCAGGATGAGAGAGGGTGAGAGAGCCACCATTGGCTCACTTGTGATCATGTAACCTGTACCAGTGCATGTATATCAAGACGTTGTTGATCAAAGCAAAATTTAGAAGAAATGCTTGCGTCTCTTGCAGAATGCTCTTAAACCAAGTTACTCTTAAACCAAGGTATTCCTGTAGTTGATAGTTCTTTACAGTTTTAAAACTAAAAATCTTATTTCAGCCATGGTATGTACTTCAGGTTACTTCTTTTAATCTCTTTCATACTTTACTGAAGTAATACGTGGAAAGTGAAGCAACTGGTTCTTAACACTGGTTTGAGTCTCTTAAATTTTGCCTTGAGTCAAATTTAGATAAAAAAAATCTGTGTGTGTGTGTGTGTGTGTGTGTGTGTGTGTGTGTGTGTGTGTGTGTGTGTGTGTGCATTTGTTTTTTATTATTATTTATTTAATTTGTCACATTTCTAGGCCACCTTTTTCCCAATGAAGGGACTCAGGGTAGCTCACAGGTATTCTTTTTAACGTAACAACACAATAAATTACACATTTGAACAAGAGTAAAATATAATAGCAATTAAAAGACATGGAATGATTACATGCATTTTAGACATTAAAAGAAAATTTATTTACTTAAAAATCAACATTCAGGTCAGGTATGGTAATTAAGACACCACACAAAGAGGTGGTTCTTCTACCATTGGCAGATGCTGAAAAGGAAGGAGGGGTCAGACCTAACCTCAGAGGAGAGCACTCCACAGACTGGGAGCAGGGACAGAGAAGGCCCTCTCTTGTGTCACTCTAAATGTGGGTGGTTTGTCCAAATCATGGTTTTTGCTATATTTTTATGCTTTTCCTTTCTCTCTAAAGCCTAAAGTCATCTTCATGTCCACAACAACCTGGCGAGGTAGGCTAAGAAAGCAGTATGCTCATTGAACTTCATAGCAGAGTCACATTTTGAAACTTGCCTTTCATAGGACTTCATTCATCATCTCATGTGGGATTCTGCTCCATCATCTTTTTGCCTTCCTCATTTGTTTACCTGGTGTATAATGGTTTTATCCATATTTTACTACTGTGAAGGAAAGTAAATATGTGTGAGAGATTTGATTTTTACTCTCATTTCTACAATTCTATTTTACATTAATATTTGCATTTAGGGGGGGGAAAGAACTTAATCAGTGAGTTAGGTGTTTGGCTGCAGAGCCATGGGTTGAGGCATTTCAGTTTTGCCCTGTGCATCCCAGTGAGCCAGCCTGTGTGGCCTTGGGAAAGCTCCACAGTCCCAGGATCCCCCCCCCCCAGAAGAAGGAGAAAGTACAGTAACCCACTTCTCTGTATTATCTACCTGGAAAGATCTGAATAGGGGTGCCATAAGTCAGAATTTGGGGGGGGGGGGCTGGTGGGTTAGTGGCCCAGAGCGCTGAAACTGTCAGCTGCAAAGTCAGCAGCTCAGCATTTCTAACTCCAGGTGCCATGCAGCAGAGTGAGCTCCCACTGTTAACACAGGCTCCTGCCAACCTAGCAGTTTGAAAGCATGTAAATGCAAGTAGATAAATAGGTACCACCATAAAAAGCAGGAAAGTAAACAGTGTTCTATGTGCAGAAATGTGTTTAGCCATGCCAGCCACATGGCCATAGACTTGCACAACACGGGCTCTTTGGCTTGAAAACGGAGATGAGGGCTGCCCCTAGAGTCGGACATGACTAGCACGCATGTGCGGGGGAAATCTTTACCCTTTTATGTCAGAATTTATACAATGGCTCACAGTTATATTCAGAAACTGTCTAGTGAGTCTCCTCACTAAATATGGTTGTGGCATCTATTAACACCTACCCTCATTCCATTCCTGTTTGACGTGTAAACTCTTTTGGCAGTGTTTTTGCCATGAGAAACAATGTAGACAGCTCATGATAACGTTATACAAATAAACAGATCTAGTTAAAGGCTAGTCTTCAAGGCAGACATCAATAGAAAACATCTGGATGTCCCTGCTTTATCCTTTCAAATTTTGTGAGCATTCAGGGGAAAAATATGTCTATGTATTTGTGTGTGCTTGAGTATGCACGCACTATATGATTTTAGGCATCAAATCCTGTTGCTGCAGAAAATAAAACAGTACCATAATATCCTATCCAATGCAAAGAAAAGCACTTTTATAATATTAGGAATATTTATTTCTATAATAAATCAAATGATTTTCACACCACAATCAACTTAATAGCTGCTAGTGCTGACCACCATCAACAGAATATAATAACTAATGCATGTTCAAGTGTGTATGTGTTCAGGCACACACACACACACACACACACACACACAAGTGTTAAAGCAATCTCATCTAAAGCTGGTTCGTGGAATCCTGCCATTTTAGTAACAGCCACATTGTAGAACATATATTTTGCCTGGTTTTTGTATGGCACAATATGTAAAGCCATTGTTCTTCCATGTTTTTATCCATATATATTCATTGCATCACATATCTACAGTTCTTCCATCCTGTTTCTGAAGGATTTTTCAAAGTTATTTATACATCCACACTGACTATGCATTCATAAGGAGCTTATGTCCCACTAACCTACTAACGTTCTAGTTTGAGACTGTGTCAACAAGAACAAGAAGAACTTTACAGCTGGAATAGATGAAAGAAGTCCCGAGGTTGTTCTGCAGACAGATAAGCAATAGTCACATCTGTGAGTGTTGGTGAAATCAATGTTGTCACAAAGTTCCTTGTGTGTGATCCTGTTCCCTCTTTAGTTTGTGCACTTGTAAAAGAAAAAAGAAAAAGATCTTACAACAGAAGGCTGACCTCACAGAGTTATCTTTTAAATCTACCCTGTTGTAGGCATTCCTTTGGAGAAGTGGAAGACAGACAGCAGGTGAGATTGGGACTTTCTTGCATGGACCAATTGCCCCCCCCACGGCCAAAGACGGTCACGCGAGACACTGGTGTGGGTTGAACACAGGGCCAGATTTATTAACACAAATCAAGCAGGCATTGCAAACAAATATATAACCATGAAAAGAGGGGGTTGCAGTAGTGCGGGAATTTCCGGGTCCAGGGGGGCCTGTTCCCAGACCCCCCCCTGCAAGTTGTTGTCTGGAAAGTAAGTGCCACCCCCGGACGCCATAACGTTGATGGCGCCCGGCCCCTCTCCGGAAGCCGTTTACCCCTTCCGGAGGTGGGGGTGCCAACATCTGGCTTGGCCCCTCCCCGGATGTGGTAAAATGTAGATTACCCCCTTCCCCCGGGCGCCGTAATCACCTGACTTGCAGCGCCCGTGGGTTGGGGGGTTACAGCTTCATGGTGACTCTTACCCCCCCGCCATTTTGCTTTTCCCGCACTACCCGCCACACCTGACACACACTACCTACTGGCCGAAACAAATGAAGCGTCCCCCCCTTTCTGTCAGGACGGGATAGGCGAAAAACCCCCGGCCCTGCGGCCAATTATGGGTCCGGGGGGAAAAATTCCTATCCGGCCCCTCCATGGCGACCAGCACACTCGCCCTGACAG
The DNA here is from genome assembly GCA_037367245.1 of Phrynocephalus guinanensis. Lineage (NCBI taxonomy): Eukaryota > Metazoa > Chordata > Lepidosauria > Squamata > Agamidae > Phrynocephalus > Phrynocephalus guinanensis. Next base: position 90,109,199 of record CM074734.1, read on the forward strand.
AGGCTACCAAAGGGAGGGGGGGAGGGGATGTCGGCTCCCGCAGACGAAAGAGGCCGGGGGGAGGCTGGGAGCCCGCTATAAGGCGCGAGCTCCCGCGATACCTCCCGGCCTCGCGAGACCCGGAAGTCCCGTCTCGCGTGCGTCCGGCCGGGGGCGGCAAACATGTCCCGCTTGCCGATGCCGGCGTCGGGACGGGCACGAAGTGGGATTTCCTTCTTTGTTTCTCTTTTGACTTGCTCATCCCTTACCATGAGAGAGGCATTACTGTTAAGCTGCTTGCTTCGGGCCTATTGGCTAAGATCTAGTGTAGTGTAGTGTAGCTGCTTGCTTTACCTCTCCCTGTCATTGCTGAAAGGCAAGTGAAATGGGTTAGAGGACAATGGAAAGGACCATGTATGCACTGCAGATTTTGGGATGGGAATGAATTAAAAATGAATTTAAAAATTCATTCAAAATCGCTAATTTGCCTATTTGCTTTCATATGAATTGATTCTCCCAATGAATACATTTGGTGATTTGTTAATTTGTTGAATCATTGAGCTATAGCAGGGGTGGCGAACACGCGGCTCGCGAGCCGCATGCGGCTCCCGGACAAAATAAATGCGGCTCTTTGCCTAAAGAGGGTGCGTGTGCGGCGTGTGCTGGGATAAGCAAGGCCCCAAAGCAGTGTTCCCCAACCCCCGGGCCGCGGACCGGGCCGCCGCCGCCACGACCCCCCCGCAATCGCCCCCCCCGCCGCCGCGACCCCCCCCGCAATCATCCCCGACCCGCCGCCGCCGCCGCGACCCCCCCCGCCGCCACAACCGTCCCCGCCCCGCCGCCGTGATCCCCCCACAATCGTCCCCACCGCCGCCGCCACAATCGCCCCCCCGACCCGCCGCCGCCGCCGCAACCCCCCCCCCGCCGCAACCCCCCGGCAATCGCCCCCGCCCCACCGCCGCCGCCGCGATCCCCCCACAATCGTCCCCACCGCCGCCGCCGCAATCGCCCCCGCCCCGCCGCCGCCGCCGCAACCCCCCACAATCGTCCCCACCGCCGCCGCCGCAATCGCCCCCCCGTCCCACCGCCGCCGCCCGCGACCCCCCCCCCCGCCGCCGCAACCCCCCGGCAATCGCCCCCGCCCCACCGCCGCGACCCCCCCCCCAGCCACCGCAATCGCCCCCGCCCCCGCCGCCGTGATCCCCCCACAATCGTCCCCACCGCCGCCGCCGCTGCCGCGCGACCCCCCGCAATCGTCCCCACCGCCGCCGCCACAATCGCCCCCGCCCCGCCGCCGCCGCCGCGACCCCCCCCCCTGCCGCAATCGCCCCCCGGCAGTCGCCCCCGTCCCGCTGCCGCCGCAATCGCCCCCGTCCCACCGCCGCCGCCGCCGCCCCCCCCCCCGTCCTCAATCGCCCCCGTCCCACCATCGCCGCCGCCACTGCGACCCCCCGCAGTCGCCCCCGCCCCACCAGAAAGAAAGAAAGTAAGTAAGGAGGGAGGGAGGGAGGGAGGGAGAAAGAAAGGAAGGAAGGAAGGAAGGAAGGAAGAAGGGAGGGAGGGAGGGAGGGAGGGAGGGGGGGGAAGAAAGAAAGAAGAAAAGAAAGAAAGAAAGGAGGGAGGGAGGGAGGGAGGGAGGGAAAGAAAGAAAGAAAGAAAGAAAGAAAGAAAGAAAGAAAGGAGGGAGGGGGGGGGGAGAAAAGGGAAAGAAAGAAAAAGAAAGGAGGGAGGGAGGGGGAAGAATAGGGAAAGAAAGAAAGAAAGAAAGAAAGAAAGAAAGAAAGAAAGAAAGAAGGGAGGGAGGGGGGGAGGGGGGGAGAAAAGGGAAAGAAAGAAAGAAAGAAAGAAAGAAAGAAAGAAAGAAAGAAAGAAAGAAAGAAAGAAAGAGAGAAAGAAAGAAAGGAGGGACGGAGGGAGGGGGGGAAGAAAAGGGAAAGAAAGAAAGGAGGGAGGGAGGGCGGGAGAAAGAAAGAAAGAAAGAAAGAAAGAAAGAAAGAAAGAAAGAAAGAAAGAAAGAAAGAAAGGGGGAGAAGGAGGAAGGGAGAGAGAGAGAAGGAAAAAGAAAGAAGGGAGAAAGGAAGGAAGGAAGGGAGGGAGGAAGGAGAGGAAGAGGTCACTGCGTGGTGTGGTTCTCTGACTCTCACAGTTTAAAATTTTGGCTCTTTTGGTCGAACTTGTTCGCCACCCCTGAGCTATAGAGTGGTCCCCAAGGCATCTAGAGATACTGAATTTGCAGGAATGCTTCCCTGAGTACAATGCCTTCAAGCTTAGGGAAGGTTGGACTTTCCCCAACCCAGTTGCGAAAGGGTACTTTCCTAGGGGGAAAGTTATATACTCAGTTTGAGGATGTGTAACTCAGATGTCTGAAACCCATTCATAATTTAACTGGGAGGCATTGTAGAGAAGAGCCATAGGAAACTTCTCTGAAAATTTGGTGTCTCTCGGTGCCTTGCAGGCAAATTTATTGGATTGTTAAGGGGAAATGAATTTACAAATAATCAATTTGTCAGGAAAAAAATGTAAATTCATTTTGTGCGATTTGTTGATCTTGACAAATCAAGAGTCAAAATGAATCACGTTTTTTTTCCTGATTCATCCCCATCTCTAGTTAGGATTGTGTTAGTAATAGCCAGCCTTTAGAACAGAAAAACTTGCCATCTTAAATGCACTGGTTCGTTTCAGTGCTGCCTGCAAGAGCCTCCTCCAAACAGGTTGGGCACAGGAAGTGCCCCCTTTTCTTGTTTCGTCTGTCGTCTCTATCTGCTCAAAGTTCACAGATGCCAAGAAAGGTAGAAGGGAAATGAGAGCTGGAAACATTTTGCCCAGAATTGCCCACCAATTGTCCCCTAATTAAATTTCCACAGTCTGACAAACCTGAACTTTTCAAAGGCCTAAGTGAGAGGTTTTTCAGTACTGATTTGTTAAGGTAAATTACTAGTTTCTAGGTTTGGTATCTGTATCTAAAATGTACAAAATGCCCTGGTTCTCCAACCCTGCAGTACATTCGCTCAACAAAGCTAACTGTTTAAGTATTTATTCCACTGATTTCAGAGTTATGTTTTGGTGGCAGGCAGTCCTTTCCAGCTTGGTAAAAAAAAATCCTGCAGCATCACAAGAACATAAAAACAGCCTTGCTGGAAAGGCCGGAGCCCATCCAGACCAGCATTCTGTCTCACACAGTGGCTCACTATTTGCTTCAGGGTATTCCCAAGCAGATGTCTTCACCTGCTTATGATTCACTGCAAATGGCATTGAGAGATATCCTGCCTATCTCTCCAACCCGGTTGTTGTCCCTAAATATCCATAAAGATAGCCGTTGATACTCTTCTTCTCCATGAACGTGTCTAATCCTTTCTTAAAGCTGTCAAGGCTGACAGCTATCACCACTTCTTCTGGCAGGCAGTTCCACAGACCACTGATCCCCTGGGTGAAAAAGTATTTTCTTTTATTTGTTTGAGAACTAGCACCCAAAAGTTTCATGGAATGCCCCTAGTTCCAGTGTTGTGTGATACGGAAAACAGTTTTTCCTTATCTACTTTGTCCATGCCACATATGATTTTATTAACTTCAATCATGTCACCTCTTAGGCGCCGTCGTTGAAGAGTGAAGAGGCCTAGCCATTGTAGCCTCAGATGGTAAGGAAGGTGCTCCAGTCCCCTAATCATTCTGGTTGCCCCCCTCTGTACTTTTTCCATTTCCACGATATCCTTCTGGAGATATGGTGACCAAAACTGTACACATTACTCCAGATGGGGACTCACCATTGATTTATAAAGAGGCAAAATGACACTTGCTGACATATTTTCTATACCTTTCCTAATGATCCCTAGCATTGAGTTTGCTTTTTTCAGTGCTGCTGTCCACCGGGACACCAAGGTCCCTTTCCTGGTTTGTTGCAGAGAGTTCAGACCCCATCAGTTTATAAATTGGGGTTTTTTGCCCCAACATACATCACTCTGCACATACTAATGTTGAAACTCATTTGCCATTGCTTTGCCCACTCCCCCAGTGTCAAGAGATCCCTCTAGAGCTCCTCACAATCTCTCTCAGTTTTTAATACCCTGTATAATTTAGTGTCATCGGCACATTTGGCTACCTTGCTATTTACTCCTACTTCTAGGTCATTTATGAAGAGGTTGAAAAGCAGGGGTCCCAGTACTGAACCTTGAGGACCCCATTTTTTTACCTCTCTCCACTTGGAGAAGTGTCAATTTAGTGCTAGAACATAATAAGAACATAAGAAGAGCCATGCTGGATCAGGCCAAAGGCCCATCTAGTCCAACTTCCTGTATCTCACAGTGGCCCCACCAGATGCGTTTGGGAGCGCATGAGACTAGATATCTGTCTCCTGATACCACTCCCCTGCATCTGGCCCTTGAAGTACCCTGGTTTTAAGCCTGGAGATTACACATCTGTTTCCTGTCCTGCTAATTTATAACATAACCTGGCATAAAAATTGAATGGATTTTGATTGTAATTGTGCAAAGCAAATTTGGCTTCCGATTTCAATGCTAGGCTGTACAAATGACACTGTCTGTAGTCAAACTGGACTAGAGGAAAAATAATTTATTAGGAATTGCTGATTATAGGAAAGTATGCATAAACATGCAGATGAGCAGAGTTAATGAGGCCACGTTGGGGTTTATAGTGGAACAGGGATGTATTTGGAGTAAAGAGACCGGGAAGGATGTCAGAAATGCAGAATCAGCATCTTTCAGCAGCAGCAGAGGTGGGGGAAGGGTCGTAGAAGGGTAGGAAAAGTGCAACGTGCTGGCCCTTTAGATGTTTAGTAAAAGGTTAAAAAAGTGTGAGACACTTAAATATTTGATGGGGGGGAGATTAAGGGGAGAGGAAGCTCCCTGGTCTTTTTGAAAATCGTTGATCAGCTCACTGGGGGAGTCTGCTGAAAGGAATAATAAGGCAAGTCAAGAGAAATGGTACCAGATGTGGCTGCAATGCCAACAATCAGCTAAAAATGTAAACATACATAAAGATTCAGTAATAAAGTTGTTACAGCTGTAATACTTGGAATCGTAAGAAATAATATGAGGTTTTTCATGTAGCTGGAGATAAATCAAAACCTGGCTCACATGGAAATCGGCCTTTTGCCCCTTTGCATGTAACACTCCATGTAAATTAAATAATTTATCACTGTTAACATTTTATATATAGATGAAGCAATCATTGTCATAGCTTTTCATGCGTGATGAATGTTGCTATTTTTCAAGGGTGCTGTGTTTCAGGAATGCATGTCAAACATATAAGCTGCCATATGTTCAACAGCACTTACCATATTTTTTGCTCTATAAGACACACTTCCCCCACTTAAAAGTAAGGGAAAATGTCTGTGCATCTTATATAGTGAATACAGTAGTCTCCGCTACATATATACCACACATTTTCATTTAGAGAGAAGTTACCTGCACAGAGCCTCTCCCTTCCCTTGCTGCAGCCTGGATTCCACTGTTCTAATCACCTTGTTTGCAAAGAGGCTTCCATGGAGCCTCCCCTGCTGCAGCCTGGATTCCCCAGTCAAAAATAACCTCATTTTCAAGGAGGTCTCCTCCACGGAGCCTCTGCCCTCCCCTTTTGCAGGCAGGATTCCCCCACCATGAAACCTTCTTAGGCTAAATATTTTCTCTTGTTTTCCTCCTCTAAAAACTCGGTATGTCTTATGGTCAGGTGCATCTTATAGATTCTGTAGCATTAAACTTGCTGGATATAATAGCATTGTAACCAACAATGTTGCCTGAAAGTGATGTACTTCTTAATTAGTACCTGGAAGAATAGTTCTTCAATAGACAGGTCTTCATCAGAGAAACATTACACCTCATTGGCATTTGCTATCTTTTTTTCCCCTTCCTTTTTTAGCCCATGAGTGGAACAAAAACAAAAAAATAGACAGGTGTAGGGTGATATAGTTTGGACTTACTTTTACTCTAAAATTTATACAAGAATATTCTTTTATACCCCAAAATTAAGGAACATGGAAGGGGGAGGGGGAGGGAGGAAGTTAGAAATGGCTTCTTTTCAAGACAACTTTTAGAAAAGGTAGTGAGCTCCTTGGCACAAAGCTTACAGTCTTACTTAGATCCTGATGTGTTCAGGTGGCTGGTTCAAGGTTGTCTCATCCTTTCATCCTTTCAGTGTTGGCAAAATGAATGCACAGAGAGCACAGTTCATCAGGGGATAGTGTTGGCTGCATATGTATGTTGTAAACTGCTCAGAGAGTGATCTAGAACATACCCAGCCCCCTTGGGGAAGGTTGGAACATTTGAAGGGGTCACAGACCAGAAACAATCACTGCATTCACATACCATGTTCTAAGATTCATTATGCAAGCTATATCTGGAAGTTGAGTCATGGCAACTGGACTTCTTTTTCTTGAGAGATAGAAATGTGTCGCTCCTCATCCAAACAGCTTCATCAGTCTGAATACAGCTAGTTTGAGTCCTCCATCTTATAGTCAGCTTTGACCTCTTGTCACCCTGCTCTGAGATAGGCTCTTAAGATGAAAAATGGCCTGAATAGGCTTGTTAGGTAAGAAGCAGGAAAGGACTGCCTGCCATCAAAACATAACACTGAAATCAGTGGAACAAATACTTAAGCAGTTAGTTTTGTTGAGCGAATGTACTGCAGGGTTGGAGAACCAGGACATTCTTGTACATTTTAGATACAGATACCACACCTAGAAACTAGTAATTTATTTTAACAAATCAATACTGAAAAAGTTAGTTGTGAGTCCTGCATCCCATAAAGTAGCACCTTAGGCCTTTGTTCACCTTAAGGCTGTTGATACTGTTTGTCTACCTAATGAGCCTGTTCTGGCCATTGTTCATCTTATGAGCCTATTTCAGACCAGGGTGACAAGAGGTCAAAGCTGACTATAAGATGGAGGACTCACACTAGCTGTATTCAGACTGATGAAGCTGTTTGGATGAGCAGCGAAACATTTCTGTCTCTCAAAAAAGTCCAGTAGCCATGACTCAATTTCCAGATAAACTCCCCTGGATGACTGAGAATCTTCACAGATATATGCAAGCTATACAACCCTGATTCGGCTTATATGTATTTTGTACATATGTACTCCAAAAGAGGTGTCACAGCTATGTGTGTTCAGTACCAAAACCACTGGGGGCTTCCCCAAGCTCTTCCCCATAAACCCCCTTAATTTGGATATGTTTTGGGCCCAGGGGGCTGAGTTATTAAATTCCAAAGGGGTGCCCCTAGGGAAAAAAATCATTCTAATTGAATCGGGATTCGGAAGCCAAGCCACTAATCACTTACCCATGGGGGGGTTGCAGTTTTCCGATTCAATTAGAATTTTTTTTCTACGGGACCCCCTTTGGGGTTTAATAACTCAGCTCCCTGATCCCCAAACCTTTCCAAATTTCAGGAGCTTAATGGAGAAGTGTTTGAGGAAGCTCCCCTGCCATTTTGTGTAGAATGAATTGTTTCATTCTTAGAGGGGGGAAATGGCATTTCATTTTGTTTCGTAATGAAACACCTTTCTACCATTTCATTTTGTAACGAAATGTTTCATTGTGTAATAAAGCATTGAAGCAGTGTTTTGTTTTTCATTTTGTGCCCGCCTCTAGTTCTTATATCTGCAGTTTCCTGCAGGGTTCTCTTAGTATAAACTACTCCCTTCTGAGGGTGCTCTGGGACTATACACAGCCTACTCCAGATTATGCAGGCTGCTGCTTCTCCTGGAGAAACAGTGGAGAACTCAACTCCCAAACCCTACTCCTGCTCACTGAGCTATACAGCCAATCAATTAGAAAGCTAGCAAAGAAATAAGGTTTGTCAGCAACAAAGGAAAAGGCTGCGAGGAGGAGACACATGCTTACAAACACCAGTGTCACACGAATAGTAGTTAGGATAATCTGTTTCTACACAATATTAATTTTATCATAATGTGGCAGTAATAATAATAACAGAAAGGGTGTGCAAAACGATGCACAATGACCACATGAAACTACTCTCCCATTAGAAATCCAGCTGCTGAAATTGGTCACTGCAACCCAAGGGAGGAAAACACCCTAAATGCCTGTTTTCCTAACTCAGAAGGAAACATTAAAGTACTATTATTTAGCCCAACGGGGGCTGATCTAAGTGACAGAAGGTAAGGGGAGAGTATGTTTGGCAAATGAACACACTGTTAAACCAAGCAGGGAGAGTCATTATTGTTATTATTATGGCATGCTATGTTCTCGCCAGAGCTATAACTTCATAAATAAACATTCCTACTAAGCTTGGTACACAACAGGCAAGCTCTTTATGAGGTGAATAGAGTTGGAGTTTGTATCCCCACAAGTGCAGCGGAAGTATCACTTTAAATAGTGGCAGCTAGCCCATAGCAGACTGGAGGCAATGATTGTCATTAAATAAAGGCTACTTCCCTACAGCACCAACCTCTAGTTTGGATTTTGAGGGATTTTTTTTTCAGATCACACGATAATGTCCAATAATGGCTCCCCACTCCTCTTTTTTACAAGGAGTGCTTTATTAATAATAACTTCCATTTGATATCCCATGTATCACTGGATACCTAGCCATAAAATGCAGGACTCACTTACACATTGTCTTCTGTTGGAGCAACTAGTCAATGCTGGTATGACAAAAGAACATGCCAAATAGAAAGCTGAGTGTACCTCCTGCCGCCATTACACAGTTGGCGGCTGCTGCCCCTACAGGGTGACTTCAATTTGCATTATTAGGAGGCCATAGATACCTTCGTGGCTGAACGTTGAGAACACCAATGTGCTCATGCTTTGATTTGACAGCACAAGGGCACTGACCAGTAAAAGTGACGCACAGTGTAACAGACACTGACAGGACCTTGTTGTCCCCTGTCCGCCACCCTTTTTACAGTTCGATGTCCTGATCTGGACACAGTTTGAACATCCATCCTCAGCTGATACAAAGAGATGCAGAACCTTTTTAGCGAAACAAAGAGAATTTCCCTCTTCCTTGTTGTGCATTACGTCACTCTTGAGTTTTGCTTAAGACCTTATTGTGATAATCATTTTTTAATGGGGAATGTCACTCCAAGTAATATATATGAGTTTTTTTCAGGCAAACAACTTTATTGGAGACCTGGAAAAGTAGATTTTGGTTTGACAATTTCACTATGTTCAGACGTTGCTGGTACTGCATTTTAAAGAAGCATTTGCTCCTTGGTTTAATCATCATCATGTCCTATAAGTTTATTTTTAATTATTTGGGAGCATGAGGGTCACTGTTTCTTTTAATAATCTCTGGTACTTTTATTTTTATTTTTCATTATTCTTGTCCTAAAGTATGGAATATTATCAATCAGTATAGCTGGCACTTCATTTGTTGAATGAAAGCACCCAACATGAATATTTTGAGATGGATTGTAACTTTTTTAAAGGCGAGAATAAAGAATGGGTAATTTTGTTATCCACCCTAGCCTTTCCTTCACCTAAGTATGTGTGTGTGTCTTCCATATATAAGAAGAGCAAATGATACCTGTATTTAGGCTTGTTTTTGTGATGTTGATCAGTCTTCCTCAGGGGATTAGAATTAGTGGCTCCTGCCTCTGAGGGGAACATAACCCTATTGGAACATAACCCTATTGTAATAGTACTATGCAATGCAGAACCAGCATATCAGATGCCAAGCAGATTTGGATTGAAGAAAAGAGTGTCTCACTCAAGTCAGTCTTGACATGTTGCTACTGAACTATCCTGTCTCCAAGAGGGGTGGTCAGCTACCGTGGAGGTACAAAAGATAGCACAAAGTACAAAATAAGGGCAATCTATAGTCAAGATAGCTTGATAGCTGTGATGGCATCCTTCAATGGGAGAGGAGGAAGTGGAGGAAAGAAGGAAAAGAAGATGGGCAGCCATCTAACCATAGTGGGGGGAGTCTTTCATTCCAAGATGTAGAGAGTAGACTGGAAAAAAAACACAGTGATGTTGTTTGAAAAGCTTAGCTTTCTGTAAGATGTAACCACATTAGGTCTCCTGAATAAAATATATTTTAATGAAACATTTCACCTGTGATCACACTGTTTTTCCCCTGGATGTCACTGTTGTTCCACCAAAAGGAAGGGGAAATAACATACATCTGGCTAGAAACTCCAATGTGAATGCTGTTCTTTTCGTGGCCTATCAAAAACAAGCCCAACATTTAATTCTGAGTGTCTTTTCCAAAGTTTGACCGTTTTTAGAGTCCCGTCTCAGTGGAAACAGTTAACGTGGCAGGCCCTGTTTAGAAAGTGTTCCGGAGGACTGAGGAACAGGTGCCGTGTGTTAGACAGAATACCTACTTGGTTCTTAATATTGTACTTCACCTAATCCGTTGTATGCTGACCATGTCAGGGAAAACAGACATGTCCTTGGAAGGACATCCCCTCTCACTGGCACGCCAGTGGGGTTTGATTTGAATGAACAGAGGAATTTGTCATGAAATCAGAATGGCTGCTTAAAGGCAAGCCTTTGATGTTCAAGTTGCGTACTATCAACTCAGAAAGGCCTTTTTATAGCTCTTTCTGAGAGGTTGACTTAAATACGTGACTTAAATACAGTTTACAGTTGCCAGAAAATAACGATCAGCAATTGTTTGTGGGCTGTAGTTTTATTGCTATCGTTAGGATGCTTCTGCACATCATCTTTAACATCCTAGAAAACCTTGTGTTGGCAACATGCAAAAAGTGAACAAGGAGCTTGTTTTAGTGTGCTGCCAAGCAGTAGCATACACCTCTGTAGAGAGTCTACAGCTATAATGAAATAATTACAAAATGTAAGGCTGTTATCCAATTACTTTGACATTTAGCTGTTCTTTGCAGCTAATGGGATTAAGTTCATTATAAAGAGATTAACTGTAGAATAAGAGCTGGGCATAACAAAGTAAGAATTAAGCATGCTTCTGGTGAAGCTTATAGGAGTTTTACGGCTGTGACACTCTGGAAAGCTTCATAGAGTAGTTCGTTCTTAAAATCTTAGAAAAATATACTTCTGTCTATAATTGTATGAATTGTTCATTCCTTTAAGTATTGTCAATGTTTTGTCACTTTTGTATTTGTTCCTGGACAAATGTTTTGATTACTTAACAGTTGTTCAGTGAACAGCAGAATCAGCTCTCAGTTGTAATCAGTGGCTTAATTTGGAATGAATTTTATTGTTAATATTGGGAAAAGAGAATGATTTTAATTTAATTTTTTTCAGTACAGGAATAACTGGGTTTAAGAATAAATTGGCCCAAATGGACCAAAGAATGGATAAATGTAGGAGATTGTAGAAAGTTGACTAAGGTTGAAGAAATTATAGATAAGATAGAGAATAAAGAACAAAGAAAAGGTATAGTGAATGAGATATATAAGTGAGGAATTCAAAGGAAATAAGTTAAAAGAGATATTGCAAGAAGATATTAAAGAAATAAAAGAAGAATGGGAGAAAATGTGGAATAAAAGAATAATGAAAATATGTCAGTGAGAGCAAAAGAAAATTGTTCTAAAGAATTTTGGAGATGGTATATACGTCTGTGAAGATTCTCAGTCATCCAGGTTCGTTTAACTGGGAGTTGAGTCATGGCTACTGGACTTCTTTTTTGAGAGATAGAAACGTTTCGCTGTTCATCCAAACAGCTTCATTGGTCTGAATACAGCTAGTGCAAGAGACCTTCTTATAGTCAGCTTGACCTCTTGTCCCCTGGTCTGATTGGCTCATAAGATGAACAAAGCCTGAATAGGCTCGTTAGGGAGACATTAGTGTCCATGGCCTTAAGGTAAACAATGGCCTAAGGTGCTGAAACCCATCAAGAATGGGTCGTTAGCTGTGGCCTGGTGGTGAAGGCTCCTTGATTTGCCTGAGTACTTTGGAAAGTACAGCCTGATAAGTAGCAGATAGACTATGCCGGAGCCCACCACCTCTGTTGAGGGAGGGATTTTCAATGCTAACATGAATGGCTTCCCTTACTCCTCTCTCAAACCACCTCTCTTCTTTGTCTAATATGTGTACATCCTCATCTTTGAAAGAGTGGCCTTTTTCCTTCAAATGGAGGTGTACTGCTGATTGTGGTCCTGAGCTGTTACCTCTCCTATGTTGGGCCATTCTTCTGTTTAATGGCTGTTTAGTTTCTCCAATGTAGAGGTCTGAACACTCTTCACTGCATTGGACTGCATATACTATATTGCTCCTTTTATGGTTTGGTATCGGATCCTTTGGGTGGACAAGTCTCTGCCTTAGTGTGTTCATGGGTTTGAAATAAACAGGGATGTGGTGTTTGCCAAAAATCCTTTTAAGCTTCTCCGACACTCCCGCCATGTAGGGAATGACCAGGTTCTTCCGTCGGGTCTGGGTCTCAGACTGATCCCTTGTTCTTCTGGGATGGCCCACTGCTTTGTTGAAGGCCCACCTTGGATATCCACAGGCCTTAAGTGCTGTCTTCAGGTGCCTGGTATATAATACCTATGAAGTTTATCAAAATCCCGACATAGCTTGGTGGGTTGCACTATATATGGGTCGATGTTTTTCGTTAATGACAATTTTTTTTTAGGTTAAGAAAGGGATTCAAATGTCCCCACAAATGGCACTGTTAAATATGTTTTCCAATGATTTTTATCCTTTTGTATAATGTCTTATGTTTTTGTGGAATGTGTTATATTTGACATATAAAATTTAAAAAATAATATATAATATGGGACAAACTTTTACAAATATAGTAACTTGGTTTAAGAGCGTTTTGTAAGACAAGCAAACATTTCTTCTCAATTTTGCCTTGATCAACAAGCAATATCTTGATATAGAAGCACTGGATCAGATCACATGACCACAAGTGAGCCAATGGTGGCCCTAACCCCAACCTCCCCCTGCTGGATTGTGGGTGATTGTCTAGGCCTTTTGGCTAAGATCAAGCGCAGCATTCACTACTGACATCTAGAACGTTCTGTCTTATGCTGCCTCCAAAGCAGAGGGAAGAGAGAGGAATAAAGGTCTCCCTTGCACCAGCCAGAAACATTTTCAATGGGGAGTGCAGGTTATTCACTACTGATTTTCTGTCTTTATTTCCAAAGCAGAGGGAAGAGAGAGGAATAAAGGTCTTTATTTTCATATTTATTTTTATTTCTTTATTTATATTTATATTTATATTTGTTTTTAACATTCTTATTTTTTCAAGCCATTTCTAGTCATGGGGCATCTAGTCAAGTGTGTACAGGGCAGTGATGGCAAACCTTTTAGAGACCGAGTGCCCAAGCTGTGATTCAAAACCCACTAATTTTTTTGCAAAGTGCCAATACGCAATTAAACCTGAATAAAGGTCGCTGTGAAGGGGTGATGCCGGGTGCCCACAGAAAGTGCTCCGAGTGCCACCTTTGGCACCCGTGCCATAGGTTCGCCAACACTGGTATAGGGCTACAAATTGCATTTTATTATCCTCACATTGAAAATACAGAGTAAAATCCAGTTGTTAGTCTCAAGCCGGGCAGATTCCTCCGCCAGGTACCTAAACCATGGTGTGGACATGGACTTCTAGCCAACTTCTTTTGTGAGTTTGGGCATTTTGTGTGTACAGGATGTGGCCCATGGGACCCCAGAATGAATCATATGAGTTTCTATTATTTCTTATGGGGAAACTTGCTTTGATATATTAGTGTTTTGGTTTACAAGCATGTTTCAGGAACGAATTATACTCGTAAACAAAAGTATTAATGTATCTGGCAACATAACATCCAGTGCAGTGTAGTTGTCTACTGTTCTGTTAAGTCCAAGTTAAGATCTCAACACTGATCTAAACAACTTGAGTTGCCAGAAGAATGAACTCTCCAATATATATCTGCCTGTATTTTAAGTAATCTTCAGAGGTATTCTCTGCTAAAGAGAAAGCTATTTCTGTTTAGAACTGTTATCATATGTTTTGCATTCTGTGTTTGTTTAAATCTGTTTAAATTTGTTTAAACTGCCCAGAGTGGCCTTGTTGCTAGATGGCACGGTATATAAATCTAATAAATAAATAAATCCTATCAGTTCTAAATTTTGGTAGTGCTGTGTCTTTGTTACTCATTCAAACAAAAATGGCTTCTCATTTTCTTGATTTTGTGTTAACCGCTTAATTTGAAATGCACTCTATTTGACGTGATACAGATTTGCACCACTGAAATGAAATGGTTTGTGTGCAATTCATCCCGTGATAGTACAGTCATCAATAGAAAACTGTGAAAATAATCTTGTTTTCATTCTCTTTTTAAAGTACTTTTTGTTTAATTATCTGTTTTACTCTTTGCCCATTTACTGTAATATCAGGTTATTTCTCGGCATTTTTAATCATAAAGAAGGACAATATCCCACATTAATAAACCAGAGGGTTTTTTGAAAAAGTGAGCCTTTCGTTCAGAGTTTGCTGCCATCAATATGCTGATGACATGCAACTCTATCTCTCCTTTTCCACCTCTGCAGTGGAGGCAGTACGCTCCCTTGATCTGTGTCTGGAGGTGGTCATGGACTGGACCAGGACTAATAAGCTCAGACTTAACCCGGAGAAGACCAGGGTTCTGTTCTTCAGGGCGCCCTCCTCTAGGTACAGTGGCCCCCTCCCTAGTCTGGGGGGAGTTTCCCTCCAGCCTACGGACAGGGCCAGGAATCTGGGTGTGGTCTTCAACTCAGCCCTCTCCCTTGAAGCTCAGGTGATGGCTGTCTCCAAGACCGCTTTTCTCCATCTCCGCAGGATCAACCAGATCCATCCGTACCTCAATGGGGCCTCCCTGAGGACAGTTGTGCAGGCCCTTGGGATCTGGAGGATTGATTACTGCAATGCCCTCTACGTGGGGTTGCCCTTGACCCTTGTCCAGAGGCTTCAGCGGGTGCAGAATGTGGCAGCCAGACTGGTGGTGGATGCTCGTAGATACGATCACATCACCCCAGTTCTGGCACGCCTGCACTGGCTGCCCATGGCTCTCCGGATAAGGTTCAAGGTCCTGGTTTTGGTTTTCAAAACCCTCCTTGGCTTGGGTCCTGAATACCTGTCGGAGCGTATCTCCCAAAGGTCAACTGAGGCCAGGCCCACTAGAATGTTGCAGGCACGCTCCCTCAGGGTGGCCACACCCAGGGAGGTGCGGAAGTGGCTCACGCGCAACCGCACTTTCTCTGTGGTGGGCCCCTCATTGTGGAACCATCTCCTGAGTGAGCTGCGCTTTGCACAGTCCCTGCCCGCCTTCAGAAAAAGCGCTTAAAACCATGCTTTTTAGGGAGGCATTTGATGACCTTTAATTTAATTTAATTTAATTTAATTTAATTCCTCCCCTCCCCTCCTTCTTGACGCTTTTTCCTGAGGGTTTCCCTTGTTTTTCTTTTTTGCTTTGCCTTTATATGATTTTCTCTGTATTGTATTATGATTTTAATTCTGTTGTAAACCGCCCAGAGTTCCTGCTGGAAGATGGGTGGTATAGAAAATAAATAAATAAATAAATAAATCTTAATACACAAATGTTCTGCCTACAGAACATTGGATCTGCTTTGGAAGAATTCAGCCCAAATGATATGCTGGCATGTCCAGAAGTAAAAGGCTGATCAATCAGAGAGGGAAAGTGTGCAGGGAGATAGCTCTGCTGCTGATGCGCCATAGTAAGGAAGCCCATAGTCTACAAACAAGTAAAACTTCTAAAATGTTTGCTCTTTCTCTCCCCTCCCCCCCAAGACATGCACAGTCCTCAAGCACATACTGGAAGTACTGAGTATGCCACTGGTGAAGACACCTGTCAGAATTGGTTAGAAATGCCATTAAAAATACTCCTGTTTTCAAGAAGCTGCAGACAGCTTTAATGGAAATTTAGAAGTGGTAGATGTGGTCGTCTGGGCAAGCATTTCAGCCAATACCCAAAAAGAGGGGGGACCCCACCAGAATAATATGAAAATGAAAATAAAGAACTAGAAATAAAATCAAAGCACCTGTGGCACCTTGATGGCTGACTGTTATAGTTAATGTGAACTTTAGTGGAGAAGTCCATTTCTTCTGATATATTGAGTGAAATGCAGTTTTTAAAAATGAATTCACAAGTTTAAAAAAATCATGCCAGCTTACATGTACAGTAATCCATGTTTGCTGTTCAATTCTTTTGAATTCTGGTTTTGGAAACGTTCCCACAAAAAGAAAGAAAACAGAACTCAAGGCAAAACAAAGGGGGGGAGAGAGAAGGGTTGTGTCTGTGTGGTTGTGTGATACTGTAAAGACCAACTGTGAAAACTAACATGATTCAAGAGTACAGCAGAGGAACATCTTGTGTTACTGTAGAATATATTATCCATTTTATCTTTGAACATTGTACTGAAAGATGGGTCTGGTAGTAGTGAAGGAAAATAACAGAAGACAACAGTAGATGTATTTGAGTTGGCAATGAGTTAAGAAGCCCTGACATATATGGGAAGATTCCTCCTCCTCCCTCCATCTTCAAGATCAGTATTGACTGATTCATCTGCTGCTTGAAGATACTAAATAAAAATCTAAGAAATATGTATTTAAAGTAGGACCTCCATATCCACGGGCAATTGGATACAACCCTCCCCACCACTGATGCTAAAAACAACAACAAAAAACAACACTATTTTAATAGTGAATGCTATACATAGCATGGTATCTGCTTTCCTCTAGTGGCCAATTCTGGTAACAACGACATGGACATCTGTTTCTGTAATGAACTCTATACATAGCATGGTCTCTCCCTCCCTCTAGTGGCCAGTGTTGGGAAATTCATACAGTTCTTTTTCTTTTAATATTATTAATGTTTTTAGACCATGGATAAGGGTATTCCACTTTTATAAGCATATGCTGGGTGTATATTATAGGCACTCTATATGTGTATGTAGGGTGTATTTACCAGTAATGTCCACCTGAGGGAGCCATAGATCATGAAACGTTTAACATTCAATTCTTCCATGTTTTTTGGCAACTGTGTCTATGGAGGACTTAGAACCAGTCCCACATGGATTGGTTCAGTTCTGTTGTATGGTTGCCCTTTGTGTGCCTTAAATACAGTATATCTCAGCTGTTTCCATCTGTACTTTTGTTCTGTAGTGTTTCTTGTCCAGAATGGCTACTTTCCTATTAATGGAAATATGGCACACACACACACACACACACACACATGGCCCAAGTTGCTTCTTTTTCAAGCAAGAAGACCTATGCAAAGCAGGAAACCTGCTGTCTAGGCTTTCTCTCTAGCTGAACACCATCTAGGAGTGCACAAGGCCTGGTTCTTTCAGGTGAACCTCCTAGAAAGGACACCATGGGATTCATAGTCTAAGAAGCCCAAAATGTACATCTGTAGTAACTTGTAATTGCTTCATTATAGACAAGTACTTCAGTAATTTTGTTTTAAAAAATATGGATATGTCTTAGGTAATTTTTGTATCTTGGTGTTTTAGTATATTTTGACACTGGAAAGAACACATGTGAGGTTCAGAAACAACAGATTCAGACCAGTTCTGCAACAGAGCTGGGCTGGTTGCAGGAGAAGCATTGGGGGGGGGGTTTGTCCACATTTTGGTTCAGTGTTCTTGGGCATCTCATGATCCCGCTGTTCTAATTTGTTTCCAGCTAAACAATAGATTCAAGGGAAATGCAACTTTTTATTTTCCTAGGGCAAAGACTCTCCGCCATTGATGTGGGAAGCAAAGAGCTTGATAACTTTAGACCAGTGGTGTCCAAACTTTGGCCCTCCAGATGTTTTGGACCACAACTCCCAGAATTCCAAGCCTAGATTGCCAGTGACAAAGGACTGTGGGAGTTGTGATCCAAAACATCTGGAGGGCCAAAGTTTGGACACCACTGCTTTAGACCTTTGGATTTAATGGTCTAACTCTAAATTATCCATAAGCATCAAACAGACCATGGCCGTTTTTCTTCAACATCCCACTTGGAGTCAAGCATTTTTGCTGTACAATTCTTCCCACAGTACTAAGAAAGTAGAGCAGTAGTGGGCGGCTTCTAGAGGTCTGGGCACTGTCACTGCTCCCGACAGGCCAGCGTTCCCTTCCCACACAAACACCCACCCATGCCTCTCTTGAGTCCACTGGGAAGTCACACTTGATTGTGTAAAAAACACTCCCCCAGATCTAAAAGAGGTCAGGGGGTTGAACACCTAGTGAAACTATTCCCTGAACCTAAAGGTCATGAGGTTTTTTTTTTTTTAACTTTAAAAATACGGGGGCTCTGAGGGGGTGGAGCTGAAAAGACAGCTGTGGTCTACAGAAGAATTTTTTTGCCAACACGAGAATGATCGTCAAATAGAGCATTGTAGCATGTCTTTTAAAATACAAATTTTACCACGAGAAGCTGCCTCCATGTACATACCCAGGAAGTTGTTATCTGGGTATCAATTGTTATCTTCAGCCCTAAAATGGAAAAGACTGAAGTAGCCAGACCACCACTGCCACGACCTGTAGAATAAATTCTATATGTGGGCCGATCCCATATCCTATAGCAGTGTTGGTGAACCTATGGCATGGATCCCAAAGGTGGCACTCGGAGCCCTTTCTGTGGGCACCCAACATTGCCCCTTCACAGCCACCTGTATTCAGGTTGAATTGCTGTATTGGCACTTTGCGAAAAATTAGTGGGTTTTGAATTACAGTTTGGGCACTCAGTCTCTAAAAGATTCACCATCACTGTCCTATAGCCCTGGAGGCTTAGGGAGTGTTTCTCCATAAGTCAGGTCTCTTGAAAGCAAATTATATCAAAAGTCTGGAGCTATTGGGTAAATTCGGAGTCAGCCAGTTTATTTTCCCATGCTGCGATGTTCCAAGATAAGAGTTTCACTGGTTGGCTTTCTTGCTTGCCTGCCATTAGTCAGTTCTGAGAGTGCACTCCCAAGGGGCGGGGGGCGTACTTGTTGCCCAAATG
Organism: Phrynocephalus guinanensis; assembly: GCA_037367245.1. Classification (NCBI taxonomy): domain Eukaryota; kingdom Metazoa; phylum Chordata; class Lepidosauria; order Squamata; family Agamidae; genus Phrynocephalus; species Phrynocephalus guinanensis. The sequence goes on from CM074734.1 coordinate 90,128,039, forward strand.
CCTCTCAGAGGCCCATTTGGAAGTAGTTCCAGTTGCACAGGGCAGATGTTTCTTCCCTTTAGTTGTCTGATGTAACTGTATTCTAAAGTTGCTGTAAGGCATATTACTGGTTAAGGGAGCCCTTGTCCTTCGGAAAACTCTAGCTTGATTGCTCTGAGTTTTTGAGGCATAGCAATGGTTGATTGGGAGAAGTTACAAATGGGGAGCATACCTTCTTCCCTTTGCTGTCCAAATTGAACCCTGGATGTGAACCATTAAAGTGGGTAGAAGCCCTGGTACAGGAACTGTGAGACTCATATGTGGTCCCTTCAGCCATTGTCTCCCTTGTGGAAATGGCTGTGGGGTGATTTCTTTGTATTGGTGCCTGAATTATTTTATTTTGATTTATTACTTCATGAGTAACCAATTGTTCTGAAAATAAGACAGGTGGGTAGGAGCTGGCAGCATCAAACCTAACTGTAGACACCTGTTTCTCCTGATTCCTATTATGTGTTGCCCTTTGGGTAGTCAGCTGCAGGGACATTTGTTGGACTTGCAATGCCTACAACAGTGGTGGCGAACCATTGGCACTCCAGATGTTTTGGACCACAACTCCCAGAATCAAGTCTATAGTGCTAATGACAAAGGACTATGGGAGTTGTGGTTCAAAGCATCTAGAGTGCCAAAGGTTCTTCACCACTGGCCTACGATGTTAGCACTGAGGTCCAATACTAGCTGTACCATTAGCTTGAGTGTGGAGGTAATTGCCTTGTGATTGATTGGGTGCCTAGTCACTATCATTTGGATCAACTTTTACAATTCACAACATATATTTGCCCATTCCATCTGATCTTGATATAATAAATTAAATTACTGCATTCCAATTACATTTTACTGACAATTTTGCAAAGATGGTTAGAGCTGAAAAATGCATTAACTAATTTAGGAATACTATAGATTATGTAAGGATTTTTAATTATAATGAAAGCTTCCAATTGACCACCTCCTGAATTACTTCAATATTACTTCAATATTACTTCAATGTGTGTGTGTGTGTTGTGTCGTTACAGTCGTGACTGACTCTCTGTGACTCCATATCCATGGAGTTTTCTTGGCAGGAATACTGGAGTGGTTTGCCAGTTCCTACTCCAGGCGCCTAACAGCACCTGGTATTCCCTGGTGGTCTCCCATCCAAGTACTAGCCAGGGCTGACCCTGCTTAGCTTCCGAAATCAGGCGAGATCGGATGTGCTTAGGCCATCACTTCAATAAGGCAAACTAAATAAACTTTGTTTTTTAAAATGACAATCTTTCAGATGTCAGGGAATAAAATCTCTCTATTTCTTGCTCCCACACAGTAACAGTATTTTAGAGTGTTAAATTCAATAGCATGTCACACTCTTCCCTTTCCATAAAAAAGCAAGCAAACAAAAACACTGTGAGGAAACACTCAGATGACCATTTAATTGATAAAGTGATGCCTTGTTGTCATACACTGAGAATTTATACTTGCAGAGTTATACTTATTGCTGTGTTGATTGCATTTTGCACTTACAGTGTCTTGAGCTTTTGAGCATTTTTCTGGATACGTCAGGCTGAAATGCAGAAAAGAAAAATGTTTCACCTTAAAATTACAGTAAAAGCTATTTAGAAAACTGGAAATAAGAATTATGTTTCTTTTTTGTTTGGTAAATTCTTTGCCGCCATAATTTTCTCACCGTGGACATTTCTTCAGAATCTGCCCACATGATGTAATATTGATGATTTACCACATCCCAGATAGCTTTTAGCAGAAGACTGTAATGCAAATAAGTATTGGGAAGTGTCATGCAACAAACGTGTGTATGATGGGTAGAAATTGACTCTGGTGAACATACTCATTTAACAAAGAATAGCAGAATTTTTCCTCAGTGGCCTTGAATCAACAACTTCTGGATAGTTTAGCAATCTTGATGGAGAAGTATAATGCCCCTGGCACAGCTAGAGAAATGATATAGTGCACAGGCGGTTGATTGTCCTGTTGTGGTGGATGCAGTGAAGAGTGTTGTTAAGATGGTGAGGACTTGTGGACCTTCGGGTGGGGAGAGAAACAGAAATTTGAAAGGCCAAACTAAAATATTAATGTGATAATTTGTTTCCCTACTTATTACATGGCTTGTATTAGCTATAGTTTTCACTTCCTCAGAACTTTAAGCAAAGATAAAAGAAAAACCTTTAGAATAAAGCTAGACTTCTTTGACTGTTGAACTAACGGACTGACCCAGATGGTCAGCTCTGTTAAGAAATGGAAAAAAGTGAATAAATGTTGACATGGGAATACAGGAAGTGACTAAGTGGCTTCCTGAGACCATTATTTAAACCTTGAAAACTACTCCAACTCTTTATCATCCCCTGACCTCAAGTATTGAGCTAGATGTTTAATTGCATATGTGTGTTTCAGGGATCATCTATTCTTTCAATTGAAGAAAACTAGAGATGAGCATATATTAAAAAATGAATTGCAAAATTCATTCAAAAATTGCTAATTTGCCGATTTGTATTTATCCTAATTCGTACCCCAATTAATATGAATTGATGGATTTTTAGCAATCTTTGATTCATCAATTCATTGGGTATAAAATGGCTCCCAAGGAAGGTAGACATACCAAAACTTCGGGAAAAGTTCCCCTGACTTGTCTCTACAATCCTTCTATCTTGACTGAAGTTTGGATTTCTTATGTCCTAGTTATACAACTCCCCAAAAGCTCATCTGAAAAGTCATACTTAGATACAATTGGGAGAGAAGCTTCCTCTGACTCTGCTCCACACTCCTTCCAAGTCTGGTGAAGATTGGGTTTCCCCAATCCAGTTGTCATATGGCAGTTTCCCAATTTGTGGGTGTATAACTCAGGTCTGAAACTCAGTCTTTACCAAGCAGGGACTAACTGTAGAAGACAGTGATAAGAAGCTCCCTTGCAATTATGGAGTCTCTAGGTGCCTTGCAGGGCATTTTAATAGGGGGGTTTAAATATTTTAACAAACTTTCTTCTTTCTAACCTTTTCCTGCAGGGTCCGCTTTAAAAAATGAATTTATGAATCAATCCATTGTTTTGTCAGAAAAAAATATAATACATTCATTTTTGTGATTCATTGACCTTGATGAATCATGAATCAAAATTAATCAATTTTTTTCCTGATTCGTACTCTTCTCTAGAGAAAACTTCTGAATTGATCACTTAAGTAGCAGTCATGAGGTCGATAAATTGGAAATGAACTGACATACACATGGCTTTTCTTTGGTTGTTTCTAACCCTTTGTACAATTTTGTTACTTTCTTAGCTTTTCTATCTGTCTGTTAAGTTTGAAGTGAATTTATTGACTCCCTTATATTTGCACCCTTGGGCCTCATGGTATAATGGTTGTTAAATCCACGTAAGTTTATAACGTGTTACCTTACATATCATTCATGAGTAGTGGGTGATGAGAATGAACAATACATTACCTTTAACCATTAACTAATTGGTAATTTTACTAATGGTTCCAAGCTGTAACTATTCCATATTCCCTACTGCCATCTTCTTGGGATGAGAGCAAAGCAGAAACAAAGAAATGGTAGTTGCTGTATGGATTCTGTTTGTTTTTTTTAAAAGTTTACTAAACAGAAAAGAAAGACATTTACAAAAGAAGCACACACAATCAAACAAATTACTTTATGGAACCCACCCAATGGGATGAGTTCCGTTGGTGTTATTTCTACTCCACAGATCTATACATTTCTCTCCAGTAATAAATTGAGTCTTCTCCAGCTGTTATACCCCTTCTACTTCTGAAACACAACTATCAGCAATGGCTTCCATATTATTTTAAAATCATTGTTTCCATTCCTTTTCTAAATTTAATTTTGCAATTTATCATTAATAGCTATATTCCACATTTCTCTATACCACTCCTTCAATGTAATTTGGTTACTTGATTTCCCTCTTGTGTGTGTGTGCATGCAAAATTTAACCTTGGTACCCTTACCATTATAGTTATTAATTCCACTTATTCATTTCTCAATTTACTGTTATCTATCATATTCACCAATGCTATTCTTGGGGACTGGAGATGGTCATTTCTTTTATTTAATTTCTTTCCCCCTCCCCATTTTGTTTTAAAAATTATGAAATGATTTTTTTAACCGTTGGGTACGTTGTTTTGTTTCTGGCATTTTAAAAATTTTTTTATTTTTTTTTTTTTTTTTACTCCCGCTGACCAGCTGGACTGCAGAGAGGCCAGTTGGTGGTGTTTTTTCTAAACCTGCCAACCAGCTAGCCCACAGGGAGGCAGGTCGGCTGTTGTTTTTTTTACTCCCACCGACCAGCTGGCCCGTGGGGAGGCCAGTCGGCAGTTTGTTTTTCCTGATGACCAGCTGGTGCATGGCCATGTGTGCCAGCTGATTGGTGCTTATTTTTAATTTTGAAAAGTGCGGAGATCAGCACTTGTCAAAATAAATAATAAAAATGAAAAATAAAATGGAACAAAATGAAAATTTCCATTTTGTCTCATTTTTAAGGGCATTTCATTTTTTGTTTCGTTAGGAAACAAAATGAAAAATGAAAAACGCATTTTTTTTTCATTTTGTGCCCATCTTTATTGGGAACATTTGTATCTCTGCCCCAGTAATTTCTCTTATTTCAGTGAAAATCAACAACCATTCCTTCTACCTCATTTCACATAACCATATATGAATATACATCCTCTTTTTTACATTTCCAGCACAATGAGAGTATATCTTTGTTTATAATATTTAACTTTACTGGTGTTATATACCATCTTCAAATAATTTTATATGCATCAAACATATTTTTCACAAGTCTTTTATTCCAAATTTTATCTTCCCTTTTAATTTCCTTATTTATGTCTTATTGCCATAACTCTTCAAGCAATTTTATTTTGTTTTGCCGGTGTTAGTATTTCATATATTTCACATATTATTCATAGAATCATAGAATCATAGAGTTGGAAAAGACCTCAAGGGCCATCTAGTCCAACCCCCTGCCATGCAGGAACCCCATCACAGTGGCTGGCCCCGCTGCGTGGAATAAACTTCCATGTGAATTCCATCAAATTGAGTCCCTATTAGCCTTTAAAAAGCATTAAAGACCTGGCTTTTTAAGGAGGCATATGGCGATCGGTAATTTGATGTGTTGTGTTTTCTGTGTTTATTGTTTTCCCCCTTTTAGTATGTTTAGTTTTTTGTTTTCTATTTTTGCCTCTTGCCAGATTCTTGTATGTATCATGTGTTTATTTGCTTATTTTACTTGCTTATTCCGCTGTTCTATTTAATTTGCTTTGTTGCTTATTTCTTATTTGCATTTATGTAAACCGCCCAGAGTACCTTCTCGGAAATCGGTGCAGCATAAAAATGCAAATAAATAAATAAATAAATAAATAAATAAATAAATAAATAAATGGTCCATAGCAACCCCCATTGGCATAAAAAGAGTAAATTAACCTTCAATTGATGGGTGGGGGTGTGTGAGTGGGCACTACTCTGTTGCCGCCAGTACCACGGAGCTTGGTGGGTTGGGCAGAGCAGTTGTGAGGAGTATGTGTGTGCACATGCTTGGGTGCGCATGCTTGAGAAAGGAACCCGTGGGGACATGCTGTGGGCAAAAGGAGTCCACTGGCTGTTCAAAGTTGGACAGCCCTGCCTTGAAGTAAACCCCCTGATTTGCCTCCATGCTCCCAGCACACTTTGCCAGTTAACTACTCCCAACCCCTTTAGAGCTTCATACCTAAATCCCCTTGCCCCTAAATATTTCCAGATTTCAGGGGGTTCCTTCAAATCGCTTTGCACACCTACTACTTTGGAGCTCCAAGGTAAGTACATTTTGATTGCAGTTTTTTAAAAATAATTTCCAAAATTACTTACCTTGGAGCAACAAAGTAGCAGGGTTACCATCAGAAAGTGATTTTAGGGAACCCCGTAAAATATAGAAACATTTGGGGTAAGGGGGATAAGTTATGAAGCTCTAAAGGGGGTGCCCCTAGGAAAAAAACCTTCTAATTGGAATCATATGAGAAGTGGAGACAGAGCTATCGCTCACCCAATCAGCTTCCACTTCCAATTAGAAGGTTTTTCCCCCTAGGGGTGCCCCATTTGGAGCTTCCTAACTCAGTTCCCCAAACCCCAAGCCTTTCCAAATTTCATTGGGTAGGCTAGAAAGGTAACCCTGTCATTTCCTCTAGAATGAATCATTTTGTTCTAGAGGGAAAAATGGTGTTTCATTTCATTTGTAACAAAATGTTGCTTCCCCATTTTGTTTTGTTTTGTTTTGTTAGCTAACAATTTATTTATTTATTTATTATTTACGCTTGTATACCGCCCCATTCCCACAATGGGGACTCTGGGCGGTTCACAATATCAAAGTTAAAACAGCAAATTCATTTACAAACAACAATAGCAAAACAAAACTGCAATAACCAAAAGTAATTTGGCGGGAAGATAGTATTCAATAATATATAAGTGAAGGAAAAAAAAATGGGACCTTAGACATCGCCATAAGCCTCTCGGAAGAGGATGGTTTTAAGATTCCTCTTAAATGCTTCCAGCGATGGAGCCAGCCGTAGATCACTAGGAAGTTTATTCCAAATGGACGGGGCCACAACCGAGAAAGCCCGCCCCCCGAGTTCCCGCCTTACGGGCATCCCTCGGTGTGACCGTCCGCAGTGATAAGGCCACCGAGGCTCGGGTAGGTCGGGCCAGATCTAATTGTCGGGAGAGACGCTCCGCCAAATATGCCGGGGCCAAGCCATGGAGGGTTTTGTAAACCAAAACCAACACCTTGAATCTTATTCGGGAGGCAACGGGTAACCAGTGTAGGCGAGCCAGGATAGGGGTGGCGCGGTCATAGCGACGCGCACCAACCACCAGCCTGGCCGCCGTATTCTGGACCCGCTGCAATCGCCGAACAAGGTTCAAGGGGAGCCCCATGTAGAGAGCGTTGCAGTAATCCAGCCTCGACATGACCAGTGCCTGTACCACAGTCCTCAAGGAGCTCTCATCGAGGTACGGGTGAATCTGGGCGATAAGCCTAAGATGGTAAAAGGCCGACCTGACCACGGCTGACACCCGAGGTTCCAGGGTCAGATCCGGGTCCAGGACGACGCCCAGATTCCTCACTCTTTGCGCCAGCTGGAAGGCGGACCCATCCAGACTGGGAAGAGGGCCACAGTACCCCTCCGACGAGCCCCCAAAGAACATAACCTCAGTCTTGCCTGGGTTGAGCCTGAGCCTGTGGGACCTGGTCCAGTCCAGTACCGCAGCCAAGCAACGATCAAGGGTCCCGACGGCCTCCACTGCACCGGTGGAAAAGGAGAGATAGAGCTGCGTGTCATCAGCGTACTGATGGCAGCAGACTCCATAACTCCGGATGATCTCGGCCAGCGGCTTCATATAGATGTTAAAGAGCATCGGAAGAGCGACGACCCCTGAGGCACCCCACAAGAGAGTGTCCAGGGAGCCGACAACTCACCCCCTAAGCTCACTCGCTGGGTGCGGCCCCCAAGGAAGGACTGAAGCCAGGCCAAGGCCTGGCCTCCAATCCCAACCTCAGAGAGCCTCTCCAGCAGGATACCGTGGTCGACGGTATCGAAAGCCGCTGACAGGTCGAGAAGGACCAGCAGGGTAGAGCAACCCCTGTCAGCCCTCCTCAACAGATCATCATGCAGCGCGACCAGGGCCGTTTCGGTCCCATGACGCGGCCTGAACCCGGACTGGAAAGGATCCAGGACATGGTTCTCCTCCAGGAACGACTGGAGACGCAGGGCGGCGACTCGCTCGATCACCTTGCCCAAAAAGGGAACATTGGCTATGGGACGATAGTTGGACAAATCGTCCACAGCCAAGCCAGGTCTTTTAATAATGGGCTTCACCACTGTCTCCTTCAAAAGACTGGGAAAGATCCCGTCCTTGAAGGAGGTTGAGGCAATCAGTGAAGCCCATTTCGGCATGCTCCCCCCTGCGCTCTTAATCAACCAGGAAGGGCAAGGGTCGAACGGAGAGGCCGCAGGCCTGCAATGTCCCAGTGCCCTGGAGGCATCCTCCGGTGTTACAGGCCCAAACTCAACAAACCGAGGCGACCGAGGCAGCCCGACACTGGCCATGACAGGGGCCGGATCAGGGCAACCGGCATCCAGCTCGGAACGGATGGCCTCTATCTTAGACTTAAAGTAGGCTGCGAATGTTAGGTGCCCATCCCTAGTGAAAGCTGCTGGCTTTGAAAGTGCTTTCTGAGAGCAGTATTACAAATCTATTGTTTAGACCTGGTTGGTTGTCTTTCCACCCTAGAATGACAATATTGTAATTCATTGAAGACTGTATTTCCCCCTCCTCCACTCCCGAACATTATTTCTAATGATAGGAAACAAAACTATTAATGAAATATTGTCAGACCTTTAGATCTTTTTTGTTTGATTTTAAGCTTCATTATTTATACATATATCTCTTAGATGAAAATAAAGGTGTTTTCGTCTTGTATAATGTAAAACTTAAATCAATACATTTTCATCTTTGACTCTCCACTAAGATACAATGTTCATTTTCTCTTTGCATTCCCCCTTCATCAAAGAAACAGCAGTACCTTGATATTTTCAGGTACGGAAAAGGTAAGGGAGATCTAGAAATCCATTTAAGCTACCTCTATTTTTATGGGAAATTTTCAGAGAAATAGTGGCCTATTACCCAGTCCACTCCCTCCATCCTGCGACAAAATGATAGCAGTGGAATTGGTGGGCCTTGGATGTGGTAAGTCCTCCAACTCCATGACCTTGTGAGCTAGTGGATGGAACATGCTGAGGCTGGAACCACCAGCAGGCTTATACAGTGTAAACCAGGCATGTCCAAAGTCCGGCCCGGGTGCCAGATGCGGCCCGATTTAAAATTTTGAGTGGCCCTCGGCTTCTTTTCCCTGCTGGCTCAGCCTGTCACCCATCCCTGCTGGCCAGCCCTTCCCTGTGCTGGCTAGAAGTCAGCTTGCAGTTTTATAGTTTGCCTATTCTCTCTGCCTCTGTCCATCCCCTCAGCCACCTGCCCTGCCTACCCTCTCCTGGCTCCGTTGCTGCAGTGTCTTCCCCACCTCCTTGAAAAGGAGGGCAGCATACATGAGTAGTGGTGGTCTTGGGTGAGTGTGGGCTGATTCCCGGCCTGTGCAACAGCTGGCGGGCCTTTGGTGCCTTGAAACTGGAGCATTTGTGGCTGTTACAGATGCACACGGACTACACCCTTTCTCCCCCCTTCAGGCTGAATGCTTGGTCCCCACATATGTGTTCACCTCACCAAATCTGGCCCTCCTTGCAAAAAGTTTGGACACCCCAGGTGTATACCCTGTAGCCTAGCACAGGGAAGCAAAGAGCTGGAAGATGAGGGTGGGGGAGGCAAATCTGAAAGAATTTAGGACAGGGGAAGAGGAGGGTGGACAACACATTGCTTCAGCCTTTGCTCCATTTAATGTAAGTTGTTAACTGAAAACAAGTTCATTCTGCCAAGCTTGTACTTTGGGTGGGTTTTCATCCCTCTTGGTTCTCTGTGTTTATTCCTGCTTTTACATCAGTTTCACTGGACTATTTGTATTCTTAAAAAAAGTTCCTTCACTAATGAACTCTACAGACCAGTTCTCAAAGTTTTTGTATGAATGTGAAATGCCCACTCAGCTATTTTGTCAGCTCAGAGGTGAATTAAAAAAAACCCCCAAATAAAGAGTTTTGGAGGGAGATTCTCTCCCTCAAGTAAAGTGACAGGCTTGAGCCTAGAAGAGCTGGGCAGGCTGGCTGAGGAAGAACATTTTCATGAGTGCTCATCCATAGGCTCCCCATGCAACTTGGTAGCATCACACACACACACACACACACACACACACACACACACACACACACACACACACACACACACACACACACACACACACACACACACACACACACACACATTTTAAGTAGACATTTCTTGTTTTTCAGCCTTGACGAATATAATAGTCATGACAACTATTACCACAGTAATCTAACCTGTATTTAACAAAGGTATACTGTGTTTGGAACTTGATAGTGACATGTGCTGTGGTAAATATATGCTCCTTTCCCATGCATTGATCATGAAACCTTTGCAAACCTTTTTGAAAAAACTGTTATGTGTATTATCTTGAGAACTGCTATTTGCTGCAAAAGCTGAGGGAGCTGGAAATCCTTGGCCTCAACAATGAGTGTTCAAGCCATGCAGTTGTTATTGTATACAGTTGACTAGGAAGACTATGAGGAAGAAATAGCTGTACTGATTTCTGGTTGGATTACAGTTTCTTTCTTGTAAGGGAAGAGAAAAGTGATTTTAGGTTAGTAAGAGTGAAACAATAGCTACCTGCTCAAGAGGTGCTGCTGTCATTGCTCTTTATTGCCAAATCTGTGTGCTGAACAAAATGAGAAATAATTTGCTAATATCACCCAGAGAGACATCTAAGTGTCTATAAGAATACCAGTAGGCATGCTGAAATATGGGTGGTGTTAATGCTTCCTGAATTCTACATTTGGTAGCTTTTTAAGGTGCCAGTCCATCTTCTGCTACAAACTGAACTCTCAAATGCTACTGTCCTTTGTAGAAAAGTTTCACATGCGATGCCAGATGTCATCCACTTAGCCTGTAGTAGTTCTTATCCTTGGGCATTGTTTTCTGACCTTGAGAAAGCAATGGACATTTTATGATCTAGACAGAATGCCTAAATGCATCCTTGCCTAGAAATACCTGAATATTACCTCAGTGCTTCCAGAAAATTGCTTGCTACTATGAGGTGGAAACCATTTGCTATTACTTAATGAAAAAAAGCCTCCATAAATCACCTCCTCAATTGGCAACCACAGAGAAACAGCAGGAGCCTTAACCATTGCCAGTCCTGTAATAGACTTGCATAGTTCAGTTCTCTTGCTCTGTTCTTTATTGGCTGTTCCTTAATTATACAGTGTTTGTTAACGAATAAATATCTTGCTTTTACCAAAGAATGAAAAATTGGGGTTGACTTCTCTTATCTTCCCGAATAAACTAAAATCTAATCTTTATGCTCTGGAGTGTATCGTTGGTGGGTAGTTTGTCTGCTCAGGCAGGTGTGATTCAGTCCCTCCTGGACTGGGCTACATAGAGAATATACTGTAAATACCTGGTCACAAGAACAATAGACCCAACAAAAATTTCTGTTTCCCTTTGAGATAGTAAATTATTTTCTACATTTGTTGACAAGAGTTTTTTAACCTATATAGCAATTTTGTTGTGTAATTTGTGTGTAAAAGGTGTTGAAACTTGGACCCTTACAGACACATTATGCAGGAAGCTGGAAGAATTAGAAATATGGACATAAAGACAAATTCTGAAGACACCTTGAACAGCCAGAGTCAGAATCAGAATCAGAATCAGAATCAGAATACTTTTATTGGCCAAGTGTGGTTGGACACACCCAGAATTTGTTTTGGTAAAATATGCTCTCCATATATAAAAGGAAATATAAGAATATATAGTCAACAATAAAAACACAGTACAGCAATACAATATAACCTATTATTTAAAAGGAAGAAGAGAAGTAAAAATTAATTATTCAGCAGTTTGATAGCACTTGGAAAGAAACTATCTTTATATCTAGTTGTCCTAGTGTGCAATGCCCTAAAACGACGTCCTGAGGGTAACAATTGAAACAGGTTATGTCCAGGATGTGGTGGCTGCATTACAGTGCATGAATAAAAAGTTAAAAATCCTCAATACTGTAAAGAGAAGAACATTGTAGTATTTTGGACACATAATGCACAATAAGAAATACCATCTGCTGCAAGTTATCCTTCAAGGAAAAAATAGATGGGAAGTGTGCCCCAGAGTGTAGAAGAACATTCTGGCTTAAGAACTTAAGCCAATGTTCTGCAGTGAATGCAACTGCTCTGTTTAGAATAGCTTTAGATAGAAATCAGTTCAGGCTACTGATCGCCAACGTTCTTTGAGAACATGGCACTTGAAGAAGAATTTGTGTTGCTAAACTGGGAGAGTTGCATGCTGTCTTACAAAAATTAAATTAGTGAATACATTTTCTCCATCTTTCTCATGAATTGGCCATCCGTTCTTCGCTTGCTTTCTCTACACATGTACTTTGCTTCATTAAAGAACAAAGACACAGGCATTGTGTAGAAACATTTTTTGCCAGTTATGGAAAACTAAATGGAAAAAGCTCAGTGAGGGAAAAAGTCCTTGTCATCTTATTATCACACTGGAGATGGGAACCCTTGTGAAGTTTAATGAACTTTCAACACGTTATCCAGTGTATTGAAGAAGTGAGTTTTAGCAAGATGTCTTCACCTTAAGAACAGGTAATTTAGGACACATTTTCTCACCCCAGGTTGGATACCACCTAGATAATCTAATTGGTATTGGGGGGGGTGCCCTGGAGAAATAGGTAGCTTCTATGAAGCAGTGCCGTCTCAACCAGATGGAACTGGTACCCAAACTGTGATCCTGTAGAAGAGATCCTTATCCCTCGGTTCAAATTCAGTTAACCTCAACGTTTGATTTTTGTAATAGGTGGCATATCAAAAAGAAATATTAGGACACTGTCTTGAGTTCAAATTACTGCTTTCAAATTGTTGATTGGGACTGGTCAGTTCATCAATAGAGATGGGCACGACTTAGCGGTATTTCCGGTTTCCGTTACTGGTTCTGTTACTCTAGTGGGTAACGGGATTATCCCCCAGTCAACAACACTAGTGATTTGTCGTGCTCGTTCCTTGCATCGCGAGATGTGACACGCGGCACAGAAAAAAAGTTTTTATTTCCCGGCCAAAAAGTCGGGAAAATGTCCGTGAGGGGTTGTTTCACCCCGCATTATCTTCCTATTTGCTCTGGTGGGACTTCGCAGCCAGCAAAAAGCCCAGTCTCGCCGCCGGCCCGCCGCAATTAAAGCGCAAGCAAGCGGCACGGACGGCACAGGAAAAAACTTTTAAACTCTCCCCCATGGGCCAAAAAGCAGGCGGAAAAATCTCTGTATTTCACTGTGGTTTCGTTTCCTCCAATACACAAGCTTAAATCGGGGGGGCATTATTGTTAAATCGTGGTCCAAAAACACACAAGTATGCAAAATTTATAAACTTCCTCATTTTTCACAGTAGCATGTGTACATTTTCCTAAATAGGTCTCTCCTCTCCTCCTCTGTCCTCCATTGATAATTTTTTGTTTTTACACCTGCGCAATTTGGCAGGCCGACATCTTCCAATGTGGGAGCATCAGAAAAATTTTGAGCCATCCCACCATTCGCATGGCCACTTGGCCATGGAGACTTCTGGGATGTGCCAAAAAGCCCCCTAAAACCTGGGCCCTCCCTGGGAACCCAACGTCACAGACTGTGTTCTTAGTGGGTCAGAGAGGCACCCAGCAGGTGCAACCCACTAGCCCACCGTAAATCACTAGCATTTTGCACTAAGCCATTTAAAGCCAGATCTACTTGCATTGCACTACAAAGCAAGTCACCCTTTGTGTGAGACATGGAAGCCTTGAGGGAAGGTATGAAATCACTCTCACACTGGCATCCCACATTATTTTATTCAAATGCATAGCAAGCAGCAGGTGAGGAAGGGAGACCCCCATGTAGAGGGGTCTCTTGAGCCTGCTTCCCCTTCCTAGTGGGTGAGGAGCCCACTTTCCCTTTATAGCGGGCCAGAGGAGGCAGAGGTGCCTCCAGGAGCCCGCTATCCCCCCCCAAAAAAACCAGTACTAACGAGAAAAACGAACCGAGAAGACTATTTTTGCGAATTTCGCGAGAGAAACGACCCGAAATGGGACTGGCCCGACTAACGACAACTCGAAATTTTTTTTTTCAAGTCGTGCCCATCTCTAGTCAGTCAAGATGTGAACAATTTTATTGAGTTTGTCTGAATCTCACTTGCATTATCTTCCTATTGTTACTTTGCACTGGGCTGCTCTATTTTACTTCCAGCATGGAAACATCTCTGTATTTCACTGTACGTTTCCTCCAAGTACACAAGCTTAAATCATTTTTAATGTATGCAGTTCTGATGTTCCTCATTGACTAAATCATGTGTACATTTTCCAAATAGGTACACAATGTAATATTTGTTAAAATTTGGCAGACATCTTCCAATGTAGCATCAGAAAAATGATCCCCATTCAGGCCACTGATGCTTCTGGGTCCTGGGAACAAGGAAGGAGTATTCAATCTGCAGGTGGAAATGGCAGCATTTAAAGGGACATTTAAAGGGAAGCATTTAAAGTCACATTTAAAGGGAATGAGGGTGAAACCAGGCATCCCATATTTTAAAATGCAACTATTGATGCACAGATATCCCTATACACGAGAGAGAGAGAGAGAGAGAGAGAGAGAGAGAGAGAGAGAGAGAGAGAGAGAGAGAGCAATTACAATGAGGACTGACTTAACTACATCATAATGAGGGAATTTTTCTCTCTGTCGACAGTACCTTAACATTGAATCAGATTTCTTTACTTGTTGTTTGCTTCTTGTTTCTACCTCACCTTTCAAAGTGTCTTGAAGTCAACTTAGTCTTACACTAAAGCAATATAAATTACCAGGGGACCTCGGTCAGTGACAGTGTTCAAAATGACCTTAATGTTTAATAAAGGCAGTCAACAGCTGCAGAAGGAAGGAAGCTCACTGTACCTTCTTCCTCCCTTCTGATGTCCAGGTACCAGCTGGCCTTTTCTTGCTGTGGGTTTCTCCTTGGGAAGAGAGGGCTGCAACATTTCACTGGTCTTAGCTGCAGAAGCTATGAGTTTGCAGCTTTCCCCAGCTCATACCGCATGGTGTAAACATATATGCCAGAAAACAACTGCAAATTATCATGTTCCCCAAAACACAGTGTCTGTCCCCTCTCATAACTAACATGTTTCTCACAAGAGAACTTAATCTACATGTCTGAGATGAATGGATCTTCTCAATGAACCACGGTGACCATTTGCCATTCTTTAATATTATTATACTTAAAATTTGGAGGCACGGCATAGGATTTCAACCAATGTGTCCAGGTTTAAAATGTTATTGTAGAGATTCAGGTCTGTATTGAATCTTACATACAAAAATACTTTTTAGCTACCGGCTCCCCCCCCCCCAAGGCAATAACGATATGAATAATTTTTGAATCTCCCTCAATTGAGAGTCACTTCTGCATTTGTGTGCATAAAATGAAGCCAAGTCCTCAGAATGCTGTATCGTGCAAACCTGTCATTAATGCTACCTGTTGTTTGCTAATGTGCAAAGCAAAGCTTGCTGCATAGAAACATAAACAAAAACTGTCAATATGATCTACACAGCACTCAGCTTTTGCTGGAATATTTAATTTTCCAGCTCTTTAATCATCCTCATGACAAAAAAGCATAGTTCATACAAATAAAATAGCAAGTTCCTAAGCTGTACAGATGGGACCACTTCAGTAATTATACTTTCTACTTACTTACCTCATTTCTCTTGAGGAATTTTGGAAGCCTCTAAATATGTTAATTTAACCTTACTAATTACTGTAATTACATAGAACAACCTGTCATCTTGAAGCAGTTTTGTTGCTGCCCAAATATTGTGCCAGACTGAAAACCAGGAAATTAAAATGAGACCCCATGAGAGCAGGTATTTTTCTTTTCTTACCTATAGAAATAGATGTGAAAGCTTTTGTAGCCTGGACTATGTTGCCCTGCAACAGACCAACCTAGGGGTGATGACAAATAAAGAAACAGGATGAAGTGAGGTTTCCATCAGGGATGGCTTTTGGACTTTGAGGGGAGACTCTTGTTCCAAAATTGAAGAGGGGGGGTTCCCTCTGTCACAATCCTGAGCCACCCTAGGCTCACCCCAATTCATTCCAAATGCTGTCCCACAATGGGTTCTCAGGTGTTCATTACGAGTGTGTTTTTCCACTGAATACTCAGTGAGCTGAGAGATCTTGACTGGTTTCTTTTTTAACGTGAAGATGAGGTTGGTGTGTTAGCCTGGCCTGTCATAAAGTTAAGTTCTAATCTAATCCATGAATTAGACTCCTAAGCAGAGGTTGGATGGCCCAGCTAGTCCAGGGAACAGATGCCCTTTCTAAGCCAGTCAGTCTGTCATGGAAGTGATGAATGAAGTAGCAGAGGGGGAAAAATTACACAGTCAACCTGGAAGTTGAGTCATGGCACGGTCAATGTATTAGTCCATCTACGCAAGTCTTGTCGACTATGACTGGAGCACTGGATGTCCAGCAATTCAGGCATTGTTCTTTTTTCATCCTTATCTGCAGATGCCTGCTCTTTTAATGTAGTGATCTCTCACCCAAGTCCTAAAGGGGCCCACCTTCAGTTCACTTCCAAAACTGGTAGGGGTTGGGTGCATTTGTGGTTGTCGTGCTGATACTGATTTTGGGCAAGCTCTGTAACCAGTGCTTCTGATGCTGCATTCTTTGGTTTTTCGGGCTGTCTTGATCTGCAAGTACAAATATTGGGTAGGGCATCACAAAAATTGTGTGTGAAGTAAGGTACATGGAAAACATGGGGACTCTGATTAAATCAGGGAGAGAATGAAGATCTATTCTACAGAGTTGGTTAAAGAGAAGAAATGATTGTGGGGCTACCTCATAGGGCTCAGCTAGTTTTGGTGCAAACTGTCTGATCACCTGGAATTACAGTAGGACCCCCGTATCCACTGATTCGTTATCCACTGTTTCAGTTATCCACGGTTGGCAGAGGAAAAAAATTAAATAATTCAGCAGCCACAAAGCAAGCTGTAGAGCAAGCTGTTGTAACTAGAGGTGGGCACGAAACAGAAAACGCATGGTTCGGTTCGTCTGTTTCGGGCCCACCCTTGGTTTGGTTCGGGTTCGGGTTCGGGTTCATACATTTTTTTTTAAATCGTACAGTCCTTATTGGACGGCGGTAGTGGTGGCCGATCCTGGCCCCTGCGGCAGGGGTTTTTGGGGCCAGCGCCTCATTCTCCCCCCCCCCCAAGCGCTGATCATACAGGTCGGCGCTTCTTTTTCCCCCATTTTTTTCTTTACTTTAGCACACCGACCCGGCCACCCCTGAGGCCAGGTCGGCACTCCTTTAAAAAAAAAATTAAAGCGCCAACCACACGGCTCCTGGGACTGGGTCGGTGCTTCTTTTTTCTTCTTCGTTATTTTAGAGTACCGACTCAGCCATCCCTGGGGCCTGGTCAGTGCTCCTTTAAAAAAAAAAAAAATTAAAGTCCCTGGGGCCAGATTGGGTCTTTTATTATTATTATTATTATTATTATTATTATTATTATTATTATTATTATTATTATTATTATTATTATTATTATTATTATTATTATTATTTTAGAGCACTGACCCGGCCACTCCTGGGGCTGGGTCAGTGCTCCTTTTTTATTATTTTACTTTATTTTTTATTTTATTTTATTTTATTTTTTTACCGCCGACCACGTGGCCTGCCTACCAGCTGAAGCACGGGCCGGTCGGCTTTTTTGTTTGTTTGTTTGTTTAGTTTTGCCAGCCCACAATCCAGTTTGGCAGACTGCAGGTCGGGTCCGGTGCTCGCGGGCCGGTACCGGGCACATGCGCTGGATCTTTTTTCTTTTTTTCTTTTTTTTTTTTGCTGGCCCGCAGGTCAGTTCAGTGGCTTGCGGCCCAGGTCCAGGGCTTGTGGGCCGGTACCGGGCCCGCGTGCGGGATGGTACCAGGCCCGCGTGCAGGATCTTTTTTTATGTTATTGTATTTTATTGTATTTTTTTTACTGCTGACCATGTGGCTACCTACCAGCTGTAGCACAGCTGGTCGGCTCCCCCCCCCCCCCTTGTTTTTCCCCTGGAAGCTCCTAGTTCCTCCCTGCAGGCAGGATGGAGGACCCCAGGAGCAGCACCAGTTAGGAGACACCACTGGCAAATGAACCGAAATGAAATGAAATGGAAATTTCCGGTTTGTTTCGTTTCTCTTAGAGGGGGCAGTTCGTTATTCATTTTGTTATGTAACAAAATGAATAATGAAACGAACTGAAGTTTGTCACTTACCCATCTCTAGTTGTCACAAACAGCAGCTGTAAAGCAAGCTATTGTCACAAATAGCATCTGTAAAGCAAGTTACTGTCACAAACACTGGCCATAAAGCAAGCTACTGTCTCAAAACAGTAGTCATAAAGCAAGCTACTATCAGGAAAGAGCAGTTTGGGGTTGAGGGACAGGTGTTCTTTCTTATCCACAGTTTTCATTATCCACGGGAAAGCCTGGAACCAATCTTCAGCAGATACCGGGCTGTGGTGTCTAGATAATCGTGGACCTACCCAGGGTTCCCCTTTCCACTTTCATGTGGGAGTTGTAGATTGGATACTATTGCTGACTGACACAGGCAATTTCTGAATATTTTGTCCAAGAAGTCCATTGGTAGAATTTTCATTTAAATGAAGTTCAAGGCAATCGCTTTTGAGGTGCTATATTGTCCAATTTCTTTCACATATATTATTCTGGCCTTAGTTTAATATAGTTGTCAAAGCAAATAAATATTTATGGTGTGTTCTGTATTCTGTGAGTTCATTTTAGCCATTAAACTTGATCTGTCTTCCGGCACGGTTTGGAGGTTGCTGCTTTATATGATACCTGACATGTGCTGTCAAAGACGCACACTCTCAGCAGTAGACATGGAAAAAAGAGAAATCTGTGCCTTGGACTGTAGGTGTGCCGTTTAATTGTTTGACCATCTTCTGTGTGTTTGCAAAGTTTCAGCAGAGATCATCCAGCTCATGTCCCCGAAGGCTGTTCTTTCAGAACAGCAAAACCTCTCTGTGAATAGTGGAAATGAGAAGCTCCCCAAGAGCGGTGGTGCCCAAGGAGGCTGTTGAGCTTTAGATCTGCAAGCCAAAGCATTGCACTGACATGTTGACAGCTAATCAGGCTGCCTTCTGCAGAGAACATGGAGGGGGGCCCAGGCTGCAGATCTATCAGGACAAGGTGGATCACAGTTGGCAGCTGTTAACTCTAAGTGTTATTTACCGTGGTAAACAGGTCTGTGAAAGTTATACTGTCTTGCATTTGGTGTAGCCAGACAATATTTCGCCATTGGATGCCAAGCACATTGCTGGAGATGAGGACATGAATGAACTGTCCTCGTGGGGTGAATAATGTTTTTCACCTTTTAAAAAAATCCCACACTTAATCTATGCCTACTTTGGATATAGAAATCTCATCTCTCCTTTCAAACCCGCTTCCCCTACTAATGTTATTGAAAGTCAAAGTGGTGCAACTAAAGCATTTGTACATTCAGAAGACATTGTTATGGTGGGAGAAATGTTTGGCACAAGAGATTAATAGGTGGGAGAAAATGGAGGGGGTTGTACAGTGGCATCATCCATGCCCAGGCAAAATAGCTTTACACAGAGAGCCAAAGGATAGAGAAAAGGTCATAACAGCACTACTACGTGTCTGACATGTGCTGCATACTAAGAAAATGACCCACTGATGGAGAATCACTGTGTTTCACGGCTCTTCCTACTTACAGCGAGTCCCGCATCTGCCTATCCATACACACACACACACACACACACACACACACACACAGACACACACACAGAGAGAGAGAGAGAGAGAGAGAGAGAGAGAGAGAGAGAGAGAGAGAGAGAGATTGGGCAGACTTTTCAGAAGTGGCTGCTCATGCTTGAAAGGCTAAATTAGCATGGCTTCATTGTTTACTAAGTTAAGTGGGATGTGAAGGCATTATGTCCTTGAGATTCTCAGCGGAGAATTTATCCCTCTACCTGATGTGAAAGGGAAATCTACAGTAAATCAATCTGCCTCCCCCCTCCTACAGTCTTGAAATGTACAATGACTTTTTTTTTAAAAAAAATAAAAAGCTAAACAAAACCTTTCTAGTCTCCTTAAAAAGACATTGGAAAAAAGGAGCTTCTAATATTTTATTTAAAGTGGACATTTATGGCTGGCGATTGACCTTGAGATTCCATTAGAGATAATGAAGGGCAGCATTTGAGGGTTTTTTCACGCAGCATGCAGCAAATGATGCTAACCCCCTCGATCATCTCCTGTTTCCATGCTGTGCAGGGATGGCACATCAACGTTGTTGCATCAGTTCCTTCTACAAAAGGAGATGAAATAGCTGTTTCAGTGCATAGATCAATTTATTTTATTTTCTGGAGTGTCAAAAAATTAATGTTGGTAATTAGTTGGTGTTAGCCTCTCAGTAGTTTCCAAAACCTCTCTAAACCTGAATTTCCCCCCACCTCCGTGATATATAATAACAATGGTACTATTGCCGCTTTAAATCTTACGAAAAGGATGAATGTTCTCAGGTGCACAACCAAGTAATGGCAGGAGGTATCAAGACAGTCTTGATTGAAATTGGTCTTCTGACTCTGAATGTGTATTGAACTTCAGCAAACATTTCCTTAAGGAAAGTGGGATATAAGAAAATCACAAATGTAGTCTGTATTTTACCCTTATAATATATGTGGGTGAAATTGACAAATCTGAAGTTCAGTGTAATTGGAAGTTATTCCTAACAGGCATTTATTAAGATGTCCCCTGAATAACTAATGCAGTACAAAATTCATTAAAAGAAGAGATTGCATTCAAAGCCTCCCCTGTTTCTATTGTGACCTCTGTCTTGAAGCACTCTCGTCTGGAGCTTGAGAAGTTACTCTTGTTCTTGTTGTTTTTAATTGTTGCTAAATTGTTTTTGTTAGTTTCAGTAATAGTTCAGTAATAGCTCCAAAGCTGTTAATTCAGGGGTGCCCAAACTTTTTGTAAGGAGGGCCAGATTTGGTGGCTGAGAATGTGTCAGGGGCCGGTTGCTCCCCGACCCTGCCATCCCACTGCAAGCCCCACCCACTGACCCCTTGCAACCCCACCCGCAGGAAGGAAGGCAGGGACCAAGGAAGGGAGGGAGGGAGGTGGAAACCAAGAGAGGAAGGAAGGAAGGTGGGGAGGGAGGGGGGAAGGTGGGGACCAAAGGAAGCACAGGGAGCCATGGCCACAGGTTGCCCCTTGGAAGAGGCGATCTGTGCGACCTTGCCCCCCCCAAGCTTCCCAGCGGTGGCGACAGCTCGCCCGCCAGCCCACCCCAAAGCTTTTTGGCAGTGGCAGAGGCCCGCTGGCCTGCCCACCCCCACACATTCCCCTGCGGTGCCGGTGGCGGCAGACCGCCCAGCCGCCCAGCCGCCTAAGCTTCCCAGCGGTGACAGTGTTCGCAGAAGATTTTTTTAAAAAAAAACATGGGTCAAAGGAGGGGGGAGGGGCAGGCCACCCAGCCGCGGGCCACTCAGAATGGCCTGAGGGGCTGGATTTGCCCCCCCCCAGGCCGGACTTTGGGTAGACCTGTGTTAATTGCTTCTATAGTGACAGTGCTTTTAAGAGTCTGGCATGGTGTTTAACTGCTGAAATGATGGCTACTTACTATCTGTCCATCCACCTTCTTGCCCCTTAAATCCTGACAGTTGAGTGCAAAGCAGCAGCACAGCAAAAAGCAAGCATGTGAGAACCATATGATGTTCTTCCTCCACCATTCAGTGAACCCATAATCCTGCTGCGACTCGAAGAACCACTGTAGCTGCAGTTGCATCACAAAATGAGGAAAGTTATGCAATGTTGCCATTGCAATGCAGTGTAGTTACATCTTCACTTGAGGGGAAAAAAGAACGGCTGCTAAGTGGGTAGGGTTTTAGATGTTGTATTTATTTATTTACCGTATTTTTCACACCACAAGGCACACTTCTCTCCCACCTGAACAGTAAGGAGAAATGTCTGTGTGTCTTATGGGGTGGATGCACCCCCCCCCCATCAGGAGTCTGCAGAGTGGCTGCTGCGGAGGCCTCTGGACCCTGTGCAGGTCCCAACACCAGCTGAAGCCACAGCGGAGGCTTCCGGACCCAGCTGTTTAAAAAAAAGATGATTGATGCATGATTGATTTGTTCCATAGAATAGAAGCCGGAGAGTAATCAGCCCGATTAGATACCATAGAGATAAGAAACGGGCTAATGAGTAATCACCCATGATGATGACCACAGAACTGCATCTCTATGGTCATCATGGGGGGTTACTCTCTAGATGCAGCTCTATGGTTATCCTGATAGGTGGTTAATCTCTAGCCTGTTTCTTATCTCTATGGTCTTTAATCGGGCACTGTCAAGCGATGTGTCTGGGACAGTCAGAGCCATGCAAGATGTCATGTTTGGCACTCAATGGACACATCTGATTAGAAAATAACAATATTTCTTTCTTTTACAAAATGCAGACATGGCGGGTAGGATTGAGATCATGTTACAGGGACAATGGGTTTAATCAAAGCAATTTTCTAAGTTAAAGTTCCTCTTTAACTTGTGATTAGCCATCGTACAAGATAGTGCAAACTATATTGTCTGCAAAATAGTATGGTAAGGAAGCATTTAATCCATGGGCAACCTATATGGCTCCTCTCTTGGCCATTGCTACTGCTGCTGCTGTTGCTTCTATTAAGAAAGAAAGGGATGTAATAAATCCTAATCATGTTTCTATAAGGTGCATGCAAAGTAACTTTTAGTCTGGTCCTTACTGTGTATGGAAAGAACGTGTACAATTCATTGCCACTGGTGATAACCAGGCTACTAGCTATGTAATCTGGAGATCACCAGATATCCAGTGGTGATTACTTCCAGTGTTGCAGATATACTGTAGTGCCCCTTCCATGCACAAGTCAGATACATTTTATAACATGTTGTTTCTTCAAATCCTACACCCGAACATCCAGATAAATAAATTCATTTTTAAAAGATCGATAGAGTAAGACTCTGTTATAGAATCAGAATCCTGCATTTCATCTAGTCATCTTTAAAAATGGCACATTGAATGCAGTGGAGAAAATCTAGCGTGAAGTTTTGGGACAACTAATGTTTGATGCAGACCCCTTTAAATACTCTCCTTCTTTTTCAAAGGGGCAGGTTCAGGTCGGCAGAGCAGCTGCACTTCACTTTGGGTAGTGCAACCGAAATTGCCGCATACTACCATGCATGCAATCTGGTGCTCGGGGGAAAAATAGATTTGAAAAGGCAAGGTCTGTATTTCATGTCTGAAAAAAAAATCTATACTGTGTGTGTGTATAATTCAATAAACCTGCTCTTGCTCTGGAGAAATGGCACACACAATTTCCCTTTGCCAGAGCGTTATAAGAGAACTCAATCAAGAAAGGAAATGAAAACCAGACTTCATTTTAGGGGATGGGTGTTGGGTGTTTTCAGGTTATGGTGTCTGACTAAACTCCCTTCGTGCTTTCTGTCAGATGCAGGCTAAAGCAAGACATCAAAATGACATGTGCAAATGCCTTTTATTCTGGACCCCTAATTTTAGTCACAATCTTCCTTGCACTACTTCAGGTTGTTGTTGTTGTTGTTGTTTTACATTATCCAATAACACACTGAGAATAAAATTGTGGGAGAATGCGTGGATGTAGCACACACATGGGAAATGTCGACATACATTATTTTGGACCACATATACAGGCTGGCAAACCTGTTATCCCTAAGGAAGGTCATTCTTTTTCAAACCAGACCTCAGAACCCATTTGGCCTTGGGAGTACCTTGGCACTGTGAGCATGCTGTGAAACCCCGTGGGTGGGAATGGTGCTCAACAAATCGTGCTGAAACCTTTGTTCAGATCTGACTGGTACGGTTAGTAATTTATGACAAATTAAATAGATTTTTCAGAGGCACACCTTTAAAAAAAAAAGAGAGAGAGAGAGAGAAGCTATGCATTTGTATAACATTTCATCATCACACTTCTTTCTTTTCACACCTTAGTGTCCCAAACGTAGTTGATCAGGTCCATAGGAACATGCTATACTATGCCAGTGCAATTACCTGCCTCAATATAATTTTCAAACCAGAATAGTCCTCTTCTTGTGAAAAGATTTTATCTGATTTTTGTGGGTTTGGATAACTTCCAAGCAAAGATGATGTCACTCTATCTAAGCTTTGAGGGGCAGATTGGATAATTTTGGTACAGGTATTATAGGATTTAACTGCCTGGAATTTGAGTCATTGCAAATGGACTTCTTATGAGATCGAAACTTTTTGCTTCTTATCCAAGCAGCTTCATTCATCTGAGGAAAGTTAGTGGCAAGGCCTCAATTTATAGTTCACCTTGATTTCACATCATGCTGCCCTTTCATTGATCCACAGACAAATCAGAAGCATTTCACATCTCCACCAGGAAGGCCATATCTAACGTCCCATACAGGCTGTTGTCCACCTAACAAGCCTATTCAGGCCACAGGCCACCTAATGAACCTATTCAGACCAGGGTGATGTGAAACCAAGATGAACTATAAATTGGAGGCCTCCCCACTAACTTTCCTCAGACTGATGAAGCTTCTTGGATGAATAGTGAAACGTTTCAATCTCACAAGAAAAGAAGACCAGTTGCCATGACTCAACTTCCAAATAATGTCCCCTGGATGACTGAGAATCTTCACAGTATTTAACTGTGTTTTTTTGCTGACTCCCTCCCCCCCCCCAGACCTGGAGTATCTCTGTGGAGTGCTTAGCTCTGAAACCAGGGGCCAGGAGTTCAAACTCCCCCTGTGCCTTCTGGAAGAGAGGCTACCTGATTTCACCCATAGTGCATGTGTGTAGATGGAACACTGTTGCCTACCAACTGTGTTGCATAGCCCCAAAGTGCCCTTACAAAAAAGCACTGGCAAACCCCTTCTAACTATTGTATTTATAGAAAACCCTTGGAGGGTTGCTACAAGTCATAATCGACACCTTTTATGTATGTATGTATGTATGTATGTATGTATGTATGTATGTATGTATGTATGTATGTATGTATGTATTTATTTATTTATTTATTTATTTATTTATTCATTTTCATTTATTTTCATTCATTCATTCACTGCACCAATTTTCCCAGTGGGAACTCTGGGGATTTACATAAACCAAAACTTTAAAAAACAGCCAACAAACAAAACATAAATACAGGAAGACGGAAAAGACAGACAAATAACCTGGCAAGAGGAAAAGACCAAAAAATAACAAAAACAATGTCAAACACGGGAGCACACAAGACACATTAACAATTGCCAAATGCATTCCTAAATAGCCATGTTTCCCCCCCCCCCCGCTTTTTAAAGGCAGCCAGCAATGGGGTCTGGCGTATTTCGCTCAACAATTTGTTCCAGGTAGCCGGGCCGGCCACCAAGATGGCCCAGTTGCATGTGGCAACCCTATGGGCCTCCAAAGGGGTGGCCACCTGGAGTGAGCACGCTATAGAAGCTCTAGTGGGCCGAGCCAGCACTGACCCTTGGGAGATGTGCTCAGCCAGATATTCATGTAATTAATGATTAACTACAGTATTTCCTAGCCATCCAAAAATGGATATTGATATGAAATGTAGTTATTCATACCAAACACAGATGTATGATACTTTTGTTTTGAGACAAAGAAAGCTATATAGCTTCATAGGTAAGCAACACAATTAGTCATTCAGATTTGTTGTCTTTGAATAGGACTTTTGATGTAGTTAAACTTCTGCTCATGGAAGATAAGGGACAAAACCTACCCAGTTCTCCCTGTAATTCTGCATCCCATGCAGTTTTAGGGAGAGATTCCCTAATCCATCCTTACACTGGAAATTTTCAGAATACACAAAGGGCTGCCTGGAGAAAGGTAGCGAGGAAGATCATTCCACTTCCTTGTATTACCAGACAAGGTAAGCACCTTTTCATGGACAGAATATGCTCACAAATGTTTAGGAATTTATTTTATAAATTAAAAAACTTGAACATGGGGTAACAATTAGAGTCTAAAATAGCAAATATTACTTCCAGTAAGTACTAATTCAATGATTATATGGAACTGCTTGTGTATTAATAAGGCTGCTAATTAACTCTATTAATAATTTACAACAAGCACTTTATTGTAAGATTTCCATATACTTCTCTTGTTTACAAAATTCCTCAAAATCTCACGGTGCCCTAGAGAGAATTTCCAACAAATATTAACATACTATGTGACAGAATGTTACTGATTATTTATAACAGGCCTGCACAATACATTGACTGTGGGATATTAGTCACCCTCGAAAGGTTTAAAAGTAGCCCACCTTCTTCCCCTCCACTGGCCATATGATCAGTGTGTGTGCCAGAGCCAAGAGGGGCAGTTCAAAGCAGGAGAGCCATGCATGGTCTCCGCTCCTCCCGCCAGCCAGATGATGGGCGCACGCCGACTACGCAAATGAGCCAAGGGGGCAGTTCAAAGCAGGAGGGCCTCGGCGCAGTCCCCTGCTCCCCCCACTAGCCAGATGATGGGTGCACTGCCCCGAGCCTCCCCACTGCCCACCTCCACCACCTTTCCACCCTTTCCATCCATCTCCCCTCTTCCTACTCTGGGGATCGGGCACCTTTCTTCCTCCTATTGTCCTGCCTCTTCTTCAGCCCCGAACCACCAGCTGGGATGATGATGATGATGATGTCCCTCAACAACAAGAAGCCCTTCAGCATGGCCCACTCCAGTGGCAGCAGTGGTGGCAGCCTCCAAGAGCCCAAGTACTGGGCCCTGCACTCCGCCTTGCCCTTCACCTCCTCGGCCACCACTGCCACGCCCCCAGCTCACCCGGCATTACCAGTGGAGGCAGTGGGGGAGGCGGTGGCGGCAGCTGGAGCGCTGCCCCGATCAGCACCACTAGCAACAGCACCACCAAGGCCATGTGTTGCACCTCCCTGCCCGCCATGCTGGTAGGTTGGAGGGTTGGTCTTTTCCCAGGTGGGCAACCAGCCAAAAGAGGAATAGAAGGGCCATCATAGGCAAGGGGACAGCCTCTTGACTCCCCACCTGGCTGCCTGTTTATTTCATGGCCAGGCAGCAAATCAGCCCGGCATGCTTCTCACCCCCCAAACCCAATGGAGGCTTGCATGGGGGGGGGGCTTCCATGAATTTTTATGACTTGAGATGCTTATGCTGAGCCGGGCTAGGGAGGGATTGCTGCCTGACTCTTTCCTTGTTTTCTCCTCATGCTGATCCTGTGGTTTTCCCTCTTTTCTCCATGTTTCTCTACTCTTCCTCTCCCCCCTCCATCGCTCTCTTATTTATTTTCTTTTTTCAAATCTTCTCTCTCTCTCTTTTTCCTTGCCACTTTTCTTTCTCCTTCCTCCTCAGTGTCTACATTCAATTACTTCTCTCTGTCTCTTGTCCTTCTCTCTGCTTCTTTCCCACTTCTCTCTCTCTCTCTCTCTCTCTCTCTCTCTCTCTCTCTCTCTCACACACACACACACACACACACACACACACACACACACACACACACACACACACACACACACACACACAAATTCAGCATCCAGCTGATCTAAGCACCCTATGGGGCTTAATTAGCATCCATATGAGGGACTTGATGCCATCAAGAGGGAGTAAATGCTTCTGCAGGGTGCTCAAAGATTTATCTCCCTCAGAAATATGCAGGATGTGCACAATTTACAGACCTTCTAAATTTAAAGTTAAAGTTATTTAATTAAAGTTATTTAAAACAGTTCTTACTGAATATTCAGCTCTCTGTTTTATTTTCACTTGGTTTTCTTAACAGCTATTAACATCCAAGGTAAATGACAGTAGGTACATACAAATGGGGGAGGGAATCCTCCACCTTTATTGGATTAAAATTTAATTTGAAACTATTTTTAACTTTAGTTTCATGTAGTAGCCCTCAGGCAGTTTGGGCCAGAAAAAGTAGACCTCGGCCTGTTCAAAGTTTGACAGCGCTGATTTATTAATTCCCTGAAATTTTCACAACCACAAATGAAAAGATTCACAATTTCATCCTCTAGGGGCCTTTTCACACGACCCCTAAGATCCGCTGGCCACTTAAATTCGGACCAGAGATCTTAGGGGTTCGTTGCTCTTCCTTCCTCCCCACCACTCCGCACTTCCTGGCTCCTGTCTGTGTGAGGGGAGGGAGGAAAAAAGTGGGGGGGGGGGAATGCAGACTCACCTCAGAGAAGCTGCCGGAGCTCCATTGTGCTGATTCCTTCTCTTGGTTTGCTTTTTTCCCCTCCCGCCCCTCCTCTTAAAGGGGCGGGAGGCAAAAACAAACAAACCAGAAGCCAGGAGAGTCCCGCACTGACCAGATTAAATCTGGACCTGGCAATTTTCACCCTCCTCGAGCAGGTACAAGAAAAGTGCGCTGGGTCGCGCTTAGGTGGGCGGGGTCGCACTTAATTGTCTGCAAAGTCCGGAGCTGGTGGGTAAACATTTTTAAGCTCCGGAGCTTGCAGCCATTTGCAGCGGAGCTTAGGGGTCGTGTATAAACGCCCTAGGGGGAAAATAATCAAATCCTTACACATGTGCATGCATCTTCACACACACACACACACACACACACACTTACTAAGGTAACCTATAATGTCTCTTTGGCCTTCAACCATAAATAAATTTACTACTACTTATAATGCCGGAGCACAGAATTAAGTAAAAGAATTTCTGCAAGATGGCAAATGGAACATCAATTAACCTTTGCCAAGCACTCATAATGACAAATATGATTTCTTAACACGAAAACAGGCCAGAATGAGCCTCCACCATGCATTTGAAAGAGGACTTACTGGGAGGTTGTAAAAAGGAATGATAGAAAATGCTTATTTTCTGCATAGCCACAGTAGCCTTGTTGTATTCAAATTCAAGAAATTATTACTTGTTCTAATACATCTTATTGCCTAATGAAAAGTCGCGTGTGGGAAATTTATAGATTAAGAACCATTTTAGGAAAGCGGCAGAAACTCAGAGCACCTGCCTTGTTCTAGAAAACCATAGAAATTGTCACCATAAGTTTCTATCACCTTGCAAGCAGATACTTGCTCCTTGCATGTGGTAGATGAAGAAGGGAGCAGTGTGTAAGATCGGGCAATAGGCAGGGTTGTTCTCAAAGGAATCCCATTATTATAACATTAAGATATCCTTGATGGAACGGAGTTTTTGGACAGCCATGGTGTGACAAGATGCACTTACATGTAATGCAAGAAAGTGCCGTTGCAATTATTTTGGTTGGATTTATGTAGTATGGGATTTTAAGAATAGATTGCCTTTGAAAATTATTGTGCTTTCCTCCAGAAAATGACTGTATCATTGACTTGACCTCTTTTTTCCTTTAATTTGTTTTTTAGCATTCAAAGTATTTCAGTACTGACTTACTGAAACCCACCAAGGGATTGTAATGCTTCTGAGTTATCAGTGCTGCCTTTTAGATGGCTGGTTATTTATTTACTATCTTGTCTTGTTCTAGGATCTAAGTAAACATAACTGTTAACAGGTGCCATTTATTCAATGGGTCTGCTTTAGTAGGAGTAAACCATATCATATAAAATCTCTAACAGAAATATTTTTAATGCTGGTTAATATATTTTTGTATGTGAAGATTGCTTTCAATGCTGATAATTAGTCATTAATTGAGGAATGATAAAATATATAATATTCATCAGCAAATAAAATTACATGTTGTCACAAGTAAATGTTATGTCTCATGATCTCAGATAAGCACTGTGGCTAGGAACAACAATGCAGATAAATTTGGGTTACCAAACAATGCATTAAGCTTCTCTGCCTCTTTCATTCTATAATACCGCTTCCACTGTATTGCATAGCTACCCATTTTATAAACGAAGAGATTCCATAGTAACTTTATGATGTGCTTTAAGTTTGTGGTGGTCAGCGTTAAAACAAACAAAACCTTGAACAGTCTTCAGTGAAGACTTGGGTATATCAGGGCATGTGGGCTTTTTTTTTAAAAAAAGAAAATATTTATTTTATTTTATTTTATTTTATTATTTGTAGAAATGGAGGCTGCTTTCTAAAACTGAGCAGTCAGTTCTCTTCTCCTGTTCTTTCAACTCCACCATACACTCTGAAAAATGATAACCCAGAATACCTCAGATCCCCTACAATAAATTGGCTACCTTTCTGACATTTAATATCATATTAATCTTGAACACATACCTGGAATCCTATTTAATGCAATTGGAGCTTCGTTCCAAATCTGGGTAGGGAGTCATATAATATGAACAAACTGAAAATTGAAATAATTATGTAATAATTTTGTCATCATATTAACTTGGAGGATCATTGTCTTATATTGTAAAATGGATACTGATACACAGTGATTTAGAACAAAAATACTATGGGTATCAATGGATCCTTTGTTGAATCATGCTCTGAAGAGCAACCTCAACCCCAAGAATATTTTAGGGAGGTAGTCTAAGAAAGAACAAAGCAAGTGTTTTGATTAGGAGGTCTGCTCTGGCTTCAACTGAAAAATATATTTATACAATTCTGCATCTCCCTATAAGCGTGTATGTACATACATAATGGTTTGTATTCTGTATCTGTCTATCTGAAATACAAATATAGATCTATGAATCTTCTATATAAATGTTGGAGAGTTATTGTGAAGAACTGGCATGTGACCATCTTAAATACAACATATGCTATGATGTTTCAAATCATATTTTTATGTTGTCAGTTTGACTTAGATAATCACAAATATACCATTATTTAAGATAAACACATAAAGGAACTCAGAACGGCAATTTGGTCTGAAAGTTGTAAGAGAGTTCATTTTTTTAATTCAACAATGCCACAATGTGAAAATAAATAATATTAAAATTTGCACCAGCCTAGTTCTGGGTACCAAAAGTCTTGCATTGAGAATAAAACATTTCAGTTGCAGGTGGATATTAACAGAAAATGAATACAGAAGGATTTTATCATGTGCGCCGAAATGATGGATTGCCTCATTTCACAGTAAAACATTGTTTAATGGAAATAGTGTGTGTGTGTGAGAGAGGGGGTGGGTGGGTGTTTCAGAATGCAAAACAATGCAATAAGCTTTCACCACCTATTTAGGAACATTTTATGTATCCCTAGATCTGCTCCCCATATGAGTGTCCTGTATTAAACCTCTAGAAATTGTGCCACATTAACCAATGCTTTAATATGTCTCAAAATCTTTCACATTTTGATGAGGGCTACTTTTCTATCTGGGTGGGGCATTCATGAATCCAGTTCTCCGACAATATTCGAGCTATCATTTAGTTAATATATTAAAGGAGTAGACATTTTCTTCTCAGAGAAATTCTTTATTTTCGAGAAATACCTGTTAGGTTTTCTTGACTAAATTAAAATAGTAGTCTGACAAAAGGGACAAAACATTAACTGGCATTATTTGGGATGGCTTTATAAGGGACACTATTTTAAGTTGATAATCAAAACATCTGTGGACAAACCCTTTTAATATGTTTAATTAGAGTTGCTTCTCTTAAAAAAATAACCTGGGAGGAAATCTAACGGTGACATTTCAGAGAAATTCTCATGGGCGAGTTTCGGGATGTTTGAATGTATTTTACTTATGAGGAGGTTGAGAAGTGTATGTGAATGTCTAGTTATCCATTGTATAATCAGCTTTGGGGAAACCTACAGATTTACACACTTCATTTCAAGTTCAGTGGGAAATGGTATCAGATTGACTCTCATAGAATAATGTGAGTTGGAAGGGGCCTATAAGGCTATCAAATACAACCCGCTGCTCAATGCAGGAAACCAAATCCAAGCAGATCTGACAGATGGTAGTCCAATTTTTTCTTGAATGCTTCTACGGTAGTTTGTTGGCAAACTTCTTGAAGTGTGGTATCCAGAACAGGATACAGTACTTTAGATGAACCATAACCAGTGCTGATTAATGTGAGGACTAGTACCTCGTGAAATTT
The DNA here is from genome assembly GCA_037367245.1 of Phrynocephalus guinanensis. Classification (NCBI taxonomy): domain Eukaryota; kingdom Metazoa; phylum Chordata; class Lepidosauria; order Squamata; family Agamidae; genus Phrynocephalus; species Phrynocephalus guinanensis. Next base: position 90,159,746 of record CM074734.1, read on the forward strand.
GGAAACTACTAATATTTTATACTTAACTTTATGAACACAGCCTTAAAATGTTTTTTGCCTTTGTACAGCCACATTGCACTGTTGATTCATATTCAGATTTTGGTCTACAACAATTCCAGGATCCTTCTCAACTGAAGCATTTTTATGCCAACACATATTCCATACCTTCTAACTGCATTTGCACCCTCCTTGGTGTAGAACCTTGCACTTATCCCTGTTACATTTGATTCTTTTGCGCACGCACGCACGCACGCACACACACACACACACACACACACACACACACACACACAAAAACTGGTACCTCGACTTATGAATTTAATCGATTCCGAAGGCATGCTCTTAAGTCGAACTACTCTTAAGTTGGGGTACCTATCTAAAAAATTGAAAAAATAAGTTAAAAATCAAAAAAAGAAATAAAAAAGTGTAAGTCGAGCAGACCATATCTAAAATTTGTAAGGCGGCAGTTCAAATGCCAACAGTCTTTTGCTCTTACGATGAGCTGCTCTTAAGTCAGGGTACCACTGTGTGTATATATATAATATTTCAATTTTTTAGATAGGCACCCTGACGTGTGTGGGGGGGGTGTATACAGTGAGTCGAAACAATAGAGCAATAAAACTGAAGGCTCCTACACACTGCATCAAAAATTTTGGGGAAGTAATATGAGGATAAATTATGGCAAATAACGTACATTATCTTTTTCTAGAGCTGAACAAAATGCTACTTTCCCTGCTACCTGACCAATTATCAGGAAGTAGCTGTATTATATGCATTTGTAATGTGTGTGGGGGGTCATACAGTATATCAGGGCTGCCCACCTTCTACCTGGAGCTCCTGAACTTCCTGCATGGTCGACTCTTGGAGCTCCCGAACATCTCTGCAGACTCTGCAGGGTATGCGTGCGCTCGAACTTTGTTGATGTTCCAGATTATCCCTACAGAGGAGCCGAGCGAGGGGTGGGGCATCGCAGTGACAGCTAGGGAAACAAATCAGGACCAATCGTCCAGGTGGTCAGGCCAATATTTTTCCCAAACATGCAGCTGCTGTTGGTGCATCAGGAGGCCAGCAGAGACCTCACAGGCTACTTCAAATGTCCCTACGGGCTACCAGTCACCCATCATTGACATGTTGAGCAGTCCTGCAGTATATCAACCATTCCCATTCCAGAATGTGGCATTTGGCCACATGTGTACCCCAGTGCTCAAAACACTTCGCTAAATAATACCACCACCCCATTTTTAATTGGGTTAAGTTCCTAGTATGAGGCTACCTTGCCTTTTAGTGTAATACTAGAATTATGGAACTATAAACTTATTGTGTTATTTGAAAAAGGACTGAAAGCAATATTGGACCAATACTTTCTAGATGTTCCCTAGATGTTCTGTTATATGAATGAATTCTTCCAGAAAGGGACAGTGAGTATGAGACAAATGCTTCTTACTCCTAATAGAAAATGAATGCAAGGGCATTTCAAAACAGGTATCACGGGAGAGAGAAAAACTGCAGTGGTAATCATCATCATCATCATCATCTTAGAACTGCAGAGCTGGAAGGGACTGTATGGATCACTGAGTCCAATCCTTGTCAAGGAGGCACAGTGGAATATCCAACTTCTGGAGATCCATAGCCAGGGCCCTAAAGCATTCAGGTATCAAGCAGTTCAACAATGTCTTAACTTTTATTTTTAACAGATACCAAGCATTAATAGAAACAACATAGAGGCCATTTAATATTAATATTAATTTAATATTAATTTCCTGCACCGCCCACACAACGCAAACCTTCCACAACCCCTGTTAATATGAAGGCTGGCTGTTCTTGGGGGGGGGGGAGCAGCAACTAGTACCAAATTGGAGGTTAGGCAGATGAGTTGAACGAACCATTTAATGAGGCCCATTAAAATAGAAAAATTGTACTCTGAGAGTTACAGAAATTTCAACCAAAAAATCTTCTGATGATATAGAACAGTGCTGTCCATGTTTGAACAGGCCAAGGTCTACTTTTTCCAGCCCAAAGTGCCTTATGGCTACTACACTAAAACCCCTACTTACAAATTTTATCCATTCCTTCCGAGCACATGGTCGTGAGTAAAAAAAAATTAAGTAGTTTTCCATAAAAATGCTTTTAAAATCAATTAATCCGTTATGGAGGGAATTGTCCAGGGGGGGAGAAGAAGGGAGATGTCACTGCACAAAGGTGATGGGCACACCTGCAACCCTACCTCTCACCTCTCTCCTCCCCTCTCCTCCCTTCACTCTGCATCAGTGACTCAGCTGGTCACAAGACAGTGGCACACCGATCATCTGGCCAATGGGAGGAACAGGGGACTGCACCATGGCCTTGAACTGCCCCACTCAGCTGAGACAGTGGGCTAGCTAACCCAAAACTTTGCTGGGGCAGTGGTGTTCCTTCGGATGGGGAAGGGAGGGGTGGAGAACTTATCCCCTCACCTTTTTTTTTTAATTGATGGCCGGTGGGCTACTTTTGAACCCTTCGCAGGCTACCGGTAGCCCACGGTCTACGTGTTGGGCAGGCCTGATATAGAAGGTGAAAAGCTAGTAGAATTAGAATATGTGCATACCCCAAATTGTGACATATCTATTTCTTTTTTCTGTTTTTCTGGGCGAGAGTCTTCTATAAAGTATGTTTCTCTCCACCTTTAGCTAGCTTCCTCTGTTGCAGAAGTATGCATTTGGTATAGAAATTAATTAACTCTTTCAGACGTGGCAAAAAAAGAAAAAGGATATCATTCAACCCCACCAAAAGAAGCAGGTTCCACCACAATCTGGTACAATTTTTGTATACTGTTTTTAGCTACGAAGTATCACAAATAATTTCTATAAAAATAAGTAAGGTGCAACATCTTGCACATTGGAATAGCTGCATCAGGAACATTCTTATGAGCTAATGAGCATGTATAGGGATACAGTGGAAGCTTGACTTACGTTATTAATCCATTCCGGAGGTCTAGACTTAAGTCAAACATGACTTAAGTCAAATGAACTTTTCCCATAGAAAGTAATGGGAAAGTGGATTAATCCGTTCCAGATTATGAAAAAGACCCCCGAAAACAGCAATTTAACACAAATTTGGCTGGGATAGGAGATTCCTTCTGGGGATGTAAATGAAATGTCTCTTCAAAGAGAGAAGGAGGCAGTGGAATTATAGTCCACAAGTTATATGCCTCCACTTTTTAATGTTCATAGCAACAATGTGTAGCCTGCACACTGTAATTAAAATTGTAAACCGCCCAGAGACTACTTAAAGTGGTATGGGGCGGTATATAAGCAGAACACTTTGCTTTATTTAAGTTTTACTGATTTTTAACCTGACGTTCCAAGTTCTGAACAATTCTATGCTTACCATTAGAGTCCCACAACTGTACAGCTCCCCAACTAAAATGCTTCCATTGTGGACCAGACTTCTGCAGCCAGATTTTTTACAAGACTGAGCCGACTGTCTAACCAGCGAGGCCAGCCCCGAGCTCCCGGCCCTTCTTCTCTTCCGGCAGCAGCGGCAGCTTCGGTGAGGCCGAGGACCAGCTCCAGGTGCTCGGAGCTGGCCTCGCCGAAGCCGCCACTGCCGGAAGAAGGCAGGAGCAGTTTGGAGATGGCAGCCGCGATGCTGGTTCGTGGCTGCTGCCAAATTCTGGTGCCTTCCACCGGGGCTCCACGCTGTAAATCAAAGCCTGCGACTCAAGTCAAACAGGCCCCTTCTTGCTGCAAGTCAAATATGATGCAAGTCAAGCAGCATGTAAGTCAAGGTTCCACTCTATATACCAAGGAAAAAGTTGTTCAGGGTAGTTACAGTAAATATTTGTAAGAACTCTGTAGTAGTAATAATAATAATAATAATAATAATAATAATAATAATAATAATAATAATAATAATAATAATAATAATAATAATAATAATAATAATAATAAAAGTCCAAGCAATATAGAATAATTGCTTATTTTTATGAGAGAGGCTTTAAAGAATTATATATATATAAGTAAAATGTTAGGATAATATTAGCACTATTTAATTTGGATTTAGATCAGGAAATGGGACAAGAGAAAAGCTCCTTTAGCATAATAGCTCTAGCAGAAAAGTTATTAGATGTACAACAAGATCTATATAAATATGTCAATGCTTCATTAACTTTGAAAAAATGATAGAGTTCACTAACAAACTGATAGATATATTATATCAACTATATACATGGAAAGGATATATCTATAATGAAGACCTTATACTGGGAAAAAGAGCTAAGATTAAAATTGATGAAGAAGTCAATAATGAGATAGAAATTAGGGGGATATTAAGGGTGCACCAGTTTTGTTTGATATTTATTCAGAAAAGATGGTGCAGCGTATTTTTACAGAGAAATCTTAGGGCATTAAAACAAATAGTATACTCTAAAAATGTAGGATGTGATGACATAGATTTTATCACATGAAGATCAGATGACCTTCAAATAATTTTATTTTATTTATTTTATTTGTACAACTTATGTGCTGTCTACTACCCAAAGGTCTCTGAATGAGGGATTGGGTCACAGAAATAGGTAACAAGAAAGTGTTGATCAGTGCCAAAGCAAAAAAAAAAAAAAAAAAAAACCAGTGATGATAAAAATAGGTAACATCACTATAAATAGTAGATGAAATTCTCTTGCTTAGCTTAATAAGTCACAACTAGAGTAGGCCCATATGAATCAATGAAACGTATAGATGAGTTGCCTCACCAAATTCCCTCTAAAGTAATGGGCCTAACTCAAGTAACTGATTTATTTTATTTATTTTGAATATTTTACCCCACCTTTCTCCTTGGAAAAGGACCCAAGGCAGCTTACAATACTGAGGGAAACTATGCAGCCCAGAACATTTAAAACATATTCAGGTTTAAGAACAGGGAATTAGAAGAGGCATCTTACAACATTAAAATGCAACATTAAAGCTAAAAACAGCATGCAAACAATTAAAAGGTCTTTGCCTGCTTCTGGAAAGACAGCTGAGATGGGGCAGTCCTGGCCTCCAGGGGGAGGGAGCAGCAACAGAGAAGGCCCTTATGAGATGCACATGGGAAGGTAGAGGGATGGAGAGAAAGGCCTCTGCTGATCACCATAGCACCTGAGCTGGTTCATACTGTGAGATTCAGTCTTTGAGGTAGTTTGGACCCAGGCCCTTTAGTGCTTTGTAGGTTAAAGCTAACATTTTGAATGGTGCCCGGAGACTGATGGAGCTGCTGTAATAGGGGTGTGATGTGATATCTGTAACCAGCCTCAGCCAGCAATCTGGCCACTGCATTTTGGACCCATTGAAGTTTCCTCAGACTTTCTTTCGGTAGCTCCACATAGAGTGCATTACAACAGTACAGCCAGGATGTAACTAGGGCATGTGTCATTGTGGCCAGAGCAGATTTTTGTCACGAAATTGGCATAATTGGTGTACTAGCTTTAATTGTGCAAATGCACTCCTGGCCACAGCTGTGACCCGGGCACTCCCAAGCTGTGCACTTCTTTTTTCAATTGGAGGGTAATCCCATCCAGTACAGGTTGCATCCCTATCCCTAGTTCTCCCTTTCAACTGACCAGAAGCACCTCTGTCTTGGCTGGGTTTACTTTCAATTTGTTCATCCTCATTCACTTCATTACTGAAGCTAAGCACTGATTTAAAGCTGAAATAGCTTCCTTGGTATCCAGAGATAACAAGAGGTAGAGTTGGCTGTCATTGGAATACTGGTGACACGTAACCCCCCAACACCTCCAGTGGTTTCCTATAAATGTTAAATAACATAGGACACAGAACAGATCCCTGAGGGACCCCACAGGTCAGTGGCCATGGTGTCGAACATGAACCTCCTAACATCAACCACTTAAGCAATAGGATTTCAAACATGATGTGTAACAACTCTCACATAGAAGAGACTAGCAAATTCATGTATCTGGGATGCTTAATTAATAATTATGTGGATGGCAATGCAGAAATAAAGCAAAGGACTGAGATAGCTAGAACAAGTTTTACAAAGTTGAGTGAAACATTTTGTAACAAAAAGCTTAATGTATTTTTTGTAACAGAGGATAAAGTGTTTCATATGGCCGACCCTCCTATATTAGTAATGGTTGGGACTAATTAGACTAATAAGAAGAATCTCATTAGAATAAATGCTTTGAAATATAGATTCACAAAAGAATCCTCCCCATCCCATGGACTGATTGAAAAAAAAAAGAATGAAGGGCTACTTGGTTGGTCAGGAAATCAAAAGGAAATGGAGTTGATTATTAAGGAACACAATCTCCCATATCTTGTACACATAATTCATCATGGCAAATATAATATGCTGTGATGCATCATTCAAGGAACGAGATATGGTAAATGTAGAAGAGACAGAAGATTGATTTCTTAGGTGAATAACATTAGAGGCTGTCTGGACATTAATAAATAACAGCAATCCACAGTAAGAGACAGGTAGGTATGCAAACCTCAGCAACTGAGATAGCACCCACAAAGAGAGTGGTATAGGAAGTGAAGCTGGCTACCCCAGTGAGTTGGAGTACCAGGCTATAGGGCAATGTTGGCGAACCTATGGCTCGGGTGCCAAAGGTGGCACCCGGAGCCCTTTCTGTGGGCACCCGACATCGCACCTTCACAGCCACCTGTATTCAGGTTAAATTGCTGTATTGGCACCTTGAAAAAATTAGTGGGTTTTGAATTGCAGTTTGGTCACTCAGTCTCTAAAAGTTTCACCATCACTGCTACAGGGTGTGTATCTGAGGGATTGGGAGTTCACTTCTCCACTTGGATTCCCAGGAGAAGAGCCAGCCTGTATAGCCTTTGTCAAGTTCCATAGCCTAGGCCTAGAGCATCACAAGAGGTAGTAGTAGTAGACAATTTCTGATTATATTATACATAGGAAACCGTATGTTATAATCCATTTGAAAACATACAAGTATTATTTTAAGCAGTGAAAGGAAGGACAAATCTCCAAGGAAGTGGATAAAGAAATAGTATTTGAGGGGGAATGGCCAGGAGGTCTAACAGAATGAGCTGTGACTTGCAAGAGTGTGTTACAAATTCCAAAAAGGGATTTCCACCCAGCTATGTTCACAGTTAAGGATACAACAAAGAAGTGGTTGAAACTCCATTGTGTAGGGAGTAATGGGCAACAGAGAGAAAGCAGAACCCCTCAATACTTCCTTTGTGTCTTATATTTTCCTGAAAGGAAAACAATGATTACCTAGTGCAAGTGGAGGGGGGGGGAGTGAGGGAGTGGCTGTCGGGGAGGATAGACAATCCAAAATGGAGCAATCCTATGTGCACCAAAAAAGTAGGAGCCAGAAAGGTGCATGTAAGACTGCTCTGGGGTCAGGCTGGTTTGCGCTAACAAAAACATCAAATTGAGTGAACCAACCTGTCCCTACAGTGGAGCAAACCACAGGCTAAACATCCACATTCTGGACAGAGCCTCTGTGTCCAGTTATGGACTCTGATGCTTTAGGAAGGAAATTGACCATCTTAAATTCCTTCAGACGAGAGTGACTGACAGGATTGAAAACCTAGTCCTCTGAAAGGTGGTTGACAGGTTCAGGTTAGGTCGGTCTCACTTGAGGAAGAGACAGCTGAAAGGAAGTGTGATAGGCTTTTGAAGGGCTGCCATGTGAAAGCTGCAGTTCTGCATGTTTTCTGTGGCTCCAGAAGCTAGACCTTTAACCAATGGCTTTGAATTAAACAAAAAAAAATTGACTAAACATTAGAAAGATCCTTCTGTCAGTAAGAGCTTTTTTGTCAGTGAAATGGAGTGCCTCATAAAGTGATGGATTCCTCTTCCTTATAGGTTTTAGAAAGAGCTTGAGTGGCCATCTGTCAAGGATGCATTAACTGTGACTTTCCTTCTTCAACAAGGGGTTGGGCTTGATGAAATGGAAATTCTTTCCTGGTCTAAAGTTCTATGATTTTATCATAATTTAGCAGATTTTATTTTATTTTATTTTTGAGTCTTAACTAATGATATTGTGAAGGGTAAGTTTTCTATTATTCACTGTGATTTTTCCCCTCTCCATTAAAGCATGCAAGAAACCAATGGATATATGTAAAAGTTGTATTAGCTTAACTTGAGAAACTGTTGATAAAGATGAACTGGAGAATGATTTTTTATTTTATTTTATTTTATTTAGAAAAAGGAGCAGATTTATTACAAGGTTCATTAGTTCTCCAAAATCACACGAAGGGAAGGGGAAAAATGAGTCTTGAAGAATTACCGGCTTTAGTTCAGAATGTCAATTTCTACTTTTTAATCTCAGTTCTCACAATTTATTTGACATTCTGAACAGCAGCCAAAAAAGCTATTATAAGTATAAAACACACTCATTGGTATAAATCTCATTAAGTTGGGCAATTTAATTAAGGTATTGACATGCTTAATTGAAACGTGCAAGCAGAGACCATTTTCATATCCAGTTTCCATATGCTTTCTGCTTTAAAGGGGGGGGGGAGAGACCTGTAAAAATGTTATAGCTTCAACTAAACCCTGCCATCCCAAAGGAGCCCTTGCTCCCATTTACCTTGATTTAGAGCCAACCACTCTCCTAAGTGGAGGTCCATTAAATGGATCTGATGTATGCCTAACTCAAACATGTGTCAGCTTCTCTTATGATCAATAGAGGAATATATATATATTAATAATGCACCAGCTTAATTAAATAAAATAGTCTTCTGGGTAAACTTAAGATACTCAGAGATGGTCAGAGAATCAATACATTCTGTTATTTGAACATTAACTATGTGCTTAGAAATTTTATTCTCGCATTTTGAAGAGGCTTGCAATTTCCAAGCGTAGACTTGCAAAAGTTCACTGACAATCAAGCAATTATTCTTTGGAGTCTGAGAGTTCAGAAGTATCTTTGCTCTGTTCCTTGTCTTGGACGCTTTCCTTAACTATTTTCTGTAACACTTAAATAGAGACGTCTGGTATCCAAAAGGCTTAAAAGAAATGTTCCACTTGGGAAAATAGTGTGCTGGTGGTCTGTCCTCAGCTCTGGCTGTAAACCTTGTAAGACTCTTAAGAGACATTTACCTGAGGCTGGTGTGAATTTGTCCTTCCTCTTCAGGGTGCGAAAACTGCTGAAAAATTGATGTGTGCCTTAGCTCTAAAATTTGGCACATATTATAGGTATTTCAAAGCTGCTGACGTACAGTTATTTTTGTTCACAAATGTGAACTTTTTGTAAAATGAAACTTGAACCTTGCTCATACAAATTGATTTTCAAGTAGAAACCAACTAATTTTAATACCTGTTCCCTCACAAACAAACATTTTTCTCATTACATTTGGCATTTACTCCCAAACTTGTGTGCATGAATTAATATGAATTACAGGCTAGCGTTTCCTATGTGTGCTTCAAGAATAAGACATGTGCTCGGTACCTCTGGTGAATAATTATTTTAGCATTTGTTCTGGAATTAATTGTTCAGCTATGAACTGAATTTAGTTCAGTTTAAGGAGAAGATTGGTGCTCTATTAGCAGAATTTGGTTTTGGTTTTGGGTTCTGTTTTAGCTTTTTACAAGGAAATGATCACCTTTTCCTCAAAATGAAGTGCAATTAACAATCCCTTATACATAAGTGAAGAATGTTAACATTCCCTTCCTTCTAATAAACTGGAAGACCTGTCGGTCCATTGCAGAAAAGGGTAAAGCATCTATCAAAGACATCATGCTGCCCAGAGACCCTTTGGTAGTGGGGCAGCTAAAAAATGTAAATAAATAAATAATTTTTAAGCACAACTGTCAGCAGGACTCCTTGCTGTTATGTGTGGACTGCCACCATCTTTGTGCTGTAGGGCAGAAAAGCTGAGGTGGAGGATTGCTCCTGAATTGCTGCACACAGCACTGAATATGTTTAAAAAGGCCATTGAAATTGGTGGGCTTAAGCATGGCTAGTTCTGATTGAAATTTCACTCCAAAATGTCCCCCCAAAACAAACAAACAAACAAACAAACATGTGGATCAAAATTTATTTGATTTTCAATAGAGGTCATAGATGGGCTATTGAAACCACCTCCCTGCTCAATGCAGGACTCCAGATCAAAGCTGATCTGATAGACCAGTGATGGCAAACGTTTTAGAGACTGAGTGCCCAAACTGTGATTCAAAACCCACTAATTTTTCACAATGTGCCAATACAGCAACTTAACCTGAATACAGGTGGTTGTGAAGGGGCAATGTCGGGTGCCCTCAGAAAGGGCTCCGAATGCCACCTTTGGCACCTGTGCCATAGGTTTGCCAACACTGTGACAGACGGTTGTTTTCTCTTGAATACCTCCAGCGCTGGAGCACTTACTGCCTCCCAAGCTAATTTGATCCATTTTCATACTGCTCTAACAGTTAAGAAGTTTTTCCTGATATTCAGCCCAAATCTGTCCTGCACTTTGGGATGTTGCGGGCATCTGTCAGATTTGATTTGACTTGGATTACTGTATTGAGCAGTCAGACTGAATGGCCTTATAAACCCTTTCCAACTGAATCATTCTATGATTCTGTGGTCACGATTTAATTGATATTCTTCAGATCAAAGCTTCTTCATTTGTAGGATTGGAATTTGTGCATGCCTTCCAATATAAGTCTATCTATCTTCTCATGAAGGCTTTTGGTAAATTAGTCTTCTTCTTTTCTTTTTTTTGCATTATTTCTTTGGTGTCAATGCTTTTTAAAAATGTGAATTATATAGATGAAATAAAGTACATTGCAACTATAAATAAATAGATAAAGTTACACCATTCAGTATCCTGCTGGATAGTTCCATCTGTATAAGAGGAATGGTGTCACCAGGAGCAGCAGATCCCACTGATTAATTATTTCCTGTAAAGGTCCCAGCGTAAGTGCTTCATCTCTTTATGTGTGTATTATGTGAACCCCAAATTTAAAAAGAAGACAAAGATGACGACGATGAAGAAGAAAATTAAGAAGTCTTTAATAACCAAATACTTCCATGGGTTCCAAAACACTTTTGATTGTGGGTCAATTTTGTGAATTCGATGCTATATGGACAAATTGAGTGCTGTTGATTGTGATACTGTGCTCCATACAGTGCTCATTTTGACATACGTAAGTACAAGCATGCAGTGTGTCCACCATTAGCTACCAGCATATACACACACAGACAGACACAGACACAGACACAGACACAGACACAGACACACACACACACACACACACACACACACACACACACACACACACACAGACAGAGAGAGAGAGAGAGAGAGAGAGAGAGAGAGAGAGAGAGAGAGAGAGAGAGAGAGAGAGAGAGAGAGAGTTTTCCCATAAAGACAGGTGTCTACCATTTCTCAGTGACAGTACTAAATAATCCCCCTTGATGTCCCTAAGATGAGAGTCCATACTTCCCAGAGCAGTCCTGCACTCATGTATGTGTTCTCTCTGTGTGTGTGTTTTTGTGTGTAAAGGCATGCTCTTAAAAATTGAATGGTCTTTTAAATAAGAATAAGTATGTTATTGTATATTATTGCAATGTTGATGCTAAAAATATATATTGTATGTAGTACCCATGGGTTTTTTTTTATTAAAGAAATGACACAGGGTAAGTTGCTAACCGGGAACAAAATCAAGTAGTCAAAAATTACATATTGTTTTTCTTTCACATGTTGTACAAATTCATTTCTAATGTTATGAAAAATTAAAACATGAGTTAGGAGAGGAATAACATCATGCCTCCCAAATCTTTTGGCTAAAATTACTTTACTCCTATTGCTAAGGCTAAGAGGGGTTGTAGTCCATGGCACCATGTTTTTACAGCAGATTTACCCACCTTGGTTCCCTTAAGTTTATTTTTTTTATTTCAATTTTTCAACCTTCCAGTATTCATGATTTAGGCATAGTGTCCTGTGAAAGGATATAAAAATGAAATTATTATTTTTGTATTCTCATCCTACAATCATTGCATTAAATGCTGGTTTTCACTTCCACTTCAGTCCACACTTTCTGATTTCTGTCTGCATACTAAGCTTCATAATTTGAGATATAATGTCAAACCACTATGAAGCTTCTTCAACCGTTGCTTAGCAGGATATCTGAGTTGAGTCTGTTCCTTCAGTAGATAGCAGAGAATTATAGTGCTCTTTTTGAAAATCCTAATAAATATTATTAAACAGATGCAAAGGAATTAATGTACTACTCAGGATCAATCTAAAGGCAAAACCATTGTTTTGAATATCATAAGCATTGCTATGTGAATTGGGGGAGAACAAATAACAATTACTGTGACAAAAATGTCCTGCCACCAGTGCATCTGTTGGGTTCTGTGCTGTAACCTGTCCTGTAGTGAAGTGCCATTGAATGTATAGATATATTGTTTATGCAACATTTGAAGATTTGAAGGAATTCCATGGTGCAGTGGTTAAATGCCTGCACTGCAGCTAAAACTGTGCTCACGACCTGGGGTTCAATCCCAGGCAGCAGGCTCATGCTTGACTCAGCCTTCCATCCTTCCGAGGTCAGTAAAACCAGCTTGCTGGGGGGGGGGAATGTGTAGCCTGCATACTGTAATTAAAAACTGTAAACTGCCCAGAGACTACTTGAAGCAGAACTCTTTTTTCCTTAGAAACGTTTGTTGTAAGGGAACCACCTGCTTTATGCTGCTACTGGAGCCATCTTTTCATTATGAGCAATTTTGAGGCCATTTATATGATTAGCAATTTACTTCTTTGTCCTTCATAGATCAAGAATTTCTGATCTGCACTATCAAGAAACACATAACAGATGGGCAAGAATTGCTCTTTTCTCAATATTCCAAATGTAGAACGGCATTTATATGCATATATGCCAGAGCTAGAATTTCATATTGTCTAACAATTAATTATCCCGGGATCATTTTTCCTTTACATGGCTCCTTGTAGTAAATAAACCAAAACTGAAGCATGTGAATTATTACATGAGTTGGTTAAGCCATGCAGTCTGCTCTCTTCCCAACTCCAACCACCCGCTTCTCTTCTGTACTTAATTTAATTGTACGAGCTGACATTGTCAATCTGCAATCCAATAATATGTTTGATGGCAACACAACAGAGAGTCTAGTTAATTTTTGGAAGTGCTATTATGTAAATAAATATTCTTGCAGAGTGCTGAGCCAAGACATTTGCTGATTAATCGGAGTTCTGCCCTTGTCTTCTCCAGGAATAAACCTTGAAATGTCAGAAGATACTTTAATGCTTTTAAATAGGAAGAACAGCCCCTCCCCCACTCCTCCCCCCTAGCTGCATGCTAGTAAGTGAGAAGTCTGAAACAATCATATGGTACAATCTTTGTGGTGTGCAGTAGGACCAAATAGCCATCAAGGCTTGCTTTCACAAATCCAGTAAGGTATTTCCTCCCCTCTCCTTTGACCATGTAGTTGTTTCTTCACCTCTGTTGAATGGACTACCTATTTCTACGTCTCATCCCTAACCCCCGCCAGCTCCGCCAAAAAACAAAAGTTAAATGTTGTTGGTTTCATAACAGACATTGACAGAGAATATAGATGATCCAAAGAGTCTGTGAGACATTTGACTATATTTTAACCCCTCCGTTTTAGATTAAAACAAGACATTGTGACTTCAGTAGCCATCAATAATCACTCCCAGTGTCCTGATCTATGTGGCTTCTGTAGTATTTGTTTGACTAGTACTCACAGAGATAAAATTGATGGAGAATAATAATATTGAATTTGCTCATTGTGGGGGAGAATTGGTGCCTCACTGTTAACTTTTTCTAGAATCTTTGTTTTTTAGGTAGTCAAGTTGTACGATTGAACTTCAAACATATCTCTGATTCATGCGCCAGTCACCCTCTAATAGAATAAATGCTTTGAAATATAGATTCACAAAAGAATCCTCCCCATCCCATGGACTGATTGAAAAAAAAACAATGAAGGGCTACTTGGTTGGTCAGGAAATCAAAAGGAAATGGAGTTGATTATTAAGGAACGCAATCTCCCCTTCAAACATATATCTGATTCATGCGCCAGTCACCCTCTAATATGATACAGATACTTCATATGTAAAACAGCACATGTAAAGTGGGATCTTACCCATGCAGCATAAGTGTTCCAGTGTATTGGCTAATGCTAACGCTACAGTACAAACATAATTAAAAATGGGTAAATGCTTTATTTTGTCTGTGAGCTGCATAAGAGAGTTGCCTGGCATGCTGCTGTTAAAGGAAACACTATATCATTAACTAATATCTAACATAAATTCAAGAACAGTTAATTTGTAATATTTTATAAAGAATTTAACACAGTGTTAAAAACATGATTGAGCTAAACACTTTGAAATGCTTCAGTGATCATCAGTAGACTTGGATTGCAAAGGAGACTAGAGTCATTTTTTCAGCAGTATTTAATTTTTGTGCTAGGACCTCAACAGGTGAGTTGTATCAATTGTAGAAAGAAATAAGTGCACAAATGAAACCAGCCAGAGACCATTTCATAGATACATGGCCATAAGAAGGCTTTCAGTACTGTAGCTGAGATGAAATTGTATATGTAATCCTTACAGTGGCTAGAATCTGTTTTGTGATTTAATATAATTTTTTCAGACCTAAAAGGAATGTTAGTGTTATTAGATTAGTGCTATTGTATCCCAGTGCTATATTTCCCATTCAAAGAAGGCTCTTTGATCCGTCAGAGGATTCCCTGAATGGAAGGGCACAGAGACAATTCTTGACAGTTTCCTTTCCCCCTGTGCCCTCCACAGGCCCATACAGGTGTCGCAACTTCCTGGAGCACATTTATGGGAGTTGCTGATTGCGACCAGGCAAAGAAAATGAAGCAAAGTTGGCTGCATCTACCATTCAGCGGAGGCTTCTCTGGATGAAAAAGCCTTATGTGTGCAGAATAGACATGGGCACGACTTGGCAAAATTCTCGTTTCCGTTTCCGTTTTTCGTTTCCGTTACGGAACGGAAACGGTAACGAAAATTACTCTGCCAGAACTCGAACTCGAACTGACTAAAGAAAAATTTGGGTCTGATTTTTCGTGTTGTCGTTCCTGGGCATCGCAGCGATCGCGTGATGCCAAGCGGCACAGGAATTTTTTAAAAAAATAATAAAAAACCCCGATTCCTGGCCAAAAAAGCAGGCGAAAATATGCCTGCCTGAGTGAGGGCACCTACCAGAGGGGTGGTTTCTGGGGGGGGTCCCCGGCCTCCCTCCCCTCCTCTCCTGGGCTGCGCAAAGTGCGCATCCTCGTCGTCGAGTCGCACTCGCCCACGCCAACTCACCAAGCGGCGCGGCACAGGAAAAAAGTTTTAAAAATAATAATTAAAAAAACCCAATTCCCGGCCAAAAAAGCAGGCGAAAATATGCCTGCCTCAGTGAGGGCACCTACCAGAGGGGTGGTTTCTGGGGGGGGGGGGGGTCCCCGGCCTCCCTCCCCTCCTCTCCTGGGCTGCGCAAAGTGCGCATCCTCGTCGTCGAGTCGCACTCGCCCACGCCAACTCGCCAAGCGGCGCGGCACAGGGAAAAGTTTTTTAAAAAAAATAAAAAACCCGATTCCCGGCCAAAAAAGCAGGCAAAAATATGCCTGCCTCAGTGAGGGCACCTACCAGAAGGGTGGTTTCTGAGGGGGGTCCCCGGCCTCCCCCCCTCTCCTCTCCTGGGCTGTGCATCCTCGTCGTCTCGCCATTCGCCAACTCGCCATGCCATGCGGTGCGGGCGGGGGATCCAAAATGGGGCGACCGCAATATTTATTTTGAAATCGTGTGGTCCAAAAACACACCAAAGCACCACAGAAACATGCGAAAATAGCTATTTTAAAACTGCCTGAATTTTTACAGTAGCAGCAGTGGGTTTTTCTTGCAACAAAACGTCTCCATTTATTTTATTTTATTTTATTTTTATTTTATTTTTTTACACCTGCGCAATGATGGGCTGGCCATGGGAGTGGACCATGCAATTTTTTGGAGCCATTCCACCAATTGCATGGCCACTTGGCCAGGTTTTGACCGAGACTTCTGGGATGTGCCAGTCGGGCATAAAAAGCCACTAACCCTAGCCCGAACCCGAACCCGAACCCGAACCCTAACCCATACGCCAGTACACTGTCCTTCTTAGTGGGTCAGAGAGGCACCCAGAGGTGCACCCCAGTAACTCACCCTAACCTTACCAGTAACCCTAATCCTAGCCCTTGCGCTAACCCCTAACCCCAAGCCAGATCTGTGTACTCGCATTGCACTACAGCAAGTACACTTCCCTTCTTAGTGAGTCACAGCGGGCGCCCTTAGGGGTCCCCAGTGACTCACTCCAGTCCTCTGTCACTTCGCTCTCCAGCAGGCAGTGAGGCACCCGAAAGAGGTGCCTCTGCCTGCTACTGCTGCTGCGCCTGCAACTTAATGGTATGCATATCCAATTGGCTATGCATGCCATTTTGTAGCGGGCTAGCGGCTAGTGGATGAGGAGAGGAGGCACCCACGAGGTGCCTCCAGGAGCCCGCTTTCCCTTCATGGCAGGCCAGAGGAGGCACCCACCCAGAGGTGCCTCCAGGAGCCCACCCCAAAACCAGTACTAACGACAGATGAAAATCCGACAAACGAAATGACAAATTTTTGAAAAATTTCACGAAAAACGGAAACGAGCCGAAACGGGCCGGCTCCGACACACGACAACTCGAAAACATCATTTTCCCTGGTCGTGCCCATCTCTAGTGCAGAACACTGCTGGATGTATCGTATACAAAAATCAGTATACTGAGAGAGAAATTTTTATGCTGGCGGGGGGGATTGGTGATGAGAAATATCAGTATTTACATCGGTTAATATTAGCTAAAAGTTCAGTTTTGAACCAGAACAGGGATAGGGTGGGAGGGGTAAGAAAAGCTGTAGCAGACGATCTGCCCAAAGTATACTATAATTGGGGCATGTCCTGACATAAAAAAGAATCAGGGCACTTCCGCAGGCAGCACATTTTGTGTGTTATGAAAAAAAAAAGTGCCAAGTATTAGCTATTTAATTTTCTGTTGCTGAGTTTTTACTGCTGGAGAGGAGAAGAGACGCTTATGGGATTTTTTGCCTAACGTAGTAAAATAACTTGGTTGGTTTAGTAGGGGCATTAGAAATACAGTTTTGACATGATGAAGGTGGGACAACATTCATTTTTCCATCTTAGACAGCAGAAGATCTTAGGGTGACCCTAGTTATAATCTTCATACACTAATGTAAGAAGTTCTTTTTTGCTATATATGTCAGTTGTACTCAATGCTTACTAGAGAGGAATCTGTAACAGGCACTGTTCCTGAAAAGAAATATGAAGCAAAGAGTTATTCAACTTGGTGTATAGTACGACTTTAGCTGATGATGATCAGGAAAAGATTTGAAAGCTGGTATGATATTCCTAGGTTTGGTTTCTACTGATGGAAAATCTTATTTTTGTGTATAAATGCAACATTTAGTCATTTTCCTTGTATAGAACCCTTATCTGTGTATAATAAAATATTTCCATTGTTGCTTTCCCCACACTCTTTATAGTATCCCTTATAAGTTTTTTCAGTCGAAAAACAAAACATTTTAATTTACTTCACAAAGTTCTGTTGCTTTAAGGAAACTTCCACTTGTAATGAAAATCTGACCTAGAGATAGTTTTAATCACAGTATTTTAAATGACACATATTTAAATAAATGGATATAAACACTATGTAATGATTGGGAGACCATTTCGGTCATGAGCTAAAAGAAAGACGCAGCCTTTTGGAAAAGCTCTGATCGCTGTTGTACAAAAGGAAAATGCACTTTTATTTTGTACAACATCTGTGTGTTCAGTGAATTTGATGGCAGAGAACCTGCTCCTTTGAAAATTGTTTTAAGAGTGATTTTTGGATGTTGTTATCCAGCCGAGATCAACAGACTTCAAAATCCTTCCAAAAGGGCATGCCTGTCTTAAATGGGCAGCTACATAGAACCAGTGAGCACAGCTGCAGGTAAACCTTTAAAACTGACAGATTGACAGAATATGAGGAATGCTTATGAAAACTGTACACAGTCCTGGAGATCCATAAGAGTCAGCCCTGTTCATTTAAGGAAAGCAGAAAATAGAATAAACACTAATTAGAAGCAGAATTATTTGCTTTAGTGAAAAAGTCTGATTTTTTAAAATCTTCTGTTCTCTTGAGTAGCTGTAGAAAAGGCACAGTGCAGGAATAAAAGAGATGACTATAGTATACACCAGAATACTAGAAATATCATTCTAAATTAAAATATAAAGCAACATATTTCAAGGAGAAAATATTGAATATTTTTTAAAAAAATTGTTTTGCTCATATGTCTCTCTTCTAAATTGTCACGTGCTGCATATCTTGCTGTTAAATATCCATTTTCCCAACATGTTTCTGTTTTTATTTAAATCAGTGGTTCAGCATTTCTCTTAAGTTTAGTTTCAGTGGTTGATCCCCATAATATTATATTTTTGTGTCTCTGAAAGTTGATCTCACAGAGAGAACAAAGGCTTGCCAAGAAGTACTGTATGTGATGTCTCAGTATTAAGTAGCGGGATGAAGAAGATATTTTGGAAGCCAGTAGTTCACGATCTCCAGAAAGTCTGAAAGATCTTGAATGTGTTTCGAAAGGTCTTTGAGAAAACAGTATGGTATTGTGCCGGCCCATTTGTGTGTCTGTCTCTCTGAGAGAACAATTACAGCTACCAAGAAGAATTGGTGTAGACTAGATGACTAGTATAAATTGAATTAGTCTGACAAGGACATTTGGGTTGGGGGTCGAAGGGACCATCAGCCTGATGGAAAACAGAAGAAAGCCCTCGGTGACACAGCTTGACCTGGGATGTCACCGTGGTTTTTCTGTGCGGTGCTTCCATTCAAGGCCACAATGCTTGTTATTCAATAAAATCAGTTTGATGGAGGTTCACAGCACAATGCAGAATTCACTTTAAAGAGAAAAAAAAATCTACAACATACATTTAAGTGGAAGCAGCATATCTGAAAATTCTGGATTTAAGATGAACAACTTCTACATCCTCAGAAAATGAACAACATCCAGGCTTGAGGAAGATTCCTTTGTCCTTTAAAACTAAAACTACCAGATTCAAAGCTTTTATAAGAATGAAGGTTTTCTAAGCTTAGTGCTTTGGTTAATTTTGCCTTGTATTTGATTTATCATTATTTTATTTTATAAATTGCATTTGAGAACACTAGCATAAAAGACCTGTAGGACATACTGTGACATTGTTTAAAAGACGGTATTGTGTTATTTACCTATCTACTTAACTAACGTGTTGAGGTTCCTAATCTTTTTCAGCTGATATTGATTGAAACATTTTGATCAGTTTCTTCTCTACTCATGCCAATGCTTATATAATATGTTTCTTTATTATATTATTTGCAAGGGAGGTAGAAAAGGGAACTGGTGGGAGGTTCCCCCTTTTATTAAAGCTATAATGGACACTTTTAAATATTCTGTACATACTAATTTATGAGTAAGGGTGCAATCAGATGGTTGCGATGATATGTTCTCGATTCTATGGGCTGGACTGCCTTTCCCTCTATGTCATATGATTGCCAAGAAGTAGATCACACTGGACTGCTTCCTAAGTGATTGAAATTGTGATCTGTTTCCCTGTGTGATCTCATCATAGGTAGTTTCATTTAAGTCTTTGGGGCTTCCTTCTCAAATGAGATGTATGCAGTTGTACTGTGTGTTAGTTTCATTGTCTTTTCCTTGTTGATGGAGCGGTATATAAATTTAATAAATAAATAAATAATAAATAATATCTTAGTATGTTTGTCAGTTATTCTCCAGAAGCATGATTCACTATCAAATTTTCATTAAGATTAATTTTGTAATAATACATAACAGTTCATTCTTGTTCTACAAGAGTAAATTCCTTGTAATATTTATCCCAGATGCATGAAGATGGATTAGGATTTATAGATCCCTGTGTCAAGGACAATTGCCATATACATGTTCTGCTTTTCCTGGGAGTGTTAAGGAATTCAGTCCAGTTTTCAGACACAACTAGTACAGACCCACTGGATCTGTGGGACTTAATGCAAGGCTTGACTTAGCAAATCCCATTTTTTCAGAGCAGCTGCTCTAGGTGAAGCTAATATCCGTTAGCGTCCTTGTTTTAGCTTTTATGTTGTCTTTTAATATTGTAAGATGTGTCTTCTAATTCCCTGTTCTTAAACTTGAATATGCTTTAAATGTTCTGGGCTGTTTAGTGTATTTCAGTATTGTAAGCTGCCTTAGGTCCTTTTCCAAGGAGAAAGGTGGGGTGAAAATATTCAAAATAAATAAATGGATTTGGATCACAATCTCTTAAATGAAGAGAAAGTAAAATAAGATAAAATATCCATCTCTGGATGGTGTGTCAATATGTAATTTTAGTTGGCCCTAACAACTGCCCTCCTTCCCCTCCTTATTTTTCAGGGATTTAAGTGAAAACCAGATTCAAGGCATCCCAAGGAAAGCTTTTCGGGGAATTACTGATGTGAAGAATTTGTAAGTATCATATCTGTCATAGCACCTAGATGAAACTAAATGTATTGCTTGTTACCTTCTTATGTATTTGAAGTGAAGGATACACCAGATACTTCACGGTACATAGGAATGGTTTCCATACCTATAAATAGATGGCTAATCTTGTACTCTTACCTTATTGCTGAGTTATTCGTTATTTATTCAAATATATCCTATTGTCTGTCATCCATGAGTCTTTACCTTTGTTAGGAGAAATTATACAAGATAGTCGATGTATAAGGGAAATTATACAAGATAGTCAATGTGTATAGTCAACAGAGGAAGCTGAAATTATTTAGGTTTCTTCATATGGATAGTGATTATCTTAAAATCCAGAAAATTAGAGTAGGATTGTGTCAAAAGGCTACTGTATACACAAAGAACATCTTTTCCTCTATAGACTATCACTCCATGTGAAGAGATTAATGAAAGAGAAATGGGATTACACTACTCCTTTTTCTTCAGTGTCCAGTTTAACCTTATCCCGGGTGATTTAGGAATATGGTTTTGTCTGCTCTTTAAATGCAAAACTCACAGTGAATTTGGGTCTGCCGCAGCATAGTGACAATAAAAAAATTACTTATACAACATCATAATAAACCAGGAAAATCTTCCTGTTCCATGTCTCGAAAGAGACAATGAAGCTGAAGTTGCTGAAAAATCCTGTAACACCATCCCATTAATGAACTGCTGAGCTGATATTTGGAGAGTTGCAGTTTATGCTCTTGATCATTGCACTGACACGGGTAATAATCATTGTGCAGTTTTTTCTCCCTCCCACTTTTCCACTCGCAAAAGAAATATCTCTCTTCATTTTGTTGTGAAGTATTATATGTATGAACGCCATGATAATTTGCAATTATTAAGAGTAATTAATTTTCTTTTAAGACTTAAAGCTTCAAAGTTAACAGTGTTATTGCTCAATGTAATTAACATATTGCTCACTAAATTCTCAAATATATCCATGTAAAGTGGAAATGTTAAAAGGAGAGTGAAAATGTAGCTTTATCTCAGTGGATTTTCAAGTGAAAGGAGAAAAATTCTAAGAATCTATTAACGTTTCAATGCCTTTTACCATATTATAAGTATTTTTGCAGTTTTATTCTTAACCTCAAAATGAGTGTTGCATGTATTTCTTGGCAATGGTATGGTTCAATAGGAAAACTTCATTTTCCTCCCCCTGTAATTGGCTGCTCACCTAAATGAGAGTTTGGACAGTTACTAGGAAGGAAATAATGAATGTAATGTAAGATAATTGGTAGGTGAGCAGAAAAAAAACCTCCTGTTATCTTTCTGTTGAAAAAGAGATGTTTTAAACAATTAAGTTAATTTTAAAGCTCTGTCTAAATATACATTACATTGCTACACTGAAAACCTTACAGAATGAACGTGAAAAATCCCATTCATTATGGTACTTGGTTTATACATAGATGAGTTTCTCCCCCATCCCAGTGTTTCAAATAAGAATTTACAAAACTGTTACATAATTGGAAATGGGATATACAGTGTTACCTTGGTTTACAAGCATAATCCGTTCCAAAAGCATGCTCATAAACCAAAATACTCATATATCAAATCAAATTTCCCATAGGAAATAATGGAAACTTACTTGATTTGTTCTGGGGACCCAGTTTCCATTATTTCCGATGGAGAAATTTGCTTTGGCTGGGACTGCAGTGGTCTCCAGAGCTTGCCTTGGGCCCAGTGCTGCCCGGGGCAAGCTCCAGAGGCTGCGGACAGGCAGCACTGGGCCTGAGGGGAGCTCCAGAGCTCACTTCCAGTCTGACAGAGGTCACTTCCCATTCAGTGGAAGTCATATCCAGTCAGTGCTGAGCCTGGTGTGGGCCCATCAGATGTCCTGCAAGATTAGAACAATGGTGCTACCGCCCAAGTGAATCAGCTGGAATAAGGTACTTTCCCAAACCAGTAACTGTATCTCCGGTTGCCCTTCTGTAGTAGATAGAGACATAAGCATTTTTATTGTGCTACTTCTAGGCAATCTGTTAAGAATCTTCTCATGACTTTACCCCCTGTAGCTTTCTTGATTTAATTAAAAAAACCACTATGGCTAACAGTAATCCCAATTTGAGTCAATGTCAAAACAAAATAACAAATGGAATTCACTACTGTAACTAAAAAAGATAAATTTAATAAAGTCACACCTTTTCATTAGTAAATTATCAACTTAATTGGTTTTAATTTCTTAGTTACTGTCTCTGATGGAAAAGTAAGTTTCATGCTAATTGTCTCTGCCCAGTATAGCTTCAGGATAAGCCAAATTTTAAGTTGATTCCCCCCCCCCCAAATGATGCATCTTGAAGTGTTTATCACTGCACAAAAGTACAGTGATGTTATGTGCTGGCAGAAAAATTAACATTCTACAAGGTAATTCTAAAAATGGGAGAAGCGCAAACAAAAAATAACTTTTTTTCTTCAGATTAGCAGCAAATTTGGCACAAATGCAGCAGACAGTCTAGTCTGCTCCTGCTCTGTGCCAAATTTAAGAAAGTTTTGCCGAAGGCTTATTGACTTCTTAAAGGTAAAACTGTTTTACTCCCACCACTGCTGAAATAGACCTTAAATGTCGCCAGATTTATATCAGATCACATCAAAATACCAGTCTTGCTTATCTTGAAAGAGAATGGTTGACCCTACCCTCATTTGTTTCAAAGGAATCCAGGCTGTAACTACTGATATACTGATCCTCAAAAAAGGCCTTTGAAAAAAGTAAAAGCAACCACTTTGTTATGTGCTGAGCATTAGGGATGGACACGAAACAGAAAAATACCATTTTGTTTCATTTCATTTCATTCTTCATTGAATGTCATTTTCATTTTGTAATTAATGTTTTTTAAATTGTCAATTATGAAACAAAATGAGCTACAAAACATCCAGCTGGTTGACAGCTCTGGCTATGGAGAGAGGGTACTGCAGCTTCAGGAGTAAAGCTGCCCCCCTCTGCAGAGCCCCAGCTGTCAAAACCAGCTGGGTGGCGGTGGCTCGGAAGAAAGCCGGTGGAGGCTTTTGAATTGGGTGTGGCACCAGTAAGGGTGTTAGGGTGCCCAAAAGTCAAAAGTGTCCCCTCCACCACTCTCCAGGCGAGGGTCCCCCAACCCTGTCTCAGAATAACTGGAAACCCGAAGCTGCCACCAACACTCCTTCATCCTGGCAAAGGAGGGATGGTGTGGGCTTTGATCCTGAGTGGCTGTCCAGTTTTTCTGAGCAACCCTCACTTGGCTCAGAAGAACTGGAAAGCTGAAGTCACCACCACCACTCCTTCACCTGAGCAAAGGAGGCATGGTGGCAGCTTCGTTGTTAGCTCTCCAGTTCTTCTGGCTCACCTGGCTCAGAAAAACCAGAGAGCAGTTTTTGATTCCAACACAGCAAAACGGGCTCTCAGGCTGTTTTTGCTGAGTTGGAATAAAAGGGAATCCACTTTAATTCTGAAAAAAAAAGCTCAGGAGCCTTTTAAAAATGTCCTGCTGCTGTGGGATATTTAAAAAAGTATCTAGCCGACCACCATTTGTAGTTGGCTAGAGGCTTTTAAAATGTCCCACTGCCCCAGTGAGAGAAGGAAAGAGGCAGTGGTAAATTCAAACAGAGCTTGAATTTACAACAGAACCTCCTACCAGCGTATTTTTCTGGATCAGGAGGGCTGTGGTTAGTGGTGTGAGCCCGCACTGTCCACAGCCCTCCCTGTCCAAAAATACTACCTTGGAGGAGGGGGGAGCACGGGAGAAGAAAGGAGGAAGCGGTAAATTCAAACAGAGCTTGAATTTACCACTGTTTCCTTATTTCTCTCATGTGATCCCTGCCTCCAGCTGGGGTTTTTTTGACAGGTTGGGGTATGGAGAGGGGGTATGCCTCTTCCCCACACTCTGACCTGTCAAAAAGCCCCAGCTGGGAGGGGGAGGGGTGAAAAGCAGAAAGGATCAAGCAGCAATAATAAAAACTTCTTTCTGCTTTTTGCCCCTCCCTTGTCTCCCAGCTGGGGCTTTTTGACAGGCCAGGGTGTGGGGGGGAGCACTCCCCTCTCCACACCCCGGCCTGTCAAAACACCCCAGCTGGGAGGCAGGGATCGCAAGGGAGAAGGAAGGAGGCAGCTGTAAATTCAAGCTGAATTTTTACATAGCATCCGCTCTCCAGAGCAGCCATGGTTATCCTGGGTTAGGCAGGGGGTGAGAAGGCTGGCAAATTTAATCTTCTTAATCATTGGGAGTAATTTTCAGTACCTGTGTTCCTCCTCCGTACAAACACGTCAGTCAAAGCAGCTCACAATTCCAAGGCAAAACCTACCTGTTTAAAAATAACACCAAATGTAAATGTTTGCAAGTCGTTCCATCATTATAAAAGGACAGAATTGAAATAAAAGCACACTGGAATAAAAGAAGTAAAAATGAGTGCTTCTCTCTGACCATTTAAAAAAGGTTCACATATCTTTAATTATTCTGTGTGTGTTTTCACAATGCTACCAAATTATATATTTTAAATTATTTCTAGTTGCATTTAATGTTTTTTTAATATTAAAGAATTCAAGAAATAACTGTAACTTAGGGTTGCCCTACTCAAACTATCCATATTTGGACAGCCTAATGCATATTTTTATATTATGCAGCTACCTTGATTTTACCACACTGATTCTTTTTTGTTTTGTTTTTTTCTGCTACTTCGTTCCAGCATTAGCATGATTTATATTGTGACTCTGAGAGACCCAGGATGGAGTGATTGTTAGAATCAGAATAGGGTTCAAATACCTTTTTCTTATTTTTTATTGAAAAAAAAACTTCAGTACAAATCACTAAGAATATTACATGAATCTCCCACAATTGACACACTGTGATCTAATGTTTAAGAGAAAAATACAGAGAAAAATGTGAAGCATATCTCCCTCAGGTCAGCTGTTGCCTGACCCACTAGAGCATTGCAGGCTCTTGTGCTTCAGCCTGCCACCAATACAGAGGCCCGTAAAGAGGTTACATGAAGCCGGGCCTTTTCTGTGGTGGGCCCATCATTATGGAAGACAGTAATCCCCCGCCGATCGCGGGGGTTAGGGACCCACCCCACGCGTGACCCATGAAAATCTGCGATATGCGGAAGCGGGTGGGGGCGGGGGGCGATCGCACGCCTGTCCCAAAAGCCTTGGAGGAGCATGGGGGCAGCGCGGAGCAACATGTCCACTCCGCGCAGCCCTCCCAAGCAGCTCCGAGGCACCCAGGGAGGCAACAGAGAGCACTGCGTTCCCTCCACGCAGCCCTCCCGAGCGGCTCCATGGCCCTTCGGAGGTGCCCGAGGTGGGCGACAGAGAGTGACGCGTTTGCTCCGCGCAGCCCTCCCAAGCGGCTCCGTGGCCCTTCGGAGGCGCCTGGGGGTGATGGAGAGCGACCCTATCGCCCCCGTCGCCCTCCCACGCACCCCCGAGGCTTCTCGGAGGTGTGGGGGAGCAGCGTGGAGCGACCTGCCCCCCCCTTCCCCCCCACAGTCCAGGTACTGCGATCCCGCAATGTAGCGGGGCCATGATAACTGAACCGCGAAATGGCGGGGGTCACTGTACCTTACCAAGAGAGTTCCACCCGATGCCTTCCCTGCCTGCCTCCCGGAAAGCTCTTAAGACCTGGCTTTTAGGGAGGTGTCCAGTTACCAGTAAGATTTTAAATTCTTGTGTTTTCTGTAGTTCTGCTGGCACTTATTTATTTATTTATTTATTTATTTATTTATTTATTTATTTATTCCCTTATGTCTATATTTTGTTCTTGCTGCTAATTCTTGGTTGCTGTGGCTGTTGTTGTGTTTTTTGTATACTTATGTACACCACCTTGAATTCCCTTTGGGAAATAAATCTGAATATGAATGAATGAATGAATGAATGAATGAATGAATGAATGAATGAGAAAAACAGGGCCGGATGATAGCAATAAAAGTAAAACACAAGATCTCATTTTCCTTAGAGATACAGATCAAATATTTTGTTATAATTAGAAAGTATCCTACCCTTTTTGCACTATTTGATGTAAACACAATTCACACTCATGTTAATGCATATGTGAACATACACATGCATGCACACACACATGCACATGCATAAAAGCAACTGTGAATGCTAAATGTTATGTACTTCCTAAAGGCCACCTCTATCAGCTTCTGTTCTGTTTCACTGCTCTGGGTACTGTATTATAGTAGGGAATGGGGTTCGTAACAGAGCTCGAGCACTTATTTCTGTTCAAGATAAAATGGAATACAGCTAGATGTTTCTGGATGGCCACAGAATCACAGAGTAATAAAAATATAGAATTGTGGAGCCTCTGAGTAATTAAGTCCAACCTCCCGCCAAAGCAGCAAATGGATTAAATGTATATAACACCAGAGCCTGAAAAAGTTTCTTTGGTAGACAAAAGCTGCCCTAACCTCCAAGTCAGCATTAATTTCTGTGGATTAATTGCTTTTTTGCAGATGGCTTTGGAAGGATCATGCAGTCCAATAATTGCAACATCCACCTGGAATCTTTATTTCACATTTGGAATTAAACAGTTGGAAGGCTTCGCTTGTTTGCTAGCCACACAGAAAGCCTTATTTCTAGTCAATCCCCTCCCCTGCACAAACAAATTTTAAAAAATTTAAAAGTTAGAATCTGGGCAAGCTGATGGTTATGTGGCATGTCTAAAATGCACGGAAAGCCAAATCAATTAAATGTTATAGCACCCCTTCTTTGTCTATTGTGATAGTTCTTGTAGATGTCTGTAGAAATCTAATATCTAGGCTAGGTCCTATTACTAAACTATCAAAATGATGTCATCCAGTTAGCATTTCCTATAAAGAAAGAGTACTTCCAGCATATGTTAATTCATTGAATGCGTTACCCTCGGCTTCCACCGTCTGTTCAACATCTAATTATAAATGCAAAAAAGCACCAATTTCACAATTAGATCATTACAAAGTATGCTTGATTAAGATATATATTCATGATGCAGTCACTTGAGGATAAATAATCCCTAATGTCTCTACATAGTTCTTCTTTTAAATTTTGCATTTCTTGAAGTTGTAAAGAGGCATTTGTGTTAAAGAAATCTGTATTATTCTTCCCCAGAAGTAAATTTTGGGACATCAGAGAATTAGTATGACAGATAAATAATATACAGTCTTTGAAAACCTTTACATTTTATTATTCATGATGCAAACATTCAGTCCTCATCACCTAGAAAGCAAAATTCAAGTTTTGACAAGAATTAAAACTCTGCCTTTCATCTGCCATTTAAATGTTATACTGTAATTCAATTCTTTAAAAAAAACACCTCCAGTTTATGAATGCAGGATAGTGCTTCTATTCCCATGATTTAAAAAGCCAGGAAATGTCCCAATATTACTGCACAAGAACATGCTCATGTTGGTAGCAGAGAAAAATATATATGCCAAGCATTGCATAGCAAAGGGCAGCCTAAATGTTGACAACGCCAACCACATAGTCTTCAGCAGTGATGGTGAACCTTTTAGAGACTGAGTGCCCAAACTGCAATTCAAAACCCATTTTTTGCAAAGTGCCAATACAGTAATTTAACCTGTATACAGGCGGCTATGAAGGGGCAATGTCGGGTGCCCACAGAAAGGGCTCTGAGTGCCACTTTCGGCACTCTTGCCATAGGTTCGCCATCACTGGTCTACAGGATACCCTTTTCTGCTCATTTCCTATCACGTTTGTTGAAAAACAACAGTTGCTTTGGTTTAGAGTGTGTTATGGTTAACCAATCGGGGAAAAGTCAACTTTGGGAATTTCCCCTTGCTTGGTGTAACTGCAGTGTTTTATTCTGTAAAACATACACCTGGCATTACACATACTACTGAAGAATTATGTTCAAAAGTTTCATCATTTCTTTTCTGGCCCAAGATTAAGGATTTTTTTTTCTCCAGTGTGAAACTAGCAGAGAATTGTATTTTCATAAGTTTATCTGTTTCCCCATTCATTTTGCCAAAACGTTTTCTGTTTGTGATGTATACCCAGGGCCAGCACGTCCATTAAGGCGAACTAGGCAGTTGCCTAGGGTGCCAAAATAGAGAGGGGGCGCTGGCCAGCCTCTTGCCACCCTGCCACCCCCCTGCCGCTGGCCACCGCCATCCGCCGTCCGCCACCTGTCACCGTCTGCCCGCCGCCCCTGCACCCATCACTGCCCACCCCCTGTACCCGTCGCCGTCCACCCCCACGCCCATCGCCATCCCCATCATCCGCCGCCCCTGCTGCCCCACCCCATCATCTGCCGCCCCTGCGGCCGCCGCCGCCCCACCACCGCCGCCCACCTGCCCACCACCCCACCCCCACCCCTTGCCTAGGGCGCAAAAACCTAGCGCCGGCCCTGTGTATACCTATTTTACAAACACAGAACAAGTTTTAGAGTACTTGGTGCTCTGGATGCCCCAGCTAACATACTTGTTTGTGTCACCTACATCTCCATTGACCCCAAAGTTTGGGCTTGACAGGGGTTGGCATGGTTGGTTAGAAATCCCCAATGCTAGGAAGTAACTTCAGAGAGCATCACTGGGAAGGACTGAGAAGAAGTTGTATAAAAATTGTATTCATAAGAAAAGAGGAGGAAGACATTAAGTGAGGCCATTGACTATTTTGGATATACAGTAATAACTCTGATAATGAATGTGAATTGAAATATCCAGGAATAGGAATACACCACCACCCTGTGGCTGGGCAGAGATGTGGATTGGGTCTGCCCCCCCACTCTGTCTCCTAATGGGGAAGTCCAAACCTTCCCAAATTCAAGCTGCCAGGAAAGGTCTGAACTTCCCCGGCAGCAGACAGAGAGGGTGGACCCGATCCACAGCTCTGCCCAGCCACAAGGGGTGGTGTGGCTGGGCAGACTGGTGGATCGGGCACTGCACTGCTTGGCCCACTACCTGGAAAGTTTGAATGGCTGTACCCAGGCATCTGAACTTCCTGGGTACTGCTACTCCTGCCCACCACCAGTTGCTCTCACCCGCCCAGGCTTGTAGCGAGCAGTGGGGGGTAGGTCTTACCCACTCCCAAAAAGAAGGCACCCAAAAAGTGGGTGCCTTCTTTTGGGGAGTGTGTAAGGAGAAATGCAGGGGGAGTTAAAGATGCACCCAAAAGCTGAAGGCATCAACATCTTTCATCCCCCTCAGGCTTGTAAAGACCAGTAGCAGGCAGGTCCTTACCCACTCCTGAAAAGAAGACACCTGTAAAGTGAGTGCCTTCTTTTCAGGAGTGGGTAAGGCCCGACCCACTGCCCCTCACTACCATCATGGGGAGCAAAGTCAGGTGATGCCACCTCCATTGGACTTTGCTCCCTGCGGTTGTAGCCTTGTTTCCCCCATTGGGATCAGGCGCTCCAAAGCATACCTGCATTGCTGGGTTCGGCTTTGGGATGCCTGATCCAACCCTTCCTTTCCCCCACTGGGCATCACAGCGAAGGAAAGGAAGTGACTCAGAGAACAAATTGAATTCATTATCCGAGGTGCCACTGTATTGTCATTAGTGATATTAACATATTCAAGGATGACTTTGAGCAAGATCTTTTCAGTGTTCCTACTTCTTTGAGGACAGAAATGAATATTTGCGTAGGAATTATGCCTGAACAGAAAACAAAAAGACACTTCCCCTCAAATGAATTATTTCCAGAGATGATTTCCAATGATAAGACTGGTGATGTCATCCATCATGACTATTTTTGGAAATTAAATATCACCACTTCTCCCAAGATTCTCAAGGAACTGTTGGGATACTTGTTATCAGTGGAAAGCTAGAAGTTCCATGTGCTTGGAAGTAACTTCTGAAAGCATCACCAAAATGTTTCCAAATAAATAATGCAAAATGATATAACATGAGGATACAGGTTTATTTTTATCATACGGGTTAAAAAAATATGAAAAGCCACAAGTCCTGAACTTTCATTTGTATATTATATGACCTCCTGTTGCAGTCTCACAGGAGTCCACTGTGACAACTACTGTGCTAGGTAGGGATCTCACGAGTTATGGCTCTGTTTGAAGAAGATGGGTAGAATTTTTCCAACTTTAACAAAGGCATAGCTTTCAATGCAGGATTCTCTATTATTGCTGCACAATTATATGTTTTAATATAAGCAAAATTTGAAGTTGGAGTGGATTTCTTCCAAAATGAGGCATCTTGCAGGTATTACCACTCCATGACAGTGTAATTATTTTATTGTGCTCACAGAGTAAATCAACATGATATAAAGCAGTTATTAAAAAGGAGGCAAAAAAAAACTGAACTTTAGATTGGCACCAAATTGGCACGTTTATAACATATACTGTACTTTCCCCCCGCCAAATTTGGAGAAAGGATTTTGAGATACCATTTTCAAGAGAAAAATTGCTCCTCTCCTCATAAACTACCTTATAGGGGTCATTCATCCGTTCATTCGTTCGTTCATTTATTCATTCATTCATATTATATCCATCTAGTGCCAAAGCACTACTGTAGGTAACTAACAACGTTTAAAATACCACAATACCATGCTACCCACAAAGACAGAGAGAACCAAGAACCATTAAAACTCAGGATACTGACTATCATCACCAAGTAGTAAACAAGAACTTTGATTTCGGCAGAGAATTTACAGGGAGCCAATTCAGATGTGCCAGGGTTGGGGAGATGTGACCCTATTTTGTACTCCCCAAATGAACATGGCCGCTTCATTTTGCAGCTGCGAAAGTTTCCATATAGTGTTCATGGACATGACCCTCAAGAATGAACCGGAGCCAGAGTAACACAGAGCCTTCAAACGTGAAAGTGGGTTGAGGAGGATACTGTAGTTGACTGTATCGAAGGTTGCTGAAAAGATCCAGGAGGACCAACAAGGTCTAACTCCCCTGGTTGGCCTCCCTTAACAGGTCATTCTTCAACCTGTGAAATCCTGATTCAGCCTATATCTTTTTTAACATTGTGTTTATGAACATGGTTTAAAAACAGGTTGGGAATGGCTACTGTAGACAGGGATGCTGACATCGGTGTTGTCAACATTTAGACCGCCCTTTGCTATTAAACGTTGGGCAACCTTTTTCCTGCTGGCCATCATATTGTTCAGCAATAGCATTCCTTCTCTTTTAGAAAAAAAAAAGCAGTGAGGTCCAGATGAAGTCCAATTCATTTTAAAAGACATGTTCTTGAAATTCCCTCAATTACAGTATAAGTCCTGAACTAGATACTGTATTAGTAAAGCCTGTGGATCTCGTGTACCATACCTTCTGATGCTTATGTATTGTCTATACGTCTATGTTGGTTACACATAAATACGTACAAACATGGGCATGCACTCTACAGGCATTTGTTGATTTTTCATTACACTCAGCGGATATGTCATTTTCAGCTTTCAAAAAGAAGGCGGGGCTCTGCCTCTGTTTTGATTCAGAACCACTGCATTCCAAGACTGCTAGTTGGTGTGACCTTCTGTTTCCCAATGAAGTATGTTTTGATGTGATGATTTACCAGATACTCTACTGATGTTAGTGCACTGCAAGTTGCACGAAGGAAGGTCATCTGGTGCCTCACCAATACATCAATACATCATATAAAAACACTTTCTGAAATTCAAGTTGTGTCTAATGAGAGTGGCTTTGAATAAGATGTTGAAATAGAGGAATTAGAATAAATTTTCTTTTAGAAAATAACTACTAAAATGTAAATATTGCAAAATAATATGGATGATAGGCCACACATTCTGTCACTAAGTGTGAGAAGAAGAAAAATGGTTTTAAGTCTTTTCTTTCAAATGTATTATCGAAGCAAAATAAAATCTTGCTGAAATTGTAGATAGCAATGTAGGTTGTGGGGATGGAGTTATTGCCTACCAAAACCAAGATTACATTTTCCTATGAGAAGATCTGGTGCAAAATAATACGAGAAAGGGCTTTTCCTAATGGTCTAGTCTAGTGGGATGGTCTCCCTCTCTCTCCCTCTCCCCCCTCTCTCTCTCTCTCTCTCTCACACACACACACACACACAGAGAGAGAGAGAGAGAGAGAGAGAGAGAGAGAGAGAATGTTTTAGAGGCAAATTTCTTAAATATGCACTTAAACTAATGTGGGTATGCTAAATGCCCTTACTGAATGCAACTGTGTTAGATCAATGGAAGCGTAATTAAAAAAACCTATGCAAAAACCAACATTTTCAGTTTTCACTAACTTTATTTTTTTTAAAATGTCATACAATTAGAGGTGATCCTTAACTAATTTATGCTGACTTCATGCCAAGTTTGAATATATTTGTTGAAGATTTCCTGTAGCGTATATTTGGGGCTGTCAAAGAGGCTTTTATCCTGGAAAAAATTGTGCTGCTTTTAATTACAATTTTAAATAGCTCCATAACCATTGTGAACTCTGGGTTTACATCATTTTTATGATAGCCTCATAGTTCCTGGTTTATTGATTTTGTCATTTGTTTCATTACATTTAATGCAAACCTTTTGTACTGAGTTACTCTTTTCCCCGTGGACTGCTGGGAGTTGGGAGTCAACATGTAGTATCTTGGCCAGAACAGCGCGATGCGTATAATTTTACCATGGACTGAACCAATCATGAAGGGCAATAAATACTCTTCAGCCGGATGTTGTAGAAATATGCCAGTGTGACCTATTCACTTATATATACTAGGCGTGCAGGATATTCAGGCAGTATTTGTCTGTGCTCTGCAGCTTCGCCCCCACCCCCACCACAGAGCAGAAATGGTTCTCATCATATTTTATTATAACTCTATGACATGGATTTGGGAAATAAATTGCAAAGCAGTCATTAAGTGCTGGATCCTTTGAATGGAAATAACAAAGCTAATGTGGTGTAAAGATAGCTAGTTGAGATGTCAGAGATGATCTACGGATCAGCCAAAGGACAAGAGTGCCATTTCACTGTCTTTCCTCTTTTACATGGCTATGCATATATGCCAAGAGATACACCTGTCAAGACGGACACAGAGGACATGGAAACCGTGGGGCAGTTTTTGGATGTTGAGGGCACACAGAAAGCAGCTCTCCCCATTGCAGTATGTAATGGCTATGGTGCTTGGGACGGTACAGACCTTGGGTCTCTCAGGATTGGGAAAGGGAGAAAAATCTGAAGTGGCTACATCATGGGCAGCGAGATGTTTCTGTCTCTTTCTCATTAAAGCAGTCCTCAAGGTTGTCTCAAAGAATGTGAATAGTTGGTGATTCAAAGGAAACAAAGGGATGTACCTCCTCACATAGCACACAGTGAAACCAGGAAGCATTCGAAAAAGTCATGGATATCAATTGCTATAGTCAAGGTACCTTATATTTATAGGAGAAGAGGCAGTGTGGCATGAAATGCTGCTAGCTGAGGAACAGGAGCCGATAGCTGCTACTCAGCTCCAGAACTGCTTCTTGTGCTACAGTTGGAACCGAATGATGGACCAGACAGTCTGATTTCACAAGGGTCTTTTTATATTGTCACCTATATTTTTGTGGGGGTACTGTGTGGTTTTCTAGAATACAGTGAACCCTTGTATAACAAATGGTTTGTATAACATAAAATCTGTACAACATAAAAAATTCTGGAGATAAGGGAAATTTGCTTAACAGCATCGTCTATGGGGTGGATCCATACAACATAAAAATATTTGCAATTAGGGATTACTCTGTTTTCAATGCATTCCTATGGGAAATTTATATAATGGAAAATTTGCTTAACATAATTTCAATTTGAACGAATTAATTACATTATACAAGGTGCCACTGTACTTTTAATATCTGAAAGATAAACTCCAATGTGGGCCAGATCACATCACGAGATCTCCAAAGCTCTTTCTTAAAATCTGGGAGCAGTGAAAAGAAGGAGGCATTGTCCCATTTGCTTACTCTGGTTCCCCATCCTGCTGAAAATGTAGGGGGAAATCACACAAGTAAAGTACCTTCGTATGGGTTCCTCCCCACCCCTTCTGATATTATTAGGACTGCTGTGAAGTGACATCATGGAATTGCAGGGAATGTTGAACACACATACCCAAATGAGATATTTAAAAATTATTTTTTTCAGATTGTTTGGTCCACCTGTTTTTGAGATATTGCATTTCCAAATATTGCAAAAAAAAAAAAAAAGAGGCCAAAATTCACTCTCCACCATAAATTCAAATGTCATTTATTAAATACCTGTGATAGCTACAGACCTGGGACAGGTGCCATTTTAAAGCATATGAATGGGGCTTTCATTGTATATACAACATTGTGCAATTGTATATTTAAAAAATACACATTTAAATAAATATAAGATTTGAATTTTTGGAAAAACAGAATTTTTTAAAATTTTCAAAAAAAATCACACTTAAATATACATATCTTGTAGCCAGTCACTCCAAATTTCAGGATGGTATCTCAGTAGTATCATATAAAACTTAAATTTTCTTGTTGCCAGTGACAATGAATTAAATTGATTTAGCCCCCAAAACAGTGTTCTGTGCAACTATGGCCATGGACTTCCACAACATTACATAGCCCTATATAAATATCATTGAGTGAATGACTAGATAAATAAATGAAATACTAAAGGGAGAAAAGAAATTTGTTATCTCAGGGAACAATTCTGTGCTCCACATTTAATTTCCAACTTATCCCACATATTCAATTTGAAAGGAATGCAGGAGTCCATGCTGGGAAGATGCAGAATGTTCCCCTGAAGCTACCTTGAAAATTCCAATCTGCTATTCAGTATTCAAGAGCTGTTGGGTTGCAAATGAATGGCATGCTAAGCAGTATAGTTAAATTAAAAGCTTTACTTTGCTTGGTTAGTAGGAATAATTGTTAATATACAGTTTGCTTGGATAACGCCAGAAATCGGATATGAACATTCTTTAAAAAGCTGTCCTCTTTTAGAATCCAGTGACCAGTGCTGTATCTAGTCAGACCTGTGAGGATAATTGTATGTGGTCAAGAAAAAGACAAGTTCATGTGTGTACCCTTCCAAAACCCGAAGACCTCTTCCTATTAAAACCTTGAGAACTAGAGCTGACTTAATAGAATAGTCTTATGAAGATGCCCTTTGAAAAAAGACTGAGCTCTGTTAGAGTTCCTTTACTGTGAGTGGATACAGCCATGGTTTATTAAGCCTTCTAACATAAAGCAGAAAGAGGACTTGTCTAAGCAAACAACACTGAGTGGAAGCAAAGGGCATCATCCTTACTAGCACTGTCCACTTCCAACGGAGGTGCCACAGGAAGTAAATCTCAAGAACTGTCTCATCTAACTTTACAAACCAAAAGGACAGTAGAATTAGACGTTCGCAAGGTCCTTAATAGCTGTATCGAATTTTCTCAAATTTGTTCATTCTCTTTTCCTAATTTAAATCTTCATTTCTGGAAACGAAGCTCCAGTATCTGACACAAAGCTGTGTGTTTGAGGTTCAGTTCTTGAACAGCTATTCTGGTGCAAAACAATATCACACCATTTTGTGCGACAGCAACATATTCTGCAAAGCACACAAAGAGGATTTTGATTTCAACAGCATTAAATCAATTTGCCTTCTTCAGGTGATTCAGTTATTGATTCATAGAAGTGATACCATTTGTCCTGATTTCATATATAATACTGGCAGCCGCTTGATTGAATGACTTCCTGAACATTACATAAGACTCCAAACCTTACTGGATCAAATAAAAAGGAATATGTTTGATCTTGCAGCGGCTCTCATTTAAGAGTAGCTTGTGATTTTTATATTTGTGGTGGGAACCACATTGGAAACAAATTAATTCTGATGTAAATTTGTGAAGACAGCCTCCAGTGGCTCTTGACTAAATCCTCCAGAGGTACTGACATGTGAAATATAAAGGTTTGCATAATGTTGTTGCCAAGACCCATATAGCAAATATATAACAACAACTCCTATATGATTTGTATGGATTTGTTGGATAATGCCTCTTTAAAGAAAAAAAGTATTGCTGCTTTAACTGTTGTATGACCCAAAGTGATCCAGCAGACACACTAGGGAGAGTTTAATGTATTCTCAACGGCTTTCACAGCTGGGATCTGATAGCTGTTGTGAGTTTTTCGGGCTGTTTGGCTGTGTTCTGGAAGTTTTTCTGCCTTTTCTGTTGGAGCTGTGCTTGTGTTTGTGGATTTCAGTGGCTTCCCTTTGTAGTCTCACATAGCGATTGCTAGTGTTCTCCATTACCTCTGTGTCCTGGAAGAGGAAGACATGTCCAGTTTGTTTCATGATGCATTCAGCTACTGCTGATTTTTCTGTTTTTGTCCCTTTAGAATTCTTTAGATATCCTACTCAGCCATGAGCTAAGAATTGGGTAACCAGTAGTACTTAAGGTCTCTCTCTCTCTCTCTCTCTCTCTCTCCCCCTCTCTCTCTTACTCTTACTTTTTACTTTGTCCCCACCTATAAGTAATATTACGTAACATCTCAGTCTTCTATGCTCTGCATCTGCTACCATTAGTACTGCTTAGTTTTATGCCAGCCCAGGAAAGGATATTGTATGCAAAACTCCATGCCACGACTGTGAAATATTTCTGTTTTAATTGTCCTTCTTTTCTGTTGTTACCTACGGTCAAGTTGCCTCTGACGTATGGTGTCTGTAGGAATGAGAGAATTCCAAGAATTCCAAACTCTCCTGTCTTCAGCAGCCTTGCTTAGCTCTTGTAAATTCAAACCCGTGGCTTCCTTTAGAGAGTCAATCCATCTCATTTTGGTCTTCCTAGTTCCCTACTGCTTTCCACCCTACCCAGCATTATTTCCCCCCCACAGAACCTTGCCTTTTCATTATGCACCCAAAATAGAACAACCTCAACTTCGTCACTTTTGCCTCCTGAGATAATTCAAGCTTGATTGGATCTTGGAACTATTTGTTTATCTCTCGAGCAGTTAAGGATATCTACAAAGCCGTCCTCCTCAGCCATATTTTGAACAAATCATCCCCCCCCCCCGTCCGCTTTCTTTACCGTCCATGTTTCACGCTCATACATGGTGATCAGAACTACAAGACTGTGGATAAATCTTCATCTTGGTCTCCAGTGGCATTGATATTGGTCTATATATGAATGTTAAGAAAGCCATGATAATGAGCTAAAAAAACAAGCAATCCAAGCAATCCAGTTAAATGTCTAAAATGAAAAATAGCATGTGTGGACTTACTTAACTTTATTTATTTATTTATTTATTTATTTATTTATTTACCCGATTTTTTAGCCGCCCCACTACCAGAGGTCTCTGGGCGGCATACAACAAGTATTAAAAACTATAAAACAATAAAATTATTAAAACTATAAAATACAATACAATTAAAATAACATACAATACCAATTTTAAATTGTACAGCTCTGCTGCTCATGTGTCCATCTGAGTAATCTAATTAAAATGCTGGCCAAACAGGAAAGTCTTTGCCTGGCGCCGAAAAGCCAAAAGTGTTGGTGCCAAATTTATTCACGATCAAAGACCAAAACTCAGCATGTGTGAAAAAATATACGTAATTTCGAATTTGCCTTAATGAAGAGGGGATGCATGCAGTAGAAATCAGAATAGAGATGATGACTTAGAGTACTTTCCTTATGATGAAAAATGTAATATCCAATAAAACTGCATCCTTGGCTTTAGAAACATGCATTGTATGACACTATCTTAATCTTCCTGTGTGTCACTGAATCATGAATTTTAATTTAGGCTGTTTAAAAGAGAGGGAGGGAGGGAGGGAGGGAGGGAGGGAGGGAGAGAGAGAGAGAGAGAGAGAGAGAGAGAGAGAGAGAGAGAGAGAGAGAGAGAGAGAGAGAGAGAGAGAGAGAGAGAGATGTATCGGAAATGTGGATTGATAGGAATGCCTTGGATCAAAAAGATGGATTAATGAAGATTACTTAAATTGAATGAATCAAGTCCAAGAAATCATAAAACTCAAAAAAATTCAGAAGGGTAGAATATTCAATTTGTGTAATGAGAAACAAATTGTTCAGATTGTTACAGCTAATCATTCAAAATAAAATGAATTGAAGAATTGTACGATTCCCTCCTCCCCCAAAAAGAGACTGGTTTGGATTATGCTCAAAATTCTACAAGGGAGGCTTCAGCAGTATGTGGACAGAGAACTCCCAGAACATTACTGCTTAGAGCTGGGATAGCCAGAATCAATAAATCCATGATTACAGCCATCCTGCAGGACAGGAATAAGCAGTCACTCTAAATAAAAACATATGAGTCCATGTGTGTGCATGTGTGGATGAGCGCACGCACGTGCACACACACACACACACACACACACACACACACACACACACACACACACACACACACACAGAGCATTCTTAATACAAAACCTTTTAAAGGACAGTATCATCTGGAATCCTGAAAAACTTCATCTGTGCATTCTTCTGGTTGTTTAAAATATATAAATAAAGGTATAATCAAAAGAAAGCATTGTTTATTAATTATTAGAAAGAATACTATTCTTTCTATATGTGGGAAAATCTGAAACCTCCATTAAAAGTAGCTTATGATAGAAATGGGTGGGGTAGTCTGTTTCTAGGCAATGGTATTTTTGTGAATGTCCTGTATTAACTTTGTTGCAACCCTTCCCCTTTTCTGCATTTTTAAAAGAGTATGAAAGTCTATAGATTTCACATATATTTTCCCCACAGTATGCATTTTGGTTACATAAAATTCCTAAAATGTGCATTTTGGGAATCTTTTTGAGTTGCACTGGAAAGCATACATTTCAAAGGAATATTGTACCCCACCCTACACAACTGGAATTAACTGTGTTCACCTGAAGGGCAGATTGAGCAGAATTCTGTAGCAACTCTGGATATTAGCACTGCAGGTCCTGCCCTACAGATCTTGTGCTGTGATTGTTTTATAGAGCATCATATAAGGATGTGGTGTTTTAGAGAGTCAATCAGTAAAATTCAGATCCTTGTTCCTAATGGACTTAGGATGCATGCTGTGCAGAAAACACAGGCTCAAAAGTGACTAGTGGGGGATATGTAACCTGCATGGTTTTATTTCCAAGGCTAAAATATGGGCATATGCTCGTAGCATTTTCCAAAATGTCTAAATGAATATTTCTTCCTCTCCTGATATTTTTTCTCTCTACCCCCACCGGGCAGTAGAGAACAACAGATGGTTATCAGTCAAGAGTGACTAGGGAAAGCATAAAACCTTCACCAATTGCTATGGAGATAGCCATTTATGCGTTTGGTATGCAGTGTTCATTACATTAGCAACTGGGCACAGTAAAAGGAGGAAGTTGTAAAAAAAACCCCAACAACTCTGAAATTGAAATGTGGCACAGAAAAGGAAGGCGGCAGCAGGATTCAGATTTTAAGACGGCCATTAAATTTGGATCCGTATTGCTAGTACTATTTATTCCTAATGTAATCTGAGGCCGTTCTCCAAATAAATGAGAGACATTAATGCCCAGCTTGTCAGTGTGTGTGCATTAGGCAGACTTGCATGGATTCTTATGA
This sequence comes from Phrynocephalus guinanensis, assembly GCA_037367245.1. NCBI lineage: Eukaryota > Metazoa > Chordata > Lepidosauria > Squamata > Agamidae > Phrynocephalus > Phrynocephalus guinanensis. The sequence goes on from CM074734.1 coordinate 90,199,676, forward strand.
ATTCCTTAATTCTTGCTAGACCTAGAATCACCCTTGTAGCCATCGGAATCTAAAAAAATCTTATTGTGGTAGAAACAGGTGAGGCTCAAGCGGGAAGAAGACCATACTGTGGTACAGGTTGGCGGCCACATATCAGAAGAGATGGGAGACAAGCAGTCTGCTACTGCTATTCTCACAATGAGGTGCTCGGTCTAAGGTGTACTCGGGAAGGAAATGTTTTATAGGGCCAGCGATGCCTTGACTTGTGCAGCCACTTTAGGGAGGCAGCTGAAAGTACTTGGACCTTGACTTCACCCTATGCACCGTAAAAAGACCAAAGCACGGGTGGTGTAGGATGGCAACTGGTTATTGAACATCCCAGTTTGAGACTTCTGTTGGCACCTGGGAACTGTAATACTTACTGCTAGTCCTGTGAGAAGGGAACAGAGTGCCTTGCTTTGACCTCTATACTGTACTCTTTTTGTCTCCATTGTAGGATTATTTATCAATGCTTAGCTTACAGGGATTTTGTTTTCAGATACAGTGGGCCCTTGTATAACAAATGGTTTGTATAACATAAAATTTGTACAACATAAAAAATTCCGGAGATAGGGGAAATTTGCTTAACATAATTGCCTATGGGGAGAATCCGTAAAACATAAAAATGAGATCACTCTGTTTTCAATGCATTCCTATGAGAAATTTTTATAAAGGAAATTTTGCTTAACATAACTTCATTTAATTAATTCCTTTATACCAGGTACCACTGTATAACTATTAGAGATTGTCATTTAGCTTGTCAATTCATTTATTTTGCATATTAATATTTTACACCTCCAAGGCATTCGAGGTCATTTTTACTCCATTTTCTTCAAGGCAAGGGTAGGATGTAGGAGAGGAGGAGAGGAGGAGAGGTCACGTTGTCTGAGCATGCAGCTATGGCTTAAAGTCAGCCTTTCTGAAGGCACAGATCCAGCTGCGATGTTATACTTACAGTCAGCTGAAATAAAAGAGCTTCAGAAGAAGCTCGATAAATCTGACCAGAGTGCTGGAATCCGGCTACCAATTTTTCTGCTGTATTCAGACAGATGTCTTCAGGAAATCTGACAGGGCTTCAAGGCAATAAAAATAAAATAATTATATAGACTCCATTGTCTCCCCTGCTCTGACTGTGTTCTACTAAATGTTTGTCTGCCAATGAGAAGGATTGAATGAAGACGCTGTTACCAAGGCTTAGAAACATTAGCCTCCTTGTAAGGTCGATAGATTCTAACTACTGACATTTTCAAATTTAGAAGAAGATGCAAGATAGAGGGAGAATGACATCATTCTGCAAGAGAAATGTATTTTGTCAAGACATAAGCCAGCATCTTACTGTACCCAATAGTGGTTTTTATATATTCAGTAACATCTCTTAGACATGTTTCGTGTTAGAGCAGCCCTATATGCTACTTGTCTACATTTAACTCTTAGCTGAATATATTCTCATGATCTGCATTGACCTTGTGATCAGAATTAACTGGAGTAGAAAACTTCATTTAAATATAATATAAGGTTATTCCATTCAAAGATTCTAATTCTGTTATTTAGCACTATTGTTATTTAGCATTCCAATGTTTTAATCTTGACTTATTTTATACTTATATAGCTACAGAAGGAGCACATTAGATGGATTAAATCTACTTCATTAGATGGGATGAGGAGAGATGGTGACCACAAAGACCATGTCTTGTATTTTTTTTTAAAGGGAGGGGATTAATAGTAAACTTTTCCTGTATGTATTTAAGAAGTTGTGTATGGTTTTTATAAATAATGTCAAAGTTAAGGAGGCAAATTAGATCTCATCTTTAAACAAAAAAAATACATTTTTTCTCTCTGAAATACAATTGTTACCTTTTTGTAGCCTTGATTATTACTAAATTTCCACAGGGGAAAAGGTGGCATCTATTGACTTTATGCATATTGTGTAGTTATCAGTATGAAGTTAAGATCAGAGATGTAAAACTTAGCTTGTCTGTTTGGATGAACAGCGAAACATTTCTATCTCTCAAAAAAGAAGTCCAGTAGCCATGACTCAACTCCCAGTTAAACGAACCTGGATGACTGAGAATCTTCACAAACTTAGCTTGTCTCATTTTTCCGTGAGATGATAAGGAATAGTAGCATACTCCCCCTCCTTCCCTGTTGAGGATGGCAGGGAATTTTGTTGGGGCTCTTGATAGCTGTCACATTGGTGAAAGGATGCTTTGCACAGAAGTATCAAAATTCCACCACCACCCCGGCAAAAGTGTGCTTGTGCAAAAATTGCTTGGTTGTGTCATTGAACTCTGCAATTGCTAAATGGTGTAAAACTAGCATCACTGCTACTTTATTGAAGAATTTGTATCATTGGATGGGTTGTTTAGAAAGCTTAGAAAAGTAAAAATTGGAGTTTTCTTCTACATTTGAAGTAAAAGTACAACAGGAATTAGGAACGTGCAGCTAGGAATCAAACTGTGGTATTGCCATGCACATTTCCACTCAGCAGCTATACTCTTTGCTCTTGACAGAATAACTGAAATATCAAGTATCATCTAAGTTCAGTTTTGCATGTCTCAAGGCAAATTCTCAAAAGTACATCATATAAAGTTTGAAAATTGAACTACAGCTTCAAAGGTTAATGATCACTTTTCACCTACTCTGAAGCATGTTTGTTTTGAAAGAAACATCTTTGATTTTAATTGACATGATTTTCAAGTTAGTGCTTGACCGTGTCTAGAAATTTGTTGAGTACATTGATATTTACACACAGGCAGGTATGGTAGAGCTAGCTATAGCTCAGTGCATGAGGTATCCATCTGTAAAGGTAGAGGGTGGGAATTTGATTCCTCAACATAGGGGCCCAGACAGGCAGGGTGCTCCCAAAAGAAGGAGGTAGGTGTAGATTGCCCAGTACCTAGAACAACTTGGGAATCATTGCTGTAAGAATTGACTTCATGAAATACATTTAATGGATTAGGTCTACTACTACTCCTGTTAATATTAGACTAATTAATATTAATGTTGCAATCTGGATAACTTTCCTTGAAATAAGAAGTATTTAATTCTTCAAAATATAAAGAGTATAAAGGTATACTAGGGTAAATAGTAGTGATGAACAATAACAAAAGTACTCATTGCTGTAAAATTTGGGGGGGGAGGTCTTAAAGTGGCCAAATTAAAATGGGAAAGAGACACACTAGGAAGAAGATTGCACATGTACACTTATTCGAGAGATGAAGAATATTTACTCAGTTCCTTCTTTCTGTTGACACATTGAGATATCTCAAGGAAATGAAGAATTCCAAGCTTCCTTACCTCCAAAGCTAAAGTGGAAAAGCTACTTTTAAAAAAAATTAAAATCTTTGGAACAATAGGGGTTGCTAACCCAATCTTTCTTAAGAAGGGGTGTGCCTAAGACCCCCTCATGGCTAATTGACCGGGTCTCTATCCGAGGAACTCTCTGATTCAAAGCCCTGTAGCCGTGGCACCCTGCATACTTCTGTTTTCCTAGAAGCACCTAGCCGGTTAGTGAGGCAGATTTACCACCAAAAACAGCGATGGAAGTGTGCATCAGCTTCTGGAGCATATTCGGGGAATGTTTCACAGCATACAGAATGGGCCAAAGAATATTGCAGCATCACCAGAATTCCCTTTATGTAGCAATGGATGTAGCACAAAGAGCACATTCTGTACATATCTGGGAGTTGAGTCATGGCTACTGGACTTCTTTTTTTGAGAGATAGAAACGTTTCGCTGTTCATCCAAACAGCTTCATCGGTCTGAATACAGCTAGTGCAAGAGACCTTCTTATAGTCAGCTTGACCTCTTGTCCCCTGGTCTGATTGGCTCATAAGATGAACAAAGCCTGAATAGGCTCGTTAGGGAGACATTAGTGTCCATGGCCTTAAGGTAAACAATGGCCTAAGGTGCTGAAACCCATCAAGAATGGGTCGTTAGCTGTGGCCTGGTGGTGAAGGCTCCTTGATTTGCCTGGGTACTTTGGAAAGTACAGCCTGATAAGTAGCAGATAGACTATGCCGGAGCCCACCACCTCTGTTGAGGGAGGGATTTTCAATGCTAACATGAATGGCTTCCCTTACTCCTCTCTCAAACCACCTCTCTTCTTTGTCTAATATGTGTACATCCTCATCTTTGAAAGAGTGGCCTTTTTCCTTCAAATGGAGGTGTACTGCTGATTGTGGTCCTGAGCTGTTACCTCTCCTATGTTGGGCCATTCTTCTGTTTAATGGCTGTTTAGTTTCTCCAATGTAGAGGTCTGAACCCTCTCCAATGTAGAGGTCTGAACACTCCTTTAGGATCCGATACCAAACCATAAAAGGAGCAATATAGTATATGCAGTCAAATGCAGTGAAGAGTGTTCAGACCTCTACATTGGAGAAACTAAACAGCCATTAAACAGAAGAATGGCCCAACATAGGAGAGGTAACAGCTCAGGACCACAATCAGCAGTACACCCCCATTTGAAGGAAAAAGGCCACTCTTTCAAAGATGAGGATGTACACATATTAGACAAAGAAGAGAGGTGGTTTGAGAGAGGAGTAAGGGAAGCCATTCATGTTAGCATTGAAAATCCCTCCCTCAACAGAGGTGGTGGGCTCCGGCATAGTCTATCTGCTACTTATCAGGCTGTACTTTCCAAAGTACCCAGGCAAATCAAGGAGCCTTCACCACCAGGCCACAGCTAACGACCCATTCTTGATGGGTTTCAGCACCTTAGGCCATTGTTTACCTTAAGGCCATGGACACTAATGTCTCCCTAACGAGCCTATTCAGGCTTTGTTCATCTTATGAGCCAATCAGACCAGGGGACAAGAGGTCAAGCTGACTATAAGAAGGTCTCTTGCACTAGCTGTATTCAGACCGATGAAGCTGTTTGGATGAACAGCGAAACGTTTCTATCTCTCAAAAAAAGACGTCCAGTAGCCATGACTCAACTCCCAGTTAAACGAACCTGGATGACTGAGAATCTTCACAGACATTCTGTACATATGTTTCCTCAGAATAATGTCAATGAGCTCTGTTCTGTGGTAGTTTAGTCTGCATCCCCACTCCCTATTTTCTGTGTTTTCTGTGTTTCATGAAAGTAAGAAATGTTGTTCTGACATTTTACTCTCTTTCTTTCTTTCTTTGAGTTTTCTACTTGTTAGTGTTATCTAGCAGCTAATTGCCTGTCACAGAAGGCTTTGTTCTCTGGGGAACAATGACACCAGTGTAGATATTTTATCTATGCAATGTAAAACATCTCTTTCCTATGTTTCTGCTCATTGCCAGGAAGGCAAGAAGTGTTCCAACCTAGGTTACAATAGCAGGTTGAAATGTTGTATAAACTACAGAATGGGAAACAAACAAACAACAATTATGTAGGAAAGTAGCTAATTTCTGTTTCAAAAACATACACAGAGTATGTAGCTCTACAGCCATATTTTCTGGGTTTTCTTTATCTGGGGACAAACCTGTTGTAAATTCATAGCAAGATAAGAAACTGAAATAAAGTTCAGCATTCATAATATTTAACATCTCTATCTTTACTTAGAAAATAAATATGTACATTGTAAACTTCCTATTAAAACATTTTATTGCATGGGAAAATATAAAAAAGTTCTGCTTTTCTGGAGGCCACTGCAGTAGTAATTAATGACCAAATTCTTTGAAATGTTACCCTGAAGAAAGAAGAAATTATAAACTTGACTTAAAGTAGCCTTTTCCTAAACTAAAAAACTTATTATCCCCTACCAACGTTATCCTGAATGACATTCCAGATGGAGGGAAAATGTCTAAGAATTATAACTCAGAACATTTATGTTTTTAATATATAATGCTTACCATTCTAAACAACCATGAAGATTAAAATCTTTCCGGCATCCTTCAAATTTTTCATGGAGATGGACTTTTAATTTTTAATCTAGTTTGTTTCTGAAGTAGATTTTAATCTGATGTGTGCAATGTTCATCCTTTCTTATTGGTGTGGTTTAATCATTCTAATTTTTAATATATGGGCTTTTATGCTTCAATTATAGCACTATTTTTGTAATTAAATCAGAATTTTGAAATAATGTTACAAATAGCAACAGCAATAACATATTACTTTTTACACAATTACAGAAAAATAGTATTCATTTTGAAATTATGGACTAAGCCACCTTAAGAAAATCGGCACATGCAAGAACAATCAGGTGGGGTTGGTTAAAATGGACTGAAAGGACTGAAAATATAATTAATAATATATACATTATAGCCAGTCAATAAAGTGACATTTCATAATATTAATGGCAATAGTAACAAGCGATTTCATATGTGTCAATGCAGGTATGTGTTCAGTAAGTTATAACAATAACAGGTTCCTTTTTAACATAAAATTTCCAAGCTCTAATTTAATGTTTAGTTTCCTCAACCAGTACTTTTAGTAGAAAGGCTAGGTAGATATTTAAGTGAAAGATGACTAAATAAAATGACAAACAAAGAACCATAGGGAACAAGGTAAAAGCCATCATTACTAGAATGGGCAGATTTTAGAGAATGGCCACTAAAAGTGGCAAAAGTGCAAACCATGTCAGGGTGCCCACCAGCCAGTCTAGATGTCCTTCTGCAGTTATGTATCCTTTCCTCAACACAGGGCCATGGGAAGCATAGAGGCTGACTCTGTAATGGTTCATTTAAACAGTTTGACTGTAGCTCTCCAGGGTTTCAGACGGGTCATTCCCAGCCCTGTCTGGAGATATCTGGATTGGCGGCGGGACCTTCTGCTTAAGAAGCATCTGTTCTTGCCACTAACTCGCATTCAGATTTCTAGGACCACTGAATATCATGCTCTTCTCATTGGACTTCTCCCTGCCACCCATCCCCCCCAAAAAATTCTTACTTTTGCAAACCCTGACATTTCTTTTACCTGCTGTTTTTTTTCCCTCTTTGGTGTGGTTTCCTACCTAGGAATCCATTTCAGGGAACGGGAAGTGTAGGATGTTGCATGAGAGAAAAGCAATGAGATCTTATCCTTCCATTGAGGGCTACAAGCAGCCACATATTCTTGTGGCCTGGTTCTTTAAATATCGACTACAGCTCAGAATATGGCAGATGTTCCCCATAAATTACATAAGACTGGTGGAGATGTTGCTAGTATGAATAAGCATGCTATTTTACATAAGAATGGGTGAATGTCACATTTGGGTCCAGACAATTCTTTATGCTGGCTGTCCATGAGCGGTAGTTGGCTGTGCATGAGCTGTACTGCTACCAGACCACCAAGAATCACGGCTTATCTTCAGCTTTTCTAAAAATGTGTAATGTGTTACATATAGGACCACGCAAGGTACCGTAATTTGTTTGTCTGTTTAAAGTATTTATCTTGATACATTCTTTAACATTAATACTGATCTTGCCTCATTCCTGAAAATGTGTGTTATCATATTTAGGTAACAAAGCGATAAATATTAGAAGAGAGGTTAAAGTAATGATAAACCATATTTTTGTGTGCTTGGTTGTGAGTTTTCAAGCTAATAGTACCACATGATTAGCTGTTCGGAATTCACTCATTGTGTGCATGAAGAGAGTAGAAAGGATGTGTTTCCTTTCATAAAAAGTGAATTTCTAGGATCTATTATATTTTTTCCATATTCCAATCAAAACTACCAAAGTGTTGTGTTGCAGTTGCAGTTGTTCTGCTTTCTTTTATGGTTTCATTAATAGAGAGAGGATTTTGCAATTCCAGTTTTTTATCTGATAAAATATGTGAAAACAAGATAATGTAGAAAAGTGTGAAAGCTTTCCATATCTGGCAAACATCTATGCCTTCTCTATTCTCATAGATTATTGAGATGAATATTATTTTATTCGGATTTCCGATAGGTGTTAAAATCGCAGGTGTTACTTGTGTTACTTGACAACGTATTGTAACTTGATGTCTTCGGACAGAACTCTTCCACATCTGACAGTGACCCTTTTCTTTACATACTAATATTTACACGCATATGGAATCCATTGTTTCGGAGTTCAGTGTGGTGTTGCTATCAAGTGGAAAAATCAAGAGAATGGACATTTAGTGTTCAAAGATTCTGAATAATTTGAATGATTAGTAAATGAAAGTGTTGGGGAGATGTGCAGTCAGACTAATACAGAAAGGAGTAAACCACTTGCAAAGGGGAAGTTAAATGGGATGTAGTAGCATTTAGCCATCCCTGAAACATGCTGTTATGCTATACTTCCAGTTCAGAGGTATATAGTGCTTTTGACTGTGGCTCCAGTGCTTTTGACTGTGGCTCCTACAGTGCCTTTCCAGCAGAGACTAGAGGCACCTACAGTCACTTCTCCAGTTAGTTAAGGCTAGTGGAATGAATGGAAGTTATAAACTAACAAGATCTTGGTCACTGTTGTTAGTCCGTTCTAGTTTAACATTGTGTTTCTAGAAGTTGCCATCCAAATAAAGTGTAATTTGTTTTATTTGTTTGTTTATATGCTGGCTTTCTCCCCAGAGAATATTCAAGGTGCCTTACAGTCACTGAAAATCATACAGTAATCCCTGTTTCAAACACTACCAAGAGCTCATTAAAAACAATAAAATATATAAATATTTTAAAAACACATTTAAAGTCATTTTTAAAAGTTGTGCAAACATTGTAAAAATAGTTGTGAGTTTTTCAGGCTGTGTTCTGGAAGTTTTTCTTCTTGATGTTTCACCAGACTCTGTGGCTGGTATCTTCAGAGGGCAAGGAGCTCAGGGAACTAAGACTTCTCTCTGTGCTCTTGGCTATACAGTGAGTGAGACTGGGGTTTTTAAAGCTGTGGGAAAGAGGAAACTTGTCCTGTGCAGGAAAATAGGTTTCGCCAGAGCTTCCAGAACATGACCAAACAGCCTGAAAAACTCACAATCCCAGTCATGAAAGCCTTTAAGAATACATTGTAAAAATAGATCAGAATCAGAATCCTTTTAATTGGCCAAGTGTGGTTGGACACCCCCAGAATTTGTTTTGGTAAAAAATGCTCTCCAGATATAAAAGGAAACATAAGAATCATATATTCAACAATAAAAACACAGTACAACAATACAATATAACCTATTATTTAAAAAGGAAGAAAAGAAGTAAAAATTAATTATTCAACAGTTTGATAGCACTTGGAAAGAAACTATCTTTATATCTAGTTGTCCTAGTATGCAATGCCCTAAAACGTCACCCTGAGGGTAACAATTGAAACAGATCATGTCCAGGATGTGTGGAATCTGTATATATTTTCATTGCCCTCTTTTTAGCTCATGTGGTATACAGTTCCACAATAGATGGCAAATTAGTAACAATTTTTTTTACAGTTCCAATTATCCTTTGAAGTCTATATCTGTCCTGCTTAGTCGCAGAACTAGACCAGACAGTTATAGAGGAACAGATGATAGATTCAATAACACCTCTATAGAATTGAATCAACAGTTCTTTTGGCAGTCTGAACTTCCTAAATTGATGCAGAAAAATACATTCTTTGTTGTGCTTTCTTAATATTACTTTTAATATTAGATGACCATTTTAAATCTTGAGTATCTTTTAAAAAGAAAGAAAGAAAAACAACCCATTATTGCCTAAAATGTAGTTATTTACACCCTGACAGAAAGACATGAGGTAGGGACCAATAGCTTCTTGGGGCAGTGCATTTCAAAGCTTAGAAAGCTTTTCTCATCTACTCACCAAATAAACCTATGAGAGTGGTGGAACTAAAAGAAAGGCCTCCCCAGAAATCTTAAAATTGAAGGAGACTCGTCTGGGGTGACATGTTCTTCAGACAGCCTGAATGCCAGCCAAATAGGACTTTTTTGCATAAGAACTGGCACGTTAAATTGGGACTGGAAGCATACTGGTTGCCAATCAAACTGTTGTAATAGACCAGTGTTGGCGAACCTATGGCACTCAGAGCCCTTTCTGTGGGCACCCAACATCGCCCCTTCACAGCCACCTGTATTCAGGTTAAATTGCTGTAGGGGCACTTTGCGAATAATTAGTGGGTTTTGAATCGCAGTTTGGGCACTCGGTCTCTAAAAGGTTTGCCATCAGTGTAATAGACAGTAACATACCCCCTATGACCAATACCAGACAGCAGTCTGGCTGCACCATTTTGAACCAGCTGAGGTTTTTGAACACTCTTAAAAGGCAGCTTCAACATGAGTAAGTCCACTTTATTTGGACGGCAACTTCTGAGCTGAGCTCCTGAGCTACTCCTGATCAGCTGGCTTCAGAGTGCACATTGATACAAGATGTGGTGACTGTAGCACCATGGATGGGACCAGCTGCGTAAGGTCAAAAAGGAACTGTTGTGCAACAATGTGACCTGGTAGTTAGCAATAGTAGCTTTATATCCAGGGAGCCTGGCACCGAGGCTATCCAGGTTATTTGAATAGGGCAACCCGGGGAAACTAATACTATACAGTGTTATACTTATTTCACCCATGAAGTCATTGGTGCCTCTCAATTCTGTATCTTCCTCTGTTCTCTATAGTTGTAATGACTGCACCCTACTCTTCTTCAGTACTTTGCCTCCTTTGAAAACACATGGCTCCTCAAAGGATGGAGACCTCAGTATGGCAAACATGTCAGGTATGAACAGAATGGATTAAACAACTCCCCATTTCCCACTCTTAAGTATGATGTCTGGGGCATCTCCTGGCAACCCCTCACTTTGGAAGCAGTTTGTCACCCGCCCCACTCACAGGGGTGGACATACCCTGGACCTGGTGTTTGCCTCCTCATCTGCGGGCTTTGATCTGGGGGTTGGGAATTTGTGTTCCCAGCCTGTGTATTGGTCAGATCATTTTTGCTAACCTTTTCCCTGTCTGCGGCTGCCCCACCCCATGTGGAGCCTGGCCCGACCCTCTGGGCCTACCTCCAAAGGCTTCTGGACCCTGTGCGGTTTTCAGAGGCCTTGGGGGGGTGGTGTTCTGGACAGTCTAGCTGATGATCCAGTCAACTCCCTGGTGGACAGGTGTGATGAGGATGTCACCAGGGTTGCTGACTGGATCACCCCCAAGCACCTCATCCATTGCTGAGCCCGCTCCTCCCCGTGGTTCACGACAGAGTTGTGGGTGATGAAGCAAGCACATAGGAGGCTTGAGAGCAGATGGAGGAAGGATCGGATGGTATTTATTTATTTATTATTTATTTATTTGTTGTATTTCTATACCGCCCATGTTCCGGATGGAACTCTGGGTGGTATACAATTAAAATAAAACCAACAGTATATAACAAAAAAAAAAGAAGAGAGCAAGAGAGACTGGTGAAATAAGGAGGGGGAAGCCCTCCACAAGAGGCGACGTGGGCGGCAAGAAAAGAAAAAAAAACTAAGTAAAAAGGTCGCCATATGCCTCTTTAAAAAGGAAGGCCTTTGGGGCCTCTGAATCAGGTTGTGGTTTGTGTGTTGACCAGACGCTATGTCAGAATGATCAGGGATGCTAAAATATCATTTGCCTTCCTGAGAATTGGTAAGGCCTCGAATTGCCAGGCGAAATTGTTATTGGTGGCTCAAAACCTCACCTATCCTGGTCCGCCAGGGCCTCCTCCTAGTGATTTCACTAGTAGTGAGTCATTCACATCCATTTTAAAATCCAAAATAGAGGCCATCCGTTCTGATCTAGACTCCAGTTGCACTGATCTGCCCACGAGCATGGCCGGTGCCATGCCCCCTCGGTCTCCACAGTTTGTTGAGTTTGGGCCTGTTACTCCAGCTGAGGCCTCCAGGGCACTGGCACACTGCAGATCGGCGGCCTCTCCATTCGACTTCTGTCCATCTAGGCAGATTAAGATCGCTGGAGGGAGCATGCCGGAATGGGCTTCATTGATTGCTACTGCCTCCTTCCGGGACGGGATTTTTCCCTGTCAGCTGAAGGAGATCGTGGTTAAGCCCATTCTTAAAAGACCTGGCTTGGCTGTAGCTGATACAGTGGACCCTTGTTTAACGTACAGCTCGTATAACGGAAAATCTGTACAACGGAAAAATTTCCACCACCCCTCCTCCTCCCCCTCTCTCTCCAACATGGCTGCAGGCAGTCTCTGGGGCTCTTTACAGAGCCCGTGCCTCTCTCTGGCTGCTGCTGCTGCTGTTGCTCAGTCCTGCAGGCGGTTTCGCTTTCCCTCTGAGCAGCAGAAGCAGAAGCGCCTCTGCCGTCCCTTCGTCCTCTCCCCGCCCCTCATTCATGAGTTGGAGCCTCCGCTCCCTCCGCAGGCTTCAAGTCGCACGTTCCTCTTCCTTGCTGGTTTCCAGAGCCCCGGCGCGACGCTCAGGCCAGGCGCTCTGTGTGTGTGTGTGTGTGTGTGTGTGTGTGTGTGTGTGTGTGTGTGTGTGTGTGTGTGTGTAAGGAGGGGCCAGTCTCTCTCTCTCTCTCTCTCTCTCTCTCTCTCTCTCTCTCTCTCTCTCTCTCTCTCTCTCTCTCTGTGTGTGTGTGTGTGTGTGTGTGTGTAGGGAAGGAGGAGACGCTCGACCTGCTTCCTGGCTGCTGTGCAACACCTCCCTGTGCTGCTTGTGCAGTGGTATGAGTCAGAACATTTGGATGCCTTTCTTACATCCTCCTCCTCCTCCTCCTCCTCTCTCGAGACCTAAGGAATTAACCCTTGTGCTGCTGCATTCCGCCCGAAATCAGTGTGTGTGGGTGGGTGCCTGTTTGCATTTTTGCATTTCTGTTCCCCCAAATTATACATGTACTGTAGTTTGTGTCATTTTTCTCTGCATTGGAACGGATTACTCCATTTTCAATGCATTCCTATGGGAAATTGCAATTTGTTTAAAGGAAAATTTAACATAATTTCGTTTGGAACGAATTAATTCCTTTATACAAGGTACCACTGTATGTCTAATTATTGTCCTATAGCCAATGTTCTCTTCCTGAGCAAGGTGGTGGCGAGAGTTGCTGCCGTGCAGCTCCAGTCATTCCTGGAGGAGAAACTCATCCTGGATCCTTTCTAGTCTGGGTTTAGGCCACATCATGGGACTGAGACTGTTTTGGTCACATTGCATGATGACCTGTTGAGGGGGGCTGAGAGGGGTTGTGCTACCTTGTTCGTCCTTCTTGATCTGTCAGCAGCCTTCAATACTGTCAACCATAGTATCTTCCTGGGCAGGTGGGGATCGGGGGTCCAGCCTTGAACTGGCTTCAGTCCTTCCTCGAGGGCCGAGCCCAGCAAGTGAGCCTGGAGGGAGAATTGTTGTCCCCCTGGACACTCTCTTGTGGGGTGCCTCAGGGGTCAGCTATCTCCCCCATGCTTTTAAACATCTATATGAGGCTGCTGGCTTAGGTCATCTGGAGTTATGGAGCCTTCTGTCATCAGTACACTGATGACACACAGCTCTCTCTCTCTCTCCTTTCCCACTTCTGCAATGGCAGTTCAGACCCTTGATTGCTGCCTGATCATGGTTCTGGAGTGGACCAGTACTAACAGGCTTAAGCTCAGCCATGAGAAGACTGAGGTTCTGTTCTTCGGGGGGGGGGGCGGATGGGTACAGTGGACCTCTTCCCAGTCTGGGTGGGTCCACCCAGCTGGCTAAAAAGTCTGGCCATTGTCCTGGATCTGGAACTGTCCCTGGAATCCCAGGTGGCAGCAGTGACCAGGTCGGCCTTTAAACAGCTTAGGCTTATCACCGAACTCCCTGAGGGTGGTTGTGCAGGTGCTGGTCATGTTGAGGATAGATTATTGCAACACTTTTTACATGGGGCTTCCCTTGAACTTTGATGAGTGACTGCAGTGAGTGCAGAATGCGGAGGCCAGATTGGTGGTTGGTGTGGGCAGGTTTAACTGCATCATGCCAATTTTGGCTTGCCTGCACTGGCTGCCCATTGCCTCCTGAATTAGGTTCAAGGTGTTGGTTTTGGTTTACAAAACCCTCCATGGCTTTGGTCCTGAATATCTGGCAGAGCATATCACCCAAAGGTCAGAGCTGGCCAGACCCACCAGACCGTCATTGGCCTACTCACTTTGGATGGCCATCCCCAGGGAGACCCATAAGGTTGCAACTCGCAGTCGGGCCTTCTCAGTGGTTGGCCCATCCATGTAGAATAAACTGCCCACCAAGATGTGCCTGGCTTCTTCCCTGACAGCCTTTAAGCAATTATTGAAAATGTGGCTGTTTAAAGAAGCTTATGGTGATCACTAATGTCTGTTTGTGCCCCTTGTGATTCATTTGTTTTCTGTTAGTATTTGTTTGTGCCTCTTACTGGATTTGTTTCCTTTTTTTCCTTTTGGTATGTTTCCTTTTGATTTGTATTGGGGTGTTTTTAATTGTTGTTCATTTTGCTTTTACACCACCCACAGGTCCCTTGGGAAAATTGGTGTGGTATATAAACCAATAAATAAATAAATAAATAAATAAATAAATAAATAAATAAATAAATAAATAAATAAACAAACAAACTCTGTGCCCATAACAAATTCCTGCTTTGTGCATTCCACTCCAAAATACAAGGCAGAAGTCAAAGGAGGGAAGGAAGAGAGAAGCAAGCTAGCCTGTAAAGCAACTGTCTCACATTCCAGCAGTGGGGAGAATCTAATCATACAGAGAGGTGGAGGTCCAGCAGATTGTGCAGGGAAAATGGATGTAAACAGCAGCAGATATATCCTGCCTGTGCAAATGACCCAAGTGACTACTATTCCATTCCTCTTGGAAATGCGGACACTGTAGTAGTTGGAATACCAGACTTTAAAAAGGAAGATTTCACCTTGAGTCCCTACTCAGCTGTGCTTGGGTGATTTGTTGTCCAGTTACTCCTTTAAAATATAACCCATTGCAGAAGATAAAAGCAAGAAAAGGGATCTTGCCAGAACATCCTGAGATAATACGCAATAACTGATGTATTTGTCAATTATTTTTTCCCCTCTCATACCTTTTCTACATGCTTAATTTCTTTAGAACGTACTGTAATATACGTTACTGTATATGTGCCTTTTTGAGTTAATTGCTCTGTATATACTGAATGCTCCTTACTTTCAGTTCTGGTCTGGCACATTCGTAGTGCAGAATGCATTACTGCATCTTTGCTGGATATCCTGTGTGGATATAATTGACTGCTAATATGGAGACCTACATGTACATAATGGAATTGCTAGACAGAATGGAAGAAGCAGATAGCAAGGTATGCCTGCACATTAGAGGCTCACAGAGGGGGAAAGGGTATATTTGATTCTGAGCAAGACTTTAGCTTTAAGTATGTAAGCAGTGCCTGGCAACAGATTGCGAGTGGTGTGGAGGGCCCAATCTACATAATGGGGGCCATGAAATTCCGCTGGTCTCTCAAAATAATCTTTTGATGTCTGAGAACCACTGCACTGATTATCAGCCAGATGTATTGTGGAAAATTCCCTTTCCATCCATTATGGGCAGAAGAATCAAACATGTCCTCTGTGCATATGTTCAATATGTGCACAGGACCTGTTTCTCAATGACTGTGAAGCTTAGCTGATTCCTGCTCTGAATGTCCCGTAGTGTGTGTCAGTTATGTCCTGACTTTTGAGGAAGGATTTTCCTACATTTTTGAAACCTGAAAGCAAAGTCCTCCATCTGAAGGCAGTACATTTGTGCAGAAAACAGCAGGAGTATTCTGGGTGAACTGCATCATCAGAAAAATAATTATTGAATATACAAAGATCATTCTGGAACTAGATGTCTGCTATTAAAACACCCTCCTGTTCACACCTGTGAGTTTTTCACCCAAACAGGCATGCACTGTCACTCACTGGGCAGCATTTGGGTCCAAGTATGGCAGCCAACAGGTGACTAATGACATTGTTAAACCATCTTTATTGAGTCCTTCTCTGTCTTTACTTGATTCTCTTCTGACCGACCCTATTCTCACCTGGACCTTGGAAATGACAGAGTGACATGCACAACATGGATTGATTCGGCTAATACTTTCCGAAATTGTTCCCCTGCTGCCATTCAAGCCTGTTGCCCTTGTAAATTACCCATGCCTTTTATTCACAGTCCTCCAGTTGAGGTACCAAGGTTGTGGCCAGAGAGAAAACCAAATAGCCTGCTCCAGCATTAGCCCTATTCCCCCAATCTGCTTCTGTCTCCAAGCTTTTCTATTGGCATCTTCTGCAGGCCAATTGCAGGTTTGAAATACTGTATATCAGGGCTGTTCAGCTTTGAACAGGCAGAGGTCTACTTTTTCCAGCCCAAAGTGCCTGAGGGCTACTGCACTAAAACCTCTACTTACGAATTTTATCCGTTCCAAGCACATGCTCATAAGTAAAAAAAAATTGTAAGTAGAGCAGCAGTTTCCCACAGGAATGCATTGAAAACCAAATAATCTGTTCTGGAGGGATCAGATTTCAATGCACCATGGCCCTTGAACTACCCCGCTCAACTGAGACAGTGGCCTGGCAGACCCAGAACTTTGCTGGGGCAGTGGTGGTCCGTGGAATGGGGGAGGGAGGGGTGGATAACTTATCCCCTCACTTTTTAAATTGATGGCTGGTGGGCTACTTTTGAACCCTTCACAGGCTACCGGTAGACTGTGGACTACCTGTTGGGCAGGCCTGCTGTATATAATATTGTTCTGCAATGTTCATCTTTTAACAGGAGTTTTTTTTAATTTAAAAAAAGTAATTACTAATGGTTAGAATTTTGGTCAGCTTGCTGTTGCTCTGTGTCTGGGTGTACAGAGATCAGGGCTCCAAACTTCCTGCCTTCTGGAAGTTGCCCTCTGCCCTCTTATGCTCCATTTGCAAATTTTGTGGGAATTAAAAGGGGAAGGGATTTTCAGTACAGGACATTTCTTTTCACCCCACCTGTCATAGTCCCATGGTTCCTTTCTTTTCGCACACTGTTTGCACACCTGCACACTCAGTCAGAGTGTTGGTGGACAATTTTCTGAACTATGAATTACATTTCTTTCTAACATAATTCCTCCCTCTCTAATCATACTTACATGCATGCATTCCACACCCTCTTCTTCTACATGAAATCATGGGTTTTCTTAAAAATACTGATGTCCTGGTTAAGCCAAAGGTAGAAGCTCTCTAAACTCCATGTGGTTGAATGGACAGTGCTTCTTCTTAAAGAGGAACAACATCTGTAAATCCATGCCTGTTATGCATTCTGCATTTATTTACATAGTATATCTTGTTGCTATTATTAAATGATGGAAAGCTGACTCAATGCCTGACAACCTTATGAATCAGTGTGTGTGTCTGTGTTGCGTCGTTACAGTTGTGACCAACTCTTTGTGACCCCATGCCCATGGAGTTTTCTTGGCATAAATACTGGAGTGGTTTGCCAGTTCCTATTCCAGGCATCTACATCACCTGCTATTCCCTGATGATCTCCCATCCAAGTACTAACCAGGGTGAACCCTGCTTAGCTTTCGAAATCAGGTGAGATCAGATGTGCTTAGGGCATCTAGGCAGCTATGAATCAGCAGCAACCCCCCCCCCAAAAAAGTCCTATCCTCAGCTTCCCTGCCCTTCCCTGCCTTTTCCAGGCCGTAGCTTCCTTTTTTCCAGATAATCTTTCCTTCTCATGATGTACCCAACTTCAGTTGCATCATTTTTACCTCTAAAGATGGATCAGGCATGTGTTGCTCTAGGGTCCACTTGTCCATCTTTTCTGGCACTCGAAGGTAGTTGAAAAACTCTTCAGCCAGCATCATATTTCAAATGAAACTTTTTTGTTCTGTCAGCTCTCATACTCCTGAAAGTGTGGATAGCTAGGTCTTGGTTTCCAGCGACCCATCCTTACACTTGATGATCTTATTCTAGTTCCTTCATTTCTGCCCTTTAGATTGATGACTGAACCAAACTATATGACATTTGTTTCACTATTTCAGTTTCTTCCTTGTCAACATTAAAGTTGTGCAGTTCTTCGGCAGCCATGATTTTGGTTGTCTTCATGTTCATCTGCAGTCCTGCTTTGGCACTTTATTCTTGCACTTTCACTGAAAGGCATTGCTGCTTCTTGCCAGCAAGATGATGTCATCAGCATGTCTTAGATTATTGATGTTTCTTCCACTAATTTTCACGCCTTCTTCATCCAAATCTAGTGCAGCTTTCTGTGTGATATATTATGCATACAGATCGAACAGGTAAGAGGATAAAATGTTAGAAACCTGGACTCCCAGCGGGGTCACCCAAGGTGGAATGCTCACTGGCAAGGCACCAGACTAAAAGGCATCCATTGTCTTCACAAGTAACAGCTGTATCAGAAGAAGAAAATAGATAGTTCCAGTGGTGATGAGGGAGGAGGATCCGTCACAGATAACAACCGTGACACTCAAGCCAGTGTGTTAATATTGTGCAGAAGGAGGTATTGTAATGGGGAAACGCTGTTGAATCTTTCTTATCGTGATAACTCTTTACTGAGAAATTTTATTTAGAATTGCTAAATGTTTAAGCTGATTTGTTGGAAAAGTAGGCAGGATTCCTATATCTTTAATAGTTTTGCGGAAGATGAGATTTCAGCAGGTGTAGCTTGCATTAAATCTGCACCAACTGAAATGTCCTCTTACGCAACTGCTGAAAATAGAGGAACTTGGTCCATGTTGTCATTTCATGTACTGTATCTAGTAGCCATGTCTTGAAAGACAAGTGGACAATAAAACATAATGCCGCTATTCAGATATAAGAAGTTTTGAACAAAATGTTATGATCACCTTGCAGCCTCTTAAGTGATTGCATTATTCCTGTTTCTGTTATATATCTTTTTAATAAAGAAAAGATTCCTTTGCCATCTATCAAAGATGCTTTACTTCAAGGCTTGAACTTGAGAGGCTTATTTTTTGCCATTGGGGTTACATGATATGCTCCAACCAGCATACTCTTGTACTTACAAAATGATTGTTGCTGTTATTCCTTTGGTATAAATGTAGTTTTTAAAATACTATTAGCATGGATGGACATGTATTGGAACAACTTAGTTTTCACCTCTCTCCACATTTAGAAAGTTAAATCTCTCTCTCTCTCTCTCTCTCTCTCTCTCTCTCTCTCTCTCTCTCTCTCTCTCTCTCTCTCTCTCTCTCTCTCTCTCTGTGTGTGTGTGTGTGTGTGTGTGTGTGTGTGTGTGTGTGTGTGTGTGTGTGTGTGTGTGTGTGTGTGTGTCCGGAGGGGGGCAAAATGGTTCAAGGAAAATCTGCCTATAATGACATACCTTTACCTAGTGTGCTTTTGGATACCCAGTGTGGTGTAGTGGATAGAATGACGGACCAGGACTCTGGAAGCCTGGAGCTGAGTCTCCAACGCAGCCACAGAAACTCAGTAGGGATTTGGAACTTGAGAAACCCCTCTATGAAGATCTGGAAGGCTTCCTGTGATATGTTATACAATTTCTGATTTGAAACTACATACAGTAGTAACAACTGAGTGCATTTAAGTATTCCTATAAGTGCCAAAATACTTCTTTGCTTCAAGGGCCCACTCCCGCTTATTCTGTGTTGCCTCATGTTTGAATAGCAACTGTGAGGTAACTTGTGAGGTGAAATTCAGTCTTTAATTATTTGGTTTTATGGGTGGAAGAAAGGAGAAGAAAACCACTTCTAGGTACTTAACACCTAAAGAACCCTGAAAAGGCTCACCCTAAGTCAGAAGTGACTTGACTGCACATAATTAAATTGTATACAGCCTAATTTGTATTTTTATTCCAAAATCTATGAATTTTAGGTTTTAAAAATTAAACTCATATGTTTAATATGAGGATCCCAGGCAAGTTACACTAGAGTAG
Source organism: Phrynocephalus guinanensis (assembly GCA_037367245.1). Taxonomy (NCBI): domain Eukaryota; kingdom Metazoa; phylum Chordata; class Lepidosauria; order Squamata; family Agamidae; genus Phrynocephalus; species Phrynocephalus guinanensis. The sequence continues at coordinate 90,219,365 of CM074734.1, forward strand.
ATTGATATAACATACAGCATGGAACAAAAGAGCGATCAACAATAGGTAATAGCGTTGGGACATGTAGGAGATCATTGTGTGGTAGGTATGGGGTGTATTCCGTATATCCAAGTGTCCATATTTTAAGAAAAGGCAGCATATGTTAGTGGCAAAAATATCAAAACAAAGACAACCCCACAATGATATTTTTGCAGTTAAATTATATAAGGAAGTGTAAATTATCCTGAATTTTGTCATTTCAAAACCAAACAAATCAAGACCAATTATTCGCAAAAGATTTTCAGCTAATTGGCTCTCTCTCATGGTGCTCCATAGAGTGTTTCCGTGTCATTGAAATAGCTGCACTGTATGCTGAAAAAACATCCTTTTTTGGTAGGAAAGTCTTTTTCATGCAATAGGAAAAATATGTTGATTTTAGCTTTGGGCAGAAGATGCCTCTCTATTTCTAAATGCCCTTTATTGCCATTTTTAAATATTCTAACAGGCATATGGAGACTTAGCTGTACATACCTAGAAATAACATTACTATAACAATATATCCATCCTTAGCCACCATTCATAATACTGATGTCCAACATGTTTTGCCTGTCTTTAAGTTTTGTTTGTTTGTTTGTTTGTTTGTTTGTTTACCTTATGGAATTTCCAAATCATTTTCTAAATCTACAATATGTTGAGTAAAAGGATGTGTGTCTTCTTGTATATGAAGTGCTGGAAAACGTACAGTGAGATTTAAGCATATATACCTGTTTTCTAAACTCAGAGTATTTTTGTGTGTTTTTCAAGGTTGGGTTTTATTGGAATGTGCCATCTCTAAGATAAGTTACTGCTATCACTAACCTAATTTAGATTATCAAAACCTTAGTTTAGCATAGCTGTTAGGGAATTAGTTAATATTGCTAACATAATCTTGGTTTTGTATCCTTTCTTTCATAATTCTGAAAAATGACATATTATGGTTCCAACTTGAAGAAAATACCACAGTGCTATATATATTATGCTGTTACAGAGAATGCCATATATATTCTGCTCCATCTTCTGTTCACCATTGTTGTCTCATAAGATGATATGGCATGAAATATGGCTTCCAATGACGACCTTGTCCAAAGTCTCAAAAGAGAATGGGCAATATTTCTGATATCCCTGCACGAAACTGTTTGGGTCTTTGTGACACTTTCGAACTGAGCTTTGAAACAAATATGAAGACTGTACAGTGGTTCATGGCTGAATTTCCCCCCGCCCCTAGAATTGTACACAGTTCCTACAACTGTCTAGCTGCCACATTTTGCACTAGTTTCACTGCATGAATAATTTTCAAGGGCCAACCCAAATAGGTCATGTCACATCAGTCTAAATCAAGAGGTAATTAAGGAATGGACCATTGTGGCCAAATCCATCTAGGAAAAGTGGACATAGCAGATCATCTGACTGAGGCCATGCTGTTTCAAAGGGTCAACTCCATTCAAAACTGGTTGCATTCACAATCTGATGCGTACAACCTCTTGTCTCCAGATTGAGCCAGGCATACAGTATACAGAGAAAGCCAGGTAACAGAACGTTCCAGTGGTGACCATGGGGTTTTCAATAATGCTTCTTTTAAAAGGAAGTGATCCAGGATGGGGAATAGAACATTTTATTGAAAATTTGTTGTGCATGATAGCAACTAAGTGATTGTAACTTGAGAAATGCCTGGGAATAGATAGCATTTATACTATGTGAATATATTGCTCTATTTAGTAATTGATTTCAATTTTTAGTTACATAAAATCTGAAGGCATGAGGTTGACAGGATCACATTTAAAGAAATAAAATGTACAGAAGTCATATGGTACACCTGTTTAATGTTAAACGGTAATCATATTTGTGTGTTTTTAGGATAATGTGCTCAAATTTACATACTCAAAACAATAAATGCTATACTAAAGCATCATTACTGTTATAATATTGAAAACAATTGAGGAAAAACTTTAAGTAAATAAAATAAGTAGTTAAAAAGTGTTTTGGCACAGTGGTTAAACTGCAGTGATGCAGCCCAGACTGTTGAGTTCAGTCTCAACGGGCCCAGATAGCCAGCTCTAGGTAGACTCAGCCTTCCATCCTTCTAAGGATGGTAAACTGAGTACCCAACATGCGGGGGGAGGGTGACAAAGTGTATCTTGCATAATCAAATTGCAAACCTTCCAGATAGTGATTTAGGTGCAGTCAAACAGTGCATAAGCTGCACACTTTGTTTTTGCTTTTGCTTTTGTTTTGTTTTGTTTTTTTTTGTTTTTTGTTTTTAAAGGATTAATATGAGCAGATCTGGCCATGTGTAGGTCCAGTCCAAGCTTCCGTTATCTGAGCATCTTTTCTGGCAGTGAAATGTGGTCAGTATTAGCATGGGTCAGATAGTGATATGACTACAGGTCATTCTAGGAATACCTGATCAGGTCCCGAAATCAATGATATCAGCCATTTTCTTCTTTCCATTATCTTATTATTTGGTCATGGTTGCATTTGGTGTGGTGTATTTGGGGGCGCCCAAGGTAAAGTGTTTTATCCTGGCATGTGTTTTATGACATTTGATTTCTTGATTAGATCAGTGTTGCTTGATGCACTCACACTGATTCTGCGTTTGGTCAGAAATGTTTCAATACACAGGCCTAGCAGATGGGGCCAGTAACAATGCAGGAAAGCATTGAACCACCACAGACATTTGGTGCTTGGAATAATAAAAAGACTATAAAATTAGATTAGTTCAGTCTAATTTGGAATTGGTATATTCCCAGTGCACTCTTGAAGCTCTTGGGCAGATAAAGCCTTGAGATTTAGTACTGTCAGGACGGAGGACTACAACTTCCAGTAAAAGAAGGGGGCAGCATTCTGGGAGGTCACTGGGGGCAACACAGTGACCTCCAATGATTTACAGGCCTTTAGCTTAATGAAATTGTTTCAATGACATGTCGGTAAAAGCTCATAATGGATTGGATGCCCTAATGTAATGAAATTATTCCCTTCTGCCTTAGAGGGGGGAAAGCGCAATTAATATTTACTGAGACCTGACAGGCTTCAGTGTGCTGTAGTATATGCAGCTCTTTCAGACCGTCAGTGAGAAGAGACAGAGCAGCGTGGCAGGCTACAAGCTGGCTTCCTCCTGGTGACAGGCAAAGGCTGCAAGGGGGTGGAGGGACACCTTAGTGACAGGGAAGCCGAGAACATGGTGCTCCAAAGGCAGCTTGGTTACCAGGCAAGCCTTCACCCTGTCCCTTCCTCCCTGCAGGCAACTGGACAACAATCAAATCAGCTGCATCGAAGATGGAGCCTTCCGAGCGCTGCGTGACTTGGAGATTCTGTGAGTGGACTTTCTGATTTCTTGTGTCTTTGTGTTAGTGTGTGAGTGTCTGCACGCACCCATGTGCTGCAGTGCTTTTATTTGTGTTTTGTGTGTGTGTGTGTGTGTGTGTGTGTGTGTGTGTGTGTGTGTGTGTGTGTGTGTGTGTGTGTGTGTGTGTGTGTGTGTGTGTTTGTTTCTGTTCTTTCTTTGGACTCAAGTATATAACCAGGCAAGAGAAAATTCTCACTTACTGATTTGAGGTTCCTATTAATTAAACCATAAAAGAGGGCTTTAGTTCTTATGGTCCTCTGGAACATAAATGAAAGCTACATTAGTTTCTGTCCTGGAGTTTAATGGGCTCTAAAGGACATAATGTTCTATATATAAACAAATAGAACCTGTGTTTTTACAGAGCGGAGAAGGCTAACAGGTTTGATTGGCATGTGATTTGGAAAGAGTTTGCTGTTGACCTCGAATTAGAGGCTAATTCTTCACTGTGCAGATTGGGCTTTGGCATTGGTAGTTCTGTGCAATGGCTAGCAGAAAGTCTCATTGAGAAAATCCAACAGTATAATGCATTAACAATGTGAACTTCACACCTCTAATTTGAAACTGCACTTGAAGTAGCTACCCTTGAGCTGTTTGAACTGGAGGAGATGAAATTGGTACTGCTCTAAATTCTCACTCGGGACCACCTTGTCAAAGTCTTTTCCATGATCTAAATAAATAGATTCTTTTGGAAAGGTCATGACGTGCTTGAGCAGAATAGTGCAGTACATTGTGTCGACAGAGCAGTTCTGCACATTAAATACAATTAAATTGCATTTAATTCATTTGAATTGTTGTTTTAACATGTTATAGAGCAGCGGTTTGACTAGGAAGCCTTCACTACAAGCCAGGCTTTCTGGCATTGTAATATAGGAACATCTGAGGAACCAAGGTTGGGAACAAGTGCTCTAGAGAAAGCCTTCTTTTGAAGCTCTTATGATTTACGATGTACCTGAAACCCATGATATCATGAAGATATGTTGATATGCAATGCATGTCAAAGAGTGGTTTGACTCTAGAGCTGCAGGTGGGAAAGGGGATTAGGCCTCTCAATGCTCATGGTGCAGGTTGTGGCCAACAAGAGGCCATGATGTTAAACATGTAAATACTCCATGTACCTCATAACATGGTTAATGATCTTGTGGTTATCTGTGTATGGATTGTCTATTAACTAAAATCTGTGAATATTTGTGGAGAAATGATTTGCTCTTCCCACAGACAAAGGCCCTGTCCATTTCATTTGGCGACTCTCCCATTCAACATGAACTGGAATCTGTGACACTTTCTCAAAAATTTGTTTTGCAACCTTGTTTTCTGCCCCAAATCTGTCAATGTAACACATTTAACAGAATGTCGTTTACTGGATCAATGCATTAAATTTGATTTCCAATTCGAAACTTCAAGGGTGCCTCAAACAAATAGTTGTTTTCTCCCTATTTATTTTAAAATAATATTTTTGAAGATATGGATTTTAAAAATAAGGCGCTGATGTTTTCCATTCGTTATCATTAGACAGCATTGTGTCCCTTTCATAGAAGTAGGTTGCACTTTCTCTGGCATCTTATGATTGCTGAATGTCTTTTAAAGTTGCATACTTCCTTAGCGCTCAAATATGCATACTGTGAAGACGTGAGCAATACTTTTATAGACCACTAAAGAACTGGCACAGTATGCTAGCTTTCGTGGATCAGAAACCTCCTCATCAGGCTTGCACCGTTTTCATATCATTTGCACAATGATAATCAACTATGTTATATATGGTGTGCCTTTAGGGACTCTACTTCCACATCTTCTATAATATTATATTTTTTCTTTAGATGTTCTCTAGAGCTCTTTTAAAAGACTTGGAAAAACTGCAAAGAATAGTTGTAAATGCTTGTGGATTGTGGCTTAAAGCACACTGAAAAAAGCCTGGCATTTTAAATGATGGGACTTGACGCTTCTCAAGCCAAACAGAGTGAATGTTGCTGAATACATTCTATGAGGGTCACTAAACATGATCAGTTGTATTAAACTGTCCAGTAAAATTATCTGATTTTAAAATAAGAATAATGGCAAAAATGAAAGTAACAGTTTTGATTCATAGAAGCAAAATAAAGTTCAAAAATAGTTGGTCGTAACTCAGGTATTGCTTGCCAGTGGGTTTTGAAATATTAAGATTCTTAGTCTATATTATTAATAATATGTTGAGTACTGTTCACCCATATCTGCAAGTTAAGTCCTCCTAACATTATGGATAGCGCTAAAAAAATTAATATCTGTTTTCACAATGGTTTTCTGTTAAGTGATCTCTGTAGATGTCACTATATCTCATATGGAATTATGGAATTCTTTCCTTGATTCACACAACCTGTGTGAGTCCAATGGCTGTCCTTCACACTTTATGAGTTTTGGAAAACCCTTAATGATTTTATGACATGTCTAAAAAATCGAATTCATATTCGAAAAATTCTAAAATTTATGATTATAAAAAAAATCCTTGGCTTCAAATTTAATCTCATCAGCACCTTTCTTTCATTAATGGCAGGCACTTGTCTTTTTCAGTGAGATTAGAACCTGTGTAGGATTCTCATCTCACTGTCACAAAATATGTTTGCAGTAGCTATTGTCACACGCCAGCGGGTTAAAAAAATTCTGAACTACAGTTAGTTGGCCTTGTACTAGGAACTTGCGCATAGTGCGTCGATTTGTAACAGCTGTACTGATGTCTAAACTGTGTTTTAGGCTTCTTTGGTTTTTTTGAAATAAGCATTGTTCTGACTAGGAAGCTGAGTTCAAAATTCTCCTCACAACCTTTCAAAGTATTTAGCAATATATGCTGTTGTTGCTATTGTGTCTCCATCCCAAAGCCCCCTGAAACAGACCATATGAGTTAATATACAAATATCGATTTGATAGGCAAACACAGTTACATTGTAACCAGCATGAAGAAATCTATTCAAAATACTACTACTACTACTACTACTACTACTACTACTACTACTACTACTACTAATAATAATAATAATAATAATAATAATAATAATAATAATAATAATAATAATAATAATAATCTGGCTACATAAACTGAGGTCTTCTTTTCTGCCTTAAGGAATCAGGGAGCAAGTAAATACACTGTAGCGGTCAGTAATCCCACACTTCTTATTGGTTGTTTGAAAGGTGCAAATAGGTACTATTACAGTTGCTCGGTTTTAAATTTTAAATGGTTGGGCTGCAGAAATTTCTCCACGCAGGTTGAAAACGCCTCCATGCTTGTATAGGGAGTAGAGTTGCTGTTTTTCTGGTCTGCTCCAGGAGATGCTGTAGGGCTGCTTCTGGAAGAGGATGAGTCAACTAGATGGTGGTCTGAAAAAAACTCTTGAATACATCACTGACTGAAAAGCTAGAACCCAGTTTTAATATCGTGGATGCATGTATAGACTTACACTTAATGAGAGCTCCCATGGTTTGGAGCTCCTTTTGACATTTTACCTTTTTAAAATTTAATTTTAATTTTATTTTTGCTTGGAATCCAGCTCTTTGAAACGTAGTGGCTCAATATCTGGTCAGTGATCAGCAAAGTGGCATAGTGCACAAAATTGGGTTTAAAACAATGAGACGATAATCAGGTAATTGATGATTCCGGTTTCTTTTTTAAAATGCAGTAATGGAGAGAAATAAAATCAATTAATTCCAGTGCTATATGACTATAACATTATTTTAATATCTGATAAAACTTCCCATTCTCTACTGTAAAGATTGTCAGTAGACTACACTTCATCCTGTTAATCTCCATCCTGTCAAACCTAGTTTGTACAAAATCCCAACTTTTCAATAGCTTTTTGCTTATGGTTTGCAGTTGAGATTGTTTCTAGTTCATTATCCAGACTATTTTGATGGCTATTATTAAGTTTGAAATCAATAATATTAGATTATCTAGGTGCAAGGTTTCAATATCATTCTTTGGCCTGACATATTTTCATCATTTTTTCTGAATGGAAATAAGATGGGAGTTATTGGTATAAGAATGTTTAAAACAATTCTTTTGGGAAGTGACTCTAGGAGCCTTTCTGCATATTTTTTGACACAAACCTTTAGAAAATGTTGTTGGTACAGCTCTGTTCTGTGAAGTATATGTTTTAATCCATGAGATTTAGATGGCTTATTATTTAGGACTATAAAGCATTGCAATCACAAATAACTGCTGATAACCCCAGCTCCTGCCAACCTAGCAGTTCGAAAGCATATAAATGCAAGTAAATAAATAGGTACCGCCGTAAAAAGCAGGAAGGTAAAATTAGTGTTTCCTTGCAGCCATGCTGGCCACATGGCCATGGACTTGCACAGCATTGGCTCTTTGGCTTAAATACAGAGATGAGCGCTGCCTCGAGAGTCGGACACGACTAGCACACATGTGCAGGGGGAACCTTTACCTTCCTTTTTACATGACGGTGGAAAAACTAGACGTGTAAATTTCTCAAAACATTGGGGGGAAACTGGGGCGGCGACCCTGTTCCCCATTTTTCTGGGGGGGGGGTTTCCCAAAGTTTTTCCCCACGGCTTCTGCATTTCTGAAAATTTTATGTCTCTAAGAAAAATGCTGCATTTGTTCCAAATGAATAGCTTAGTTCACATTTGACTTTATCCATGTGAATGCGGTTAGGAATTGAAATTGTTTCAGTTCCTTATGTAGAGTTTTTAATAGTTGTTAATCAGAAATCCTAACTTCTGTTATTAAATAAAATGAAAGAATGAAGTGAGTTTAGAGAAACAGTGATGTAAATAGACTTGTCTCACAATATCCCACCACTCATTTTGAGGACATTGTCAATGGTAAATATAAATTAGCAGCAGTAACACATAACAATATTTTTTCACATGCATTAGTGAACACTCAGACAATAACAATATTTACTAAGTAAGTTCAAAAATAATTTCTAAGAAGTGCCTATAGAAAAGAGGTTAAAATTATTTTGTCAATCTACTGTTTTGATGACATTTTGATTTTGATTTGTAAAATTTTATATGTTTTTTTATACTTAATGTGATGCAAATTTACAATTGCTGAATAAAAATCTGTCTGTTGCAAAGAATAATGTGTTGTACCCTCTGTATCACTTGTGTATACAATTAAAGTTAAGTTTGAATTGTGTGAGTTCGATTCATTATGTGAACTGAATACTTCATAAAGATTTATTTTTTCTTCACTTTCTCTGATTGCCTGTGGTATGTGTGCATGTCTATACACATAATATACATTTCTACATTGATATATCTATTTATAATACAAGCACACACACATACATATTTTCAGTCCATTGTTGTATGTATAGTTACTGCACAATAGTAGATGTTGTAAAGCACGTTTTGACCTTGTAAAGATATCTTTATGATTTGGTCAATCAGCTGATTTATTTTGATTAATTTAATTAAATGCCATGTAATAGATAAATAGATATAAAACACTATGGCCACACTGAGCCATCCCATTTGGCCTCTTGGAAGCAAATCAGAATACATACCCACCTTTGGCAGATTATTTTGGGACCAGAAATGGTGAGATTTCTGCAGAGATGGCCATGGCCTTCTTTCTTGACCTCACAAGCAATCTGGAGTGACTCCGGCAGAAAGCAGCATCAGAACAACCACCAATTTTCCTTATCAGCCCCTGTTCCAGAGTAAATTGTAGAAAAGGAGCATTGGACTAGCAAAACAGAACACGAGCAGTTTTAATTTCCCTTTCCTAGAATCAGATTAAGCATGAGAAGCCGCAGTGAAGTTATTTAAACCTGTGCCTTCCAGGATATCATTTTAGCAGAAAAACAACCCACTGCCACTGATGTGTTTTGAATACACTTGGAAACCTTTTGTAAGAGACTGTCTGCCTCATTCCCACCCATCCTCTGGCAGGAAAGCAATACTACCTTTGAATTAATAAGAAATGGAATTGAATAGTGTTTAATAGGATACAGGTTTTTTACAACATATGGAGCTACTAGAGGCTGTCTCCTGATTGTTACATATGCTAGAAATATGAGAACAAAAACATCAGTGGCCTGATGGCATCAAGGTGACAGGTTTTATATTATCCAGCCGTAGAGAGAAGAAGACATAAGACAATGGATTTAATGGGCATCATTTATTTCTCTCAACAATCTTTAATGCCTACAAAGATTGGGCTTCAGGGAGGGGCTTGAGATTCCTGTTTCTTAATGCAGTGTGACATTCCAAATTTATACTGGCTAAATCCAATATTAATGCTATCTAAACTAAATCCATTGAGATGAACGGGACATCTTTGTCAGAAATGACTTAAGTCTGATTGATATCAGTGAATTTACTCTCAGACGGTGTCATGACAGGTTTAATCCAATGTTGAACATTTTGCTTAAACACAGTTACTGCAACCCGAGAACACATCTATTGAAACAGAATGTAGATTCTTTAGCAAACAGGCATTCTAGAGTGTACGCTCTTTGTTCTGGTGACCCATCAATGCATAGCCACTCTTTCCATCCTGCCTATAATTATATTTCTCCCACCCTCTTTGTTTCTAATGAGTACCTACACACATTGCTTTTTCCCAGATTGCTTTCAAGTACTGTACAATTTTTCTTCCTTTAAAATGTGTTATTAGGGTTAAGGGTAGGATATATCCTTAAGTTCTCACATGTTCAGACCTCACTTTGTCCAGGTGCTAGTAGGAATTCAAAGACACTGAATGTTCAGTAGATTTCAGAAGGTTACGTTTTAAAGCTGGAGAGCAAAAATATACATGCACTTGCTTTCAAGGAGTATAATTTCAGGATTTATTATTAAGATCTTGCACAGGCAGAAGCTTCTGCTAAATGGCACCACCGTTCCACATAATATCATCCATGGTGTATGCCAAAATCAGGAGCATAAACCCATCTACTAAAGATTGGTCCTTCCATTCACTTTTCTTACAGTATAAGATTCTTGCATACCCTTTGGTGGGGAGAAATATTGCTACTTACATATGAAGGCTATATAAAAGATTTCTCCAGATTACTTGAACAGGAAACCAATATTGGCCACCACAAATAAGGTGCCCTATTTATTATCACCTTGTGATTTTAATGTTCCCTATAACAGCTATCAGTGTTTTATTAATATAATGACTATCTTTACTGATTTGCTTTCCTCTTCTATGCTGTTCTTCTGTCCAAAGACAGCCAGCAAACACACAGTACAAACAATTGTTACATATGTAATATCAAAGATAATAAAACATTTCTCATAAATGATATAAATGCAAAAATAAAAAACCATTAACAATAAGCAATAACCTTAAAAGTTCACCAAATAATGTTGTCCTATATAGATTACCCAATAGCCAGTGAAATTGTAGCCTACTGCTATGCAAAGGTCTGTTGGAAAAAATCTTCCTCATGTCTCCTCTTGAATCGCTGGGGATATCATACTTGGCAGGGACTTGGGAAGAGAATTGGGAAGCATAGAGACAACAGCATGAAAATATATTTGCCCTAATATAATCAAGTTACACAGTTGGCACCTTTAGAAGAGCAGTTACGGCAACTCCTGCTGTCACAGAGGCTCTGCCTTCTGGAGGCCATGTTGTATTCAACTTATAATGTTTTAGAACTCTCTTTAATTAAGCCAATCACAGTTGATTAAAGTCAAAATGATTTTGCTGTCGACAATGGAGATTTTGGCCCCACCCCCTTGTTCTGCATGCCTGTTATCTCTTGATTTTGGCTGTGCGTTTTTTTTCCCAAGCTGTACTCTCATGTTGCTCCTTAGCATGTTCCTTTAGAAAAAAAGCAAATTAGATAGAGAAATTTGAGAGAAAAGAAGGACAGGTGAAAAAGCTGCCACTTCTGCAGGATACTTTACCCTTCAGAATTATCTTGTGCCAAATCTCTACCTCCTTTCATTCTCTGTGTATATTGAAAAACCAGTATTGATGCCCAATGCAGAAGCTTCTGGCAACATATTTAACAAATTCTGCAGAGTCTTAGTGGTTTCGCATATCTGCTGATGGCATATTCACATTAGTTTTTACTATGAGCAAGGCTTTTGGATTACTTGTATGTGGAGTAGGTTACCTTCATAGCAACACAGATTTCAATGATATTTTCTACAAATATCTCTAGAAACCTTGGCACTGTAAATTAAGAGAGCAAATAATGTTCATGGAGAGTGGAAAATAAACTTCCGTACATGCAGCTATTGTGCTGTTAGAAATTAGAATGCTATAATTTGCATTTCTAGTTTAACAATTTATGCCACAGAATTATGTTCATAGTAAATCTTTGTTTTCCAACAATAATAATATTGGACTCTACCATTGGCATCTTTTGGAGCCAATGCAAACCATAATCACTTTTCCCCTTAAATTTTGTTTGCAGTAAATTTGGTCTTAGCCAAATTATTATTTCTATTAAACGCATATCACTCTCCCTCCATCCCTACCTGTTATTTGTCTCTCTCAGACACACATCCGTTTTAGTCAGGCCTAGATATAATAACCATTCACTTTACCTTACCAAAACCAGAAGTAACTGAGAATCAAATAATACAGTACAAAGCTAAGACCCAGTCTAATCAAGGTAGAAACAAAGATGTCACAAAAGATTTTGTAAAGCTTATCTTGCCATATCTTGTCATCCCCAGTTGGAAGTAAGTTTCTAAATTCTAGTCTTCTGGGACTTGCATGGTGTCAATTCACCCAGACCTGTCGCTCATATATCGTTGGTGAAGAACTTGGGTTAATCAGTTTCACATTTGCATTGGCCATGCAGTGGTCTATGAACTGCCGCAATGCGGTCCCTATGACACCATATTTGAAGACCACTCAGCTTCTGCCAAAACAAAATGAGTTGCTGTCTTGCTGGGCGGGGTTAGTAGAGGGGAGCTTATTTTATCTCTTCGCCAGCAGCAGAGCCTGCCTGTTCGCTTCTGGGTGCAATTGAGGTGGTTCTGTGTTATCTCAGAGCCATCTCTTTCCGCCTCTTTTCCAATGGCATTTGAAAACTCAGGTGAGGCACTTATCTCATCAGCTTTAGACTTGAACTTGCGGGACTGACTTCCTTTAGTTGACTATCTTATTATCTTATTATGCTAGATTACACATATTAAACCAGGGAGAAAAAAACTCCAACTTTGTGATAATCGTATTTATTTCCATGTATGTGGAATATTAGCAGATATGGAACAAGAACTTTGAATTTCGTTTAATCTGTTAATGCTTTTATCCTGATTTTTTTTTTTGGGTTGTAACATAAGTGGATTGCGGTGAGTATTCAGCATTTATAGTCAAGTTTCCCACTTATTGGTAATATTATTTTAATTTTTTTGCTGCTCAAAATATCAAGACAATATTAGATGAAAACGACAGAGCTTCTCTTGCAGGGTTGAGATTTTATAATTTTTACGAAAAACTATTTTTGAAATCAACTAAATTTTATATTTTATAATCTTTAAAAAATTTCATTTTCCTGTTTATTTGAAGGTCTTGTAGCCATGTAACCAGATTGTGCTTGGGGGCAGGCATGAGTGCCACGCTATGGAAAATGGGGTTCTCTGAACTGGATTGCGATGTATGGGTCCATGTTCCCCTTCCATATTGCTCCCAAATAGCCTTTTAAGCTTCAGTTTTTCTAATGAAGATTTTGCTTCTTTATACTAAGAGTTTGAGGCAGTTTTTTTAAAAAAATAGTAGTGAATAAAATATATTAAAGATTTTTGAAACCAATTTAGTTTTTAAGAGCTCTAGTATGTCAGAGTGTTGTGAACAAATACTCATTTTCTGTAATCCCCTGGGGATAATTTGAAGAATGTTATCTCCATCAGAGAACTGTTTAAGTGCATAAGTCTTATAGATTCTGAGGTAATTATAGAAGGAAGATGTTGATCTTAAGAATGTATTTTTTCAGCTCAAAGTGTCAATTCTTCTGCTTATATTTTAAAAGAGAATGAACAGGTGTGTCTAAGATATTATCTCCTATTTTGTGTTTTTATTTGTTATGTTTTAAATTATGTTGACTCTCTCTGTGTTAGCATAATAGCCTAAGAAATTATTTTAATGGATGAAGAATGGATTTAGACTTATTAATGCCTAGTTATTGAGTAGAGTTAGACTTCCCAATTTCTGCCCTAATTGAAAAACATAATTCCTCTAGATCTTGGCTGTTTTTCTCTTGACTGGAGTTATAATGGTGAATCATAACAGGGAGGAAGAAAGTAGTAAATGGGTTTAGCATGGCTTTGCCTTGTCATGTTCTCCTAGAAGGACTGTTAAAAGAGGTTTGGATCTTCATTGTTTGCCTTTAAACTCCCCTAGTGGTTATAGAGAGAGTATCAAGACAAGATCAGGGGGAGATTGTGTGCCGCAATGCGACACTTGGCTGAAGGACAGTAGCTGGATCAGTGCCAGCACCAGAAGATGACGAATACCGGAACTACTCATATCTGTCCCGAACAGGTCTTAAAATCACAGTGGCTGTCCCATGCCACACATAAAAAGACTTTCAGTTTCTGCAGCTGCGAGGAGTAATCCTCAGGATTGACCTGATAAAATTTTTAGAAGTAAATTGGGTGTCCTTAAAGGTGCTGTGTCTTTTTCAAAAATTATGAATAGTACATGGTAATGTACTTTGAATATAATGTGGTAAAATATTGTCTATGGCTCATGCCTCCATGTACCCTTCAAGAAGAAGTCTAAGTATTAGCCTTTTCATCCTTAATTCATATTTTATCTTTATTTATTTTTTAAAGGAAGAAAGTGTGTGTGTGTGTGTGTGTGTGTGTGTGTGTGTGTGTGTGTGTGTGTGTGTGTGTGTGTGTGAGAGAGAGAGAGAGAGAGAGAGAGAGAGAGAGAGAGAGAGAGAGAGAGAGAGAGAGTTTGCTGCCTTGTAGAGGAATACATTTTCCTTTTTCTTGAATACTGGAGCCATGTCTTAGTCTTAAATTTTATTAATTTAAGGCCGAGATACTGAAATATAAGGTGTACCATGTTTTTTAAAATAGACTTCATGCACCACCAATAACTGAGGGTGATCTAAAACAGTATAATTCAGCCTGCAGAAATTGTAACAATCATAAAGATTAAAGTGTAAAATTTGAACAAAAACCACTGTCAGATATTTTAAATATAACACACACGTAGGTTAGTAGTACTTATCTGTACTGTGGTATACAAATAAATAAGCTAAAAAGAAATGTGGAACTACCATTAAAATGTGTTGGTATCAATATAGAGAAAATTGACATGTAGATACAAATTAATTTAATTAGTCACACAATGAAATTAATTTACATTTGTTCCAGTAGATGTCCAACATCTCAAGTATATTTAGATGCACTGGCAAAAATTAAACTGGCTTTCTTACATTTCCCTGAGAGTAATTAGTGTATTAGATATTGGTATTATTCACAAATTTGTTTTGGTCTGGTTCAAAAAAAGTTTCATCTTTACAGATAGCACCATACAGAGTTTGATAAAGATTTATAATCTTCTCTATTTCTGAACTTTGGATAGGACTCAATACCTTTGGATTTTACAACGAAAGGAGAGGAGACATTGGATAAGCACATCCAGTTCTTAGAATAAATACCAACATTCCCTACATTTGAGATAATTATCTTATGCTGCTAATAAGCCTTAGATCTCATAAACATGATGACAGCTTGACTTAATTTTATTTTGTTGCAGACAGGTTGTATCTATATATTTCAGAAGTTAATTAATCATATTTTTCAGTGAAAACAAGAATCCTAACAGTTTTTTTGCTTCTGTAGAGTACACAGTGAGGTCTCTGGATCTTACAATTATTACACCTTAACTAATCTAAATTACACTTAAATATTAGAATGGAAGCCATCACAGATGGTAGAAATCATTCCAGATGGGTAACAATGGTGATCTGTATATTTTGTAAACCTGCTCTGAAGTTCAAGGATGGTTAATGTGTGTCATTTTAAAATATAAACTTTAATTTTTTATTTATTTATTTATTTATTTTATTTTATTATTTATTTATTATTGCATTTATATACCACACCTATTTCCCTCAAGGGGACTCAGGGTGGTTTACAGAGAAGTAAGATATAACAGCTAAAACATCCAAAAAGCAAACACAGAATGGCGGGCGATCAAGCAGGCCAGGCAAGGGGACGGAAGGGAAGGGGGTTTATTTAACTTTACTTATCAGATTATTAGATTTGATCCAGAAATGTGTAGAGCAGGTCACTGTCAACTGGATGTCTCTATTCAGAATTATGTATTTCAATAATTATAAATTATTATGAGGAAGAGGCTATTTTGACTTATTCTTTCTCTCCTTTTTGCCCCAGAAAAATCTATTCAGGGGGCAGGAAAAAAACCACCCTGAAAATTATGAAAAGGAGCACTGCAATCTGCCAGAGGGGGGTACAAGATTTCTCCAAACATCTTCATTCCTACTCGCTTTGTCATACTATAACTTGTAGGAATTTTGCTGCCTTGCTTGCTTGTTACCTAAATCATCTTATATTGTCAGAAACAGAACATAAATGATATAGGAATCACAACACTGAAATGTTACAATGATATACAAAATTGATCAATGGCACTAGAAGCAAGGAGGGAGTTAAACACGTGAACATCCATAGTGCACATTATTGAGAAATCATGGGTGCAAATATATAACTTTCAATTTATAATCTGCACGCAGGTAGCCAGCCACATAGTAAGCTGGTAGCATCTGAGACAGTATTGCTGTCCTGTTTCTTCAGCATTTAACTTGGACTTTTTCCTAAGGAATTCTTCTAAATGTTTTCGTCACTATTTGGCAGAATGTTATAGACGGTACTGTAATGGCTTCACTTACTAAGTTGCCCTTTGTATTGGCACATTTAAGGGATTTTTATGATGGAAACTTGAGGTTCAGCAAGTTCTAGAAAATGAAGTTCACCAACCCCACAGTATATAGGGCTAAAGAACATTAGTTTTATAGAACTGAACAGTGTATTCAACCCAAGCTCTTTTTCTGGCCTTGATGAAGCCATTTACACTGTAGCGATATATAAATTAAATTCTTTGGGTAGTGATACTTTGGGTGTTCTACAGGTCATGTGGCTATGGCTGTGATCTTTAGGGCATTTACCTAAGATTAAGTATCTCTGAGTTCAGCAAAGCCTGCTGTTCCTCCCTCACAAGAGACACGGGTTAATCTTGTTAAATTGAATCCTACAGGGAATCAGAGAGTATGCATTTCTGAGAAAAAGCAAATAGGAAACAACCAGCAACTTCAAAGGCCTTCTCCTATTTCCAATACACTACTTTTTATCTGAAAATCTGCTTGCATGAGTCACTTCATGAAACAGGGTTGATGAAAAGGCTTCACCCTTCCACTCCACCCTGTATTCCATTTTCACTGGGGGGAAATAAGCAATGAAATTGGATGGGAAATAGGACTTGGATGTTCTTAATGGGTTTTCCATTGCACTTGAAGGATCAAAAGATGTTAGAGCAGTAAGATGCACTGTAATTCAGGAGCAGCCTATGAAAATGTCAGCTTTGAAAACTTTCAACTAAAAGTAGTAGCTATTCCCTTTGCACTTAATACTCCAAAGGTCTGACAGAAGAATGGAATTTATGCCAAATCCTCATATCTTATTAACATTATGTTTAATGACATACAGTCATTACTCTTTCTTCCTTAATGAAAATGGAGAGGTTGCACTGGAAGGGTTAGACTTCAGTGGTGCTGGAGCAGGCGTTATTCTTTCCCTGTGCCACGGTCCTGATATAAACATCACCCCTGAAGTTGGCATATACTGTATATGAAAGGGAAGCTTTGCCGTTCATTTGGCTGAATATTTACCATATTGAGTAAAAGCAATTTATGGGAAATATTTATTCTAAATCTTATGGAGGGGAAATGTGTTTTGGGTCTGCACTAAATCTGTGCAGTGGTGTCACTGTATGTATGACTTTGGTGGCTGTTGGTTTCAAGAATCAACCCTTTATGAATAAACAGGCTGCTGCATTTTCCACATGCTGTGCCCCCTAATCATAAATCTCTCCTTGTGTGACGTTGGATTTCAAAGGACTAGATTTAAAATTTCTGTTTCAATTAGAAGCCATTTGGACTGAGGGCCCTTTAAAAGTAATAGAGCTATTTTTAAAAATACTGTATATTTGATCCAAATGCTGGTGTTATCATTTTCACTATTAAAAGTGTCACATTAAAATTTAGCTACTACTGGATGTCAGGAACAAAGGGCATTTGTGATAATAGCCTTATTCATTCATTTCTTCACCTGGCACTGTCAACAGAAATAGGGAAGGGCATTAGCTCCATTTCTCCCCATTGCATTACTCCCATGAGCCGCAGTGAGTCTGAAGAGAGAGTTTCCTGCTTCCATGTAGGCTCTCCATGCAAACAAGAAGCTAGATTTCCCCTAACAGGATAGAGAAGCATGTGCTTTTCAGAGAGCGGATTCTTATAGAATAAGCCATTCCACTATCACCTTGTGCCGGTGGATCTTAATCACTGTGCTTTAACACTGTGTTGATAGTTCATTTCCAGATTTTCCTTTCTCTACTGAGATCTGGCCGTGTTCATTTTCCTCTTGATCTGTTTGGCTCTGGCATGCCAAATCTAGGCTGTCTATATAGGAATTTATCGTGTTATGTATCTCCCCACAGGGTTGGTTGGGATCATTTTAAAAAAAACTTTATTTACACACTTGCAGGAACTTTCTAACCTGCCCCTAATGGTGACCAATCTGTCCCAGATTGCTGGGAATCTACTGGTTTTTTGGAACCATTAGGATTGGTACAAATAAGCTGTTTTCTCTCTGTGTGATCATCTAGATTACTTCAGTGTCGGGCTGGGAGAGTGTGTTCTTCCTACATGGTGTGGCCGTAGCATGAATTTGATTTAAATCAAATTGGTTCAAATCACAATTTAAATAAATAATGGATTTAAACGGTGACTTAAAATTATGATCTAGGTCGTGACTTAAATCAATTTGATTTTTTTCCAGAAAAAAACATGTTTTTCGCCTCCCTTTGTGGTCATGACTGCAGGTGGTACCCTCCATCCTCCTGTGAACTGAAAAACGGGCATTGTTTGTTTAAATTATATTTATTTTCCTCAAAAAATGCTTCTGTTATGCTACATCACTTAATTGTTTGCAAGTACTGCACTGGCTGTGCAGCTTCACTTTTACACACACGTACTGCCTGCCTGTTTTACAAAGCTGATGTTGCTTGACATCTGTTAATGAAGACAATATATCACAGTACAAAAAAACTAGGAAGGCACCTCTTTGAGGAAGGGTGCATTAGAGCGATTAGAGAGGTGTTCTGGAAAGAGACATAACCCAGCAGAAAAGCTCACTGTGAGAGAACTCTGATCTGATTGGAAAAGACAGAGGGAAATGTTGCACTTGTTAGTACTATCCCTGTTGCTATAACTAATCAGTCTGGTTCAAAAGTGATCACCGTGGTTGCAGAACTATGTGATGCGCATGTCACTGAATGTTTCTTTTTTACTCTGGATTAAATTACCACTCAAGAAGCAGACAAAAGCTGGTTCTTGAGGATTAAAAGGGTGTAGATTATTCTGATATCACAGACGTGCTCTGGTAAAATTAGGCTTTTCAATGGCAAACATTTTACTCCTCCCCCCCAGCTAATTATGCTTAATCACAAAGCTAAAGCTTACTCATTGTTCAGTGCTAGTTGAAATCTTTCAAACGACAAGGATAGCAGATGAATAGATCTTTGTGGGGGTTTTTTAAGAAATACGAGACAGAAACCTGTTCTTCCTTCCAGAAACAAATATCTGTTTGAAACTAATTTTCATGGGATGCTTTTTCAATGTGATAGGTAATCTTGGTGAACATATACGTATGCACATGTATGAATGACTGCAGAGAATGTAAAAGTGCACAGTCTCTATTATCCCGCCTGCACCGAATAGCCTGGAGGTCTGTGTATTTCTCTGTAGATTGGAAAGTGTGCTGATGGCTGTAGCAAAGCAAAATGCCATGTAGAAAGAAACCTGGTGCTTATTATCTGGAGGCTTCAATGGCTGAAGGCCCCCTGATAATTATGCTAGATGCTCATTAGTGCTGAACAAGCACAGATGAAAAATTTAATCTCCCATATCATTTGTCAATTTGATGAGTTGTTTGGGTAATCGGCTTCAGAAATCAAATGTAAGAGGAAATCAGTGTCCTATTATATTCACAAACCCAAGTTTCTCCCTTAAACTCTGATGCAGTGCTTTGGAGTGAGAAGGAGTTATAAAAGGCATATCTATTCTAAACCAGCTCAATGAGAAAACAACATGTATATTTTATTGGTGTGCAGCCATTTCCCTCTGGAATGAGATTTTTGCTGTGCCTCTTTTCTTAATGTTCAGTGGCAACAGACCTATTTCTGTCATAGTGACTGTGGCAGAGGACAAATGCTCAGCCACTGTTAATAGTCCTTTATATGCCAATACAGTAAATAATACAAATTAATGCTAAACTAAACTTGCTTCATTGAAAGCAAAGTGTACTGCTTATATACCGCCCCATAGCACTTCAAGTAGTATCTGGGTGGTTTATAATTTTTAATTACAGTATGCAGGCTACACATTCTCTCCCCCTCCCCCAGCAAGCTGGGTACTCATTTTACTGACCTCTGAAGGATGGAAGGCTAAGTCAACCATGAGCCTGCTACCTAAGATTGAACCCCAGGTCATGAACATAGGTCGGTAAAATGAGTACCCAGCTTGCTGGGGGGGGGGCAATGTGTAGCCTGCACACTGTAATTAAAAAATTGTAAACCACCCAGAGACTACTTGTAAGTGGTATGGGGCGGTATATAAGCAGAACACTTTGCTTTTTGCTTTGCTTTATCTGCTGTGCCATGAGGCTCCATTAAGTTATGCATGTATTAATACTGTCACCTGTCACTTTGTTTAGTATAGGCAATTAAAACAACAATGTTACCTTTAGATCACAGTTTTCCTGGTGTTGTAGTTGTAAAATTTAATTCCAAGTCATTATTGTCACCATAGAATAATTCCCAGTGCTGGCAAGAGGTTGTAAAATGTTTATTATTAGAAAGCCATAAGACTTTCTCAACTGCAGTATTTATGGATGCTTGTAATTGATTGTGTTACTTAATCCAAGTAAGAGCAATGGGACTACCATGCACTTTCCTTACAACTAATTTCAATAGAGAAGTACTGACAACTCATTAATTTACTTACCTCCAGCTGTTGAGGATCACTGGCATCCATTAATAAATGTGTTCAGTGGAGTAGGTTTAGCATTCATTTGTATTATCCACTGTGTCGCCATTCCAGGCTTTCACAATTAGTGATTTTATGCTTACAACCAAATATTCTGTACTGTATTAATTTTGGCCAACCTAGCTAAATTAAACCTAGTCTTTCATACCAAAGAGACTGATCAGGGAATCATGTACACACAAAGAGAACAGTAAAAATGTCTTTGTTTTGTGTGAAGTACCAACACTTTTTATTTTGATATGAACTAGGACTGCCAGAAATTAAAACACTTTAAAGCAAAATATATTGAGCAGTGTTTCCAGCCGCTAAAGTTGGATACTTTTAATGATCTTGTGGCTTACGAAAGGAGTTCATTGATATTAAGTTATACCATTATTTTGACCACAATTCCTGGATTTTTTTTGTTTATTTTGAAATAGCATCAATATTTTTTCTCATTAAAATTTAAATCTTAAAAGTTGTTTTGGTACTCATAAGTGCTTTGGCACTTGTGGAATTGAAAAAAAAACCTTACTGGGTTATGTTGGAAATATTGTTTAAGGGTATCTTCAATATCCATACATTTTCAAGGGTTTAGAGCAGGGGTCCTCAAACTAAGGCCCCGGGGCCGGATGCGGCCCCCCAAGGTCCTGAATCCGGCTCCTGGGACCAATTGCAACCCCCACCTACCCCCTGTTTTGGGAGCAAGCCAGCCTCCACAGCTGCTTTTGGATTGTGATCCGGCCCCCAGTGGTGTCTGGGTGGTGGTGGACCGGCCCACTGTTTGAAAACTTTGAGGACCCCTGGTTTAGAGGAACAAACAGAACAAAGATGTTGTACTGTCAGAACCTGGAGATTCCTCCCCTGAAAGCCATAATGGTAAACTATGGGCGTTTATACACGACCCCTAAGCTGCGCTGCAAATGGCTCCCACCTCCGGAGCTTAGAAATGTTTTCCCACCAGCTCCGGAGTTTGGAGACAATTAAGTGCGACCCCGCCCACTTTAGCGCGACCCAGCGCACTTTCCTTGTACCTTATCTTTGGAGGTGAAAATTTTTTGATGCGGATAAGAGTGCCGGGCTCTCCTGGCTTGTCTGTTGTTGTTTTTGCTTCCCGCTCCTTTAAGAGCTCCTTGAGACGGAACCAGGAAGTAACGGGGCTTGTGGCAAGTTCGACCTGCACCGGCAGGTTAGTAAAGGCTTCTTTTGTCCTTTTTTCCCTCCCCCCCTCACGCCGACAGGAGCAGGAAGTGCTGAGGGGTGGGGACGCAGGAACAGAAATGAACCCCCAATATCTCTGGTCCGAATTTAAGGGACCAGCGGATCTTAGGGGTCGTGTGAAAAGGCCCTATGGCTACCTTTCACAGGTCTACAGGATTACAGCTTCAGAATGTACCCTGTTTCACTGAATATGAGCCAGTTTCCAATACTATTATGAAACATCATCTTTGGGCTTGGTATAGAAGTGTGCCTGCCATCTTTGAAACCTGTGGTATGTGTTATGTCTGATTTGGCCACACACAAAGCCATACTCTGAATGCCATGTCTAGCCACACTCCAGAGTCACTTCTTGTCTTTTAGCACAGGTGTGAGCAAACTAAGGCCTTCCTGGTATGTAATTCCAGCTCCCATCATTCCTGACAATTAGCCATGTGGGGTTGGGAGTGGAATCCACACCTCAGTGGGGCCACCATTTGCTCACTTTTGTTGCAGCATGAGTTTGGAAATTGTTTCCCAAACATACTGCATCCAACAAATAAACTCTCTCTTTAAACTTGTAACGTATAAAAGTCAAAAGGACATTTTAGCTGCCTTTAGTTGTAGTAATTTGTGTACATCATTCGTGTACTGGGGACATCAGAGAGACAGAACCTCAGGTAAGCAGAGTCACAAACCCTACCCTCTACTAGAAGACAAAGAGAAGAGTATCTCAAGTAGAAGACTTTTGACTGCATTGTCTTAAAGCTGAAATAAAGCAGGAAGATTTGTGGACCCACCAGGCATGCTGTGCCCCTGCAGGTCAGATTAGAGAAGTGACAGAAGGATTACCATCGCTCACAAAACCTTTAGATGCACATCCATTTCTTCGCACTCATGTTAGGAACAAACAACACAGCCAAAAGGAACTACAAAGAAATCACTTAATTGAACCTCTGGGAAGAATGTTCAATGATTTTTGGGTCCCAGATAGTCTTCTCATCAATCCTATCAGTACTCCAAAGAGGAATAGAAAGGAAAAGGAAAATACTCCAGGTGGGTGACTGGCTGTGAAAGTAGTGTTGATGTGAGGGGTTTGGTTTTTGGGGTTGTGGGTTAAGCATCCCAGAAGATAGACTGCTAGCAACAGATGGCTTGCAACTCACAAAACTGTGAATAACACCATCATAAGGGCTTTAATCTGAATTGGAAGGAGGAAAGAGAAACAAGCACAGAGAGAACGTTGGATGAAGCCTTATTTATACACAATAAGAAGAATGAACCAAACAGTTCCAAGAAGAACTGGAAATCTTAGTTTGTGGGGAAGGAGGGAATATAACTTAATAGGAGTAACTGAAACGGTGGGATTACTTCCATGATTGGAATACAGAAACTGGTCTACTAAAGAACTTTCAACTCAGCAAAGTATAAAGAAAAACAAGTACAGGAAATGGAAAAATGGGGCATGCACCAAAGAGGAATATAACCAACTAGCTAATATATGCAGTGGGTGGTGGGGGGAAAAAAAAAAGCTAAGGCACAAGATGAACATAGACTTGCCAGAAAGATTAAATATTGTAAAAAGGGTATCATTCATTATGTCTACAGCAAAAGGAAAAAATAAGGAAATGTTAGGCTCTCTGTGTGGCAATGATCACCAGTTACTAACAGGAGACAAGAAAAAGGCAGAAGAACTCAACACCTTCTTTATCTCATTTTCTCCAAAAAGGAAAAAAGAGTTCTATTGGGACAATGAGTAGATGAGGTAGGATGGGAATTGCAACATAGAATAGGTAGAGAAGTAGAACAGGAACACCTGAAAACATTAAATTAATTCAGGTCTCCTGGGCCAGATGAATTACACCCAAGGATATTAAAAGTAATTTCAGAACCATTGGCAATAATCTTTGAGAAATCCTGGAGAACAGGGGAAGTCCCCATCAATTGCAGGAGGGTGAATGTTGTCCCCATTTTCAAAAAAAAAAAAGGGGGGGGGGAGGACCCAAATAATTACTGCCCAGTCTGCTTGACTTCAGTTCCTGGCAAGATCCTAGAACAAATTATTCAGCAGACAGTCTGTAATTATTTAACTAGCAATGATGTCATTACAAGAAGATAACATGGATTTCTTAAAAACAAGTCATGCCCGACCAATTTGATCTCTTTCTTTGATAGAATAACAGGCCTGATGGATGAGGGGAATGCTGGACTGTTTATCTAGATTTCAGTAAGGACTTCGATAAGGTTCCCTATTGTATACATGCAAATAAGTTAGTAGACTGTGGGATAGATAGTGCTACATTTAGGTGGATTTGCAATTGGTTGACTGATTGCAACCAAAGGGTGATCGTAAATGATTTCTCTTCAGCTTGGAGAGACGTGACCAATGGGGTGCCCCAGGGTTCTGTTCCGGGTCCAGTGCTATTCAATATCTTTATTAATGACTCAGAGGAAGGAACAGAGTGTATGCTGATTAACTTTGCAGATGATACCAAATTGGTTGGGGTTGCTGATTCCCTAGGATGAAAATCCAAAATGACCTTGAGAGATTAGAGTGCTGGGACAAAGCTAACGGAATGGGTTTCAACAGAGAGAAATGTAGGGTGCTGCATCTAGGTAAAAACAATGAATTGCACAGATATAGGATGGGAGACACCTGCATGGAAAATAGTGCATGTGAAAGGGATCTGGGAGTCTTGGTTGACCACAAATTTAACACGAATCAGCAGTGTGACGCGGCGGCCAAGAAAGCCAATGTGATTCTTAGTTGCATCAACAGAAGCATAATGTCTAGATCAAGGGAAGTGATAGTCCCACTCTATTCTGCTCTGGTCAGACCCTACCTGGAGTACTGTGTCCAGTTCTGTGTGCCTCAATTTAAAAAGGATGTTGACAACCTCAAATGGGTCCACAGAAGGGTGACCAGGATGGTTGAAGTTCTGGAAGAAATGTCTTATGAGGAGCAGCTTAGGGAGCTGGAAATGTTTAGCCTTACAAAAAGAAGGCTGAGAGGAGATATGGTAGCTATGCTTAAATATTTGAAAGGATGTCATATTGAAGAAGGGACTGGTTTGTTTTCCATGGCTTCAGAGACTAGGACTTGGAGCACTGGTTTCAAACTACAGGAAAACAGGTTCAATTTAAACATTAAGAAGAACTTCATGACAGTCAGAGCTGTTCAGCAGTGGAATATGCTGCCACGGAAGGTGGTGGAGTCTCCTTCTTTGGGTGGTTTAAAGCAGAGGCTGGATGGCCATCTGTCGGGAATACTGTGATGGGGGTTCCTGCGTGGCAGGGGGTTGGACTGGATCGCTCTTGAGGTCTCTTCCAACTGTATGATTATATGAAGGATAGAAATTGTTCAAAAAGAACATAAATAATACAAAGGGAGTTGGAGTTACAGTATACGTCAAAAACATGCATTCCTGCACAGAAATACAGGAAGAGAAGATTGGCTTTATTAGATGAACCTGGATGATACTATAATGTGAATGCAATAAAAACAATCACCTCAATGCGTGGATGAGGCGATGGTGTCGAGAGGAGGGATTCAGATTTGTCAGCAGCTGAAGAACATTTGGGGACAAGCCAAACCTGTTCAGGAGGGATGGGTTCAACTTGAACCAGATGGGAGCAGATTGCTGGCACTCAACACCAAAAAATCTGCAGAGCAGCTTTTAAGCTGAAAACTGGGGAAAGCCAACAGGAGTTGAGTTTGGAACGCTTCATCCCTGTGGAACGAGGTTGGAATGGGTAGAGAACCACCAAGTGATGACATAGCAGGTATTAGCACTGGGAGAATAATGAGATGTGGTAGTTTGTCTACTGGAATTAAAAGCTGTGCGGGGGAGGGAAAAGAAGCAGCCATTCTTGGGTGACCCACTGTACAGGTGCTTCTACACAAATGCTTGAAGCCTCTGAGCAAAGATGGGAGAACTTGAACATTTGGCAGCTAGGGATAACATTGATATAATAGCCATAACAGAAACCTGGTAGAATGTGAAGAACCAGTGGGATACAGCAATCCCAGGCTATAAACTCTATAGAAGGGATAGAGAGGGGCAGGTTGGAAGGGGAGTGGCCATCTATGTCAAATAAAGGGTAAAATCCAGCAGAATGGAGATTGACGGTGGGTCTGAGTCCACCATAGAATCACTGTGGGTTAAACTACCAGGTCCAAGGAGCGATGTGATAGTGGGGGTCTGCTATCGTCCACCAGATCAAAAACTTGAGGGGGACCTTGAAATCAGGAGACAAATCATGGAGGTGTCTAAGATAGACAGGATAGTAATCATGGGGGAATTCAATTATAACCACATTGACTGGGCCAATGCGAGCCTTGGGCAAGAAAGAGAAACCGGGTTTCTCAACATGCTGAATGACGGTGCCTTAGAGCAACTTGTCATGGAGCCCACCCAAGAACAGGCAACTCTGGATCTAATACTGTGTGATACTCAGGACCTGGTCAGGGATATTATTGTCACTGAGCCTCTGGGGAACAGTGACCATGCTGCAATCTTCTTTGCCATGCATGTCGGGGGAAGGGAGTCAAGCAAATCAGACACAAAAACCCTTGATTTCCAAAGGGCAAACTTCCGTCAGATGAGGAAACTAAACTAGTTAGAAAGAAATTGAAAAGTTAGGCAAAAAGAATCCAATCTCTCTAGAGTGCACGGAGCCTGCTTAAAACAACAGTAACAGAGGCCCAGCACAAGTGCATACCACAAAGAAAGAATTGCTCATCTAAGTCCAAGAGGGTGCCAGCATAGTTAATGGGTGGAGTTACAGAGGCTTTAAAGTGCAAGGAGATGTCTTTCCATAAATAGAAATCCTCCCCAAATGAGGAAAATAAAAAGGAACACAAACTCTGGCAAAAGAAATGTAAGAAGATGATAAGAGAGGCAAAGAAAGACTTTGAGGAACGCATGGCTAGCAATATAAAGGGAAATAATAAAAGCTTCTTTAAATATGTTAGAAGTAGAAAACCTGCCAGAGAACCATTTGGCCCTCTGGATGGTGAGGGAGGAAAAGGGGAGATTAAGGAGGACTTGGAAATTGAAAAGAAATTAAATAAGTTGTTTGCATCTGTCTTCATGACATTAGACCTTGGGCAGATTCTGCTGCCCAAATGGCCCCTCTTGACTAAAGAATTTAATCAAATACAGGTTAAAAGAGATGATGTTTTAGGACTAATTGTTAAATTGTGATCAACAAGTCACCGGGCCCAGATGGCATCCACCCAAGGGTTATTAGAGAACTGAGAAATGAAATTGTGGATCTCTAATGGTAATATGCAACTTGTCTCTTAAAAAGGCCACAGTGCCGGAGGACTGGAAGATAGAGGATGTCACACCATTTTTTTAAAAAGGAAGGAGGGGGGCCTGGGAAACCAGGCTGGTTAGCCTTATGTCTGTCCCAGGGAAAATGGTGGAAAGCCTCATCCAACAGAAAATCTTAAAACACATAGAAGACCAAACCTTACTCAGGGAAAATCAGCATGGCTTCTGTAAGGGTAAGTCTTCCCTGACAAACCTTTTAGAATTCTTTGAAATGGTCAACAGGCATGTTGATTTGGGTAAACCAGTGGATATTGTCTGTCTTGATTTTCAGAAGGCTTTTGACACAGTCCCTCACCAAAAGCTGCTGAGAAAATTGCACAGTCATGGGATAAGAGGGCAGGTCCTCTTATGGATTGAGAACTGGTTGAGATCCAGGAAACAAAGAGTAGGTGTCAATGGGAAATTTTCACAATGGAGAGAGGTGAAAAGCAGTGTGCCCAGGGATCTGTCCTGGGACTGGTGCTTTTCAATCTGTTCATAAATGACCTGGAGACAGGGTTAAGCAATGAGGTGGCCAAGTTTGCAGATGACACAAAACTTTTCCATGTGGTAAAAACCACAGATGATCGTGAAGAGCTCCAGAAGGATCTCTCCAAATTGGGGGAATGGGCTGCGAAATGGCAAATGCATTTCAATGTAGGGAAATGTAAAGTAATGCGTGTGTGTGTGTGTGTTGTGTCATTACAGTCGTGACCAACTCTTCATGACCCCATGTCCATGGAGTTTTCTTGGCAAGAATACTGGAGTGACTTGCCAGTTCCTACTCCAGGTGCCTACAACGCCTGGTATTCCCTGAAGGTCTCCCATCCAAGTACTAACCAGGGCCGACTCTGCTTAGCTTCGGAAATCAGGCGAGATCGGATGTGCTTAGGGCATCTAGGCAGCTCAAAGTAATGAGGCACAAAATCCAATCTTTATCTATCAATTCATGGGCTCTGAGCTATCTTTGACGAATCAGGAAAGAGATCTGGTTGTGTTGGTGGACAGCTCAATGAAGGTGTCTACCCAATATGTGGCAGTGGTGAAGAAGGCCAATTCCATGCTAGGGATTATCAAAAAGGGGATTAAAGATAAAACAGCCAACATTATAATGCCATTATACAAAATGATTGTAAGGCCACACCTGGAGCATTGTGTACAATTCTGGTCACCGCATCTCAAAAAAGACATAGTGGAGCTGGAAAAGGTGCAGAAGAGAGTGACTAAAATGATTACTGGGCTGGGGCACCTTCCTTATGAGGAAAGGCTAAAACATTTGGGGCTCTGTAGTTTGGAAAAAAGGTGCCTGGGGGGGGTGATATGAATGAGACATACAAAATAATGCAGGACATGAGTAAAGTGGATATAGGAACACTCTTCTTCCTCTCACAAAATACCAGAACTAGAGGACATACATTCAAACTGAGGGCTGGGATAGTAAGAACAGACAAAAGAATTTTTTTTTCACCCAGTGTGTTGTTAGTCTGTCGAACTCCCTGCCACAGGATGTGGTGATGGCATTTGGCCTGGATGCCCTCAAAAGGGAATGGGACAGATTCCTGGAGGAAAAGTCCATCAAAGGTTACAAACCATGATGGAGATGTGTAATCTCCAGGTTTAAAAGCAGGGTAGTTCAAGGGCCAGATGCAGGGGAGTGGTATCAGGAGACAGATATGTAGTCTTATGTGCTCCCAGATGCATTTGGTGGGGCCACTGTGAGGTACAGGAAGCTGGACTAGATGGGCCTTTGGCCTGATACAGCATGGCTCTTCTTATGTTCTTATGTTCTATTTGCTCCAAATAATGCATAATATTAAATATTTCTGTCATAATTCCCAACTTGCTTGTTCTTCTTTTAAGGCATTGTAAAATCAATTTATCTATGTTATACACATGATTGTTAACACTCATAAAGATGAACAAAAGATAAGACAGTTAATATTCTGATTTTGATCCTGACTAAATGTGTATTGATATGGCTTTCACTATAGAGACCTGGTTGGATGAAGCTAAAGGGTTAATATTTATAATATTTTCCCAACTAGATTATTAAACAGTGTGCAGGACCTTGGGATTAATGAGGAAGAGATGCAGTAGACAGAGATATGAAGGCCGCGAATGTATGTTCTTTTTGTATACATTTTCTCCTTCTTCAATTCTTTCTATCAGAATGAGGCTTTTATTTTATTTTTGTTTAATACTGTGGAGAGGAAATATTAATAATTGCTAATTCTGGATTTATAAACATTGTTTTGTAGAAGGTTTTTTTGTTCCACATAAACTAGTAAACAGTTCCAGGAATTGTTACTCCATTTGTTACTTACAATTACAAATAAATATTCTTTAAAAAGTAAATTCTGTTTGTAATGATTGTTTGGATACACTATATTTTAATATGCTAGTTGTGACAATTTTATGCCAAGTCAAATTGCCCATGGTCATATTTTATGTTCCAAAATAACAGAATGACTTTCAAGCTGTAAAAGTGTGGGGAGTGCTAAATCGGGTTTTCCCCCCGAGCTTCAAAATTTCTGGAAAATTTATACCTCTAGCAGTGGACCACCAAAATTCTTTCACCTTCATCACATGTCCCATAGTCTGCTGGGGTTAAATGTGTATACCTTGGCCTGGAACAGAAGGAGGATTCTGTCGGTTACTGTCCACCCAACCGCACATCAATTTCCATTCTTAAGCTAGCTGAACTGGACTCAGGCATGGCGTTGGAATCGTCTTGGTTGTTGACTTCAGCATGCATGGTGAGGGCACCTTAGAAAAACCAAGTCGGGGCATCATGTCTTCCAGGATGTTTGCATTGAGTGAAATTAGGCCTTATTCACATTGTAGCCCATACACCCTGGACCTGGTTTTCTATGTTGATGACAATAGTATGGGATAAGAGGAAATCTCTTTAATTCTATATTGATCACTTCCTGGCGAGGTTTAGACTCATTGGTCTCTGCAGGAATGCAGCTCAACTATGGCTTTTGGATCTGAATGGCTTCCTGAAAATACCTGTCCAGGTACAGGTCTCCACCTTGCAATTTAAGCAAATGAGGGCAGATGTAAATAATTGACTGGTCAGAATCCTATCGGTGTTTGTGTAAATAACTTGCTGTATCTAATGTTAGCTAATTGACAAGAGGCATCTCAGTTGCATGCCTGGTCATGCGTCTGATCGTGCAGAAGAGAAGTGCCTTCATATTTAATCAATAAGATGCAGTAAGTCACAGCAGATTACACAAACCGTACACAAACATCAATAGGATTTTGCCCATTCAGTTTCTTTTCAGTGTTCTTGTCACCACAGCATTCCTAACTGGTTTCCTTCTCCTGATTTATCTGTTTTTTTTTTAAATTTATTTTCAGTTGTTGGTCTTATTGCTAATGGCCATGTGTCTTTCAATATATTTGGTTTGCCTCCATTGTTGGCTGCTTGCACTTCTTTTGTATAGGTTTGTGGTCTTTTTTTGTTACTGTTTCTGAAAAAAAATCTCTAGTTAGAGATTAAACTCCAACAAACGCTGCATCTTCTGAAGGAAGACTTCTTCAGTAAACAGCACTGCTCATAGACCAGTGATGGTGAACCTATGGCGCGGGTGCCAAAGGTGGCACTCGGAGCCCTTTCTGTGGGCACCCAAAATTGCCCCTTCATAGCCACCTCTATACAGATTAAATTACTGTATTGGCACTTTGCAAAAAAATTAGTGGGTTTTGAATTGCAGTTTGGGCACTCGGGCTCTAAAAGTTTTGCCATCACTGTCATAGACCAAGCTAGGGGCCTGTTGGAGCTTCTTCATATTCAACATACATTTCAGCTTGAATTTCTGTTATTTTGGCTTTGAGTAACCTCTGCATACTATGAAGTTTTGAACTCTTTTCAATTTTCATTTCAACAGCTTTTTGCCTTAGTACCATACAAATATAATCCCGTTTTTCTATGTAGATCATATCATCTACAAATTGAGACCTTTCAGCTCCGTATGACTAGCTGGCACTGCAAATAGAACAGGGAGTACTTCAGAGAAATATATTATAGGGTGGCCTTGGGTTTCAGGCCTCCCACCTAGCAACCCAATGTTGCCTTCCAGAAATGCACACCTACGTTTCCTCACATAATTGATACTGATGCATAACAAGGCCACTGACTTGACACTGATGGAAAAATTATTATAATTAGATTTTATATGGTCGGGTGAATCCTTTGCATTTTAGAAACATCATTGGGCCACATGATTTGTGTGTCACCTGCTGTTCAGGTAGTAAGAGAAGAAGAAATGTTGTCAGAGACGCAATGTTAACTTTTTCTTTCCCTCACTTTTGGATATTGCTGTTGTGTGTTGCACTGCTTGCAGTGGGATATACATCCAAATGCTCCCATGCATCTACATCTGAATCAAGTTGAAAAGAATTTTCAGGGTTGTTGTTTTTTGTGTGATCCTTGTTCCTCTGATAGCTTTCTGTGCATGTGCACCATTTTGAATATGGATGCATGCAATCGCTGCAAAAGGAAGACTTGTTTTCTCCAGGGGCACAACATGCCTCCTCTTTCAGCCCAACACTACTAGGAAATCCATTTATTGTAATTTATTTTGATTTAAACTGGGTTCCCTTTACCTTGCTCATCTGATATTTTATTTGAACATTTTCGTCAGTGGTCAATTCTATTTATCTTCTCTCATGTGAAATTTCCTATGTTGATCCTTAAGGAATATTGTCTATATTGGGTAGTGCAGAAACACACATTATGTCCTGTTCTTTGGTATAATTTATTTATTATGGATATGAGTTATCTATCCCTGGAAAGTCTTAACACCGATAAAATCAACCTATAAGGAAAATCTGCTAGTTTTTTCCGATGTCTCCAATGTCTCACATTTCTTCTTAAATTAAAAATGAGTAGACTAAAGTAGCATGCACAAATACACCCAGTCACCCACCCATACTGAAGGTTCACTTATAGGTTTGAATCCCTGTGTATTCAACTGAATATCTGATGCTGACTTAGAGTGTTCTCTCTATCTTTTTTCCCCTTTGGCAACATCTCATCTTCAACAGCCACACGACTGGCAAAGAATAGTCTTCTATATGCTAGGAATAACTTGGGCTATTGGATTTGGCCAGCTGAGATCGCTGGACAGATGGCTGAGAATTTCATTCTCTTCATTTTTTATGAGAATTTACTGAAATTTTCAAAGCTCTTCATAAATGGGATGGAAATTCAAATGTGGGAGAAAACAGAATCAGCATTCCCATTATCTTCATCCAAGATAATTTGCATAAACTGAATAATGTCCAGATGAAGGTGTTTGCTTTTTTGTTTTTGTATCAAAATGCAAAGGCAAAATCATTATGAATAGCTAGCAGCCCTAAAGGCTGAGTAGTGCCTCCAGCTGTTTTATTGCCCTGCAGTTTCTAGCTATGCCATCTTTCCCTGAAAAAATGTCCTTATTCTTGAAAGAAAGGCATTGACAATCTAGATCCTAAATAGAAAACAATTTGTATTTTAACTTCTAAGATTGCATTTGGACCAGTCCAGTATGGTAGGATCCTTGGAAATTATTGTCATTTTAAAAATTTCTCAAATAGGCTGCTATGGGCCCTTTCCCTCCACCTAAAGCCCTCTTACATTACTTTCTTTCATTTCCACTTATGTAGAGTCCCTCTTAACTGTTATCTGTACCCTCAAAAGCCATTCTGCTCTAATGTGACAGGACAATGGCAACTGCTTTATGTGGAAACACAGTGCATCTGAATATTCTGGGTAAAACCTTTCATGTCAGTTTTAACAATCTGACATTACACTTCTCAGATATGTTTGGCTGGTTGCTATTGGAAACCAAAAGCAGGATTAAAAGGCAACAAATGAACTGTCCATAATCATAGCAGGTTTTACAGTTTGCCTCTGAGAGTAAAGGAACAAGCGTCTGAGCTGCAAATAGCCAACAGCTAACTCCACTTTTTTGCTAATGTAATTTTTATCTGCCTATGTCTGGAACAATCTAATGGCAGTTCCTCAGTGGAATGATCAGGCAGCTGGGTGCTGTCATTGCCTAGAAGATGCCCAAGTGTGTCCAATGCCCATAGTCCTCACAATCCTCAAGGAGGCTCCTCCTGTGTCTCTCTCTCCTGCCCCAGGGCGGTGTTCACTGGATATTCAATTAAAAAGTGTGCAAGATCAAACCGACTATCTGTCTAGACCAGGGCTGTCCAACTTTGAACAGGCCGAGGTCTACTTTTTCTGGCCCAAAGTGCCTGAGGGCTACTACACTAATACCTCTACTTACGAATTTTATCCATTCCAAGCACATGCTCGTAAATAAAAAAAAATTTAAGTACAGCAGCAGTTTGCCATAGGAATGCATTGAAATTTGATCCCTCTGGAATGGATTGATTGATTTTCAATGCATTCCTATGGGAAGGCTGACCATGCATATGCTTTCCTTGCACATGCTCAATCATCTGGCCAGCGGGGGGGGGGAGCAGGGGACCACGCCATGGCCCTTGAAATGCCCAGCTCAGATGAGACAGTGGCATGGCAGACCCAAAACTTTGCTGGGGCAGTGGTGGTCCTTGGGATGATGGGGGAGAGAGGGGTGAAGAATTTATCTCATCCCTTTTTTATTGGTGGCCGGGGGGCTACTTTTGAACCCTTCGTGGGCTATTGGTAGCCCGCGGTC
Organism: Phrynocephalus guinanensis; assembly: GCA_037367245.1. NCBI lineage: Eukaryota > Metazoa > Chordata > Lepidosauria > Squamata > Agamidae > Phrynocephalus > Phrynocephalus guinanensis. The sequence goes on from CM074734.1 coordinate 90,253,158, forward strand.
TACCTGTTGGACAGGCCTGGTCTAGACCTTTGTTTCATTTCCACCATGAGAGCCAGATGTTTTGGGTAAAGTGGCAGGAAGTAGATGAGCACCGCAGCATCTTACAAGAGGACAACTGTTCCCCCAGAAAATGTACAAAAGTGGCTTGCTCAAGGGCCCACGCTGAGGACCACTGAAAGCAGCAAGCTCTATCAAATCTCTTGCTTCTGCCTCTAGCGCTAATCCAAATGAACAATGTGTGTCTCTTTCCTTGTTGTCGGAATTGCAGCTCTCAATCAGCCTCAACCAGCATAGCCAGCAATGGGTTTTATGGGAGTTGCAGGCGAGCAACATCTGGAGAGCTAGGAATGGTCCACCCTGGCTCCATCAGACAGAGATGGGAAGCAAAAGAATGAGATTTGTTTTAAATTATTTTTAAGGGGACGCTTCTGCCTATTTCTATGAATTACTGTGGCTCTCCTTTTCATTGATTGCTTGTGCTCCCAGAAAAGCTCATTTGATTCCCTTAGGCTTAGGCCCTTAGGATGACATTTGGAACACTACCAGATTGCCCTTTATGGTGGCTATATTTAATATCTTCAATATAATAATCTATTAAGAACAACATATAAGCATCACAACTACTGCCATGCTGTATCAATAGGGTTCCATCATGTAATACATGCTGGCCCTTGGATAGAGTGTTTTGTTCTGTTTGCCTTAAGTTAATACTTTGTGTCTGTCTACATGCATATTAGCATTTACAATAAAATGACTTTCTAATTATGTTCATGTTGCTTGTGTTCTTTTGTTATTGTGGTTGCAATTTGTAGTTGATGTCATAAATAATTCTGTCAAAATACTGCAGCTGATTGAATCCATCTGTGTTTTTTTTTTAATCTTTTCTTTACAGTACCCTGAACAACAACAACATCACACGCATCCCTCTCACCAGCTTCAATCATATGCCAAAGATCAGGACCTTGTAAGTACTCCTCTTTGATGCACTTATTGTGTGGATTGACATGCACACAATACAGTGGACCCTTGTATAATAAACAGTTTGTATAACATAAAATCTCTACAACATAAAAAATTCTGGAGATAGGGGAAATTTGCTTAACATAATCGCCTGGGGCAGATCTGTACAACATAAAAATGGGATTACTCCATTTTCAATGCATTCCTATGGGAAATTTGTATAAAGGAAAATTTGCTTAACATAAATTCATTTAGAACGAATTAATTCCTTTATATAAGGTACCACTGTATTTCTTATTTAACACATTTTAAATAAAGGGAATGTTGATACTTATTTGGAGAAAAGGTCTAGTACTTTTGACTGCTCTTCCATTACAGTATAGGGAGGACTGACCTGAGCGTAGGTGCAGTTGATGGCATTTATAGTTGCAAACTATCTATGTCATGTGAGAATACATGAATCTTAGGACATGACCTTTGGCAGGCGAATAAGACCACCACGCTTGGATAAGCAGTTAGGTTTGTGTGGAGAAGAGCACAGTGAATGAGCAAACAAGGAAGAATCCCTGTCTGAACTAGGGGCACAGCCACGGAGCATATGAGCTTTATCCTTCCACCCTTTTTCAGCTGTGTGCAAGATGAAAGAAGAGAATGGAATTTAAGAATATTTGCCTCCATTTTTTTGGCTGCAAGGAGTGTCCATGGAGTAGAACTCCTCTCAAGAGATGCCCGTGGTGGTGGGATTGAAGCCAGACCACTTCAGAGTGTTCAGTACTGTATTTCAGTCATTTCTGCAATATTCTTCGTGATTGCCTCCTGATTACTGGTAGAGATCTAAAGTTCATAGCTGAGAAAGGGGAATTGTCTCCAAGTGGTTGGTAGACGTTTGAGGCTCATAGCTGAGGCAAGCTCATTGTAATTCATTGTGTACTTCCTTAACGGCCAAGCTGTACATTAGAGAGGATCAGAAGATTCTGAATCTTTCTGGGGCCTTGGAATATTTAGGTTGTTTTCATACAAGTCAGTGGTTCCCAACCTTGTGTCACAAAATGTTATTGGACCGCAACTGCCCCAAACCCTGGCTGTTGGGGAGTTTTAGTCCAAGTACACGTGGGGACTCAAAATTGGGAAGCACTGATACAAGCATATGACTTGGCCTCATCCAGTGCCTCCTCAGGACGTGCACGCTCATGCGCGCACATGCAAACACAAAGTTGTTCACAGGGGAATCAAGAACATACACTGCATATGGAGGTCTGTTTTTACCCAAATGTAACCACCAATTATAGAATCAGTGTGTTCCTCTCTCTTATATTTCCTATTTCAAAGAAGGAAACTGGTAATTCGTCCATGCCAGAAAGAGGTTTCCAGCTACAGCTAACAGTCTACCAAACAAAACAGTAAATGGCCTACCTTGGATTGCACAAAGTGCAGAAGTGTTAGAGCCTATGTGGACTGCAGTACATGTCTAACTGACTTGTTGTGTTTGGTGGATCACAGGTTGTTCATGTCTAACCGTGTCTGATGTACTTGCAGTTGTAGTGAACCAGTGTCATTTTTGCTCCATTTAGTGGATCACTAACTCTGGCCTTGGGTTTTTCCCAAAATATTTTATTCCTTTCCAGAGCAGTGTCATTTGAATGATTGTTTGCATTCATTAATTAAGAATTACTCACATTTTTAGTATTTTTTAATAACCATCTCTTGGTTATTCAAATCAATCATTATGTGTGATAACCAAACCATACTGTCTGTTGCCATTTTCGTTTTAGTTTAATTTAAAAGATGGCTTTGTATGTAGCTCCCTGGAGACTTGTATTGACTAATTCCTTTTCGCTGTAATTAAAGGAAATAAAGGAAGGAAGTCATAAACAGGATTTAAAGAAATCTTTTGTATTGAATTTTGAGAGTTACATTTTATAAAGCTTGAAGACTGACCCCCCAAAATATTCTGGAAATTTAATTTGGGCTGTGAGTAAAAGAGCACCTTTAAAAACTAAAATGTGTATTCATTCCTCTTTTGTGTGCTATAAATGTCCTTCCACCCATTTTAAATGGCATTTTTCGCTTGCTGTCTACTGCCAAGTAATATTGCAGTAACCTTCTAAGTAGTCCTGCTCTTAATGAAAAATAGAAAGGGTGAACTAGTATAAAGTGGTTAGATATTTCATTGTTTCATCTCTTTCATTGTAGGCATCAGTGTTGTCACAGGAAAAATAACTATAAAATAAGCATTCATGATAGACAAATAATTTTTCTAACTGCCTTCATTAGAGTATTATTGAAGAGAAGTGAATTATAGGCAAAATTGTGAGAATTGCTTCTGAATATGTCATTTAATATTTCTACACCATTTAACATTTCTGATTAATTATTTTTCATTAATGAAAGGGATAATTATGACCCTCTTGGAACCATAATGCAATCTAGTATGCTACTTTACACATGCACAATACATTATTATATTTTCTTTTTGGAATTATATGGAACCACTACCAGTACACAACCTATCTACATTTTCTGTGCAATTGAGGAAGGTGTTTGTTATTTATTTACTTATTTATTTATTTATTATTATTATTATTATTATTATTATTATTATTATTATTATTATTATTATTATTATTATTATTATTATTATTATTATTGTATTTATATCCCGCTTATCTACTACATGTAGTACTCTAAGCGGCTAACAAAAGCAATGCATATCAAATCAACAACAATAGAATACATCAAATATAAAGCATAAACAACATAGAACTATTAAAACAACAAAACATATAAAAATCCTCCTGCGTCCCGACATGCGGAGGAGCAAATTCTAGGTGGAACAAAGGGAGGGAGAGGGTCCTCTGTGAAGAGTCCAGCCGGTCTAAAAAGCCCTCCAAGGGAGCAGAAGCTGAAGGCTCTTCAAGGGCCAGGCACACCTCTCAGCCGACACAAACCCCAGGTGGAACAAAGGGAGGGAGAGGGTCCTCTGTGAAGAGTCCAGCCGGTCTAAAAAGCCCTCCAAGGGAGCAGAAGCTGAAGGCTCTTCAAGGGCCGGGCACACCTCTCAGCCGACACAAACCCCAGGTGGAACAAAGGGAGGGAGAGGGTCCTCAGTGAAGAGTCCAGCCGGTCTAAAAAGCCCTCCAAGGGAGCAGAAGCTGAAGGCTCTTCAAGGGCCGGGCACACCTCTCAGCCGACACAAACCCCAGGTGGAACAAAGGGAGGGAGAGGGTCCTCAGTGAAGAGTCCAGCCGGTCTAAAAAGCCCTCCAAGGGAGCAGAAGCTGAAGGCTCTTCAAGGGCCGGGCACACCTCTCAGCCGACACAAACCCCAGGTGGGGTTTTTATACTGCCCATCTGGCAGTGAGGCCACTCTGGGTGGTTAACAACAATTAGTCAATATACTAAATACAGTATAAACACATATAATTTATACAATAAAATAAAGGACATAAAATACAGTAAATATAATAAAACTAAAATTAAAATGACATAAAATAGCATATAATTTCAGACCTATGATGTTATTGGCAGGCAGATCAGTTAAAATCATGTTTTAGTGGGTGAGCACTATATTTAAATTATATTTGAGGTAATGCCTGCTTAAATAACCAAGTTTTTAATAGTTTTTAAAGAACAGCCAGAGAGGGGACCAGGCAGATGTCTGGTGGAAGATGATTCTACAGGTGAGGGGCAATAGTGGAAAAGGCACTATTTCTGGTATTGTTGTTTTTCCGCCTTTCGGGCCTTTCACTGTGTTAATTGCCTCAAATGCCTAGCCTGGGAAGATTGGATATTATGGGCAGCTTTCATTGGGTGAAGGCACTCTGACAGGTAACGAGGTCCTAAACTGTTTATGGCTTTGTATGTCATAGTTAAAACCTTGAAGTCGATGTGGAACCAAACTGGAAGCCAGTGCAGGGCAGCCAGCATTTGGGATATATGAATGTATTTTTTAGTCCCAGTCAGGAATCTGGCCGCCGTGTTCTGGATCAGTTGGAGTCTCTGCATCAGCCTCAAGGGCAGCCCCACATACAGAGCATTGCAATAGTCCAGTCTCGAGACTACCAATGCATAGACAAGCATGGTGAGAGCCCCTGTGTCCAGACAGGGGTGCAACTGAGCAATTTGCTGCAGATGGTAATGGGTGGAACAGATCATCAACACTACCTGAGATTCCATAGATAGTGCTGGGTCCAAGAGACTACCCGAGCTGAGCAAGAAGTGTCATGCCCCCAAAAGAGAGGGAATTTCCCAACCCGCTGACAGTAGGCGCCCCCACCTGCAAGACTTGCATCTTGTCCGGGTCAACCCCAGTCTGTTTGCCTTCATCCATTCCAGAACAGCATCCAGACAGCTCTCAAGGGATGGAATGGCATCCACTGCAGAAGATGGAAAAGAGAGATAGAGCAGGGTACCTAATTTAGAGAGTGGTCCTATGAAAGACATTAAATTTCAGTCTCTCATTTTTAATATCCCTTATAGCACTCCTGCTGGCAGGGCACAAATGATGAAGAAACCACTAAGTCTTATAGCAGGGGGAAAGTGTCCCTTCTATTTCAAGCAATGGGGAGGAATTTATTTAGAGCAGGAGTGGAGAACCTTCGGCCTTCCAGATATTTTGGACTATAACTCCCAGAATTCCAAGCCTATATTGCCAATGACAATGGACGGTGGGAACTGTAGTCCAAAATATCTAGAGGATTGAAGGTTCCCCACCCCTGATTTAGATTAACTCCATGGCTGGTTGCTCCCTGGCAATAAAGGGTGAGGTTTTGAGTTCACAGCACTGCTTCCTTGACTAGAGATAAAATTATTTTCTTTCCCTGTCAGCCAGAGGTCAGGGAAGAAGCCATGGGAGTACTTCCAGGGGGAAAACTCCAATGTACCTAGCACAGCAAAGGCCAGATACTGTCCTTCAAGAGTGGACCACCATCGCCACTCTTGTTGGATAACATCTGACATCCCCCATGGATGCTGCCTGTGGCCACCTGACATAGAATTGCCCTCTTATGCATTTAGATTGTATCCACAAAGACATTCCTTCTTTATCCCATGCATACATATGAATGTGATGATAACTGGCGATGGAAGGGCAGTATTTCTAGGAGAAAGGGAAGCAGATATTTTGCAAGAAGGGTCAAGCAGTACTTTCAACCCTTTGACATTTTTCATTTCTGTTATGAGTAGACTCTGTGCTTTCTGTTCCATGTTGATGAGCTACACTGGCAAGGTAAACCTAAAGGGAAACATCTGTACATGATTGGGCCAAATTGGAATAATAGAATATAGGAGCGACCCAGTATGCTCTCTATGGCTTAAGCCATCATTACCTTCTAGTTTTTCAATGCTCTATGGAAACTACATTTAGCCATATCTGTATCACACAGAGAATTTATACTTAATTCCTGTGTTAACAAATAGTGTATGTCCATTATAAAACCACAGCAAATGTAAGCACATTTAAATCCCCTTGAGTGCATTTGGAATTGGGGAGGTTCAATGCCTGCTCTTTCTTCCACTTAAATCAGTGGGAGTCACCAACTGCTGTACTGTCACTCCCTTGATTCCTTTAGGGTTTTGCTTCAATCCTACCTTTCTCACTGGTGTAGCAAAGTTTTACCTACATCCAGTATTTTGTGGCATTTTTAGACCGTCAGATTCAACCTTTTCATGATTTGAAAAACAAACACATGGTGTCATTTGGAATACAGAATAAAAACATTATTGAATTTCAGCTTGACTTCTAAAGGAGAAGAAATTAACCAACACAGATATGGCAATAAATAAATGTTTGTTTTTATTAATGGTCTGACCTTCCATGAGCTCCTCCCACCCTATGCTTTCTTTTCCCATTGTTGCTGCTTCTTTTAAAGCACTCCACCACCACCACCACCCCAAGATTAGGCAAAAATTAGTTTATACTGATGTGCCTTCCTTTTGATGAGATAGCTACATTTATGCAAAATGTAGTACTATACCCATTTTTCTTCATTTTCTTAATGTTGACACTCCTGCTGTTTCTGCACCAGTGAATGAATGAGCTGCTGCAGTCATAATTGTCTGTGGGTTTATATAGATAAAAGCCTAAAAAGAGACAGTAACGATTCAGAGGCATTCCACTTTAAGTCAAATTGTGCTCATATATTTATCAAACCAAATATGGAAGTCTCCATATTTCAAAGATTCAGAGATTGTTTTGTGTGGGATTGCGTTGACTGAAAATCTGGCATGGTGTGCTACAGAATTTCAACACAAAGTATTTGCTGATTAACACCTGAAAACCCGTGGGATGCACCTTGGACCTTGAGGGTGTAGAAATATTTTCATATCTTGAAACAGGCATTTCCAAATCTTTGGAAATCCACAGGTGGACTAACAACAGTAGACGGCAGTTTTCAGCCCTCCAGAAATTGTGCTATGAACTGCCAGCACCTTGGCTGGCACAGATAATGCTCCTGTCCTGGCTGTGGCATGATGCTGTTTCAGGGATATAATTTTTGTGGGGATGAGAATAGTTGCTCAGTAAAACAAAATTCCTCACTATAACATCAAACAGTAATTTCAAAAGGAATATAATGTTTCTATTATGGATTAGGACTAATATCTTGTCAAATCTAAATCCTACCATAATGTAGTTGGATTTGTACACCTGTTCGTTTTTGAAAGTTGTTTCAAAGTGTTTTGTCTTTAAATTTCTAAGATATTTGATTTTTTTAAAACTATGCAATATGTTCAGCTGGGCAGCACAGAGGAAACCATACTACAGTTTTGTCAGTACATAAATGTATTTGAATATGTTGAAAAGTGATTGTAAATTTACAGAGATACTGTATACTTTGCTCTATAAGATGCACCTGACCATAAGACACACCTAATTTTTAAGAGGAGGAAAACAAGAAAAAATGTTTAGCCTAAGGTTTTATGGCAGGGGAATCCTGGCTGCAGCAGGGGACAGGAGAGGCTCCATGGAAGCCTCTTTGCAAACAAGGTGATTGGGACTGGGTAGTCCAATCTGCAAGGGGAGTGCAAAGGAGGTGATTTGGGACTGGGGAATCCAAGCCTCAAAAGGGGAGAGATGCAAACAAGGTGATTTGGGACTGGGGAATCCAAGCTGCAAAAGGAGAGGGTTGCAAAACAAGATGATTTGGGACTGGGGAATCCAAGCTGCAAAAGGAGAGTGTTGCAAACAAGGTGATTTGGGACTGGGGAATCCAAGCTGCAAAAGGGAAGGGTTGCAAACGAGGTGATTGGGACTGGGGAATCCAGGTTGCAGAAGGGGAGGGCAGAGACTCTGTGGAGGAGACCTCTTTGCAAACAAGGTGATTGGAGCTGTGGAATTCCGGCTGCAGCAGGGGATGGGAGTGGCTCCATGGAAGCCTCTTTGCAAACGAGGTGATTGGGACTGGGGAATCCAGGCTACAGCAGGGGAGGGAAGAGGCTCCATGGAAGCCTCTTTGCAAGCAAGGTGATAGAACAGTGGAATCCAGACTGGCAGCAGGGGACGGGAGAGGCTCTGTGCAGGTCAGATTTCTAAATGAAAATGTGTGATATATATGTAGTGTGGTCTGCTGTATTCACTCTATAAGACACACAGACATTTTCCCTTACTTTTAAGGGGGGAGTGCATCTTATACAGCATGCACATTATATATTAAAGGGTGGAAAGTGCATCTTAAAACAGTAGAAATGCATGGATAGCTCCCATTGTTTTGAATTGATGTGTATAGGATTTCCCTAATTCATAAACCTCCACTTTGTAATTTAAAGGTATTAGTTCCATGCAAATAATTATGAACAAAATATAACCTAATACATAGATATGTATACTTTCAGCACCAGCTGTGAAGGTCAGGAGGTTTAAGGTTTATTGAATATTACAAATGCTTGATTTCTGGGAACTTCCTGTCCAAAAGCCTTGTAGGATACCAAAGAGACAGACAAATCTAGAGTCTGTCGGTTTAGGCGCCACCACTGAACTCATTCACAACAGCCTTAATACCAGGATCTCTCACCCTGTTAATTTATTTTGGAGACGGACTAGACTGTTTTACAGCACAATATATTTTTCAATGTAACTTGTAATGTTAATCTGTCAAAAAGGAGTGCTTTCTCCAACTCTGTCCTGTAGAAATGACAGCATTGTGTCGAGAGCTCGGCTTTAATGCCCGACTGTCATGACTCATAGAGAAGGGATGAAATATTTGATAGTTTATTTGCACACTCTGGCCACTTCATTTTTCTATTATAGAACTTTTTTCTCTAGACAGCATGACAGAAGCCATGAGGTTGAAGTACCAATATGTCATTAAGGCCCACAAAGTATAGATTGCTATCAAGTAAGGCTTAATACAGCTCTTCTTAAATCGGATGAGAAGGTATGTGAGTAATACCCTTTGCCTTTAGGAAACTAGGGCTTGGCCAAAAATACTCAGTCACTCTCCGTGATATCCTTTTGTTCTGGAAAACAAAAGCAAAATGTGAAGGGAGTGATTTATATTCACCCCTCCTCTCTCACTCTTCCCCATCCCACATGTCATTTCCCGTGCTGTTCACAATGGTTCCCCAGCCTTCTTGGGAGAACAGATTTTGAGAAATGAATGGAAGTCAGGAGACAGGAGAAGTGGTAACTGTTCCCTGCATTCTAAGACAAATGCGTTTCATAGGTGGAGGAACATCACTTGGTAATCCTGTCATTACCCCGAGTGATCTGTGCTGCCCCTTTTCCTGGAAGTCACAGTGGGGACTTGAGCTCCTGGCCTCTGGCTCCGCAGCCAGGTGGTCCAGTGTACTGATCCATACCAGCACATTTGCTTACATTTGAACAAAAGCCCCTGAAACACTGTCAGATTTCTAAATGGCAGCATTCGTAATGCCATTGATTTATATGAAGCCTCCATAGATATATGTTACTATTACATGTAATTATATGTCTATCCAAACATTTGTGTATGATGCTATGCACCCTCTACAGATGTCAAGAAAGTATCCAAGGAATGAGATCGCTTCAGTGTTATTTTCTTTCCCTTAAATTCATTTCAGTGGGTTTACTCTTGTAGAGGGTGGCAATTTATCCCACTTATATATGAGAATCAGCGCAAAGCAAAAGCAAAGTGGTCTGCTTATATCCCACCCCATACCACTTCAAGTAGTCTCTGGACGGTTTACAGTTTTAATTACAGTATGCAGGCTACACATTGCCCCTCCCCCCCCCAGCATGCTTCGTACTCATTTTACCGACCTTGGAAGGATGGAAGGCTGAGTCAACCATGAGCCTGCTACCTGGGATTGAACCCCAGGTCGTGAGCACAGTTTTACCTGCAGTACAGGCATTTAACCACTGTGCCACAAAGTGCCATTTGTGTATGAAATGAGCACAGATCCAAAGGGATGGCCCTTTGGATTGTATATGATTACATCTTGGGAAGTGGAACGCCAGTCAGTCTCTTTTTCTCCGTTGCAGACGGCTTCATTCCAATTACTTATACTGCGACTGCCACCTGGCTTGGCTTTCCGATTGGCTGCGTCAACGGCGATCCGTGGGGCAGTTCACCTTTTGCATGGCACCTGTTCACCTGAGAGGATTTAATGTTGCTGATGTTCAGAAAAAAGAGTATATCTGCTCAGGTAAGCTCATAGGTGCATCCTTTTGCTTTGTTCTAGCATTTTATATGGATTTTCACAATAAGCACTTAATAAACCTCTCTAATGTTGGCCCTGTTTAAATGTCACTCCTTGCCTGTTCCAATTCAGTCGTGCCCCAGCTAAATTACTGTGATTTTTTTTCAAAGTCTTTTTCTGAACTGCTGGGCTGTGTTAATGATTCTGTACTTTAACTTGTCTTCTTTCAATTGTACTTGGATCACATTGATGTGAAAGAGTATTTAACAAATAATATGATGCCATTTCTCAAGGGAAAACCTTCTGAGCTCTGTGTCTGACCAGCATATAAATGGAAAGAACGGGCAAGGGAATATGAAAGACTGATATTTAATTTAATGTACGGTGAGCTGTGGTTGCATGCACACTCTGTCCAAATGAAGAAAGAAATCAATATTTGGCAATTTATGGCATTCTGGGTGTTCCCACGTTCTTGTATTTTGTGTGTGTGTTTTACATAGTATGGTCTAGCATGAGCATTTCTAGGAGATGTTTGCACGAACACTTTTGCTTCTGATATATGGGATAAACCCAATATTTGGTTCTAACTTAAATCAGTGAGACTGTATGAGCATTGTGTGAGCTTTTTTTTTAAAAAAAAACTGCTCATTTAAATCTGTCTCCTCGAAAGATGACTAATGCTGGGTATTGTACAGATTGAACAGATAACACTTTTTTGTGTAGCATAGTTCACAGACTTTATTAATGTTCATAGTTCTGGATGACTTGGATCATGTATAGCAAGAAATCATATAAAACACAAATGGGGAATGTACAGTCTGCTCCTATTTTTGATCCACCAGTGCCTCTAATACCCCCCCGCCGCTCATTTTACTTCAAATATGTTCCAAAAATCCCTTTGTGCCCATTACAGGTATAGTGAGCCTTGTGCAGTGTTTTAAGTAGTTTATGCAAACTGTAGGCCTCGTGTCTCCAAATTACTTGTTCCTATTAAGAAATGACCACTAGAATCCAAAGGAGACTTTTTAAAAAAAATAAAAGACAAAACATATTTTCAATTAAACCTATTTTTCATTTGGCAAATGCTAATTGAAGAACCACTGCATTAATTTTAAAAAAATTAGTCTTTTATAACTATGCCCTAATGGGGCGTGGTGGGTCAGTGGACTAAGGCTCCGAAAACTGTTGACTTCAAAGTCAGCAGCTTGGCGGTTCGAATCCCGGGTGCCACACAGTGGAGCGAGCTCCCGCTGTTCACCCCAGCTCCTGCCAACCTAGCAGTTCAAAAGCATGTAAAATGCAAGTAGATAAATAGGTACCGCTGTAAAAGGCGGGAAGGTAAAAACAGTGTTTCCTTGCAGCCATGCTGGCCACATGGCCATGGACTTGCACAACACTGGCTCTTCCGGCTTGAATACGGAGATGAGCACCGCCTCTAGAGTCGGACACCGCCCCTAGAGTCGGACACGACTAGCACACATAAACTATGCCCTATCCCTTTAGCTGATACAACTATGCAATAAAGAACAAAATTCTAATCCACTGGATTAATGAATAGTGAAACATTTGAAAATTAAACTTTTAGTACACTGCAGCACTTAAGGCACTGTATGTGGCTACCAGCATAGTAGGACAACAAAATGAACCAAATTCTGCAGGCACCCAATGCCATTATTAGAGCTTGCTAAATGACAGATGAGGTTTTGACATTACTTGAACTCTTCATTAGACCAGTTGGCATAAAACAAAGGGATATAGGAGTCCTGTGTTTTGGCTAAATCTCATTGTAACCAAGTCATCTGTAGTTAAAAGCAAGTAACATCAAGTAAAATATACAGTTTTAGTTTTCCAACTGGGTCCCAGAAATTTACTGCTTGCAGTGCAGGGGAAATTGTTCTGTATGTATTTAAAGACAAGTATGTGCCTGCAAGCACTTGGGTTTATTTCTTGAGACAGGAAGCTGCTTTTAAAACTGCCCTGAAGTTCAAAGCCAGTTAACCATGCCATTGGGATAGGCTAGTATTTGCAGGACAACAGAGTTCACACAGAGTTCTCGGTTTGCACATGTTGGTGTCCCTTTTTTCATAAAAGAACTAAGATGTGCCAAAATGCTTCAAATGGCTGATGAAGAAGGTAGCCGCTGCTGTGCTGCTAACATGGTCTTGCTAATGCATTTCGCCCTAAAAATTGATGGGCAAACATTTCTGGTGAGCATCTTTCTATGCACGTGTCATTTTGATAACTCAAGTGAGCCAAGACATGGCTTCTCAATGGCAAGTTGAACAATTTGTGAAATATATAGTAAGAAGTTACCAATAATCACTTTCTTTTTCTTTCAGTCAAAGGGTAACAACCCCTTGCTAAATATAGTGAGCTAGCAGTACCTTCCATTCTCTGTGTTTTAGGAAACTAGACTGTATTATGGGTGTTCGAATTTGAAGCCAGGTATCTCACTCCCCCTGCCCCTAGATCAGTGGTGGCAAACCTTTGGCACTCCAGATGTTTTGGACCACAACTCCCACAGTCCTTTGTCATTGCCAATACAGGCTTAGAATTCTAGGTATTGTGGTCCAAAACATCTGGAGTGCCAAATGTTCACCTCCACTGCCCTAGATGCAGAGTTGTAAGTTATTTTTGTACTGTTTCTTTATTAGTTGCTCTATTTAGTGACACATATTTGTGGTACATCATGTTTTACATTCCTTTTCAATCATCCCTTTATATTTTTAAGGTTAACTTGGTAAGGCTTCTTTCATCTTATGGACTCTGTTGGTAAATGCAGTTGTCTTCCACCAAAACACTAAGTTTTTTCTTTAGAATAAGGAAATATTTGTGTAAGGTTTAATAGTGCATTTTTCTAAAGGACTCAAAAAGGCAGTCAATATGGAGACAATCATTATCAGGAAAAACATTTTGTTAGACAGAGAAAAATATTAAAAATTAATAGTTGACTAATAAAAATCTTGCTTGTACATTGATGAACATTCATGCTCTTTAGTGGTCTAATGTGACATATTAAGATACTTAAGAACAAAATCTGAACACTTTACGAATAGTTATAAAACTATGCATAGAACTGTGAGATGAAGTGTGACTATAAATTTAGAATAAGTTTGGCTGGACCAAATTCATGTTCAATAAAGATTCATGTAGGAGAGGTAACTAGACTCTGTCACTTCCTATTAATATATTTTAAAAGCATGTTTAAATATTTTTTTCAAAACTAAGGTTGGCTAGTTCTCAAATTAAAACTCCAGAGATTTTAATTGTATGCTACATTTTCATAGTCAGAAACATTAACACCTTTCTGAACACACACACACACACACACACACACACACACACACACACACACACACACACACACACACACACACACACACACACACACAGAGGGGGGGGGGTTATGTCATAGTGGGCCAAATCCTGTTGCATCTTTGTCACCAGTATGTGGATGACACCCAACTATCTCTCCTTGCCATCTTAATCTGAGGAATCTATTTTGACTTGAGATGAGCATCTAGTCTAGTTTCATTAATGAACTGGATGAGGATGAATAAACTGAATCCAAACAAGATAGAGGTGCTTCAGATGAGTCAAAAGACAGATCAAGGAACAGCGGGGGGGGGGGGTGTTTACATCCTGTGCTGAATTGCATTACACTCCTTCTCAAAACACATGTGTACAGCTTGAGGGAGCTCATAGATTTGCTTTTGAGCCTGGATAGGGTTCTTAAATGGATTGTTGCATCTTAAAGCTTTGAATGAATTTTGATGATGCTTCTCTTCACCATCTTTTAGTGTTGTATTTATTTGCTCTATTTAACATACATATGCATACCTTTTGTTTTTAACTTTATATTGCCTTTTAATGATGTAAGCTGCCTTTGGTCCTTCTTAAGGAGGAAGGTGGGTTGAAAATATTTTAAATAAATACAGTGGTAAATTGCACTAGAGTCAGCTCGTAGAATCAATGGGGACATAGTGAGTCAGCTCCTCCATAACCTACTGTGGGAGTTTGCTGGAAAAATTCCAGTCCAAACTGATCTTGGTTACAGAAATAAACAGACAGACAAAGACAAAATGCTTTTTCTCAGCCAGCTGGGAAGAAAGTGTTATGCAGATTTGTAGACAAAGACTGACGTGCAACTTCTCCAGAAGGCTTGTTTTATTCATCTTAACGAAATTCATAAGCACAGATTCATTTATGGAAACATTGGTTCTGATAGGAAGCAAGTGGCCTTTAGCCTAAAGCCCTGCTCCAAAGCAAAGGTCAGAGGAAATAGAAGGTCACTTCCCTCCAGATATGACACATTGGCAAAAGTCAGGAGTGTGTGCATTGCATTGAAACTTCCCCAAAAAGCATACTCCGAAGAAAGGTTCCCACAACCTACATTGATTCAAATGGGCCTTTTCCAGTTGCAACATACTATAACCAATTAATTATCAGTAGCCCCTTTTGAATCACTGGAACCTATAGAGGACCTGATTCACTAAATCCTAATTTTGTTTGGTGTGCCTTCTGTAGTGCAGTTCACTATGCTAAGGAACAGGATCTTGGCTAGTATCGAGTTAATTCAACGGAAACCAATTGCCATTGTGTTTAAAAAACAGTTAGCCTTTAAGGAAGGCCTGCTTGTTTTGGACCCTTTTACAGATGGTTAAAGGTACCTTAAGAAACAAGAAGTTGTCAATCTGGCTGATCCATTTTTGTTCAGTAGTGCTGCAAATAACATGCAACCTAATGCAATGCAACATTTTAAAATATTTGCCATTGTTCTTTCCCTTCACAGGTACAAATGCTGAGCCACCATCCTGCAATGCCAATTCTATTAGCTGTCCATCTGCTTGCACTTGCAGTAACAATATCGTGGACTGCCGAGGAAAGGGATTAACTGAAATTCCAGACAACCTGCCAGAGAATATTGTGGAAATGTAAGTCTCATCTTAGCTGCCTGTGATCTGTAATGCCATATCTGAGCCAAATAAGAGAAATGTAATGGGCCGATTGGCCTTGCATTTGTGGTGCCTTCGCTGCTGGCAACCCCAATTTAACAACAGCTGATTCCAATATCTCTTTTTTTCTTTCATAGCTTTCATGGGCAAACTCAACCCCCCAACATGCATTTGGATGCTTGGGAAGATGAAGCCTTAGCAAACTAGTAAATTATGATCATACTCCAAATCTAATACAGCAAACATGAAATAAATTCTCTGGAAGTTGAGTCATGGCAACTGGACTAGTCCAGTTGCCATGACTCATCTTCCAGATAACCTCACTTGGATGCCTAAGAATCTTCACAGTCATGGAATAAAATTGTGCCCTTTCATGTTTTATCTGTGATAATGTATCAAAAAAAAGAACATTAAGACTTATTGCTGGGTCATACCAAAGATACAATCAACTCAGCATTCTCTTCTCACAATAACTAACCAAAGATCTGTGAGAGGCCTATAAGTAGGATATGGACTTAACAGTCCATATGCCCACCAACTGGCTTATTGAGCCATCACAACCGGTGGATTTATCCCCATATATCAGTCTAATCCTCTCTTTAAGTAATTCATGCTGTTAGCCATTGGCACATCTCAATGTAGCAAACACATTGGTTTAACTACGAGCTCTATAGTAATTCTTCCTGAGTCTCTTTCTACCATTTAAGTTCATTGGATGGCTTTTGCCTTCTGATATTAGGAGCGAAGAAGAAATATTTCACCCTCTCTATTTTCTGCACGCCGCTGATAATTTTTTACATCACTGTCATCTTTGCCCCTCATTCATTTTTTTTCCTGACCTAAAAAGATCCAAATACCTCAGTTGCTTCACTCTGATGCTAAATTCTGGCTGCCCTTTTCTCTGCCTGATCCAGCGCTACAATATTCCTTTTGAGGTGCAGTGACCAGAACAGTACATAAAATTCCAATAGAAGGATTGTCCACTTCCCACACTCACGCTTGAAAAACATAAAATATTTGGGGAATTATTTCTTTATTGATTTTTTATATATCAAAAGAGTCAATTTCAAGAAATATTTCTCTGTACGTTGAGTTCTGCAGATGGTCGCACAGTCTATATGCTATCTTTAGTATAGTAACAAAAACAGGAAAACACTCTGCCCTGTTCCTTCCTTACAGTTAAGCACACTTAAGAATATACTTTTATGTAGCTCTTGATGCACGTCAGGATGAGAGGCTTGTAATTCATAATTAGATATTGAGGATCAAAGCTGCAAAATAATTAGCAACAAATAATTGGTTGCCTATCATTTTTTCCAGGGGTTTATCCCTGTTTGCTGCAACGAAATGAATAAGGTGTTCTGTGGCCTTGTAAAGAACTAAAGATATTTACTTGGAATAGACTTTCCTGGATTGCAGACCACGTCTTCCGTTCCTACAGTCCAGAGAGGTTTCATTTCAATAGCACTTGGTTTCTGATAAGGACTCCTTATTAGAGATGGGCACGACTTAGCGGTATTCCCGTTTCCGTTTCCGTTACTCGGTTCCGTTACTCTACGGAAACGGTAACGGGAATTACTCCCCCAGACTTCGAGCTCGAACCGACGAACGAACAATTTTGGTCTGATTTGTCGTGCTCGTTACTTGCATCGCGAGATCGCGCGATGCCACACGCGGCACAGAAAAAAAGTTTCTAAAAGTTAAAAAAACCCGGTTCCCGGCCGAAAAGCAGGCGGGAAAATGCCTGCCGTGCCTCAGGGCACCTACCAGAGGGGTTGTTTCTGGAGGTCCCCGGCCTCCCCCCTCATCCCCCGTCCTCGGCTGCTCTGGTGGGACTCGCCGCAGGCTCGCAGCCAGCAAAAAGCTCAGTCTCGCCGGCCGCCGGCCGCCGCAATTAAAGCGCAAGCAAGCGGCACGGACGGCACAGGAAAAAACTTTTTTAAACTCTCCCCCCACCCCCATTCCCGGGCCAAAAAAGCAGGCGGAAAAATGCCTGCTTGACTAAGGGCGCAGGGCACCTACCGGAGGGGTGGTTTCTGGAGGGGGGGTCCCGCCTCCCCCCCGTCCTGGGCAGCCAGACTCGCGAGTCGCCATCGCCATGCCATGCGGTGCGGGCGGGGGATCCAAAATGGGGCGGCGAACGCAATATTGTTTTTGAAATCGTGGTCCAAAAACACACAAGCACAACAGAAACACGCGAAAATTTATAAACTGCCAGATTTTTCACAGTAGCAGTGGGTTTTTTCTTGCAACAAAATGTCTCTCCTCTCCTCCTCTGTCCTCCATTGATTTTATTTTATTTTATTTTATTTACACCTGCGCAGTGCGCAATGATGGGCTGGCCAAGTGGCCAGCCATGTGGGAGTGGACAACCATGCAAATTTCTGGAGCCATCCCACCAGTCGCATGGCCACTTGGCCATGGAGACTTCTGGGATGTGCCAAAAAGCCCCCTAAAACCTGCCCTAGCCCTAACCCTAACCCTTGACTCCGTACCCATACGTCACAGACTGTCTTCTTAGTGGGTCAGAGAGGCACCCAGAGGTGCAACCCACTAGCCCACCGTAACCTTACCCGTCACTAGCCTAACCCTAGCTCTTGCACTAAGGCACCTTAAAGCCAGATCTACTTGCTTGCATTGCACTACACGCAGCAAGTACAATTCCCTTCTGTGTGAGACATGGTGGTGCCAGAGCCTTGTGAAGGGCGGGTATGACCCTATCACTCTCACACTGGTCTCACTGTCTGCACATTATGTTATGCAATATCCATATGGCTATTGCATAGCATTTTGCAGCAGCAGCAGGTGAGGAAGGGAGACCCCCATGTAGAGGGGTGTCTCTTGGAGCCTGCTTCCCCTTCCTAGTGGCAGGAGGCACCCACGGGTGCCTCCAGGAGCCCACTTTCCCTTTATAGCGGGCCAGAGGAGGCACCCACCCCACAGAGGTGCCTCCAGGAGCCCGCTACCCCCCCAAAAAAACCAGTACTAACGACAATGAAAAAACGAAAAAACGAACCGACTAATTTTTGCGAATTTTCGCGAAAACCGGAAACGACCCGAAATGGGACTGGCCCGACTAACGACAACTCGAAAAATTTTTTTTCAAGTCGTGCCCATCTCTACTCCTTATTACTGGTGGTTGGTTTATTTTGTAATAATATATAATACAATTAAGCCCTGTTCAGATGTTGGGAAAGGGGGTTCAAATAAATGTGCTAGGACTGGCCTCTCGACTGTCACTTCCCACATGAGGAGAGCAAACTCTGAAAGGGAGACTGGAAGTTGTCTGATGAGCCAGGATTACCGATAGCACACTCACTCACCTATGCCTGGTTATCAGGCTCTTTAACTCCATTTTGGAATCCCAAAGTAACTTACACATTGGTCTGCTTTATTTCTTTAGCTTTTTATCTATAACTTTTGAAACTACTTTTCTTTTAGACATTTATTTTATTTTATTCAAAATATTTTTCCCCACTTTTCTCCTTAAAAGGAACCAAGGCATTACCAATGTCACCTAATAAATGGTGGAGGAGGACATGCATATGGTCCTAGAACTGATTGTCTCACACTTCATTCCATGCTATTGCCTTAGTTTTTCAAATAACTAAGAAGGACCTAAGTAAATTTTGGCTGCCTTTTTAGATCATTACTTATTTTAAAAAGAGTTCCTTTAAGCTTGCTATGGCAATTCCTATTTCGAAATGAGACTTGAAACGATAACTGTAATTAGTTACCTTTAAAAGTAACATTACAAGCTCTGTTTAGCATGCATGTCTACATTGGTAAATTTTGGATCATTAAATGTCCCAGGGTATCTGTGTCGTTCAAAGGCTGATAAAGAAATGTGGAAGTTGAAAACAATTTACTGGCTTTTAAAATAGTTTTTTAACTGCCTTGAACTTTTCTTTTAAGATGAGATTGACTAGAATAAGAAAATAAGAAATAAATACATTCACGTAGACTGTTTAGTGGGTCAGATAAAATGCTACTCTCCTGTTTAATCTAAACAATCTTTTCCGCTTATGCAGCAGAGCCTTAATTTCCTCCTTAATAGAAAGATAGCACTTTGCAGACAAGGTCACACGGTATGCTGTGAGATGGGCAAGTTGAAGGATACGTTTGTAAACAAACAGCATTGGTTGCTATGGAAAATGCTCCCACATTTTCTATGGCTCGTCTCTTAAAATATGCTTTACTATTTGTCATTGCTATGTTCATTTGTTGCTGCAGTCTGACTCTGTACGTCTATTGTGAGATGAAAGGGATGAGTGTGGAATCATACATTCTTTTGCTTGCTTGTTTGTTTGGTTGGTTTGAATATTTTTACCCCGCCTTTCTCCTTGGAAAAGGACCCAAGGTGGCTTACAGTAAGGAGAGACTATACAGTACTCCCCCATTTATTGCAGGACTTAGGTGCCTGATCCACCTGTGATAAAGGAAAATCCATGAAATGCAGACACCTCAGTAAACTGACCTTTGACTGCTCCTGCCAGCTCGTCTGCAAAGAGAGGTTTTTAACCCCCCTCCTGGCACCTCAGCAAACAAACCTTGCTGCCAGGAGGTCAAGGTCTGTTGCTGAGGTATCAGGAGAAGGATAAAAACTTCTCTTTGGAAACAGCAGCTGAGCAGCCCAATGTCAGTTTGGTGAGGTGTTAGGTGTTGGTTAAAAACCTCTCTTTGCAAACACAGCTGGCAGGGGCCGTCCCAGTGCTATTTGCTGAATTGTCAGGAGGGTTTTAAAAACCTCTCTTTGGAAGTGAAATGCCAAGGGCTGTTCCTGCCAGCTCCACTTGCAAAGAGAGGTTTTTAACCCCGTCCTGTCACCTCAGCAAACCTTGCTGCCAGGAGCTCAGGGTCTGTTCAGTGAGGTGTGTAGGGGCGGGGAATTAAAAAACCTATCTTTGGAAGCCTGCTTCTCTCAAGAAAAAAAGCACGCAATATACTGAGACCATAATATATGAACCGCGTTGTGGTTGGGGACTACTGAACAGTCTATTACAATTAAGACACAATCAGTTTGAGAAACAGGAAATCGAGGGGCATCTTACAGCATTATAAGGTAACATTAAAGCTAACAATTGATAATATAATGTCAATGCAGTCACACAAGGAGATATATAAACACAAAGTTATAAGTGGTTATAACACAATGTCTATGTAGCCATATATGGTAGATTCATAAAAAGGCACAGTAGGTAGTCCATCATTCAGGGAAAGCTTGCATGAAGAGAAAGCTTTTGCTTCTTTCCAGAAATACAGCAGAGACACGGTAGTCCTGGCCTCCACAGGGAGGGAGTTCCAGAGTCTGGGTGCAGCAGTCCAGAAGACCTTTTCATGTGTTCCCTGTTTGTTGTTGTTGTTGTTGTTGTTGTTGTTGTTGTTGTTGTTGTTGTTGTTGTTGTTGTTGTTGTTGTTCCTAAATGAGTTATGACGGAATGTCAGCTCTTGAATCCTTTTTGTGAGCAACTATAGTAACTGTGGTCATGAATCTAGTTTTCTCTTAAAAATATTTTATTTAGTAATATTAATTGAACCAATAGGGCTTAAATTGTGACTGTCAAGTCCCACTAATTTCAATTGGGTTTATTCTGAGCATGGCAGAGTCTGAATCCAAACGATGGCTCGATCAAACCAGTCTGTAGTATCACTCCTGATTGTGTCGTTCTGTTGCCTTGGAATGGCAGTGATTCCTTCATTTTTTCATATTCTCATAAAATCAATCACATAGTTGGCTTCTGTGTGCCTTTTTAAAGAGTGTTTATAAACTACCCATAAAATGAAGGAGACATATCAGAGTAACTGAAAACATGCAATTAAAAACCAACTAACAACTTAATTTAAATAAAAACCAACTGTAAAACTTAAAGGAACCAAATACAAACATTAAAATTAATCATGCACTAGAAATATTTTCCTTCAAACAATCCCCATAAAAACCCCAGGAAGGACGGCGGATATACCCTATCTAGATTAGTAGTTCTAAAAATATGGTGCGAATAAGAAGAAAAAGCCCTCAGCCTTTTGGCTCTCAGCCTTATTTGTTGACAGAGACAACCATACAAGGTCCTCAGGAGAAGACAGAATGGGGGCACATGGGTACTAATCAAGGCAGTCACTCAGATGACTGTATGGCTTTGCTGTCTAACACAAGTGCTTTTAGTTAGATTCAGAAACACACCCACAGCCACTACACCTATTGCAGTGTAGGGATCACCTGACTGGACAGCTTTGCATTGCCATCAGAACTTTAAGTACTCCATTTGTTTTAAATGCCTTGAGTTCATGTTCTACTATGCCAAATGTAGCCTTCGCAATCTCAAGCTCATAGCTTGAACACCATCATGTCCAGGACATGCAAGCCGTGCTGTTGTAACAGCAATGATCTGTGCAATTTAGAGCCTTAAACAAGCTCATATGGAAATATTTATCACTTGTTGCCAAATTGCAATCCAGAAGAATTTTGTTTTATCACAATATTAATTACAAAATCTCATAAGTATTAGGAATCCATTTACTTAAAACACCAGGGTTGTATGCCATTTAAACTGGAACAGTTATGCAGTTTAGGCTGCCATCCCCAAGGTATAATATCCTTCGGCAGGCAGAGGAAATGAACAATTTGTTCTAGACATAGAACTGTTAAATCTCTTCTTAATTATGAGCTACTCCAGGAGTGTAATAATTTTTCCTAAAATTGTACACCTCTGCCATAACCTCACTGATTATTAAGACCTTCCTAGGTAGTCTGGATTCTACAATTTGGAAAGGAACTGGATGCTGTGCAATTCAATGTTAATCCACCCAACACTGTTCCTTTGATAAGACACTTCTCCAGACCCTGTCGCTATTGGATGCACAGTGTGTGGCTGAACACTCAATTGTTAACTCTTTCTCTTAATTGTGTCCCTAATATTCTTTGGAATCTTTCATGTCTTATAAAGAGGCACAACTCTCTCGGACAGCAAGCCTGACATGCAAACGGTGCTGAATTTAATCCTTTTTGCCCCCAAATAGGATTTAAACAAAAAACAGCAACAACAGTATCTGAACTTGTAGAGGCCATTGATGCTTGATCTCAAAGGTTTGCAAAGAGATGGGTGGCCTTGCAGAAGGCAGGGCTTGCTAATGCCAGGGAAACACTTCTGCTGAAGGGGAAACCATTTACTGTTTAACATGCTGCCCTTTGCTTTACTAGAAGCTCTGTTCTTGAACACGTTCACTAGCATGATTGCTAAGAGCAGTTCATGGGATTTTTAATATTTCAAATGTGCAGTATCTACAGCCCTCTTTTCCCTCTGCTTCTTTCACACATTTGCCAAGGACCGGCTAATTTGGGAAATGGGCTTGCCTGCAGGGGTTTTGCACTCAGCTGAGTTCAGAGGACTGGGCTCTGCTTCCTAATAAGCTTTGACTGCTTGAACACTCCCAGTTCCACATTTGCTTTGTTTGAATATGTTTTACAATTGAGAGATTCTGACAGTTTTACAGTCTCCATCATTCCCATATTGGATATGAAAAGACCTATAAGCAAGGCAGCACTATGGAAAGCTCCATGTGTGCAACAGGTGTTGGTCTAGTAATGCCTGAGCCTCCATCTTTTCTTGGAATGGATACTTGAAAGGTCCATTCCTGAAGTGGCGAGAAGTCTCAAAACAAAGACATGTGCTTCACTGTAGTGCAGGGCTGTTCAACTTTGAGCGGGCCGAGGTCTACTTTTTCCGGCCTAAAGTGCCTGAGGACTACTACACAAAAACCTCTACTTATGAATTTTATCCGCTTTGAGCACATGCTCATAAGTTAAAAAAATGTAAGCAGAGCAGTGGTTTCCCATAGGAATGCATTGAAAACCAATTAATCTGTTCTGGAGGGAACAGATTTCAATGCATTTCTATGGGAAGGCTGACCATGCACATGCTTCCCTTGCACCCGCTCGAGCTGGTGTGGGTGGAGCAAAACTTGGGATGCTGGAGTTCAGCTTCTGGAGGGTCATACCTTATTCAGCAGACAAGCTTTTCTTTTTTCTTTTCAACAAGCAGTCTGCTTTGCATTTCACAGGTTACACAACTGCTTCCCAAGCAGGGTCAACATTTCGGGTGCCTTTGATCCACAGGTGTGCTATTTACTTGAAAATGAAAGCTTTAGAAAGTAATTTATCACCAAGCCCTAATGCCAAACTATCTCAGTAAGTGCCATTTTCTTGGAATGGCCTTTTGTATGGAATGTAAGCACTTCACTACAGAAATGGAAGAGACAAGTATGCTCAGGCATGACTTTTTGTAAAATAGATAGCAAGACTACGGAGTGCTATTTGTCACAGAAAACACGAAGGGTACTGTAAAGATTTTTGTGATAATTGATAGCTAAAGGGTTTGGGGTATAATCAAGGATGTAGCAACTATGTCAATATTCTGCTTACAACAATCCATGGAAACTATGTATTATATGAAATCAAATATGTATGAGAGATATATGTTACAGGAAGTGGATACCACAAAATAAAACAACCTTCCTTTGGGTATTTTAGTAGGATTTTAAGAAGTATAGAAGCACTTAATAGCAAGAGCTTTCTCATTTGGAAGGGGCAGCTTGCTAGGTACATTTTTGTATCTATAAATGAGCAAATTTATAAAAATGTTCTGCTTTTATACCGCCCTATAGTGCCTAAAGCACTCTCTGGGTGGTTTACAATTTAATTATGTAGGCTACACATTGCCCCCACCCCACCCCAGCAAGCTGGGTACTAATTTTACTGACCTCAAAAGGATGGAGTGAACCTTGAGCCTACTACCTGGAATTGAATCCAAGGTTGTAAGCAGTCATAGCTGCAGTACAGCAATTTAACCACCACGCCACAAGGCTTTTATGTACATGTTTTTGGGCATCTGTATCCTGAACATAGCTGCACAGGTTTGAATTTTGATCTGTTTGACATTTCTGAAAGCTGTAGAAACCTTGGGAAGAAAAAAATGGCAATCCAACGTTGAGATAAATGTATTCCCATGTGACAGTGATTTTGAATTGAATGGCTCCCTGATTATCACAGGAGAGACATGATGCACAATGAGTTGCGCCTACAAGAAATACCCAGTTGATCTATACCTTTGTTTTGCTCAGCCAAGCTCCCTGATCTTCTGTGGACTGTGCAATTATTTATTGTTCCTCTCTTACCTGTATTACATGATTCACTTGTTTAGAGCTCAGGTCAATATTCAGCCCACTAACTCAGTGACTTCAGGGAAGAACAAGCCAGAAGTACTGATAAATGATTTGAGGGTGTCAGTGTGTTTGTTTATTAACAGCACTTCATATTTTCCTCTGAAACTTCCTCTTAGCACCGTTATACTAGGATACGAGGGGAAACTGGGAAGGGGCTTGATCCGCCACTGCCATAAGCTGGGTTTCCATGATCGCAGCATTACATACACTATACTGGCAGCATTTCCCAGTGGATTTAAGTAGAAGTTACATAACTCAGGGGAAGATTGAAATACTCTGGGACTCGACAGAAAAATTCACAGGAGACAGAACGATTCTAGCCAACAGTACCTGAAGCCTGCCCCAATTAGCTGGCTGTTTCCCTGGTTCCGAATAGGCTCATGGGGGAACATGGCAGCCACTTAGCCCCAGATAAGTGTGTGTGTGTGTGTGTGTGTGTGTGTGTGTGTGTGTGTGTGTGTGTGTGTGTGTGTGTGTGTGTGTGTGTTGTGTTGTGTTGTGTTGTGTTGTGTTGTGTTGTGTTGTGTTGTTGCAGTCATGACCGACCCTTCGTGACTTCACGTCCATGGAGTTTTCTTGGCAGGAATAAGAGGGCGGAGATTGTCAAAAATCCACTGCATCATTGGACTCTCAAGCCCAGTGAGATCTTCAAGGTTGCTTGCACTGCTGAAGCTTGCTTATAATGGCAGCCTGATCAGTGCATGTTCGTGCAGCCCAGGCGGGTTGGAAGGGAGACATGATAGCCACCTTATCCTTCTTCTTGGTTGCTTTGATGTCACGTGGTGGCAATGTGGAATGGAATAGAATGCAATGCAATTTATTGTCATTGTATAAATACAACGAGATTAAAAGTGCCATCCAGTCAGTAATGTGCAGTGAATGCTGCTCTCCACTCTGCACTGACAGGTGACTTTGACAGGTTGGACCTGTCAAAGTCAGCTGTAGTGCAGAGCAGAGGGCAGTGCTCGTAAGTCATATTGTTCGTAAGTAGAACTGCTCTTAAGTAGAGGTATCACTGTATATGGATACCAAACATATTTACCCACCATTATGTTACATTGTAGTTATAGAATTATTTACTGAAAAGTATCTAGATGGAAGTTAGCTGGATTTACATCAACGGGTTCCTAACAGGCTGTAGATTTTTTACTTCTGCGCCAACTGTTAATTGATTTTGTGTCTTCTCTGAATGAATTAACAGACACGTCCAAAATTAAATAGTGAAATATGATAACCTAGTAGATTGTCAAACAGACATTCATGTCTTAATAAATACATAAACACAGAAGTGGGAAAAGAGGCTTGTTAATAATGTATCTATAATTGCAGCCCGCAGAAATCACTGACTTGGAGTATCTGCTGTTAAGAAGCGGCAATGCTCTACAGTAAACCTAAACATTACTTTATGAACCAGTGCTCGCTCAACAGCAATTCTGTCTCATGAAACTTCTGTACTTCCCACATGTTATCCTCAATCATATCCCATCACTTCCATTTTTCCCTTCAGAATTATTTTATTATTTAAATGTTTCATGTGTGAGTATCAACCACCAATGTTGATTGGTGGGATCATTTCTAGCTGCAAAGCTAGCATGCATAAGCTGTGGGGGATTTTCTGCCACACTCCTTCCCTGATCCTCTGAAGCAGAGGATGTAAGGAAGAATGCACCAATGGCCAAAGTACTGTACATAGTCTCTACTACAATGAACAATCCATTCCAGGCCCCACTTTCACAACATGGAGTGAGTGAGTTGCATTTGAAAATGTTGTGACTGAAGCTATCTCAGCTGAGTTGATCACTACTAGACACTTTGAACATGGCCTAGAATCCTCCTACTTATGACCAGCGGTGCCACTTGATTGGGATAACTGACTGCAGCAAATTATCAAACATAGTTGACATTTCTTACTGGATGCTTCAAACATTCATTATCCAGGTGGGGTCAATGGGCAAAGAGGAAGCTGTTGCTGCACCCTCCATTGTCACACAACTCACAAAAACCCAGTCCCTGAAGGCTGACTTCTGAAAGCCAGAACCATGGTTTCTCTCTGTGTTCAGACTCACACAAAAAGCCTTCAAGAATTGGTGCATCTTCACTTTTTAGACGGGACATTTCCATGAGCCAAGGGCCAGATAAGGGCAGGAGGCTAGCTCACTCTCCCTCTTTGTTCAACCCCTTGGATAATGGAAAACCAAAGAGAGCACCTTCCTTCATTCAGTCTGACCATATGTGCAAAGTGTGAATTTACTGGGGAAGGCAGAAGGTCATTTGTCACCTTTCAGAGCTTTGCTTCCCCCCCACCCCACCCATGCTATTTTAACTGTTTTACTGTGTCTCTGGATCGCAGGGTTTTTGTATTTTCTTTTGTTATATATTTATTTGTTCAACAGAAATCAAAACCAGAGCATATAAGGACTCTTGCTCTTACTGTCACATCATGTTGGGAAAATGTCTTTGAATCCATCACACTGTTCTACACTCTCTCCAGGCTTTGCTCTTTTATGAGAGAGAGTGAAGGAAATTGCTCTTGTCCTTTGACCTGAGCAGTTGTTGAAACCTTAAAAATAAAGCTCCCAATGGGCAAAGAAACTGCTTCTCAGCAGAACAAAACAAATCGTAGAATTGGTGGGCTGGAAGGTACTTCCAAGGGCATCCCTTCAGAACTCAAAATGGTGGCTCCGTATACCTAAATGTCTCCAGGTATTTTAACAAAGAGCTATAGAACACATATACTGTTGTTCGGGCTAAAAGTTAGAGTCTAGATTTTTCTGAGTTTGTTGATACACAGTTTAGCTATACTGTACTTCTTTAGTTAATGAGAAGAATCTCCTTAAACTCTAGTGACTGGATAATATTGTGTGTGTGTGTGTGTGTGTGTGTGTGTGTGTGTGTGTGTGTGTGTGTGTGTGTGTGTGTGTGTTTTTAGCTATACTGTACTTCTTTAGTTAATGAGAAGAATCTCCTTAAACTCTAGTGACTGGATAATATTGTGTGTGTGTGTGTGCTTGTTTGTTTCCCCCACTTTCGCTTAGAATTGTGTGATGCTACAATGTAAATTTAACATTTCCTAAATGTATGTTGGCTTGCGGTATGTATTCACTTGGAAGGACAACCAATACATTTAAAAAGAAATAAATACTAACAATGTTTATCATTCTCTTTGTAGACGCCTGGAGCAGAACTCTATCAAAAGCATTCCCCCTGGAGCTTTCTCTCAGTACAAGAAACTTAAAAGAATGTGAGTATTATAAAGTAGTCTAATATATAAAATATTGCTGATGGTTGCAGCTGCAACACATGGGTAAGAAGCTCATAATTGCTCAAGGAGGACCGGACCTCCAGGGCTTCGCGTACCATAAGTTATGATAAGGGCCATAAATGCACATATCTGTATTGAACACTGACGGACATGTTGTTCCATATTTCACTTCAGCATTTGTGAAGCTACCTCCTTTAAAAACTAAATTGGGAAAGCTAAAAAAAATTGAGAGCTGACAGATAAACTTCCCAAGCATATGTAGAAGGAGATCCAGCAAATATATTCATGTCCAAAGGCTATGTTTCACACTAACTGATCTGGTTAGGTCCATGTGTGTGCGTGTTGGGTTGTTACAGTTGTGATTGACTCTTTTTGACCCCATGACTAGGGAGTTTTCTTGGCAGGAATACTGGGGTGGTTTGCCACCTCCTACTCAGATTGCATAATTATGCATAGTAAGGGAAATGTAGATACCTTGCATTCTCCTGTTAGGAAATTAGGGACTGATATATTCTATAAATTATGATCAGAATGTAATTCCATAAATTCACCTGAAACTTAGCAATGTAAAAAAGGATGGTTGGAAAATAATATGTACCAATTTGGAAATGGAAAGGCTATGACGTTGCTTATGTATAGGCATTTAAAGTTTGGCAAGTGGTTTGCAGAGGTTTTCCCATCTTATCTTTTGTTCCCCTTGGGATTAAACATTGTCATCCCATTTTTGTGTGCGCATATGTATGTATGTGCATGTGCTTATGCTTGAAGTGAGAGCAGATAGTCTGTAGTGGTGTTTGAAGTACTGTATTATATCAGGAAAAAGACCAACTGTCTGCCTTCATTACAAATAAGATTTTGTAGACTCCACTTTATGCTGTAGAGTTCATAAAGTCTGTTCTGCACATGCTTAGTGTTTGCACAATGTGAGGATAGATGTGTATGTGTATGTCAGCATCTTTGTGTATCTATATGTAGTTTCTCAATCTACAAGAGAGGAGTCAAGAGAAGAAAGCAGAAGTATTATCTTCGGCTTAGCTGTAGCCTCTAATGCAAGATTTGCTGTCTTGTGGAAGGAGTGCATCTGAGTAATCTTCTTGAGCCCCTCCCCCATTTAAACAACAGGTGATGGATACTAAACAGCAGCAAGGGCAGGGGGCGATGCCTGTCCTTCAGAGAAACCATCCCTAGAGTAAGGACATGGGAGAAAAACAGTAGAGGCATACATGAAGTTGCCCATCAGGCTAAAAGAGACCAATCTCTTCTGTCTCTTTCATACTTCCAACTGCTACTTCAAGATTGTGCTCACTTATTCAACTGTGCAGTGCTCCGTGCTGTTGCCAAAGTTCCCAGCAATTACAGACCATCCTCTGCTCGAATCTGCCTGCCAGTGCTGCCCAGACTGTTGGCCCACTCCCTGGTAGTGTAACTTGGCTTCCCTAATTCTGCTGGCATTTCCTGCTAGCATTCTTACTGTTCAGGGCCCAATCACTGTGGACATTCAAGTCATTCCCTGATCCCTAGCCACTGCTGGCTGTTGGTGTGTATTTTTTAAAAAATTTGTTTTGCTCAATCTCTAGGAAGGTGATTTAGTCCTTTAAAAATGTTTTGCCTTTGTTTGTTTTTAAAAAGGTTAAAATAATGACTATATAGCATTCACATTGACAGTAATTCATAGTAACTGAGTAATAGACAACTTTAAATTTTTAGAATTCCAAATTCTGAACCAAATGGCTGTAATTTTGAATTTTAATGCTAGTAGAGATTCCCTTGAATGTAGCATGTAAGCCAGTGTGCCCAATTATGCATGGGTTAAGCCATTGCTGAGTAGTAATCTACCTCTATAAAATGGATTTTGGACAGAGTGTAAGATTTTAGATGGATGATCTTTCTTTGCAAATTTGTAACAAAACCAAAACAAAAGTATTTAGGCACTTGGAAGGCCAGCAGATTTATTTCAGTGTGATCCTTCATGGATTACAGCTCCCCTCCTCAGACTAGCTAATCTTAAAATGTATCTGTTGGTCTTCAGTATCCCATAATATTTTCATTTTTATTGGGTGGTTTTTTTAAACCACATGCTGCTCAAGCCAATAAGGCGTGTTAGGAAAATGGCTGCCTATTATGGCTCAGTTTACATTACAGTTACACATATGCAGCATTTGAGAATCTCTGTTGCTCCCCACCCCCCAAAAATATGCCTGGATTCCCTGGAAGCTTCTAGAAAGAAACCCAGGAAGAGAGAAAGCTAAACCCATTTGAATCTCAGCAACAAAAGACTCAGTGAGGCCAGTGAGACTTGAGGATGAACACTGATTGTAGCCCAAACAGGGATATTCTTTTTTCTCTTTCCTTTTCAGCTCATGTGATTTTAAAAACTGAAAAGAGATTTAAATAATTTAAGTTCTATAAAAAGAAAGTATAAAATATTGAGTATATAATAAGTGCAAATTATAGCTGGTCAGAGATGGTGGCTTTTGTTAGTTGTATAGCACCAACTTTGCTGATGGTTTAAAATTTGTAACCTTATATGACATTAGCTGTACACGGACTGCTCAGTGAAGTGGAGTAAAGTGAGTCTGATTCCCCCACTGTTCCTTGTAAGAGAAGAGCTGCACAGTCCTAGAGTATACTGAGAAGGGAACACCAAACCAACAAAACACAGGAAAGGTAGCCATAAATTGGAATGTAGGCAACACATACCGGTAATTGCTTTTGTTGTCTCTGTGTTAACAAACCTGGCGGATGCATATGCTATTCAGTGTCTATTCCTAGGTTATCAATTTTGTTTTTGTAAATATGGTAGATTTCAAAGGGTACATGAGATTAAGAAATAT
Source organism: Phrynocephalus guinanensis (assembly GCA_037367245.1). Taxonomy (NCBI): domain Eukaryota; kingdom Metazoa; phylum Chordata; class Lepidosauria; order Squamata; family Agamidae; genus Phrynocephalus; species Phrynocephalus guinanensis. The sequence continues at coordinate 90,284,002 of CM074734.1, forward strand.
TTTAAAGCTATCACAGCATATCAGTTGTGTCTAGGCAAAGAGTCTAGCATAGAGCTATTTTAAAGTACTGTGGAAAATTTGGGCATAGTAGTTGCAATAGTCTGTGCACGTAAAAAGTTTCTTTAAATTTTTAGGCAGTTAAAAGGGCAAGGAATTTAAGTTCTGAATGCATGCGAGTTTTCAAAACCAGGATCAGTATCCTGCCTCAAATGCTTTAGCCTCTGATGGTACAGGTGATGCCTTAATACATGCATGTTCCCAAGGAGAAGATTGACTAAGCAAAAACTGAAGGTCAAGTAGCGGTAGTATTATACTGGGCACAGAGTGCAAGATTCCTCAGGAGGCTGCTCCCTTCTATAGCAGTCAGATAAGTGGTCTCCTACCCTCCCAGTACAGAGAAAGAGTTTTTCGATTATAGTGTTGTCCTGTGGTTGTTTCATGTGTTCTTTTATTCACCCATTTTTCCAAATACAGTACTCATACATTCATATGAAAGAAACAAGTATGTAGGGTCTTATAGGGCACCTTTCCCCTTTTTCCTTCCAATGATAGTCACTGTGCAGTATGACCTAATGCAGGGCCACCATGTTTTCACTGGGCCCATTGGGACTCCCATCCAGGTAAACATGGATATGACTGGAGCCTAACTGGATTCTTGTTCTAGTATATTAAGACTGGAATGATAGTGTATTATAACTTTCTTTGGAGATTTTCTTGGAGGGTCCTGGCCCTTTCATTTTGCCAGGAATGATATGAAAGTGCCATGACTGCAATTATGGGATGAATCCAGGTATTGGTCCCTACCTGTCAGAGCACCTTCTCCCAATGAACGCTGCCCATAATACCTGATCTCCCAAGATTAGGCATTTGAGGCAATTATTTACGTTCATGTTATTTTAATTTTATTTCCATTATATTTACCGTCGTTTTATATTTATGTTTATTTTAGTGTATGAATTATATGTGTTTTTCTTGTATTGTATTGTACTGATTAATTGTTGTTAACTGCCCAGAGTGGCCTTGCTGCCAGATGGGTGGGTATAAAAATTGAATAATAAAATAATAAAATAAATAAGTACTAGGTCTGTTAAATGAATGGAACTTGTTAAACCCTGAATTATGTTAATCGTGTTGATTCAGGGGAGCTGCCATAATTGTGGCTAATAGATGGATTTGACCCAATATTGACAGAAATGAAGCTCTTCATAGCTAGGGTTTTGAGTGGCTGAGGATTCAAATGATTTTGTGGAGCCATATATAAACACAGCTATAGCTGTTTGAATTTTAATTGAAATGGAGCTCCCTTCCACAGAAGGCGAGACTTGTACCATCTTTGCTGTCCTTCCACAAGCAAGCAAAGACCTTTCTCTTCAGGCAAGCCTTCCCTCAGTAACTATACCTCCTATGTGGTTTTTATATGCATTGTTACGCTTGGACTAAATTTCTAGTACAACTTCTGTTTTCCATTTTTGTGTCTTTACCATTTCCCAGAGTGGCATTTTTCTATTTGTTTACTTATTGTTGTTAGCTTTATTACTGCCTCTTCACACTCATTGTCCTGAGCTTTAAAAATTGTTTTTAATGTTGTTAACAACCATTGTATACTCATTGTCTTGAACTTTAAATATTGTGCTTCACTGTTGTAAGCTGCCTTGGTCAGTGTTGCAAGCTGCCTTGGGTCCTTTTCAAGGTGAAAAGCAGGGTAAAAATATTTTAAATAAATAAATAGACTTACGAAGTCAGTGACTGGGGTGCAATAATTCTGTGAATAAATATTTCTCTTTCAGTGGGATAAAGATGTGTAAGTGAAACTGAACTGGGTGCCACTCTTATCTAAAGAAATTATGTTCAGAAAAGCTTGGGGCGTTTTGGTAAATTGTGTTTACATCTGTAACTTGTCCCCCCCTTTCCCTTGTACATTCTTACAGTGATATCAGCAAGAATCAAATATCAGATATTGCATCAGACGCTTTCCATGGCTTGAAATCTCTCACTTCACTGTAAGTATGGAGTAACCTTGGAAGGGAGATTTGCAATGAGTCTTATAAATTGATGAAGTATTAGTTTGTGATGCTTTCCTTTCCCCTATGTGGTTGTCACCTTGTGTGAAGTACCTAATCTTTCTTAAATTGGAAATTGATCAGAGTTGAAGGTGTCATTGCTTATACAAGTCTAGATTCCTTTTACAGATGAACACCCCATGAAGGTTAATTAGATATGCTGCTAAATCAAGAGCACAGACCTTGTATTTTTCTTTCAAAGCTGTGTAGAATGTATTAACAGAGTCTATGACCTAGTGTAGGTTTTTAGAAAACTGAGTGAAGTTTAATTTGCAAGTGATCAGTCTAGGTCATGGGAACCGCAGTTGCAAATTGTCTAGTGCTATTGTCATCTCATATCAGATTCACAGACCAAAATAATTGCAGCCAAAATCCCATATATGTTCTCAGAGAGGGTCACATAAGTTGCCACAGCTAATTTGGACTAATTAATGAAGTGCCATTTGAATGTTGGTTATGTGTCTCATCATGCTCTAAGTCAGTCATTTGGTACATGCTGTGAGAGCATCAATTAGCCACAGAAACCTGTGTGAACTTGCTACTAACAACAGTAATATTTTGGCCTGTGTAACATAAAACAACTACTACTAATACAGTATCTGGAAGTTGAGTCATGGCAACTGGACTTCTTTTCTTGAGAGATTGAAATGCTTCACTACTCATCCAAGCAGCTTTGCCAGTCTGAGGAAAGGTAGTTGAGAACCCTCCATTTTATAGTTCACCTTGATTTCACATCATCCTGGTCTGAAGAGGTTCATAAGTTGGACAGTGTCCTGAATAGGCTCATTAGGTGGACAGTGTCCTGAACAGGCTTATTAGGTGGACAATGGCCTAAGGTGCATGAACGTCTCACCTATGCAACCTTCCCAACACCCATTAAGTATGGGTCAGCTATGTTGTTGCTGGTGGAGGTGTGAAGTACTACTGATTTGTCTGGGGATTGATGAAAGGGGTGCTTCATAAGTAGCAGACAGATTGTGTCTGAGTCACCCAACTCTGTTGAGAGAGGGGTTTTCAATACTCACATGAATGGCTTCTCTGACCCCTCTCTTAAACTACCTATCTTCTCTGTCTAATATGTGTACATCATAATCTTTCAATGAGTGCCCTTTGTCCTTAAAATGGAGGTACACTGCTGATTCTGGTTCTGAGCTGTTGCCCCTCCTATGTTGGGCCATCCTCCTGTTTAATGGCTATTTAGTTTGTCCATTGTAGAGGTCGGCACACTCCTCACTGCATTGGACCACATATACTATATCCCTCCTCTTGTGTTTTGGTTTCGGGTCCTTGGGGTGGATGAGTCTCTGCCTTAGTATGTTTGTGGGTTTGAAGTAAACAAAGATGTGGTGTTTGCCAAAAAAAAATCCTTTTAAGCTTTTCAGACACCACAACCATGTAGGGAATGACCAGATTCTTCCATCGACTCTGGGTCTCATGCTTATCACTTGTTCTTCTGGGTCAGGACACTGCTTTGTTGAGGGCCAATTTTGGATATCCACAGGCCTTAAGTGCTGTCTTCAGGTGCCTGTCTTTCTTCTTCTTGGCTTCTGTGGAAATGGGGATGCTACCTACTCTGTGGTTTAGGGTCCTGATGATTCCTAATTTGTGTTGTAATGGATGGGGGGAGTCAAACAGTAAGTACTGATCTGTGTGGATGGGTTTCCTGTAAACTTCTTTTCCCAGGCCAGGGTCAGGTCCGATGATGACTGCACAATCCAGGAAAGCCAGTCTGTTGTCTTGGGTGTCTTCCCTAGTGAAACTAATGTTTGGGCCCACTGCACTGATGTGGTCTGTAACAGCCTGTACTTCCTTAGTCTTGATTTTCATCCTGGTGTCATCTACATGCCTGAACCAGTGGGATGGTGTTGTCCCTGGGAAGTTGTTGAGTGCCTTCTTCTCCACTTCTTCCATGTATAGGTTAACAACAGTGGGTGACACTGGGGAACCCATGGCACACCCATGCTTCTGTCTGTAGAAGTCCCCTCTGTATATGAAATATGTGGTCTTCAAACAGATCTCTGAAGAAAAGAAGTCCATTTACCATGACTCAACTTCCAGATAAACTCACCTGGATGACTGAGAATCTTCAATGACATACTAATACAGTAGCAATGTCAAGAACAAAAGTAATGCTATACATCCTTGAAGCACTTTTTGTATCAAAAGGCATGCAGAATGCAATTTAAAAGCATTCATTCTGGCAACACTTGCTTCAGATGGAAAGTGAGTGCACACAATGTTGATTTGCCAGTTGCTCCTGTGGCCTTGAGCGACGCAGGAAAAACTTAATAGCATTTGAGCTACTGCTCACAAACTGCAAAAACAATGAAATGTCTTTCCTGTTCTTCCCCTTGCCTCTTTCTAAACGTAGAAGAGGTGATCTATTTATTTAGGTAACCAAAAATCAAACATGTGGTTCAGACATGTGCTTTTTGTGAATAAAATTCACTTCCTCAGACATAGCGTTGATAAAGTTATGAATGGAAGTCCCAGAGTGGTCGTAGTAGAAGTCAGCCAGGTACCTTGGTGAAGGTGAGCTGAGGACTTTTTTCACCCACTTTGGCGAGGGCATCCTCATGTTTGAATTTTCCCCTATATTTTAGGATTAGGGTATAGTCCCAAAATGAAACACGACCTCCCCTCCCCACACACTTTCAGATTGCCTGTTTGGAAATCAAGTTTACTTATTTGTGGGGAGGGGAGAGAAAGGCCACACGGAAATTCAGCCGTCTTCATCCTAAAGCTGGGATGAATTTTTGTTCATTCACCAGGTAATAAATAGCTAGTTGTTTTCTGAGTTTTGCTGACATTGTTTTGTGCCGCTTGCAAATTGCATGAATGTTCTAGATAGGTAAATGTTTCATTTTAGAAGCTTGACAATGGATTTGTCAGAATTGGTTGAGTATACTGTAGCTGATGTTCAGCATTGTGCCAATTCAGTTCAGAAGTGGTAAGGTCAAGGGACACATTTCTCATGCTGGATAGGAATGCTCACATGACTCTGTTGCCATACAGAACATCTGACCCTTCCGGTATTGCTACAAAAACCATCCTGTGAGTTGATCCATGCCTTTGCTTGCTTATTTCAGTGGCTTGCGAAATTAATTTGCAAAGGAATTTCTGTTGCAGTGTAGTAAGGCTTTATAAGGCAATAGAGAACCAGGATAGCATAGGGCAGCTTTTCTAGATTAAACATCAAGAAAAATGGTGAGCCCTTGAAGGATAAGATATAAGAAAACATGATTTGGGGTTTTGTATGACATTATTATTTATAATGTGGCATGTCTGTTATGTTGAAATGTATTCAGAGTTATACAGTGGTTGAAGTGTAGCATTTAAAAAAGAAAACACTCCACAAAGAATAGGAATGGTGTTCTTCCTTGTGTATGCCAGCAATTGAAATAATATTCACTTGGCCATGGTAAAAACTTTAAGAATTTTTACTGTAAAACATTTATGTATAATAAACTAACAGTGCTTGAATCATTTAGCTTGGTACAGACATGTACTTTATAGATTTAAAATAGTTTCATATAATATTTTCGTTATCAGCTACAGTAACACACAAGCAGACTTTAACAAATAGCACCTAACAGATTACTTCCAACAAAGAGCTCTAACAGACACACATAATGGCCACTTCTTTTTTTCAAAAAAATCTAACAGGAAGTTAATTCTCTTAACGTTCTCTTAACAGCAGGCAGAATCTGATATACAAAATATATTAGAGATGGACATGGATTAAAAAGGGAATTCCAAAATGTATTCAAAAATTGCTAATTTGTTGATTCATATTTGTATAAATTGATATCCCAACAAATATAAATTAATGAATTTTAGCTAACTTTGATTTATCAATTAATTGGATTATAAAAGGCACCTAGGGAGACACAAAATTTGTAGGGACGCTTCGCCTGAACCTTCTCTTCCATGCTTGGGGAAGATTAGATTTCTGGTGTCAGGATCATGCTCCCCCAAAGAGGCCCACCCCAGGATAGTTCCTCCCAGGTACCTAGAGATACCAAACATTCAGAGAAGCTTTGACTCTCTTTTACAATCCCTCCAAGACTATGAAGATTAGGTTTCTCAAGCGAGGTGCTATAGGGCAGTGGTGGGTAACCTTCAGCACTCCAGACGTCATGGAGGTATCCATGGAGGTATCCAGTCATGGGCAGTATCCATGGAAATTTGGTGCCTCTAGGTTCCCTGGAGGCCATTTTATAGGATGTTTGGGTTGCATTTATATGTTCTAACATATCAGTGCATTTGCCTGAGCTTCTAATTCCTTGGGGTTAGAGCCTGAGTTGATTCAATAGCCTTAACTGGAGTCCTAAACCAACAGGTTTAGTGTTGGCCATTGAACATGCACACATTGAGGTTAAGTGCCAGGTCCCATTTTTCATGGATGTTCCTTTACCCTTGACAAGAAACCAAGTCCTTGATTCTGATGATGCAAAGACTGCTTCCCTCCCAGGGAAAGGTTTTTGTCCCCATTGCTTCCTTTCCGCTGGAAGAAAGCAGGAGGTTCCCCTTCTTCCAAACATTTGTAAGCTCAATTATTTTGTTTCTGCTGCTGGCAATTGTCTTGGTTTTTATTTGTAGTTGTTTTTCCAAGTATTTAAAAACATTTTCTGTGTTGTTAACATCTTACTGAACACTTCAATTCTACTTTATTCCGTTGCCCACTGTTTATCATTTTTGTATAAAACAATAATTGGTGAAAACACAATAGAAGTTTATGCAAGATGGTTTGTGACCATAAAGCTATAGCTATGTTTTTCATTAAATGGAAAGTAAATTGCATGCTTTATTGTACAATTACTTGGAAAACTGTTTAATCAGATGCCATGGAAATTTACTGGCAAATAAAGCTAATAATATATTATGGCAGCACTCCTAGATCTCCGTGCATTGGCACTCCCATCTTAAATATTTGTGCCAACATATGTGACTATGAAATGCCAAAATAAGGGCCTTGATGTTATAAAATGCTGCTGTTTATGCTAGAGGCCATCACAAATCTGACTAGCTTTCCCTTCTCTGATGAACAGGATACTTTTGTGCAAGTGCTCAGAGTTTAAAACAGTCTTGCAGATTAGGAACAAGGCTATTTTGGACTACAGTTGTAAGTGGGGGGTTTCTAGCAGCTGCAGTCATAACAACATAAGAAGAGCCATGCTGGATCAGGTCAAAGGCCCCTCTAGTCCATTTTCCTGTACATCACACTGGCCCCATCAAATGTGTCTGGGAGCGCACAACACTAGATATCTGTCTCCTGATACCACACCCCTGCAACTGTCCATTGAAGTACCCTGCGTTTAAGTCTTCAGATTACAAATCTCCATCATGGTTTGTAACCTGTGATGGACTTTTCCTCCAGGAATCTGTCCAATCCCCTTTTGAAGGCATCTAGTCCAGATGCCATCACCACATCCTGCAGCAGGGAGTTCCACAGACTAACAAGCTGGGTAAAAAAAAATTTCTTTTGTCTGTTCTCACTCTCCCAACCATCAATTTGACTGTATGCCCCCTGGTTCTGGCATTTTGTGAAAGGGAGAAGAGTGTCCCTCTAGCCTCGTTACTCATGTCCTGCATTATTTTGTATGTCTCAATCATATCCCCCTTCAGGTGCGTTTTTTCCAGACTAAAGATCCCTAAAGCATTATTTTGTATGTCTCGATCATATCCCCCTTCAGGTGCGTTTTTTCCAGACTAAAGAGCCCCAAATGTTTTAGCCTTTCCTCACAAAGCAGGTGCCCAAGCCCAGTAATCATTTTAGTCACTCTCTTCTGCACCTTTTCAAGTTCCACTATGTCTTTTTTGGGATGCAGTGACCAGAATTGTACACAGTACTCCAGGTGTGGCCTTACTATTGTTTTGTACAATGACATTATAATGTTGGCTGTTTTATTTTCAGTTCCCTTTTTGATAAAACCTAGCATTGAATTGGCCTTCACCACTGCCACACACTGGGCAGATACCTTCATTGAACTGTCCACCAGCACACCAAGATTTCTTTCCTGATCCATCATGGATAGCTCAGAGACCATGAGTTGATAGATAAAGTTTTGATAGATTGCCCCAATATGCATTACTTAACATTTTCCTACATTGGAATGCATCTGCCATTTTGCAGCCCATTCCCCCAGTTTGGAGAGATCCTTCTGGAGCTCTTCACAATCTTTTCTGGTTTTTACCACACGGAAAAGTTTCATGTCATTCGCAAACATGGCCACCTCACTACTTATCCCTGTCTCCAGGTCATTTATGAAGAGAACAGATTGAAAAGCACCAGACCCAGGACAGATTCCTGGGGTGCATCGCTTTTCACCTTCTCCATTGTGAAAATTGCCCATTGACGCCTACTTTTTGTTTTCCTGGATCTCAACCAGTTCTCAACCAGTCATCTTATCCCCTGACTGGGCAATTTTCCTCAGTAGCCTTTGGTGAGGGACTGTGTCAAAAGCCTTCTGAAAATCCAGATAGACAATATCCAACAGTTCACCCAAATCCACATGCCTGTTGACCTTTTCAAAGAATTCTAAAAGGTTTATCAGACAAGACTTACCCTCATGACTTGTGGATCTTCAATTTACCAATTAAACCTAAAACATCTTCTCCTTTAACATTTATTTGATTTAATTCTTTAGTCAAGAGGGGCCGTTCAGGCAGCAGAATCTGCTCAAGGTCTTCTGTCGTGAAGACAGATGCAAAGAACTCATTTAATTTCTCTGCAATTTCCAAGTCCTCCTTAATCTCCCCTTTTCCTCCCTCACCATCCATAGGGCCAACTGGTTCTCTGGCAGGTTTTCTATTTCTAACATATTTAAATAAGCTTTTATTATTTCCCTTTGTATTGCTAGCCGTACGTTCCTCAAAGTCTTTCTTTGCCTCTATAATAATAATAATAATAATAATAATAATAATAATAATAATAATAATAATAATAATAATAATAATAATAATAATAAACTTTATTTTTATGTCACCTTTCTCTTATCATCTTCTTACATTTCTTTTGTGAAAGAGTTTGTGTTCCTTTTTATTTTCCTCTTTTGGGGAGGATTTCCATTTACAGAAAGAACTCTCCTTGCACTTTAGAGCAGGGGTCCTCAAAGTTTTCAAACAGCGGGCCGGTCCACCATGCCCCAGACACCACTGGGGGCCGGACCACAGTGGGTGGGGGAGTGGGGGACCTTGCTGTAGCCCTCCCACTTTGAATGCCCCACTAGCCAGCATGCTGATCATCTAGGCGGTAGTTGAGGGGAGTGGGAGAAGTGACATAGCCCACTGCTTTGAACTGCCTCAGCAATCGAAACAGCTGTGGAGGCTGGCTTGCTCGCAAAGCAGGGGGTTGCAATTGGTCCCGGGGGCCGGACTCAGGACCTTGGGGGGGCCGCATCCGGGCCCAGGGCCTTAGGTTGAGGACCCCTGCTTTAGAGCCTCTCTAACTCCACTTGCTAACCATGCTGGTGCCCTCTTGGACTTAGATGAGCGCTCTTCTTTCTCTGTGGTATGCACTTGTGCTGGGTCTATACTACTGTTGTTTTAAACAGACTCCTTGCACTCTGAAGCGATTGGATTCTTTTTACCTTCCCTTTCAATTTCTTTCAAACTATTTTCCTCATCTGAGGGAAGTCCGCCATTCGGAAACTAAGGGTTATTGTGTCTGATTTGCTTCCCCCAACATGCATGACAAAGGAGATTGCAGCATGGTCACTGTTCCCCAGAGTATCACACAATATTAGATCCAGAGTTTCCTGTTCTCAGGTGGGCTCCATGACAAATTGCTCTAAGGCACAGTCATTCAGCATATTGAGAAGCCCGGTTTCTCTTTCTTGCCCTGAGCTCGCATTGGCCCAGTCAATGTGCGATAAATAAAGTCCCCCATGATAACTATCCTGTTCCTCTTAGACACCTCCATGATTTGTCTCCTCATTTTAAGGTCCCCCCTCAAGTTTTTGATCTGGTGGACAATAGCACATTCCTACAATCACAACACTCCTTGGTCCTGTTAGTCTAACCCACAGTGATTCCATGGTGGAGTCAGACCCACCGTCAATCTCCATTATGCTGGATTTTTCCCCTTCTTTGATATAGATGGCCATTCTACCTCCAACCTGCCCCTCTCTATCCCTTCTATAGAGTTTATAGCCTGGGATTGTGGTATCCCACTGGCTCTCCACATTCCACCAGGTTTCTGTTCTGGCTATTTTATCAATGTTATCCCTAGCTACCAAATGTTCAGATTCTCCCATCTTTGCTTGGAGGCTTCGAGCATTTGACCTAATTTGATCATTAATTCTGGGAACAAAGTGCTTGTTATCTACATGTTGCAATTTAAAGCTATAGCTCCAATGTGTGCTTGAAATAATGGCCTATTGGTAAAATGACAACTGTAAAATAAAATCAACAACATAGAACCAAGTTGGCACCACTGGAAATACAAAGCCTTAAAAAAAAACCCCACCACATGCTTCCTTTCTCCAATCTGGCTTCTTGTTTACTGTAATTTTATCCAAGCAATTGTGGCTTGGGATCCAAACACCACATTTGTGACTAGAAATTCCTTCCACAGAGGATTACTAGTTTTCCACTCCTTCTTCAGATGCTAAAAACTGGTAACAACCAGTATGTGATCCTCCTGCGTCCTGACCATCTTTCCTATGAGTAGGGATGGCTATAGACTGGAGGGACCTTTCCCTAGGAAAGTATGACAGCAGGACTTTTGGACACATGGCAACATTATTTCATTAAGTTCTTATTATTTTCTGTCTCTAAATTTCGAATTGTGGTAACTGTTACTAGCCAGAAATCTACCCACCTACTTGTGCGAGATAAATAACAAAACCTGTTCAGTGCATTTGTCAAAGCTGCCTAATCACAATTACAGATGGGCACGGAACGAACATTTTTTCGTTTCCGTTACCGTTTGTCGTTTCCGTTATGTAACGAAACAACAAACGAAAATTGTGATGTCACTCAGAACCATGAAAACTGTGGTCGTTACATTTCATTTCCGTTAATGGCGACGCGCAATGAAATGAGCTGTTTTAAATGTTAAAAAATGCCCTGAACATCCGTAAAAACACAGCAATAATTATTTATATTGTCTGATAATGCCTACTAGGGGGGTTGGGGTCCTTAAAACGTTTTTTTTCCTTCTCCCATCGCGATGTATTTTTCTTTTCCCTTTAAAATGGATGTCGCACCAGGCACAAAATGGAGGCAAGCCATGTGATGTGGGATCATGTTCAACCAAGAGCATGCCCAGGTTGCAGACTGGGCGGGCAGGGGGCATAAAAAGCGCTGGCAGCCCCCGTCCTCCTTGCAGTCTCTGGTGGGAGTTAGGGTGGGATTGCTGTCTCTGCGACTCTAGCTTCAGTCCTGCAGCCTCCCTGTGTGCGTGCATGCTGTGTACCTCTCGGTGAGTACCCTTCCCTGCCCCGCAGTGCAGTCACTCTGCGGCTGCCTTGCACCCAGGGCAACGCCCGCCGCTGCCTTTGCAGCCTCCCTGCATACCTAGTCTATACTGTGCCAGCATCCATTTTTTTTAACATTTTCCCTCTGGTCTGGGGCATTGGGGGATGCCTGCACATGGAAATGCTTTAAAAATCACGCAAAAAGCGGGTAGAAACGACAAACAAAAAAACGAAAAATGGTAACGAATTTTTTCAAAAAATTCATGACAAATGGAAACGAACTGAAACAGACCTCTCAACGACAAACGACAAACCAAAACACCATTTTTCTGTTTCGTGCCCATGTCTAATCACAGTAACACTGAATATGTTTCTAAAATCTGCTCAAAGTCAAGATTCTGTTTCTTCATCATTTGTTGCTTTTAGAAAGCCTCGTGTTCATCAAGTTATTTATGTTTGAGTCAAGAAAATCCTAGATTAGTAGGGTGTGTGTGTGTGTGTGTGTGTGTGTGTGTGTGTGTGTGTGTGTGTGTGTGTGTGTGTGTGTGTGTGTGTGTGTGTTTTAAAGCGGCAGCTCAAGGATATCAGAGAAGGAATGGATCCTACTAAAGAGCCAGTTGTATATATAATAATGCTAAATAGTCCATGTTTTCCAGCAGAGTTTGGAACAATTCCGTTATGGAGAAAGAAAGGGGGGAATTAAATTGTTCTAATGTTGAAAGCTGGAATGAATATTTGCATGTGGGCCTGGGATTCCAAGTTCAATCCTATTTTCCTCTTGATATTGTCCTTGTAACGAACTAAGTAATAGAATAATAGAGCTGGAAGGAGCCCATGGGTTGTCACCTGCACCTGCTAAAGCAGGAAATCCATGGCTCAAGTATCCAATAATGAAACAAAGCTTATTCATTGCACTACAGAAATAATAAGTGCTGTTAACACAGCAAATCCACAATATCACTGGCCGAATGGGGAAACGTGTCAAAATGCCACCAGGAGCAAATGTAACAAATTACCTTATTTGGTCTCATTGCATGAAAGGAATAATTAATTAGCTAATGATTAATTAAATGTAACTAGATGAGTTCACACTTCAGTGCAAAGTTGGTTGATTTAGAAAATGGACACAGGGGGGTGCTTCAAACTATCTGGAGCAAGGAGCCAGCTTTTATGGAAAGTGAAACTGGCTATTCCCAGTTCCATGAGCTGAATGCTTTGCTTGGACTTGTTCCAGCTTGTGCATCTAGTGCCAACTACAGCTAAGCTTTACAGGTGAACCAGCTCTTAGATTTACAAACTTGCTCTTAACCCTGCATACACCACCAAAATTAAAATGAATGTTTGTTCAATTAAATTAAGTCTTTAGCTTTTATATCTGTGGGTTTGAAATTAACATCTGCTTCTAATTTTTTTAAGCTATATCTTTATTTTCTTATATTTATAGCCCACCATCTCATGTGGGCTCACAATATGTTACAGCAGTTTCACAAAAGACAGATATATCGCTCTCTCCTCCAGGGGCTCACCGTGCTTTTTGCACACTGTATCTAAGAATTTTGGGTGCCAGTAGGTTTTCTACACATTTAATACAGCTGTGCCAGAGCTCAGAAGACCTTCCTCAAACAGTCTGGAAACATTTTGTGTGATGTATCAAACCAGTCCACAGTTGATCAGCGATGAGAGAATTTATTTCAGATCTGCATAGGATGTAGAATTCTCCTCCCTTCTGAATCAGCTTTGCAACTAATTTTTAAAGTAGATTAGCTTGGATCCAAAGTCTTGGAATTTGGCATGTCTTTCACATTTACATTATCACTTAATGAATGAGGGTGTGTTATCATTTTGGAAAGCTGCCACTGATGATCAAAAATGCTGTTGAAAGAATCTGATGGTAGATCATTGCTGGAATTTTTTTCCTTGAATTACTTGGCTGGAATTCCTTAGTTACGGCGGAAATAAGGGTTCTTTCCCTTGAGGTTTATAGTAGCCACATCAGTTGTCACCTAAAATTCCTGCAGTTTTCTGCTTAGCATACTAATGTATTTTACCACACTGTTTTCCCCCCTACAACATAGTTGCCATTTGAGATCCCTTTTTAAAGTCTGAGTAATTTAGTCCTATATAAAAACTTTACAGCTAATTGAGAATAAGGAAGTAGATGCTTAGTAGGAACTTCTGATGAAGCACACGTTTCAATGACCCATGTTGATTAAATAAAAGCTGCAAGTAGTTTAAATATACTGTACATCAACATTAGTGAAGTAACTGCAATGGTTGCCTGACCCCAAGGCACCGTTAAATAGGTTCTGGAAAATACAGGTTACTAATTTAGAGAATTGCATGATAGAGTAGGCATTGTATTGGTTTCCTTGTTGGGGCTGCTATTTAATTTTCTTGTTTATTTATTTTAAAAATTTACTATTTCATTTTTGTTTTATTGTGTTCTGTTGGACTTTATCACATGGTGAAGTGCCTAAAATAGTGCAATAATGAGGTTAGATAGATAGATAGATAGATAGATAGATAGATAGATAGATAGATAGATAGATAGATAGATAGATAGATAGATAGATAGATAGATAGATAGATAGATAGATAGATAGATAGAAGGAAGGAAGGAAGGAAGGAAGGAAGGAAGGAAGGATGGAAGGAAGGAAGGATGGATGGAAGGAAGCATGGATGCATGGATGGATGGATGGATGGATGGATGGATGGATGGATGGATAGATGGATGGAACAGCCCTGTTCCAGATAAGATTTTTTCATCCCTCTATATGTATTGGGATTTATTTATTAGTAAACACTCACAATATTGCAATGCATGAAATAAAGGTAAGCAAATTTAGAAATACATTCTGTCTGATGAGATCCATATTAGGGAGATGTATCAGTCTTTAGACTCAGAATATCTGTTTCGTAGCCCCAAACAACTAGAGACAACCATCAGTTTTTAGATCAGTTTTATCATTCAACTATAACTATTTGTTAGTACCTTCCAATTACTACACATCCTTATTTTCTTTTACCCATACAGTACTTACGTTCAGGCTAGAGATACAAAGGTACATAAAGTTGTTATGCAGTCCCACTTGATAAAACTACTATGTGCAGTCAAATATTTCTCATGTAGGAAAGAACATAAAGATAAAAAGCACCACTACATTATCCAGTGACTGAAATAATTTCTGAACAGAAAAGTCTGAATAAGCAAGCCTGACTTACCTTAAAGTCTTAGTTCATTAATAGCTAGATTTGTTAATGTGATGCAGTCCTCTGTATGGTTGGGATAGTTGACATCCTATTACATGTACAAACAGAAGACTCTTTACTAGAAGTGTTTGCATACAAATTGCTTTACTTGCTCATGTTTTTCAGAGTGCTCTATGGAAATAAGATCACAGAGATTCCCAAGGGCCTTTTTGATGGGCTTGTGTCTCTGCAGTTGCTGTGAGTATTATCATTGTTTCTTTTCTTGTAACTAAGCTTTACAAATGCTTGATGCTCTTGAGTTGGGCAAAGTGAATACTGACTTGTACACTGTATGTTGACAATCCATGTGCCTTATTTTAAGCTCGTTGTTCTTATTTGAGAAGATGAGCATATGAAGACAGCAAAATGTCAGCCTTTGTGGATGTAATGGCAGTGTAGTCTTCGGCAAAACAGAATACTGTTTGGTAGCTTATGGAACAGTTTTTTTTATTAGATTTTGTCTTTAAAATCTTCATAAGGATCTTAATTTTTTTGTGGTATCGGGTACATTGGCAAAGTTATTAAGACTGACTTCTTTATATTTTCTCTTTGGTCAACGTGGGGAGCAATACATTCAAAATCATTGAGCATACCCCATAATGTGGACCAAAGTGGATGAATATAAGTGCAGCACAATAAGAATGAAAAGGCTTCATACTGAAGGGGAGCCATGAGCGATCTAGGAAAGGCCTTTGAGAAATAAGCACTGTAGACCAAGGCCAAGATCCTCTATACCGGCGGTGCCGAACCTTCAGCACTCTAGATGCTTTGGATCACAACTCCCAGAATTCTAAGCCTAGATTGCCAACGACGAAGGACTGTTGGAGTTGCGGTCCAAAACATCTGGAGTGCCAAAGATTTGCCACCACTGATCTATACTATGCTATTCCCAACTACTATGTTTTAACTGTTTTGACTGTTTTGACCAGGGGTCCTCAACCTAAGGCCCCGGGGCCGGATGCGGCCCCCCAAGGTCCTGAATCCGGCCCCTGGGACCAATTGCAACCCCCACCTACCCCCTGTTTTGTGAGCAAGCAACCCTCCGCAGCTGCTTTTGGACTGTGATCCGGCCCCCAGTGGTGTCTGGGTGGTGGTGGACCGGCCCGCTGTTTGAAAATTTTTGAGGACCCCTGGTTTTGACTGTTCATTTTAATTGTAAGCTGCCCAGAGACCTTTGAATAGTGGGCGGCATATATATATATATATATATATATATATATATATATATATATATATATATATATATATATATATATATATATATATATATATATATATATATATATATATATATATATATATATATATATATGTATGTATGTATGTATATATATATATATATATATATATATATATATATATGTATGTATGTATATGTATATATATATATATATATATATATATATATATATATATATATATATATATATATATATATATATATATATATATATATATATATATACATATATATATATATGTTTTCGTAGATTTTCACGGGTATAGGTATGCATGTTAGGGTGGATTCGGGTTTCTTCCCGTGTAGAAATCTGGTTGTTTTGGCCACCACCTTCCATCCACACCAAACACAAACCCAGACCCTTCCCACAGATGAAACGAAACCACCATCCAATAACAAAACCACGACTGCACCATCTACCGCTACTCCCCACTCCAGCCACCACATGGAGCACACTTACACACGCCAAAAAAACATTGGGAGACCACAGACACGCAGCCAGACCAAAATGAATTCACAAGACACAGGACCCCACTCCACCAAAGCCCAGGATGCTGCCAGAACACCCATCACCAAGGTCGTTAAGAAACAAAAGGCTAATAGACACACATCCAGCACCTCACCCACACATGATGTCTCTAAACAGCCATCTAACCCACCAGCAGTTAAGCCCTTAACGATCGCCTCAGCCACACAGCAGATCACAAAAGAACAAACGAACCTACAATCAGCAACAGAGCAAGCAAACCACACACCCCAGCAGTATTTATAGAAGGACTTCAACTGAGATCACGCTTTACTTCAAGAAGAAAGAAGCCAGAACACCAGCCTGAAGATGACGAGTGAGACCTCGTCGAAACGTCGCCAAAACAACCAGATTTCTACACGGGAAGAAACCCGAACCCACCCTAACATGCATACCTATACCCGTGAAAATCTACGAAAACATATATATATATATATATATATATATATATATATATATATATATATATATATATATATATATATATATATATATATATATATATATATATATATATATATAATGTGTGTGTGTGTGTGTGTGTGTGTGTGTGTGTGTGTGTGTGTGTGTACAGATGTGAAAGCTGCAAAATAAAGAAAGCAGACAGGCAAAGAATTAAGTTCATTCAAAATGTGGTGTTAGAAGAGATTTTTTTTAAAAAATCATGTGTTGTAGGAACACAGATCTTCTTGAAATGATACTCTGTTATTTTGAGGGCAGCAAATGGTAACTGCTTAGTGAGCCTTTGCAACTATCTTGTTTACGACTAGCTAACCATAGCTAGTCCATAGTCTCATGAAAATGCAACAACCAGACCTTGAAATATTTTGAAAATTGGCCATTATCGTTGTTGTTGTCGTTGTCATCGTAGTCGTAGTCGTAGTCATAGTCATCATCATCATCATCATCATCATTCAGTTAGTTTGTTAGTTAATAAACTTATATACTGCCTAATATGGCAATGTGCAGTCTCTGGAGGGTTAACAGACAATTGAAGAAGAATGTCAAAGATCAGCTATGATGCTATGCTAGAGTACATCATCTTATGCAACTTTTGCCTTCTTTCACTAGATCTCCTACTCTTAATTTTTAAATTCCTGAAGCAAATATTTTGAAATTCGACAGTCTGCATACTTAAGTCACACTTTGATGGTTTTTTTGATGGTAATGTGTTTGTGTATTTTATTTCTGGATTTGGAAGTTACTGCTGTGTCACATCAATAATGAGGAGGGGATATGTTTCAGCAACAGCATTTTATGTTATGCCACATGTTACTTAAAATAAATTAAGAAATAAATGCAGGGATGAGAAAAAAAACCACAATAACCATAACAGCCAGCCAAATAAGCATCTGTTTGCATTAAAATTTGAACCCCCCCCAACGAATGATGATATTTCATCTGTATGACTGTTATATTCAACATACAAGTTATCTGAATTTGGTTTATGAACTATCATTAGCAGTGTGTGTTTTGTGTTTCCTGTATATATTTGAACCATAAAGCTGGTTTCAAGTTCAACCTGCTGTTGAACAGTTGGAAAAGTGCTCTCTGATTAGATCTAATTTTGCATTTAGTGGACTGTAAATTGAATCTTTTCATATTAGTCTGGAGACAAAAGGGTAAGTAAAATCCAATGAGTGTATCCTAGTAGCTGGTATTATTTCTGAAGCTTGTCAGGACCAGTTTGGTACACTATATAGTGAACATTAAGAGAGGAAGAATAATCTTTCAGTTAAGGTTTGTGCTAGGAAAGTGATGTGAAAATCAGTGTTGTTTTTACTTATGTAATAATGAGACTCAGCAAAGTACTGCCTGGTTGCTTTTGTTCAAAAGTCAGACTTCTTACAGATGATCCATTCCTTGAATGGCTCCACCGATACAGACTGTAAACACAATGAATTCTTGTTTTGAATTGTCTAATAAATTCATGACAGATTTCATAAATAAGCAGAGTTCTGAACTGTTCAGCCTAGCATTAGTAACTGGCATGGTTTAGAAAACTCCCTGATTGATGGAGTTGAGATTGAAGGCATGCATATGTTCTTTGCACTAGAGTATGGAAGCATTAGATACCACCTATCCTTTTTCAGTCTGCTGTTGGATACCATTTGTTGTTTTGCCACTATCTGCCTCCTCCTTCTTGTTTACTTAACAAAATGTAACTGGTAAGATTTGAAGCTTTAAAAAAATATTTAAAAAATTTATTTATTTATTTATTTATTTATTTATATAGCAGTAAATGGAAATAGCAATTAAAACACACTTTAAAAACTACACAGAAGTTAAACCAAAATACTGGTGTCACACTTTACTACACAGAAGTTAAACCAAAAGCTGGTGTGTCCTTCACAAAGTCCCATTCGGCTGCCTTATCAGATTGTGGAGATGATTGTGTGAGTTCTCAAAGGCCTTGCTGATAGGTTTTTGAATTTGGCCCTGGTGGCAGACAGAATGCCTCTCATCCATGGATCTCCCTTGCTATACATAGACAGGGTTGACCATTAGGTGATAAATTTCCCACAACAAATATGACCAAAGTGATGGTGTGAAATAATTATTATCATTGTGGAGAGACTAGATACTCTAATATGGGAAGGTCAGAGATCTTCAGGATATATCTGCATCTCTTGTGTGAACCCACCATAGAGCCAAAAGTGATTGATCTCTCTTCATCCTTCTGTGACCAGAATTTGGATATTACATGGATATTTTGACCTGGGATGTGTAGGCTTTAAATATTCATGTTGGATTGAATCCAAAGTATTCTCCAAGATTTTTCAGTCAAGTCATTTTATATGCCACCTTTCTCCTCATAGGTGATTCAGGGTTGCTCACAACAATTAAAATCATGATGTAAATGCCAATTAAAAGCAATTAAACATTATTCAGGATTGTAAATAATTTTGAAAACGTTTCAGAAACCTTTAATATAAAGTTATAAAACTTGGAGAAATCCTATAACAAATCCTTTAAGATGCCCCTTTGAAAGTAACTAGAACAGTGATGGCAAACCTTTTAGAGACCAAGTGCCCAAACTGCAATCCAAACCCCACTAATTTTTCACAAAGTGCCAATACAGCGATTTAACCTGAATACAGGTGACTGTGAAGGGGCGATGTCGGGTGCCCATAGAAAGGGCTCTGAGTGCCACTTTTGGCACCTGTGCCATAGGTTTGCCACACTGAACTAGATCCTGCTGCTTACTGCACCAGTGAGGTAATTTATTCCTATTCATCATGCTGCTTTGATATGTAACTGGTGATAAGCTTTCAACTGTGGCTGAAACTATGCAACCAAACTGATAAGCTAACACAGTGTATACAACATGTATATAAATGAATGTGGATCATGAAAAATAATAGTAATTATGTGTCATTAAGTCAGTCGTGATTTAAATTAAATTATAATGAGTAGGACTCTAATTTTTTTAAAAAAAACATGTAATCAAACTGTAGGTGTTAAGAGCCTTGTGGTGCAGTGGTTAAATGCCTATACTGCAGCTAAAACTGTGCTCACGACCTGGGGTTCAATCCCAGGTAGCAGGCTCATGGCTGACTCAGCCTTCCATTCTTTCGAGGTCGGTAAAATGAGTACCCAGCTTGCTGGCAGGTGGGTGGGGGCAATATTTAGCCTGCATTCTTTAATTAAAACTGTAAACCACTCAGAGACTACGTGAAGTGGTATGGGCCAGTATATAAGCAGAACACTTTGCTTTTGCTTTATTGTGACCCTTGTTAGGGAATACTCAAAGGGGTTTGCCATTCCCTTCTTCCGGGGGACACCTCAGGGCTGTGCACCTTGCCCAGTTGAACTCCCAAACTGTGGCTAAAACACCTAACCCAGTGAATGATAACACAATCAATTCCATTTTAGTATTTGTATGCACAGTGTTTTTAGCTTTAATATTATATTTTAATGATGTCAGCAGCCTTGAGTCTTTTTAAGGAGAAAGTCAGGGTAAAAATATCATTAAAATCAATTTATTACTGGCATTTTTCAACTTTTTGTGAGTTTATCAAATTACCTCCCTTTTAAGAGCACAGTTCTCATCTCATTACAGCCAGAATGTGGGGAAATGGAAAGTCCATGCAATTCTTTGTCCTTTTGAAAGACTAAGAGCCAAAGATGGATGAAGCTGCGCAAACCAGATAGACATTTTGAAAACAGGAGGCAGGTATCCTTAAAAGAAGTAACATGTGGAAGGGAATAGTCTCAGGAAATTGGGGCATATCTGCCAGATTCAACTGGGGGGGGGGAGACAGTGTCACCTGCCAAAATGACCAAGGTATATGTTAATTTCCAACCCCAAGAACATCATTAATTAGCCTGTCCCATCAAAGTGGGTGGCTGTTCTGTTCACTTAATCATAGATAAATCTATGAGGGTGCATCATAAGAGGTGACTGACCCCTTCTGTAAATGTTACTGTTTCATATAGGTCTGCTCTAGTTGCAGCTTGCTTTGTTAAAGTAAGTTAAAGGATAGTTGCTGTGAGTTTTTTGGGCTGTTTGGCCGTGTTCTGGAAGTTTTTCTTCCTGACGTTTCGCCAGACTCTGTGGCTGGCATCTTCAGAGGACAAGGAGCTCAGGGAACTAGGAGTTCTTTATGTGCTCTGGGGTGTCTCCTAGTTCCCTGAGCTCCTTGCCCTCTGAAGATGCCAGCCACAGAGTCTGGCAAATGTCAGGAAGAAAAACTTCCAGAACATGGCCAAATAGCCTGAAAAACTCACAACAACTATCAGATCCTGGCCGTGAAAGCCTTCAAGAATACATTAAGTTAAAAGAGTTGACTCACCAAAATCCTCATTGATTCAGTGAACCTACTATATATTCCAATTTGTTACATTAAGCAACAGGATTTATATTTGTGTTCTGTATAGGCAACATCACTAGTGGAAAGAGGCCAAAATCCGTGTATGGAAGGGAGAGATCTAAGAAACAGCTCTGCATGATAGACAGTAACCACTTTTTCCCTGATTGCCGATCAACACAAAGTCTATGCAGTAACTGTGGTTATAATCTCACATGGTCCATTCACAAGAACACATCTCCAAACTTTTCTAGATGTATCAGTCATGGTTATTTCCATGTCTAACTTGGCTCCTTAGGTTGATTCTGCCCCTCCCCCAGCTCATTTTTATGATTCATTATGTATGGACTTATTACTGCAGAAAACACTAAATAAGTGCTGCACGATGTCTAGAATTACTGCTAGGAACTGCTGTAATGCTTAGTGCCAGGGAAACTTTTAAAAGGGATTAGTTGCAACTAGAGTTGGGCACAAACCAGTTCATCTCAGTTTGTAAAGGCAATAGCACAGGGACCACTTCTGACTCCTCCTCTCTGGCCCAGTTTGCTAGCTTCTGGCAGCTTTTCAGCAGATAGTCCACTCCTAGCTACAGCCCAGGTTCCTCTGCCCCACCCTCTCTCATAGGAGAGCCAGCTGTAAATACAGATATTCACACACACAGGGTGCGTTCACACATTGGTTCGGGCTCTGCTTTTGGTGAAGGGGCATTCTGGGGTAGGCTGGGTTGGGTAGCTTGAGCCTCAGTGCTTTCTTTACTCCAAGGCTGTCCAACTTTGAGCAGCCCGTGGTCTACTTTGATCTCCTCAAGGCCCCCCGTCGTCTACTTACAGGAGTATGCATGTGACCACCCGGCCAGGCCAGAAAGGGCCAAACATGCACAGCTCCCCTCCATCCGCTCCATGCGAGCAACTCAGCTGGTCACGAGACAGTGGCGCGCAGAGCATCTGACTGGTGGGGGGGAAGGGGACAGCGTTATGGCCTTTGAACTGCCCCACTCAGCTGAGAAAGTGGGCTGGCAGACCCAGAACTTTGCTAGGGCAGTGGTGGTCCTTAGGATAGGGGAGGGAGGGGTGGAGAACTTATCCCCTCACTTTTTAAATCGGTGGCCCACAGTCTACCTGTTGTGCAGGCCTGCTTTACTCAATGGAAGAGATTCTTTTCATGGTGATATTCTTATGGAATATGATTGGTTTGATTTGTCCTAAGCCTCTTCTGATTAAGTGGATCATATCTAAATGAGGTTCAGGGATAGTTTTAATCAGGTGGCTACATTAGGAAGCAGAAGGGGGTATGTGAATGCATTACTTTAGTCTCAGATGCACAGTGACATTTGATATCTTTAGCCATAGCATCATGCTGGGATGTATGGCCAGTGTGTAAAATGGAGGCCCAGTAGATGCTATGGCTAGTGCAAATGGCATTAGCTAGCTTACTTTCTGGTGTGTTCCCTGATCTCTGTAAAGCACCAGTTCTGTGCTAAATCTTCTGGCTTCCAGTATGTTTCTAAATGCAGTTCAAGATTTTGGTTCTTACCTATAAGTTCCTAACCAAAATGGGTCTGTAAATTTGAAAAAATGCAATCTCCCATAAAGAATATTCCTGAAGTTCATTCTCTTTTTTGAAAATCTTGTTAAATATCCCAGTACAATACAGAGTAGGTTGGTAGGCCCTACTAGGTTGGCAGAACCCTGATTGGGGAGCCCCCTCTTGATGGAAACTTATTAATTAGATCCTTTCATGTTTAATGTAGTCAACTTTTTTAATTTTTTAACTTTTTAAAGAATTGTCAGGCACTTAGAAATATTTTTACCCTGCCTTTTTTGAATATTTTTTCATCCTATCTTAGTGTGTGAGAGAGATGATAATTAATTTGGATGGGTTTTTTGTGTCTTTTCAGAAGCAAAAGGTGATTAATAATTTTATAAATGAGTACATAGGTTAGCAATCCCTCACAACTTGGACCTCAATAATGGACAGACTGTTTCTTCCTATATGCATCTTACCAAGCCCTTAGGTCTTCCAGAAGGGATGTTTCCTTAATCTCATTGGTGCAGGCATATCAAAGGGCATTGTCTGCTGTGGCACCTCAGTTACAAAATGGCCTCCCTCAGACAAGATCGGTGTTGCTTAATAGCAATCAAAAATGGTCTTTCTGAGTGCGTTCACTAAAATATGGCTCTGAACAAAGACCTTTGGGGATTAATGTTCTGGACAGAATGAGTTGTAAACTTCAGTTGCAAGTACTGTATACAATTTTAAAGAGTCTCAACTTTTTATGAATTCACTTGGGTCTGCTCTGCCTGGGACTACCAAGTGGCAGGACCACTTGGTAGTCATTTACCATTGTTTCTCATTGTTTTAAGTGGCCAGTTGTAACCCATCTTGAGATCTTTTGATACAAAGTGGAAAATAAATATTTCAAATTAATAAATACATAATAATAATAATAACAATAATAACAATAACTTTCTCAGTGTAGGAATGTATGAGGTTAATGTCAGAATACAGCTTTCATTTTACTGTATTCTGTGTTTATGTTTTTAATATTGTTCTTATAAAGTCTTTAATATAGATGTTTAATGCTTTTTAAATATTGTAATTATTTATTATTTAGCTTATAACTTTGCTTCTTTTAAATACTGTAAGCTGCCTTGGATCCTTTAGGAGAAAAGTGAAATATAAATATTTTGAATAAATAAATAAATTTCTTTGTCACCTTCACAAATGTGAATACTTTTGTTTGTTTGTTTTGTTTCATTCTTTGTTTTTGTTTTTTGCAGGCTTCTTAATGCCAACAAAATCAATTGTCTGAGGGTAAACACATTTCAAGATCTACATAATCTCAATCTGTTATCTCTTTATGACAATAAACTCCAGACTATCAGCAAAGGCCTTTTTGCACCTCTCCAATCAATTCAAACTCTGTGAGTATCCAAGAATATTGCATCTCACTTTTGCATCCTCCATCAGTGGATGCTTCTTGTTTGCATAGATCTGGAAGATCCAGAATTCTGTGCTTCTGTCTCAATTGCATAAGTCTGAGTAACATTATATCTCCATGCACAATAACCCTATTCAATGGTTAGGTAAGTACAGTATATGGGACCTACATGGAATGAAGGAAAAACTCTACCTCCTCACCTCTCTGTTATCACGTTTAGAACAGAAATGGTAGTCTGAAGTGGAGGAGAATGTTCCATAATCTTGGGAAGTAGGAAATTTCTGGCAGTGCTTTTTAAAAATTGTCAGTGGACTCGCTGCCAGATGGGCAGTATGAAAATCCAATCCAATCAATCAATCAATCAATCAATCAATTTTTGTTTGCTTTAGTTTTCTACAAACAAAGAATGAGTTATTTTTCGCTTTTAATCACTGACACAGGTTGCAACTAGAATAATGTATTATTGCACTTGACAGGATCAGAAGGAAGCCCCCACTCCCACCCTTACAGCATAGTGTAAGAGACCGTGCTTGTTTTGAGCCATGGCCCTGTGAGGAATTGTTGATGGTGGAAGAAGCTCCTGTTGCTCCATTCTACTCACTCTTTCTTGAAGCAGATAAAATGAGCTCTGCTGCTAAAGTTGTATGCTCTCCAGTCTCCAGGATATTACTCTGGGTAGGGGGGCGAAGAGCTCAGTCAGCCTGTTGGATTGTTGTTGCTGCTGCTGTTTCTCCTCTCCAGCCTCTCTTTGCTTTAGAGAGCTGTCTCATAATGGTCCTCCTGAATTAAGCCCAGTTGCTAGTCTCACTTACAATATTTCAATTGAAGACAGGTTTATATAAATGCTAACTTACTCTTCAACAATAAATTCACTTGAGTCTGCTCTGACTAGGACCAGGAAGTGGCAGGTCCTTTTAACTACCTAATGTTAATGCATTAGTTCATTATGCCTTGGAAATGTATGTACTGCACATAATGCCTTGTGTGCATTCCTATTCCACAAAGAATGACTATATAAACAAATTCCCAGGGAAGTGGATATAGTGGAGCTTCAGCTAGACACAGCTGGGCTAGAAACCTGCAGAAATAGGGAAACACCACTAAATGAGAGCTTTGCTTCCTGATTTCATCACTGCAATTTCAGTACTAAATTACATTTTAGAAAACCATTCTGCAATGTTCAAAAGAAACCCAAAATACTCCAAAGTCAAACACTAAAGATCCAGCTTAATATTTGATTCTATTTCACATTCATGTTCCTTTTCTATCTTGGTCTCAAATTACTTTCCTTTAGAAAAACTTTCTTAATGGTTTTGTGTAACTAAATCTCTGTAGAAC
Source organism: Phrynocephalus guinanensis (assembly GCA_037367245.1). Lineage (NCBI taxonomy): Eukaryota > Metazoa > Chordata > Lepidosauria > Squamata > Agamidae > Phrynocephalus > Phrynocephalus guinanensis. Next base: position 90,309,589 of record CM074734.1, read on the forward strand.
ATTCTATATCTCAAGTGAAATAAAATTCATTTCTAAATTAAATTCCTACTATTTGAGTAAATGCTGGATATCACCATACCTTTTTGGCCATGTAGTCCCCTTTAAAACATTATTTTTCAAAATACCGATGTTATATATTTTTGCTTTCCTTCAGTCTTTCTGAGAAATATGGTTTCATATTTTAAAGATGAGGCAAGGAGTCAGCATTGTTTTGTTTGTATCAGATATGTTGTATTGTATATACCATTTCTGACACTTTCTTGGATAGCTGTTCATCACAAAACTATGAGGGATTATTGTGTTTTGCTTTCTTTTTAAGGGCAAGGCAGTTTGGCTCAAGAACTGCTTTTGGTTAAAATCTTAAGTGGAACTTCCTGAGGTCAGAAGAGGGAGTTTAAAGCTGATTCATGTCTTCTCTCTTTTTGTACTCCCTCAAGAAGTTGGATTGTTAATAAGAATAATATTTATTGTGCTCTACACTAGAGCACATTCCAGTGATCAAATACAAAATATAATATATGTATATAATACAGTATATTAAAATACTAGGGGGATTTTCAGTGGCAATAACTGCACAAGAGGTTCATGGCCCAAGCAGGAGACCTTCCGTTTTTGGATGAGGCACCTACCCTGGTTGGCCTGTGGAATGTCTAACTGTCCCTACTGTTATACAGTGACCAAAGGCATCCATATTTATGTCTTCTAATGTATGGAGTATCTGCTTTAGGGAACCCACAGAAAACTTCCTTTAAAATGGCAGTAGTTATGTACTGTGATTTACTTTGTAGACATCAGCCTGCCACGTGGAGGTGTTCCATTTTTTTTCCTGAAGCCTTTTTGGTTTTATTTCCAAAAAAATGGAAAAATTGGAAAAAGAAAAAGAAAAAAATGATTATGGAATGTTTTATTTCAACATGATGAATAAAATATTTTAAAACAGTGTTCAAATATTTTCCCAATCATTTCTAAAAAAACAACACACTGAAACTTAGTCCCACTCCCTTCTATACATTTCCCATCTCTTTAATTCTTTTTAAGAGAATGGGTTTTTTATTTTATTTTTATTTAATACTTTGGAGAGAAAATATGAATGAGTGATAATTCTGGGTTTTTTAAACATTGTTTTGTAGAGTTTTATTTGTTCCACATAAACTAGAAAACAGTTCTGGAGATTGTTACTCTGTTACTCACAATTACAAATAAATGTTATTTTAAAAGTAAATTCTGTTTGTAATAATTGTTTAGATACACTATATTTTAATATGCTAGTTGTGATAATTTTACGCCAAGTCAAATTGTCCACAGTCATATTTTATGTTCCAAAAGTAACAGAATGACATTCAAGCTGTAAAGGGGGGGGGGGGTTTCTAATGTAACATTTTTTCCATTTTTATGAAAATTTCCAGGGGGGGTGTTCCTGGGGAGAATGTTTTTTCCAGAAACATTTCCAGAAATGTCCAGAAATTTTTCATCTCTATTCAGAACTAATGCTGGCTCCTCAGATTGTGTCTACACTTTTTTAAAAAGAGTTTTAGTCAGGTTCTACTTTTATGGCTAATTGTGTTTGAAAAGTTAAATTTAGTGTGAAAGAGTAAATGCATTCCAAGTAAGATTTGTGACGTGGAAACATTTTAATTTCAACCATTTAACACGGCCCTTTGTTTAATCTATCAGCTGTACCTGTTGGCTTGGGAGAACACAGCTTTACTTGCATATACTCTGACTTCTAGTTCCTTGGCCAAATAAATAAATAACTCTGAACTTGGAGTTTCTGAAAAATATTGCTTTTGGCTGCAAGATCTTGTGCGAGTCTTGCCGCTAAAAGCTGTAGCTGTTGTAGGCCCAGGCCTATGCCCTTTGGGCTTGGCTATATTAATTTTTGTTTCCTTTTTGGAAGGAGGTTAGCTGTGCATCTAATGAGCGGGGGTTGGAGGGGGTTGGGAAGATGGCTCCGAGAATTTCTCCCATTTGGTTGCGGCTCCCTGCGCCTTCTGCCAGGCCTGGTGCATGGGAAGCTGATTCAATTACTCCACTCTTCAGTTTTGTGTTCGTAAAAAACGATGATGGAGTACAGTGTCACAGGTCACTTCTGGTTAAACATCCCATCCCTCTTGCAGGCATTTAGCTCAGAATCCATTTGTGTGCGACTGCCATTTGAAGTGGCTGGCTGATTACCTGCAGGATAATCCAATAGAAACCAGCGGCGCTCGATGCAGCAGCCCACGTCGCCTTGCCAACAAACGCATCAGCCAGATCAAGAGCAAGAAGTTCCGTTGCTCAGGTAATTTCATTTAAGCCAGGCTGCACTGCACTTTTGGCTCAGGAATCAGCAGGTCCAGAGAGCCTTGCTAATCCAATCTGCCGGACCGTGTTTGCTGTAATGGATATTATGTAGCATCTTTGTGAAATTTAATTTGAGAAATTGGATTACTCCTCCAGAAAACCTATTTACCTTATGCATTAAGAGAAACAAACCTTGAGCTGACTTGTCAATTTTTTTAAAAAAAACCCTAAAATATAGGATGTCATTTTGAAAGAGTGCATTGCTTTATATAGCCTTAAAAGGATATAGGATGTGTGTCCCTTGGGGCACTTAAAAAAAGTGAAAGAAGTGAAAGAATTCAGTTATGAAATGATAGAATGCAGAGAGCTTTGCACAAATGATTGATAAGAAGATCTCAAAAAGCCAAAAAACAAACAAACCAAAAAACAACAACGGTATGTATCTTTTTTGCTTGTTTATTATTTTGTTCTTTAACTTTGGCTTCTCTGCCTGAAAGTGAAATCATGTTCTCACATCCCTGCATGATCCCACAGGTGACTTTCAGACACGACTGGGCAGTCAGCCAATCCATGCAAAATATACAGGTTATTGCAAAGGCCAGTATATCAATCTGGTTGCGCATTTGCTCCCAATTTTATTGTTTTACCCAGACAATAAAATAAAGAGAGAGAAAGCAGCCAAACTTGGAGATGTTTGCTGGGAGACACTCGTGTTCAGTGTTCACTATATTTTAAAGGAGGAGTCAGCATCTTCCAGATCAGGGGTAACACATGCACAACATAGGTTGGGGGTTGGCCCCCTTACCCCAATGCCCATTTTTTTTTAAAAAAATCTAAATTCTTCTGGTATTGGCCCTCCCTGAGCTGTTTTATTTGTGGGGAGGGAGGACATTTTTTCAACCTTTGAAACACCTCCGTCCCAGCCTAAAACAGGGCATGGGGGCAAAGCCCAGTGGAATTTCTCCCTGTTGCCCACAACATTTTAAGTAAAAACCCAAATTATTAGGTTGCAGGAGAGCCTGGGGGCAGCACACAGACCACACGAGTTCAATTCACCCATGTATAAGGGCCTTTTCACACGACCCCTAAGATCCGCTGGTCCCTTAAATTCGGACCAAAGATCTTAGGGGTTCGTTGCCCTTCCTTCCTCCCCACCAGAGAAAGAGGGGGAAAAATGCAGCTCACCTGGAGGAGCCTCCCGGAGCTCCGTTTCTCTTCCGTTTCTCTTCTGCTTGCTTTTTTCCCTCCCACCTCTTCTCTTAAAGGGGCAGGAGGCAAAAAAAACACAAGCAGAAGCCAGGAGAGCCCCGCACTGACCAGATTAAATCCGGACCTGGGGATTTTCACCCACCTCAAGCAGGTACAAGAAAGTGCAGCTGGGTCACGCTTAGGTGGGCGGGGTCGCACTTAATTGTCTGCAAAGTCCGGAGCTGGTGAGAAAACACTTGTAAGGTCCGGACCTTGCAGCCATTTCCTGTGGAGCTTAGGGGTCGTGTATAAAGGCCCTAAGTCTACTCCCATGAAGCAGTCTAGTAGCCCCAAAGGATGAAACCAAAATGAGTGGAGGAAAAGGTTTGTATTGGCTTGCCCCAGCTTGCATGGGCACTTTGCCACAACCGTCCTGCCACTAATGGTAGACCACATGCAGGGAGTGGGGGGTGGGGTTAAGATGTGACTGTGTGGCTAGGGTTGTGAAAACAGAGGTCAGAAGGAATTGCAGCATCTAAAAGGAGGATTGGATTTATCCTGCTGAAACACAGGTTGTGTGGTCCTGAATTCATTAAGTGATACTGAATGCATGGACAGCAACAGAGTTGAAAGGCATCCCCACGATTTGCTGTGTAATTCCATTATTCCTCCATCGTAGATATAACTAGGCTGTGCGAATCATATATATTATGATTTTCCCATTACAGAATATCAAGGGGAAAGTGGGTTGACCAGCTGTATTGTAAAACAGTGAATATGACGATGGGCAAAAAGAATCTGAAATACTTGTTGGGGAAGAAAAAAAGTGGTTAAGTTCCCGTGTATACTACAGATAACTTTATGTGGACCAAGCCTTGGAAATTTTAATTATTAAAGCCTGTCTCTAAAGGAATTGTTAAAATTTACATGTGCCCCTGCAGCATTTGGTGAATATTATAGCACACATCAAATTGAGATTCATATAGTGGACATGTAGCAGTTCATTTTCCAGGCATGAGCAAAGAGAAAGGCTCTTGGCCAGCAGAGTCCAAGTTTGTCACATTCTGCTTGCATTTACAGGATGGTTTCTACTTTTCGTGCTAACACAATGCAATGCTTAAATATAAGGTTTTCATGGAAAATCATTAACCAAATTCAGAAGTGCTACCGTCAGTGATCAACTATCTAGGAAAACTTGAGTATCATTACTTAAAATACTCATTACTTGAGTATCAGCTTAAAAGGGGTTATGATGAACTGTGTTCCTGGCACTAAGGACAGTCAGCCAAAAGAAGAGTGCTTTGGAAGGAGAATGTTGCATACTCTTTGTCATCTGAAGAATGCATATATATCATCAACTGGCCCTTATCAGTACAATAAAATGAAGCACATTTGCAAGTCTGCTCTTGGAAGGCTTTTGGAGGAAGATCAGGCTCAATCCGTTCGTGCTTGTGTGCCCAGAAGAATCATTTGTGAGATTGTGCTCCAAGTTCTGTCTTATGATCAGGTTTTTTTTAGTTTACCATTTCTGAATGTAAGCCTTGTAGTTTGACAGGTGGCAATTCTTGTCTCTTTTGTGGTCTTGACTTGCTGCTCTGGTTTAGCAATTCAGGATTTTGTATCTCTACAAGAGTCCTCTGGCATGTACAACAAGAGGCATGGATCATCTCTGTTGGCATATAAATGGATGGATGTAGTGACTAGTGAGCAAAAAAATAGATCTGGACTTGCCTCATTTTAAACCTAAACCATTCCAGGTTGCCCCTAGTGATCTTAAATATTGGTTTACCTGTAATATGGAGAATTAGCTATATGTTTTAAGTTACCTCTTGATGGGAGCTGCCTTGTGTCTTAGGAGAAAGCTGGGATAAAGAAGCTTCATGACAGTATCCCCACAATCCACTTTGTGGACAGAGTTGGCAGCCATCATCAGACTAGGGAAGGAATGCTTCTTCCCCTTCTGCAACTGAAAAATCTTCTCTGGACGGTTGGGGGAAGCGTGCGCAGGTTTTGGAGAGTCTTGGTCTGTGAGGACACAGGGAGAAGAATGAAAGTCTGCTTGGAGAATGTTATAGACAAGTCATATTTTAATGCATGTTTCAGTGCTTGGATCATTTTAAAGAAAATTTAAAATTCTTTCATCTTGAATGAAACAAAAATAGATTAAATCTTAAATTGCCTCACTATATTGGGAAGGGAGAATGTTCTGCCTATATCTGGAAATTATTAGTTTTTATTGGAAGGATTTAAGGCCTCTGTGCTTGGAAAATTATAGAACCCCAAGGAGATTCTTGATTGAAGACCCTGTTCAAAGCAGAATACTGCTGTCTGTTCAAGGTGAATGGGACGTGGATTTTCCTGTACGTTCAAGAAAGAGAAATCACTCTTGTTCTCTGCAACAGCCTGACCAGCACATGGTCATTTCCCAGAGCTGCGCCTGTCTATTGAAAGTCCAGTGCCCAGTGAGAAATTCCAACTCTGTTTCAGTGCAGGCCTGTCTCCTCTTCTTGGCACCTTTTGATTAAGACAACTGCCATATAGCTTTGTTTTCTAAGGGGAAATCAAAAGGGCTGCAGCAGAGGATGGTACTTGCTCAATGCCAGCCCAGTGTGGCTTTAGAACTGGCAGCACTCCTTGACGAGTGTGCCGCTCTGCAGTGTCCACTGCCAATGGCATGAAAAATATCACTCCATTCAAAGAAATGGACTTATCGCCCCCCTTCTCTTGTAGGTTTATTTTTCCTCCTCTGTTTCTGTCACATTTGACTAGCAATTGATTGATCTGTCCTTGCTCTGTGGTTTCCTCTGCTAATGAAAAAAAAATGTTTAAAGGAAACAGAAGGCCACTGGAGCTCTGCCCTCTCCTTCCATAACAATAAGAATTTGTTTCCCATTTGAAGCTCAGATAACCAAATGTGTTTCTCCAGTATCTGCAATCTTTGTGATTCTTGTTATATTCAAGAAATTTAATTAGCTGTTGCAATGGCAGACAGTTGTCATCCACGCTACTAACACAACTAACAACAGAGAAGAGGTGGAGAGACAGTGAGCCATCTGCCAACAGATCTCTCTCTCTCTCTCTCTCTCTCTCTCTCTCTCTCTCTCTCTCTCTCTCTCTCTCTCTCTCTCTCTCTCTCTCTTTCAGTCACTCAGTCATTCAGTCCCCACTGACACTAAGTACCAGACTATTTAATAATCCTTCTGTGTCACCTCTAACATCATGGATAGCAGAATAGGTTGTGTCAAACTGTGCTATCTTCCATTTGTTAGCAACCGTCAAAGGCACCTATTGAAGAAAGCTGAGCTTTATGGTGTTTCACATCTCCACTTCTCTGTGTCTATTTGCACAGTGATGATAAAATGATTTCAAGTGTTGTCAGCCACAAATTCGAAGCAGCGGATAGTGTGTAGTCAGACTGGACAAGCAATAGCAACAAATCATGCACTGTACCTCAAAAGTAATTAAAGAAGTGTTGACTATGACTGCATATGCATATGCATTTTACCCAGTGGCATTCAGATTAGCAACAGATTCAATGGTAGTGGTTTTCTGCCTTGCAAACACTTGTCAAACTTGTAAGAAATATCAGAGAACAAAAAATAGAGTGGAAAATGGCATGGCATGTTAAAGGCATTTGTAGTTTAATATATATCTTCATGGATGAAGTCCACCTCTTTTAACATAAAAATAAAAACTACATGACTGTCATGTTTATATATGGTTCCATGTCCAAGTGGGGATATGGCTAACAGACCAAGTTACAATGGTTCATTAGTAAAGGAATAGCTATCATGCTGGGAATAATATCAATTATCAATCTACAAAATAACAACATTATGGCAAACTATATAGGATTTCACACTTGGTAATGACTTAAATTGCCTTGTTTGATATTCAGTCCCTTTAAGTAATTCTCTAGTATCCATACCTTTAAGTCTGTTTTTATAGTGTTTTGTGGTTTGGTTTGTTTTTCTTTACAAATTGTTTACTTGCAGGTCATTCAAAGGGTCTCCAGGTAGACTGAAATGTTCTGAAACAGGTTTTTATGTGTTGCCATTCCTGATGCCAGATTTGTGTCTATTCATTCTTTTGAACAAAGCCTATCTCACTTGTTCTGTGGCAAGTGCAAAAGGGCATTGTTGACAAAGGACTGCATAGGTCACATCAGCAGAGGAACAAGTAAAAATGTTCCTGATGTTGTATGTGACAAAAGATAATAATTGTGGCATCGAATAATGGAAAGCAAAGGCAAAGAAAAATGCACCCACTTAGCACAAATAAAACATAATTAAAAAGAAAGAAAATTGGGCATAGGAATATAAATATAGAATATCCTATACAAGTGCCAAGTGTCTTCAGTTGTGTTTTTTTTTATGATGAAGTATTCTTCCAGGCATCATTAAGCTCCTGACTCCTCAGTCATGACATATGCTAACGCTGCAAACATTTATCAGATTTGTGCCAGATTTCCTAAGAGGGAGGGAGTACGACTGAGGCAATTTTAGTCTTATGGTATAAGTATAATCTTTTTTGCAGGAGGATCATCTTCAAATTGAGAGAGTGTAGTTAATATCTGCACTGCAGTCCTAATCACAGTCACCTGTGTTTCCCATCATCATCTAGCTGGCTGCTGTGGGAAGCAGGGTTCTGCTGGACAACATGGGTCTGTTTTTATCTTCTTATAAGGTTAATCCCTCCCCTATTTAACACAGTGTTTTCCCAGTTCCAGGCAGCATGCATTGAATCATGCTGGAAGTGTCTGTCATTGTAACTGTATCCACACACATGCCAGTCTTTCTTCTTAACTTATACACAGGAAGAAAGTGTAAATGCTTAATCTTCAGCTTTTCTTATACCAAATTCAGACATGGCTAATTTGCTATACCCGGGAGTGGGGTCAAATGGGCAGAGTCATTTGGTTCACAGTAGGGTAGAAATAAGGCAGAAATCCCTTGTGTTAATTGGGTAATTGGGAGTTTGGAGACTTTTCATCCAGTCACATTGCTTTTATAAAATGGTTGTCTTTCTGATCATTCTTTGTCCTACATAGGCAAAGTTACTGGCCTTCATCCATTGCTGGCTTAGGGTGGAGACACCACTGTGGTGTCTCCACCATCCATTGCTGGCTTAGGGTGGAGACACCACTACACCACCTCGAGGGGCAGGCTCCGTGCAAGTTCTGCAATGTGTGAAGCTTTTACTAAGCAGATAGGGTACAATCATGTAGCTCCCGTTGCCACATAATATCATAATGCTGCCAAGGCCATGTTAATTCGTGGCGGCTTCCGCCCTTACTGAACACAGTGTTGTCTCGGTTCCTGTTTGGCATACATCGATTTCTATCATTTCCTTTTCTTTTTGAAGTATACACTGCCTAAGTCTTTGGGGAAGCCCTAAGAGAAATGTGCCAGTGCCAGTCACATGCTGTTTCCTCTGCTTCTCAGAGGAAACATTTCCTAAAAATTATAGACTTACAATATGAAAAGAAAACCCAAACCAGGAAACAACAACTGAAGCGTTACAGATTTTATGTTGCAAAAGTATAGTGCTCGTGCATTGTATCTCAGGGTGAGGGGTTTGCCTCAAGGGCCCCCATCTGCTTCCTCTCCATAAACCTTGGGGATTCTGCAAGACAGTGCATCTCCTGGGCATCTAGCTGGCAGGGATGGTAGAAGGGCCACTCCTTGTTGCTAGACAACTGGAAAAGGGGCAGTGGTGTCAATGAGAGTGGGAAATGCATGGGTCAGGGGTGTCATCAACCATACCTGATGAGAAATGGGAGGAGGGGAGACAGAAGCAGGCAGATGAGTGGTGGGACCCCATGTTCTGCACTTCCACAGAGGTGCAAACCAGGAAAGAGGACAATGGGAATCCCATCTTCCAGCCCAGCCTGTTTGACTATGGAAGGGGTTGGGGACCTGAGGCTCTGGCCATGCAGCCTCCAGGTAACCCAACATCACCCCATCCTTGGGATCTTGGCCACCCAAAGGGAGTCATGGAGTCTACTCAAACCCACCTTTGGCATTGGGGATACAAGTGGCAACAGGCACAGAAAAGGGAGCTTTGAGGGAAGCAGTGCTGTGGAACCTGATTCCCATCACCCACCTTGACCAGCCCTTCCTAAAAAGACTATGCCATAGATCAGGACCCATACTTTTCAACTGCTTCTCTGGACCTGGACTTTCAGGGACCCCTATAGATGTCAGTTGGGGCTCCAGACTGACTAACTGTGCCCGGGAGGGGGGCAAAAAAGGCTGACTCTGTACTTTTAATAAACGCTGCCATGGGTGACCAAACCAGGCAGGAACTTACGCAGGTTTTGCCAGGGGTCTCCTTATGCACCAGGCCTGGGGGCATGGTGGGTGGGCAAAGGTGGTAGGAATAAGATTCAGAATATTCAGTTTTAAACAATCAGTTCTCTACTTTGTATTCTCAAAGGCTTTCATGGCCAGGATCTGATAGTTGTTGTTAGTTTTTCAGGCTGTTTGGGAACTAGGAGTTATCTCTGATCCCTTATCCTCTGAAGATGCCAGCCACAGAGTCTGGCAAAATGTCAGGAAGAAAAACTTCCAGAACACGGCCAAACAGCTCGCAAAACTCACAACAACAGCTCTCTACTTTGTCAGTGCTATAATATTTGTATCTTTGAAAACAGAAACATCCAAACATTATCAAATGTTGATTATTTCAATAAAGCTTAATGGAAATACTCTAGCCACGAGAAAGGCTCTGTGTCAAATACTGCTACTGAACTGACTAGAGGCTTTGGGCCTTTTCACACAACCCCTAAGATCCGCTGGTCCCTTAAATTCGGACCAGAGATCTTGGGGGGTTCGTTTCTGTTCCTGCGTCCCCACCCCTCAGCACTTCCTGCTCCTTTCGGCGTGAGGGGAGGGAGGGGGGAAAAGGACAAAAGAAGCCTTTACTAACCTGCCGGTGCCGGTCGAAGTTGCCACGAGCCCCATTACTTCCTGGTTCCTTCTCAAGGGGCTCTTAAAGGGGCGGGAGGCAAAAAAACAACAGACAAGTGAGGAGAGCCCGGCACTCTTATCCGCATCAAGGAATTTTCATCTGCTGAGAGCAAGTACATGAAAGGTGCGCTGGGTCGCGCTTATGGGGGCGTGGTCGCACTTAATTTTCTCTAAACTCCGGAGCTGGTGGGGAAACATTTCTAACCTCCGGAGCTGAGAGCCATTTGCAGTGCAGCTTAGGGGTCGTGTATAAAACCCTTTGTTAAGACAACAGAAGCATAACAGTATCTTGTGCCTGTGTTAAATGATGGATTTGCGTGTGCTGTGCTTGATCTATTAAATAATCACTGAAAGCTATCCACGGCAAGTCCTTAACTGGATTTCAGTTGTTACAGTTGCCTCTTCTAAAGATCCTGATGGTTGTTCTTGCGGACTAACAGTCTATGCTAATACCATATAGTGTTTTTTGCCTTTGTAGCCATAAGTTTTGACGTCTTGTACTCCAGCTCCTTTATGCATGGGAGAAGTGGACAGCAGCAGCTCCCGGTGAAATCTCCAGCTTGTGCTTCTCCGTGCTGCTTCCTCTCAATGCTCTTCTCTCTTTGGCGGCTGCCTAACACTGACTCTGCCTATCAATGGGATTTTCCTTTGTGCTTGATCTAACCATGTGGTAGAACAATACAAATTGAACATGGTTCTGTCAAGCACCATGGAAGGCTCCATGCTTTCCTGCAGCATGGCATGCTGGGATACTTCTGCTGTTTTCAGAAAGCATCGAAAGGTGAGAGATTTCCTCGCTTGGACAGGAGAAGTGCAGCAAGAGAGGCCTTATTGTAAAGAGAATGATAATAAACCCCACAAAATTAAAAGCCTGAAGGGAAATGTCACAGTGGTGAAAGTCACAGATTGATTTAAAAAATAAAATAAAATCCATTGAGTGTTTTTGTGAGTAGATTTGTGTATGTGTGTGAAATATTTGTAACACGTTCTACTAGCTCCTCTTAAAGTGGTCAAATTAAGCATCTCTTTCATTTATTAAATTATGTTCTAATTGGTGATTCCATAAATGATGTACACTTTGTCAGCTGAAAATTTTAAAGAAGAAACAATATTGGGATGCTGTACCACATAAGTTCTCACTTTTGAGATGAACTAGGGGCAGCATTTTGTGTTATGTGCTAGGTTTCAACCTAAGAAAAAATATTGGCATTGAACTAATTAGTATTCTGACATAGAATCACTCTGCTTGAATGACTGGCACTTTCACCTTGAAACACACTTTCACAAAAAGAAGGTCCTGGAAGCCACAGTGTTTCTTCTGATTGGGATCTTGGTCCTGGATTTCTCTTTGTCACAGCAGTATGCTTTATGCTGACAGGACAAATGCAGAAAGTCACATGCAAAGTTAATAATTCACTACACTGTGCCATTCCACTGCTTTGCTTGTCTCTTTTGGTGGTCTTTCTAACGCCTCACGTTAACTCACTGTTCCCCAAAACACCCCTGAGACTGCCTTGCAGCTGCATATTATGAGGGGGGATGACATGTAAAGGATGAAGAAATTGCTGACAAATTGGAACAAGTTCAGAGGAGGGCAGCAAGGATGCTCAGGGGGCTGGAGATGAAGCCCTATGTAGGCTGGAGATGAAGCCCTATGTATGAGGAAAGCCTGAAAATGGTCATGTTTAGCCTAGAGAAAAGAAGACTGAGGTGTGATATGATAGCACTTTTCAATTATTTGAGGACTATCATACAGAGAAGGGGAAGGATCTGTTCTCGATCAATCCCGAGTACAGGACAGACAACAATGGGCTCCAGTTAAGAGATCCCAGCTTATGGTAGAATATCAGTAAAGACTTCAGAGAGGGTAGCCATGTTAGTATTTTCAAGAATTTCAGGGAAAAATCAAAGAAAAACAAAACAAAACAAAAAGACATGAAACACGTGGCACCTTAAAGACTAACTTTCGTATTTTAATGTAACGTTTCATGGACTACACGTCCATTTCTTCAGACTTCCTAATTGTTAGAGCAGTGCGGCAATGGAAACAATGACCTCAAGAGGTGGTAAGTGCTCTGACACTGGAGACATTAAAGAGAAATTCGGAAAACCACCTGGCAGATATCCTTTGATTTGTATTCTTGCAGGAGCAGGGGGTTGGACTTGATGGCCTTATAACCCTGATTCCAACCTCAGTATTCTATGATTTTATGGACAAGCTAATGTATTAAAGGAAATTTGTCTTCCATCTTTTTTGTCTTTTTGAGGAGTATCTGCTGTGCCTCCAAGGAAACCCAAGGTATAGTGAAATGGTTTGAAAAGCCATGGTCTATTTAACACAAGCTGTCTGTATAGCTCAGTGATTTACATATCTGGCTGCAGAGCAGGAAGCTGGCAGTTCAATTCCCCACTGGGACTCCTAGGAAAAGAGTCAGCCTGTGTGGCCTTGGGCAAACTGCACAGACCCAAGATGTCCCCAGAAGAAATGAATGGTAAACTACTTCCGAATGCTCTCTATCTAGGAAACCCTGAAAAGAATTAACTTGATGGCATGCACAGGCACAGAGACGCATGCAACCCAACCGAGTAGAAACAGAAATCAAGGACCTAAGATTGCACATATAATGTGGTAAATTGACAATTAATACATGCTCATTTATACTCACCTTTTTCTAAAACTTTGAAGTTAACATTTTACTCTTTTGTTTTCCTTGATAAGAATCAACTGGGTTTTTTTTTGTTTTCTTTAGCAGACCCATCTAATAGGTGAGTGAAGAAGTTAGTTTTCCCCTTTTGCTGTCAGGTGTTTCCAAAGAGCAAGACAACACTACAAAATAATTGACTATGAGCTGAAAATGAACTGAGCTACAGTTTTATCCAGCAAATAAAGATGGGCAATATAAACTGGCTTTCTTAAAACTCACTTGAATTTTAAAAATCACAACTGAAACAGAGAGAGGGAGAAGTACCAGCATAGTCTTAACTGTTTGAGAGGATCAACAGAGAGCTCCGTAAGTCACAAGATATTTAGCCACACATAATAACACCATTGCCTTAAATATTGATTTCCTAGATTGGAATAGTTTTTCATTAAATTTGTTTTTTCTCCTGTCCGACGGTAAAGTTCTCAAAATAATATTATTTTGCTCTGTAGGGCTTTCCAACCTTTATTATTATAATGGATGTAAGGCTTTCACATTATCCTTAATGTTGTACCTCTTGAATTATACAATACTCACTTAAAGCCTTGTGGGAACATGTTGATAAAGTAATGCATGTAGAGATGGATTGACACATATACCCAGTACTGCAGCCAGATGGCTGGCTTTCACATTAGTTTCCCTGATGAGAATACCATGCTAGAGCTGCCACCTGTCCAAGCAATCTCAAGGCTCAAGTTAAATAGTAAATTCCTTCCCATTGGCAGCTGATTGCTGCTGTCTTGCAGGTTGATGGGTAACTCAGAGTGCTTCACAATGGAGTGTAGTTTTATCACCTTACATTTCATGGCTCTCCAGCTAACTCGCGTTTTAAATTTTGATATACACATTTGGACTATATTTAGTTAAAAAGCAAACTCTTCTTTTTTCCTGCTGTTGCTGTTTCACCTGTGTAAATTAAGAGAATAGACATACAGTACCATGTCCCTGCTAGGTGAAGTTTGCTTTTTTATATTTGATATAAGAAATTCAAGTTGAAATATCAAGTATAGGAATATCATAGGACCCTAGTATGTTTATTAAACTTAGATATATTTAATTGTTTAAAAATGTTTTAAAATTGTTTTTGATTCTGTTTTTAATCCTGATATATATTTAATTGCTTTTAATATAGTACTTATATGGTATTTTTAAAAAAACTTGTTTGGTATGTAGTTTTAGCTGTTGTGAGCCACCTTGGGTTTCAGTGGAGAAAAAGATGGCAAACAAGCAGAGTGCCATCACTTACTACATATTTTCTCTTAGGCAGTTTTCTTTTTAAAAAAACTTTAAATTTCCCACATAGCATTATGTTTTTCTCCTGTAATAGCTATGGGCATTAACTTTCATTGTAATCACTTAAAGTGTATGTTTATGATGTACCAACTCTGACATTCTAAAAGAATTTGGAAGAGTTCCCCAGAGTCACTGAGGAATATGGCTAAGGTATTCTGGGAACTGTTATAAAAAAAAAAGGAATCTTCCCAAGCGATACAACTATGTGTACAAGTATCTCTAATAAGCTTAGAGAAAATGTGAAGGTGAATGTAGTCATGTAGTCCAAACTACTTAGCCTGTCCAAAATACAAATATACCACCCTGTATCGAGATATCTCCAATTTCTAGATGACTTGTTGTTTGACATGTAGCTGGAATATAGCCCTGTGAGATTGAATACCTAGCACTCTGTCTTCTAAGAGAGCCAGCCTATGTAGCCTTGGGCAGGCAACTCAGTCCCAGGACTGCCTAAGAACAAAGGAAAATAAAACCATGTCTGAGTGCTCTGTACCTCAAAAACCCTGGGAAAGGTTGCCATAACACGAAGATTGAGCTGATGGTTGCTGATGGTGGTACACTTCTTTTGTGAAAAGTTTAAAAATGTAAATTGCCTCAGGAGCCCTGCTAACAATAAGAGTGATGACCAAATGTGTTGCATATGTAAAAATAAAAAGTTGCTGCAGAACTGTGGGTGGGATCCAAAGAGCTGCTAAGTGTATCCAAGGACTGAGAGTGGCTATGAATTATTTTCTGTGATGTACCCGTGTCTAGACAGGATAAAAACAAGTTTAAGACTGTTGTTTTAATCATTTAAATTTGAGTTCCAAAATGCATCAGTACAGTTCAGATGAGGAAATAAAAGATACAACTAAAACAACAAGAGACACAACCATTGGCAGATACAAGTACTTCGCCTACTTTTGAAGCCTTTCTTAGTTTCCTGAGATATTTGCCATGATGGTATACACACTACAGGAACATAGGGGGCTGCTCTATATGGAGTTCGAACCTTGGTCCATCTGGCCTTATATTGTCAGCTCTAACTGACAGCAGATCTCCCAGTATTTCAGACAAGATTTTCTTCACCCTGCCTGGAGAAGTTCAATATCTTTTGGTGATTTTCTATCTAAATACTATCAAGGAGCCAACCCTGCTTAATGTTCAAAATCAAGTGAGATGTGGTGTGCTGAAGATGGTATGCTAAAAAAAAGAGGTAGAAGGTTCCCAAACACAACACAAGCCCAGAGCTTTCTGTGTGGGAGTTATCTGTGTGGTTCTTTGGGTTCAAACCTATGTATTGAAAGTGACCTTCACCAGACAAGTAAGTGTTCCATGCAAAATTGAGTGGCTCTCACCCTTTGCTGTGTGATCATTGGCATGTCTGTTTTGAAGGAACAAAACAGATTTGACAGCAGAACCACATGTGTTTGTTTCAATGCCTGTCTCATTCATATATATTGTGAATATATGGTGGGAGCAAGGGTGAAGGCTTTATTTTTAATGTGAACAATTGCCCTCCCCTGTCCACCTCCTTTTCCCCACCTCCTCATCAGGCTGGCTCACTTCCCATTTCAAAGCTGGATGGTAGAAAACTGCTTGAAGTAGCCAAACCTTATGAGGTCAGGCAGTTGAAGGTTTGGTTTTCTTTGCCAATGCATTCTTTTTCATGTTCACAAATGGGAGGAACGCTGGAGTGGTAAAATGAATTCAGGTTTCTCCTGTCTCATCTATTTTGGTTCTGGGACACACATGCTAAATTTGAGAGGAAGAAAGAGATGGGTGCTTTTGTTTTGTTCTAGTTTGATTTCTTTTGATTTCCAATCTTAGCCGTTGCTATGCCAGTAGCATATTTCATGAGAAAATGTGATGCCTTGTGTTCCCTTATGATCTCTTATATCATGCTTTGTTATTAACCCCATGACGTTATTTAATAGATAATCAGATGTTTTAAATACAGTAAGGAAGAAGAAGGATAAAGCTTTGTTTTCATTTTGCTGTGTTGTTTCTTTCTTGTTGATACACTCTAAATCAATGAAGTAATTGCTTGAGCTGATTCATCAACCCTGCAGCTTAGCTTTGAGTTGAACTCAGTTTTCATAACTTCTTCAGCTGGAGCTTAGTATTCTGTGGAAGCCACTCAGCTTACATGAGGTGTTGGGTGAAGGACTGTGTTCTGTTCCGGCATTGTACATAATTCATCCAAGGATGTTTCCAAGTGGCTGCCATCTCACTGGTACTCAATCTCCTATTAGACAGAAATATTGCTGATAAGTATTTACTCAGTTTGTTGTTTCTTCAGAGTGAAAATAATCACAAGCATATATTTCTTAAATATAAACAAAACTAAATGTAGCATGTGTGTAAGTTATAAAAAACAATAGAAATATACAAAACGCACACCATCATACGTATATTTCTATTACTCTTTGCTATGTACATGTTACACTTGTGTTTGCTTGTAACTTTTGCCACTTGCACATTTAGATTTTGGCTGTTATGCTCAACCATAACAGCTCAAAATTATCAAATCATTTTTCATATAACTAGAAAAAACAAGAGAGGATGCCTGAGTGCATTTATCTGCAGGGGAACTTTACTCTCTCCCCCCCTTTGATTAAAAACCTAAAGGAGAAATAATGGTATATTTCATATTAAACTTCTCATCCTAAGCATTTTCTCTGAAGCACGTCCTATTGATTTTAATGGAATTAAATTTCACAGAAGAACGCCTAGAATTGGCCTTCTAGAATTGCAACCTTGTTTTAATTTTTCTTTTATGATTCCATTATGATGTGACCATGAAATGCCTTCCCCTTGAATAACCACCAAGGAGGGCAAGCTGTTTGTCAGGGAGTTGCATCTGTTTAAAATGAGCTTTTCCACACAGTGGAAATTGCAGGAAATAACACAGGAGAAACAAGAGCCCAGTTGGTTAATACTTTTATTTCTTAAAATATAAAAGGGAAGATTTTTGAAGCTGTCAGAACTCTTTCTTAGGCTTGGTGCAGCTTGGGAAGTAGGAAGGAGAAGCAGAAAAGTTCAACATTCTTTCTGGCCAGATGCTATAAACTATCGGAGCAGTAGGTATTTATGCTCCAAAATGGAGATTGTAAGAATGGCAATGCAGCTAAAGATGTTTTATCAGGTGGCATTTCCATGGGTGCAGAGTAGTTGCCAGTTATCATCTCTATTAACAAAGTGCTTGCAGGCATTCATCAAGGTGTCCATTCATTGACTTTTTATCAAACTACAGTACATGCATTGGCATGGAGGAGAAATAGTGGATTATATGGCATTTCTCATATCAACCAAACTGCAGATTGGAATTTGAGCAGTTCACTAGGCAAAACAGTCAGTAGAGGGTCAAACTATGGTATAATCTTACGTATTCTGAAATAATTAGTAATCAGGGAAGAAAAAATTCCTTCAAATTATCTATCTCAAGGCAATTTATTTATTTTATTTTATTATTTATTCACTGAACTTTTATACTGCCTATCTAGCTAATAGCTACTCTTGGTGGTTGCAGAAACCAAATAAATCATGTCCAAAATGAATTACATGGGGTTGCCCTTGAATCTCCTCTAGCATTTCAGCGGGTACAAAATGCGGCAGCCAGACTGGTGGTGGGTGCGCGTCACTACAACCGCATCACCCCAGTTCTGGCTCGCCTGCATTGACTGCCTGTTGCATCCCGGATCAGATTCAAGGTCCTGGTTTTAGTTTATAAAACCCTCCATGGCTTGGGCCCAGACTACCTGTCAGAGCGGATTGTCCAGCAATCAGCCTCGGCCCGTCCAGTCCGGCAGTCGCAAGCGCACTTGCTTCGGGTTGCCACCCCTAGAGAGGCCCGGAAAACATCCACACGTAACCGGGCCTTCTCGGTGGCAGCCCCATACCTATGGAACAGCCTCCCAAGCGAAGTGCGCTCTGCAGAGTCCCTGCTGGCCTTCCGTAAAGCGTTAAAAACCCTGCTTTTTCGGGAGGCCTTTGGCGAGCTTCTGTAGTTTTTTTCCCCCGTCTTCCCATATGCCCTCTTCGAGAGAGCTTGTTGCTGGGCTTCGTTCGCGATATTAGGGTGCAAACTGTTTTATTGTTTTTAAATTGCTTAGTCACTGTCTTACTATGCTGCTATTGCTTTGATTGTTTCATTAGTTGCTTCATCAACTTTTGTAAACCGCCCAGAATTCCTACAGGAAGATGGGCGGGGTATAAATTCAATAATAAATAAATAAATAAATAAATAAATAAACAATTTTAAAAGACATGAATGACAATAAACATTAAACATTATAATCACATTATAACTTAAAGAGATATCAAGGCAAAGGTGAAATCAGTGCAGAAAAAGTGCAGATTTTAGAACATCAAAAATTCATGGACTGGGAAAAACTTGGTTAAATAGGCAAGCCTTTAAAGCAAAGTGTTCTGCTTATATACCACCCCATAGCACTTCAAGCACTCTCTGGACAGTTTACAATTTTTAATTATGCAGGCTACACATTGCCTGCCACCCCCACCACCGCCAAAGCAAGCTGGATACTCATTTTACCAATCTCAGAAAGATGGAAGGCTGAGTCAACCATGATCCAGATACCTGGGATTGAAGTCCATGCCGTGAGCACATTTTTAGCTGTAGTGCAGGCATTTAACCACTTCACCCAAAGGTTCCTCCTAATTGGTGTTTAAAAAAAAATCCTAGTGAGGAGGCCAGGCTGAGCTCTGGGGACAGCTGATTCCACAAACAGGGCCATGACCAAGAAGGCCCGGTCCCTTGTTTCAATATTCCAATCCTCTCACAGGGTCAGCACCCTCAGGTGCCTTGCCTGAGAAGAAGTAACATGGGCAGTTCTTTGTGGGATGAGCCATTCTGGCAGGTATTGAGGTCATAAACCATTTAGGGATTTGTAGGCTAATATTAGATACTTGAAGTCAGAGCAGAACTACATTGGCAGTGATATGCTGAAAGGGTTCTGCACTAGCTGAAGTTTCCAACTAGCCTCAAGGGTAGCCCCATGTAGTCACATTTCTTCAGCAGTCTAATTTTGAGATTACAAGTGCATAGACCAATGTAATGAGGCCCCAGTGTTCAGGAAAACACAGAGTGGGCAATCTGGCACAGTTTGAAGTGCACAGAGCAGACCACAGGTGCCAACTAGGCTTCCATGGTAAACACTGGTTACAGTAGGACACCCAAAATGTGCACCTAAATCTTCAGGGAAGAGTCACGTCCTGGAGCCCTGACCTCCAACTCAAAGAGGCTACCCAGGAGGATACCAAGTTCAATGGTATGAAAGGCCACTGAGAGGTTGAGGGAGGCCAACAAGGACACTTTGCCCCTTTTGGTCTTCCTCAAGAGGTCATCATGCAGGGTGACTATTGCTGTTTCTGTACCATGGCACATAGGGCCTTTTTACACGACCCCTAAGATCCTCTGGCCACTTAAATTCAGACCAGAGATCTTAGGGGTTCATCGCTCTTCCTCTGTCCCCACCACCCCTCCGCACTTCCTGGTTGCTGGCTGCCTGAGGGAGGGAGAAAAAAGAAAGAAAAGAATGCCGTCTTACCTCCGTTTTGTTCCGGGCAGCATTCAGATCTCTTAAAGGGGCGGGGCACAAAAAAAGAACAAACAGAAGCCAGGAGAGCCCCGCACTCACTATCTTTACACCGGATCAAATATTTGTCACATCCAAAAAGCAGGTACAAGAAAAGTGCAGTTTGGTCGCGCTAAGTGGGCGGGGTAGCACTTAATTGTCTGCAAACTCCGGAGCTGGTGGGTAAACATTTTTATCGTCCGGAGCTTGCAGCCATTTCCGGCGGAGCTTAGGGGTCGTGTATAAACGCCCATAGTGAACCCAGACTGGAACAGATCAAAAGCATCAGTTTCATCTAGTAGCACCTGAAGCTGGTTTGCCACCACCCTCTCCAACATTGTAATTTTGAATGGAAAGTTGCTGGTGGGCCATTAGTTTTCAATTTGATCCACCACCAAACTTGTTTTTCCCCCAAATGGGCCTAATGAGTGGCTCCTTGGGCCTTTAACAATTATTATCAATACAGTACTCCCCCTTTTATCACAAGTGTTAGTTTTCTGATGCACCCGTAATAAAAGAAAATCTGTGATATGCGGATGCCTTTATCTGCCAGTCAGGCTGGGACAAGCAAGCCTGTACGTACCCCAAGCCTGGTGCTGCCCGGAACGGCCTCCGGCGGTCTTCCTAGGTCTGTACAGGGCCCAGAGGTGGCTTCCGGCAGACCAGAAGTGACATCCAGGCCATGCGGTGGGCCTGCCCTGGGCCCAGTGCCAGGGCAAGCTCCAAAGTGCTGTAAATGTATCAGGACCGCAATATATTAAGTACATGTGGCGGGGGACTAGTATGTTAAATTGTTCCTGGAAGTTAATTGATATTAAGTGTAGTATGAGAGTTGAACAGTCCTTTCAAAGAGTTTTATTTTATTCTTTATTTACTTCTTATACACCACCTTTCTCTTTTTTAAAAAAATATTTTTAATTTCTGAACCTAACAATATATTAGCTAAACAACTTAGGTAATATTACAGGTTATTTTCCACATTTTCATTATCCCATATCCTAAAGAACAATTAGTAGTTTTAAACAATCACCTTTAACCTTTAACATTGTACAAGCCTGTCATATCTTAGCAATATATTCAGTCCTAATAATGAATCTTCAGTTAGCTAAACCACTTAATTTAGCTAAACTAATATACAGTGGACCCTTGTATAACAAGCGGTTTGTTTAACAGGAAATCCGCTTAAAGGAAAATTTTCCAGAGATAGGGGGAAATTGCTTAACATAATTGCATATAGGTCAAATCCATACAACAGAAAAAAGGTCGCAATTAGAGATTAATCCATTTTCAATGCATTCCTATGGGAAATTTGTAAAAGAAAAATTTGCTTAACATAATTTCATTTGGAATGAATTAATTCCTTTATACAAGGTACCACTGTATAATAGATATCTCAACCAGTTATATTTATGTGTTCTAATAAGTACATAGTTTCAAAAACTTTCTATCACCTAACTTTTTAAAGAAAACACTCTAGTGCAATACATAAATAATAAATAACTATAACAGTTCTTTTAGGGAACTAACAGATTAACACTTTATATTTCAGAGTGGTTTACACATTTCCATTATCCATTTTCCGTATCATTATTTGCCAGTGGTGGTGGACCTCCGGGACCACAAACATCTGGAACGCTGAAGGCACACCATCACCTGCTGTACAGATACAAGCATTTTACGTGATTGATTCATTAATCCAGAGGTTCTCTTTTTAGATTTCCATCTTTTCTGATAAGTCCATTGCCTTCATAAGTTTTTTCTCCGTCTTATCTGCTAATTGGCTATTGAAAAGTTCCCAGACTCTTCTTTCCTTCCTCTAATGCAGATCCACCTGCCCCTGTCTTCTCCAGACTTGACCCATCCACAAGTCCATCCTACGATGCAGATCTCCCAAACAGAGCTAAACTGTCCACACATTCCTCTTGCATATTTCTTGTTGTGGTTATTTGTAGATTGAGATAAGTATTCTGTTCCAGCTCCATGCTCTGATCAAGATTAAGGTTAAGGTTCTCCTCTGCTTCTCTACTGAGTTCAAGAGGGGGCTCAGTCTGAAAACATTCTATCACATTCTGGATTCTAAGAAGCAATCTGAAAATTGCTGATCTGTCATTGATTCCCCGCTCATTGTGCTCAATTATAGCTCACTTCAAAGGGTTAATATCACTTGTATATATAGTTATACCTCTACTCAGCTTCCAGGACGAGGGGTGTAGAAAAGAGAAAAGCAAAAAAAGGAGGGGAAGGAGGAGAAGGAGAGTGGTGGAAGTTCCAAGTCTGTTATCTGGCAGTTTGTTTTGGAAACATTAGAAGCAATCCAATGTCAGACAAACACTGCTTTAAAATAAAAAAACAGCATTTCCACCACTGTTCTCAAGCTGTCTCATATCTAATGAAATAAAAGGAAAATAAGTTTCCTTTTCTTCAGAAAGTTCTGACATCCGGAAAAGCCAAAAGCAAGGTAAATCCGTTATGCAGTGTATACAAGTAGTCACTTTTCTAATAGCTCCATATTTTAGCTATTTATTTCCCCACTCGCTTGTAGCCGCATTTTTCAGGGAGTAAGGGTTAGTGCTTATTGAAGGAAAAAATCCAAAATATCACCAAGATGAAACTTGCATAGAGAGATAGGGGAGAGTAAACCTTAATTGCGGCAGTAAAACTTCAAATATTTACAGTACAGCTATTTAGATTGTCTGATGCCAGCAGCTTGAGCCGTCACCATGATATGGTGGCCAGTCTTCCTCCAGCAGGAGAAAAGGCAATTCGTGGTCCTACAAAGCTTGCTGCTACATACTTCATCGTCAACAGGTGCTGCCTCTCTTCATCCCCCCTCCAAGGGTACTTTCCCTTTTCGGGTTCTGTTATCTAGAGAAATTCAACCTGATAAGCCAGAGAGCTTATCAAGTCACTTTACCGCAGCAAGACTGTAACCAGAAGTCCAATTATTTACTATTTTAAAGACAGATTTTTAATGGTTTCTTCTACAATGCCTGCATGGAACACAGTGGCCAAAGTCCTATTGCTCAGTATAGCAAATTGCAAGTCCCCCGACACAGACACTTGAATCAATGGGAATTAGCAAGCAAATTGCAGTTAGAGTAGGCCATCTGAATTAATGAAACATATGGAAAAGCTGACGCACCAAATTTACATTGATTGAAGAGGAAGGATACTCTGTTGCAAATTATTACTCTGAACCTCTGGATTTTGTACAGTGTAGCTAAATAAGTTACAGTTTGAGTATCCTTATTTGAATAATTGGGCCTTACAGAGGATTTGCTTCACTAAATCCCTATTGATTGATGAGCCTACTCTAATGCAGTTTATGACAGTAGGCAACAGGATGTTTGTTGTGTGCACTGAAAAGATTGTAGACATATGTGTTTCATGCTCAGAAGAACTTCTTCATGTAACAGCAACACGTGTTTTCAACTACACCAGGAGTGGCAAAATGAATTCAGGTCTTTCTTTATAAGTGCCAGCATGTTACTGGGTACCTTTTCAGAGTCTTTCTGCAGATTAATTGAACAACTCTCCCTTCCAGCTCTTTGCCACCTCAAAATATCCCTTCTAAATAGACAGTATTTCTCAGATAAATGAATCTGGCATTGACAAATGGATGTTGCCATTACAGCTGACTTACGAAGTCCTGGAAAAGTTAAGAACACTTAGGTTTGTTAGGTTGGCTGGGCATAACATGATTTCAGAGGAATATTTACTTGTTCCTATAATGAACTATGAAGTGAGTATGCAAGTCCTGCATGGCTGGATGTGTGTTGGCAATCATTTGATCACATATCCATTAATACTTTGGCTGCCTCAAGTGCAAGGGTCACATTTATATCCCATGTTAATACTTTTATTTTTGTTCTCTTTCACAGCTGGAAAGATTGTTTTGTTGAGTATAAACTGAGTAGGCATTCAATTAAAACAAGTCAAAAAGCAACCTGACAGTTGTAATGCAATGGCATGCTGAATTGCAATTTTTGCAAAATATAGGCAGTACCTTAAATGGAAACTTCTTCAACTCATGTTTCCACCACCACCCCTTTGCATTGTCCTCATGATTACTATACTCAAATATTTAACCTTGCAAAGCATGCTCATTGGTTTTAATCATTCATACAGAGGGAGAAATGGAGAGAATGTTGAAGTTGACTGACTACCTCAACTTGCTGTCTCTACTTACAATAACATGCCATTTGCCATTTAGTGGATATTAATTTGCAGAAAATATTGGCCTAGGAGGTGGGGGGAAGGCACTGGAAGAGACTTCCAAGAAACAAGACTGGTCCCAGGTTTCTAGAACTACATTGAAGCAAATTATTCAAGTCACTTTAAGGAATATTACAATTTTTGTATGAATCTGAGTGGCTATATTGTGGGTTCACCAAGCAAATAGAAGTACTTTCTTTTCCAGCTGCTTTCCATGGATGTTATTTTAATGTAGAATCTGGGAATATTTCAACTTTGCAGGCTCAGAGGACTACAGGAGTAAGTTCAGTGGGGAATGCTTCATGGACCTTGTCTGTCCCGAAAAATGTCGCTGTGAGGGAACCATCGTAGACTGTTCAAACCAGAAACTCACTCGACTTCCCAGTCACCTCCCAGAGTATACTACAGACTTGTAAGTACAACTCTAATGATAAGAGTGATATATGATGAAAAACTTAATAAATCTATTATTTTGCTTTGGATTTGCTAGTAAATTTTAGATTTCATCAGAAATATCAAGGGAACACTGATGTTCTTCTAATACAAAACCTTATTGTAGGCTGACATTTTCAAAACCATTATGTTTCTTCATTTTGCAGTCCTTGAAAACTTCAGGAGGTACTGTTTTTCCTTTTAAGTCAAGGACCTTGTTTTTTCATACCAAATGACCTGCCTGCTGAAATTGGAAATGGATTTCCAGTCAGTCCCACTTTCACTTCGAAGGGTGATGTGAACAACAGCAGAATGGGGAGTTCAACCCCTAGAACAACCAAAGTTTCCCACCATTACTTTAAATCAGGGTCACCTCCAGCTTTTGTGGTGGACTTTGGCAAAGTGCCCTCTGGAAGTGAACTTCTGTTACTAAAGCTGTGTGAGCTTATTTGACAGAAGTTGTTGAGGAACAGTATTCCAAGCAACTTTAGGTGGCTGCGGTCTGCAATTAGAACTTCCTTTATCACCAAAATATATTAAACATTAAAATGGAAATGGTAGGTCATCCCAGGGAATGGGGACCTTTTCAGCTGCTCCGTAATGCCAGATGCTGACAGCAGCTCTGAGGTAAACACAAAACTTAATATACTGGGCAATGTTATGTGTTAAATTCAGTAACTTATGTTTGCATTTAGATTTTTGAGGACAAAGGCAAAATAGAAATAATGTAAAAAATATAAATTCTTAATAATCATAGCTTCCATTATATATTTTCCAATTTATTCAGAGTAGTGAATGTTCACATGGTGGTAGGAAAGGACCTTTGGAAAGAGCAGTTAAATTTATCACACACACAAAAACTACAACATGTTTTTCAAGAAAATTGGGTTAGATATCCTATCTAGATAGGATACAAAAGCATCTGAAGAATTTGGGGGGAGTAAGTGGGTTAACAATTAGACCAAGGAGGGTAGGGGAAAAATACATTTTGTTACCTTTATATCTTGACTTTCTTCCACATTGCTCAAGGCAATTTACTAAGTTTTAGCCTCACATTCTCTTCAAAACACCATTTTAAATTAGGTTAGCACAATCCAGGGTGCATCATAGCAAAGCTGGAATTTGAATTGGCATCTCAGCCCAATGCACCAACCATCACATTTTACTGATTAAGGCTTTGTTGATATCATTAAGACTTCTGAACCAAATGTGTATGTTGACCTACCGTATATATACTTGAGTATAAGATGACCCGAGGCTAAAAGTAATTTTAAACATTGCGTGCTACTCCCCCATGATGCAGAGGGGGTCAGGAGAAGCAGCATGTGATGTTTAAAATGACTTTTAGCCACCGACCCAAGCACTTGCCTCAGTGGCTAAAACTATTGACTCGAATGTAAGTCAAGGGCCCCTTTTTTCAGCCCAAAATTAGGGCTGAAAAACTAGACTTATATTTGAGTATATGCAGTACTTGATGTCTAGAGTGTTTTACCTCCTTTATTTTTGTTTCCCATTAGGCGATTACACGATAATGATATTCCCATTTTGGAAGCTACTGGAATATTTAAGAAGCTCCCAAGCCTAAGGAAAATGTAAGTTTCTTTTTAATTGTTAATAGAGAAACAGTGGATCAGACACAAACTGGTAAAGCAAAGCAAAGTGTTCTGCTTATATACCGCCCTGTACCACTTCAAGCAGTCTCTGGGTGGTTTACAGTTTAATTGCAGTATGCAGGCTACACATCCTCCTCCCCTCCCCCACCCCCCACCCCCCACAAGCTGGATACACATTTTACCTCAGAAGGATGGAAGGCTGCAGTCTTGAATAGCATTGAAGTGGTGCTTACTTCCAAATAAACATATAGATGATCTGGTTTACATTGTGCTGTTATGTACATCCTAGTACAAATTCCACAGAGAAGACCCAATGATTTCCCATCCAAACGAAGGGGAAATGCCTGAGTTTCTAATCAGAACTAAATGAAAGACAAACTATTAATAATTAGAAGTATCTTATTTCTTGAACCCTGGAGGGCTGTAATCTGTGATATGGTTCTGTTTTGAAAACCGCTTCAGTCAATTATGTACAGTGGGAAATGGGCAGGAGTAATATAGACTGCAGTGTGGTGCAGTGGCTAGCTAGGACTCAGGAGCCTGTGTTCAAATTCCCTCTCAGCCAGGGAAGCTCATTGAGGGTATAAAAATGGCAAAAATC
This sequence comes from Phrynocephalus guinanensis, assembly GCA_037367245.1. Lineage (NCBI taxonomy): Eukaryota > Metazoa > Chordata > Lepidosauria > Squamata > Agamidae > Phrynocephalus > Phrynocephalus guinanensis. Next base: position 90,336,463 of record CM074734.1, read on the forward strand.
CCTCCTTAAATATCTCAGCGACTTTGAAAGCCCTGTTAAGATTGCTTAAGCCAGTTCCAACTTGGTGATACATTACAACAGTGTAGACCCAGAGTGTCTTGTGGGCTGCCTTATATTCGAAGAAGCAAGCTCAAGATAGGATCCATTTCTATAGCAGCATCCTGATTATGAACCCCCTGTTAAGGAGGCCAGGTTGACTTCCTTTATTTCCACTTCAGACCATTGAGTAAACACTGCCTTGCTCTACCATACATCTCAACCTTTTGTTTGATTTTTACCTGCAGAAATCCTGTAGTCAGACATTGCTAGATTAAGCCCATTGAATCTGTGGGGACTTGAAGAGTCAATACTTGTGTGAGTTGCATTGATTCAATGGGCCTACTTTAGCTGTGACTAATTGGATTTCAGCTCATATGCTTTTTTCTGTGGGTGTTCCTATTATTATTATTATTATTATTATTATTATTATTATTATTATTATTATTATTATTATTATTATTATTATTATTATTATTATTATTATTATTATTATTATTATTATTCAGTGCCTTGAAAAGCATTTAGTGTGGTATGACTGCAACTTGAATTAAAATTTTGAATGCAGGAAGCTTTACACATGGCCCCTTCTCTGTGTTGTTTGATTGGGTGCGCAATGTTCTTTTTAGCTACTGATTAACTTTTCTGCTTATGATTTCTTATATTGAAAAGAATTTGCGTATTACAGTATATGGCATAAGCTCTATTCCCTAAATACACATTTTCTCTCTGTACAGGAATGTTTGAATACATGATGTAGTCCAGTGGGTCTCAATCTGTGGGTCTCCAGATGTTCCTGCACTGCAACTCCCAGAAGTCTTCATCACTAGCTGAGCTGGCCAGGATTTCTGGGAGTTGTAGTCCAGGAACATTTGGGGACCCACAGGTTGACAACCACTGATCTAGTGCCTAGTCTCACCCAGTTTCCCTCTTAGGCTGTGGGAAAGTATCTACATTAGCTGGGCACCAAGCAGTTAGATTTTTGTGATATAGCAGATTGAATCTTCTTATCCCCTGGTTGAGCTTGCTGGGCTACATATGAAACCAATTCCAAGTCTAATAATAATATAGTTCCCTACACATGCTGTCTAAGTTTAGCTGTTATATACATGTATTGGTGTCTCATTTTCTCCTTTTGGATGTCTATAAATGACTAAACATATGGTGTACACTGTTCCATTCTGCCTATGGAAGGTTTTGGTGCCAAGGCTGGTTTAGATCCCTTTTCTCAATTCTAGTCCATCAAATATGCTGATGGTGTTCAGCGGGACCTGCTCCCCAGAGTAATAGAGTGACTTGCATACTTCATAAATCTGCATTTCTGTACAGGATGCCCAGAATAAATCAAAACACTCCAAATTGGGTTCCAGAAATACTGAGTGGAAAATATAAGTCTAAGAAACCTTTACTACTCTGTTTCATGGAAACATGTTTGTTATTTAAGTCATTCCTTAATTTTTTAAAGAGAAATTTTAATAATCAGGTCAAGCCTGTGTATTATTCCCTTATTATTATTATTATTGCTGTTGTTGAATGTATAGGGACTATTGAGCAAAGGAGCAATATTTTCCCATGAAATATAGTGTGGAACTGCCATATATTCTTTTAGCATTTTATGTCTCTATGAGGCTGTAAATAATTTTTGCCTGATTCTTGGCAGAAGATGAGGCTGTAAGACTACAGGTGCAGTTCAGATTTCTGGGTAGTCACAGCAAGAGGTAATAGTGCCTCGCACCTCATCATAAAAGATGCCTCATTATGAATTTCCGTATAGCCTCACAGGGAACTATGATTCTTGGTAGATTTGTACCGAAAGCTTTCTCTGTCTCTCATATCTTTTTTTTCCTCTTAGCTATCTGGAATTTTTAATATTACTCTTTACCAGTACTATATACTGGGTTTTTCCCCATTTTAAAAAGGATACTTTGAGTTCTGCTCTGCAGTGCTGCAGCCAGACTTGACTAGAAAGAAGCCCCTTGTTTACAGTGTGTTTTTCCTAAAAATAGTGAAACAGCTTCAACTCACTTGGAATTTTGAATTCAGGTTGGCAGACTAGAATCTAAAGCCCTCAAACCCTTGTCATTGTTGTTGTTGTTTTAGACTTATTGATTGCAGATTTCCAGTAAACTCTTCCATGGATCTTGCAAAATGTCCACAGTGTGCTGCATTCCTCTTTTGTTTTGCCTTCCACATGAAAGGAGGATTTTTCCAGGAACAATAAATCTACATGGTTCTTAAAGCACACTCAAGCTGGGTGGTGGTGGTGGTGGTGGTCATTATTTATCAAGCTTTTTAAAAGCAGAAGGCAAAATCATTTATTAGCCTCTCTTCAACAATGTGCTCAGAGCGTTTTACAAAATAAAGCACAGAAATGCAATAGAACCCAGCAAAAACAGTGAAATCCAGGACCGACTGCATTCCGTTGCATGCAATTTCTGACACCTTCTGTTATTTCTGAAGCAGTTGGCTCCACCTGTAGTCTTTTCTATGACAACATATTAATGTAGCCATGTCTGTGAAAATTAAACTTCAGCTGCTTTCCCAATTTTCTCTGTCCATGGTAGCAAATAAGCTAAATCAATATCTATTCAATAAGACACCTTAAAAACATTATTGGTATGCAGTAACAGTACATAGGAGCAGCTTTCTCTTGGAGCCTTTGTCTGTTCTGCCAATAAGTCTTGTGTTTAAGTGGTCCCAAAGGATTCATTGACACGATTGATTTCAGGGTCAACTGTGCCTGCTCTTAAGAAGTCCCTTGGTAGAAATCTACATGATAGCTCATCATGAATACTGAAAAGCCATTAAATGATTGCCTCTAATGAATGTGAACAGCATGTATTTAGGAGGAAAAGAATCTCTGAATATCATAGTGCAAAGCCAATTTGCATGTGGAAAATATTTCATATGCATAGGAAAGCTTCCCATATCGCTGCTCCTTTAAAATGCAGGCAAAGTGTAGGGCATTTAGTGTCACTGACAATTTTGAACACGATTGTACTACCTTGCCATGAACCGTATATTTGTGTGAAGATGTTTGATCTAACCTCATCTTTCTGCTTGAGCGATAGTGTTTATCACCCAATCTCATCTTGAATCAAACATTAATTTGTTAGTATAACCATCTCAGCCCCTGGCAGACATAGAAAACCTTTGTCTCTTTTGCATTGGTGAAGTGTTGTGCTCTCCGTGTATCTGCACTTTGGTGTCCTAGTGCACCTACAGCCAGCTGGTCTAGATTTGAATATCAGCAATGGCATACATATCCCCAGTTTAAAACAGATGAGTGCTTTCCATTGGTGCCATAGGCTGACATCATGAGGTTGAAAGCCCTGAAGGTATCCTTGGTGGAAGGTCTCATATCCACACACAATCCTGCTTTTCCTGTGCAGAAACTGACCCTAGGTCAGAGATATGCTCCTGGTGCACGTTTGCTTAATCATCTTCTTTCTCATCATGTTTTCTCAAGTCTGTATGTAGCAATGTCTTTTATGTGTTTCTTTTAACAATTAATGGGCTTATAGCTGTAATAAACGTGACTTGAGTTGACTACATCCTTTGTTGACAGAGTTTCTCAGATTGTGTGGCCAACTACTGATGCATTGAGGTGCCACACTATATTATCTGCTCTTCTTTCCTTGAAGGATAACCTGCAGCAAATTTCTTATTGCCCATTATGTGTCCGAAATATTGCAATTATCTTCTCTTTATGGTATTGAGGATTTCTAGCTTTTTATTCATACACTGAATAATTTATTCATACGCTGTCTCATACTTCATCTGTAAAATAGGCATAAACTAAAAGTTGTCCCCCTAAATGGATTTTAGATCATAGGCATATTCTTGGGATTCAGGTTGTCTATCAGGGGTAGGCAAATGGAGGTGTGCATGCAGTCATCTGAAGGGTACATTTATGGTTCCCCAATATCCAAAAGCCTCTCTACCCCTCCTACACAGCCATAACAGCAGCAGCAACAACAACAACAACACTTAGGAAAAATTACCTTGCATCATCTAATTCACATTGTCTCTGACCTCCCTCTCCCTCAGTTTTAGGCTCAGGGTCCTTCCCAACCTTCCAAGTTACTTCCAGCTTTGAGGAAACCCAGTTCTAGAGCAGCACAAATGGAACAAAAAAGTGTGGCAAAATTTCCTCCCCTACTCTCCTCATGTTTACTCTCTGATTGGGCTGAATGCCATCCTTCAGTGACTCTGAGAAGGGTTGGTTTCTCTCCCCTCCAAACCTGCTCCAGAGGTCTCAGGATTTCCTTGGAGCTCCATGTCCATTGCAGAGAGAGAACCTCTGCCCTACATGCCATGGAGCACTAAGGGATAGCCCTTCTGATGTCACTGAGGAAAAGCAACACAAATTTGCAGAAGGAAGGAGGAAAATATGCTCTTATGCTGATGTCTATCCACAAACATGGCACCAGATTTCGGCTCATATCCTCTGATACGAATGTGGTTCAGGAGAATGTTTGCTTCTTTTTAAAGTTTAATGGAGCAAGTGACCCTCCGGGGCTCTGATCGCAAGACAAAAAGTCACTGCCATTAAAAATGGGGGAGTGGAATGCTTGTGTTATCTCTGAGTTCAAGAAGAAATGCTTAACAAAATTTTTCATCAGGCAACATCTTAGCGCCAGATTGAATTCATCTGTCATAACACTGTATCTAAACTGTTGCTGACATTAAACATAAAGTCTAATCTTTACACTATGGGTTGAAGTCAAATGCATGGAGCTACATTAAGAGGCCGCAAAAAGAAAAACCCTATATTATTTTGGTTGCTTTTGGATTTTCTTATTGCTGCTGCCCGGCCTCTGTTGTTGACTCAGACTTCAAGAGGGGTGACGGGTCACAAGCTACGCAGCCAGGCTGTCTCTCTATTCAAGTAACAGAAACCAGGCTAACAGTTGCTCATGCAAAGCCTAACCTAATCTCAGTCTCCGAAATTACTTCCACACGGTTTGGATGATTGCAGTGAATAGACCTTACATTTCACATAAACCAGGCCTGTTTGCCTTGAATCCTTTATGATAGTCCTCTCTTCAGAATACAACCAAGTCTTATGGTTGGGTGAAATCTGTTTTCTTTTAAATAATGACGAATGATGTATTTCTTCTCTCAAATATTTATCCCTTGGCTATATCATGTCCAGTTTGATTTCTTGCCTCTATTTTTATGTCATCTTCCTATCTTTGTCTTTTCAGATTATCACTCTGCAGGTGCAGCTCTGTTTTTCTTTCTGACATTTGCTTTCATATACTTGGGTTTCCCTCTTTTTTAGTACATTTCTATAACATATATCATTAGATTCCTACTCTATATATGATAGTCTAGCCAATATGAAAACACCAGAAATCTCTTAATACAGTACTGTCAAAGGTAACAAGACAAGATTGGTTAATGCCTTTTATTTTATTTTTTATTTTCCCTCCTCCGCCTCCCTATACACCCACCCCCTCCTCCACCTCTTTAAGGTGGATATTCTCAACACTATAGGATTCTCAAATTAGGGACTGCACAGTGGTTTCCTTCTGCATATAATGACTGAGACAGCACTTGGCTGCTCTGAAGAAGTAAACTAATTAAAGTATAATACAATTTAAATTAAATTATAATGAGTAGGACTCTAATCTTACATGAAGTTGAAGAATTTGCCATTGCAGTTATTGGATATTATAGGGTCCAGTGGTTAAATGCCTGTACTGCAGCTAAAACTGTGCTCATGACCTGAGGCTCAATCCCAGGTAGCAGGCTCAGGGTTGACTCAGGCTTCCATCCTTCCAAGGTCAGTAAAATGAGTACCCAGTCTTTGGGGGGGATGTATAGCCTGCATAATTAACTGCCTAGAGAGTCCTTGAAGTGCTATAGGGCGGTATATAAGCAGAACACTTTTTCGCTATTGTTAAATTTATTTTTAAAAAATAGTTAAAATACAAGCATGTGGTTTTACAAACAGATGGGCAAGTTTTAATGTAATGCCTGTTTTTGTGTCATCTCAGGCTATGCTGGGGCTACAATAGTTCCTCCCGATGAAACTAGGAATAACCTCTGAGTAAAAAAGAAAGAAAAGAATTGCCTGCCAAAACAAGGTGTAGGAGGCATCCCTTGATTGACACGAGAATATTTCACACCTCAGCTTCAACATATCAATTCCAAAAAATTGTTCACAATTTTATTTTACAGCATACCCCGCTATATTACGGTTCATATACCGGGACTGCAGTATATAAAAGCAAGGGCTCCTGGGGTAAGCTGTGTGGCCCTGTTTGGGGCCTCCTGCACTTACCCCAGGCCTGGTGCTGCCATGAACAGGCCTCTGACAGGCATCCCAGGCCTGTCAGAAGCCCCAGAAGTGTTGGGTACTGTGACAAGCCCAGGTAGCCCACAGGAAGCCCGTTCGGGGCAGCACCATGCCTGGGGTAAGTGCAGGAGGCCACAAACAACCCCCCCCCCAAGTCCCAACCCGACCCATCATCTGCATAACACGGAATTTCCCTTTGTTGCAGGTCTGGTCGGGCACCTAACCCCCACAATAAACAGGGGATTACTGTAATTTGCTTTCTTCCCTGCTTGGTCAAGGTTGGTGCCAGAAACGAAAATAGCCAGAGTGAGATACAGTATCACTCCCATTCTGCCCTAGCTTTAAAAAGGCAGATACATAGATTGGGAGGAACCTAGTAGCTATGCCACCATAATGCCAATTACTAGATTATGCTGCCGTGCCGCCCAGAGTTCCTTCCTGGAAGATGGGCGGGATATAAGCTTAACAAATAAATAAATAATAAATAATAAATAAATAAACTGATATGCTCATAAAAATAGCAAAGTGCAGGGTGTTTCTCCTGCAGTATTACTCCATTCTCAATTATAAAACAACAAACAGCTTTGAAATACTGGAAACAGAAAAAGGAATTGAAAATATGGTCAATTTGGGCAGAAGGAGGTATACTGTATCTACTCTATATTTTTTAATCGCTGCTGCAACTATTGTTTGGAGTATTACTGTCCGATATAAACATGCACACATTTGCATTATGGAAAGTATTGAGTCTTGTTCAGTAATATTGCCTGTCCAATGTCAAATTTGTTTTTCATTTTAGAAACCTGAGTAACAACAAGATCAAAGAGATTCGTGAAGGCACTTTTGATGGGGCAACAGGAGTGCAAGAATTGATGTTGACCGGGAATCAGTTGGAGATTGTGCATGGACGGATGTTTAGAGGTCTCACGGGGCTCAAGACATTGTAAGTACACAAACTCCTATATTGTAAGCAACATACAACAAATGGATTAATCACAAGGTATTAGCCGCTACCACCAGAGTGATAAGATTCCTCAGAGCTTCAAACCTGTATGGTCACACTTGCAATTAAGCCTGTTTTTACTTTCCAGGGAAAAACAAAATAAAGCATTCTGATTTACAAAATGTGATGGCAGGGTAAGCTTGTGTACTTTGTCCCTCAGGTTGGGTGGAAAGGATAGGAAACGTATGGGTGATTGATCACAGATACAAGAGCCTGATTAGGAACAAGACAGGAATCTTAATACTTAGTCTACGCATTAAATCTCTGTCAAGCTATTGATCTGCCTTGCTCTGAGTACCTCTGTGATCTCTGTGACTTAATCATGGCTGTCTAACCGTCTTTAATACCTGTCTCCACAAACTTCATCCTTCGACAAAACTAATATATTCCTTTAATTCTGGATCAAAAATACATATTTTATCACATAAAAGTTGATTTTGCCACTTATAAAGACTTACAGAAACATAAAAACTGACCACGTTTACTTACGATACTCTCTCTGTGCAAGAAATATATGGTAGGGTTAGGCATTACTGGCATGCAGTGCATACAGCCCCCCCCCCCAATGAAAGCACAGTGTTCTGTTTATATACTGCCCCATACCACTTCAAGTAGTCTTTGGACGGTGTACAGTTTTAATTACAGTCTACAGGCTACACATTGCCCTACCCCACTCCAGCAAGCTGGGTACTCATTTTACCGACCTCTGAAGGATGGAAGGCTGAGTGAACCTTGAGCCAGCTACCTGGGATTGAACCCCAGGTTGTGAGCACAGTTTTACCTGCAGTACAGGCATTTAACCACTATGCCACGAGGCTTCACCTTCACTGAAACTGCCTTTTCACGGCCCTTCATCTGTATGAAAATGCTTGTGTGCTGAAATGAGATTGCTCCCTTGGCTAAATTTTCCTGCTCTGGTGAACAGTGCTTGTGATAGCACTGAGGAAAAGCAACACAGCTCTGCATCACTCTGTGTTCTGTTTAGATAAGTGTTATCCCTAGATTGAAAATGAAATGTTTGGAAAAAGTGATTTCCCACCAACACCAACACCAACACAACCAACACCATTCTATGTGCCACATGTAACCCATTGTGAGAATTCATCTTTTTTTTGGGGGGGGGGAAGGGGGCATCAGAAAGGCCACCACCCCCAGCAGTGTGCTTATGAAACTTTTGATTTGGAGACGATGTCCTTGTTCTTTCCAGCACAATTGAATTTCTTTAAATGCCGACACGAAGAACGTGGTGGCTCTCTGGTTTTTGTTTGGTTCTAGCTGTCATCATCACTGAAGTAGTTTGATTTTAGTTCTCATCCTCATAGTAATGATAGCTGATGGGCTTGGGGGCTCAATAACACCTGAAAGGTCATCTAGGTTTCTCACCTATGTAGCAGGAGACTGTCTGGCCATGATTAGCTCATACACTCCATCGTGTCTGAATTGATACCTCTGAATGCCAGTGAATGAAGGTTTGTAGGACTATTCCACCAAGTCTAAACTAGGTTGGGACTACTGTTAGATCCCTACTTGCTTCACCTTTCTGCTTCCCCGTGTCACTTCATCTTTCTTATTAGCTTAATATATGTACTGAAATATTTTATGAATATCAAAGCAGATTTCTCTCTTCCTTTTTCTTGACAGATATAAACAAGTACATCAAAATATAACTGTCTGGACAATTCAGTGGTTGAGTTATGTGGCTGAAGGACCAAAGGTTAGGTGTTTGATTCCCCATTGTACCTCCTGGGAGAAGAAATAGGAAATAGGAAAATAGGAATCTTTATTGTCATTGCCCCCTTGCAGGAACAACGAAATTTTGTGGTTGCTATATAAAACTCATTTAAAACATTTCACATAGATTTAAAAACAGGTACAACACATAATATGACATATAAAATGACTAAAATATGACATAAAATAAGCTGACTTCAAAGTCCAGGATTTCCGTTTAAGGCCAATATTGCTCTAAAAAAGAAGCAAACCAGATCTGACAGACGGTTGGCCAGTTTTCTCCATCATCTTCCAGTGCTCTTAAGTGCTGCCTACTTTCCTTCCTGCTACTATCCTGTTTGCTTGCTTTTTGCTGCCCACTGAAGGCTGATCACCTAAGCGAAACAGGGAGGCAAATATTTAGGCAAGAAATTGGAGATTAGAGGGTAGCATTTCTTGAGAGAAGAATGACAGTATCGGGGATCAAAGGAAATCAGTGATTATCTGCTCCAGATTTTAATCTGTGCAAATACATTGCCTTGAACATTATCCTAAAGTTGGTATTGGACTGGGAGCTGGATTTTGGAGCCGGGGTCCAAGCATTTGAATTCCTACTGGAGCTCCTGAGAGAAGGAAAGCTAAGAACACCTGAAGTAAGTGTGGCTGAAAGGATTATGTGGCCCGTCACCGGTATGGTATGGTTTGGTGCAAGCTTCCCTTTTGCAGAGCACCACCAGAAAGAGGATCTGGTAAACCACTTCTGAGTACTTGACACCTAGAAAATTTTGATTGGGTCATCATAGATTAGAGTCAACTTGACAGCAGGCAGCTATAAAATGGTTCTCAGATATTTGACAAAGTTCAGATTTTGAGCTTCCGAAGCCCATTTTTCCAAACCAGCATGTGTTAAATTGTGAAGGACATTGCTGTTCACTGGTGAACTTCTAACACCTTTTTTATTTTTTAGCTGACTCACTCACACATTACTTCCCTTTGTTTCTCTCTTCTCCTGTTTCAATTAAGGCACTCTAATTCTAGATTTAAACCTTTTTAGGATGCTGAGGAGCAACATGATCGGTTGTGTGAATAATGACACCTTTACAGGACTGAGTTCAGTGAGACTGCTTTCTCTGTATGACAATCGAATTACTACAATCACACCAGGAGCCTTCAGTACACTTGTTTCTTTGTCTACAATGTAAGTCATTTTGTGTTTGTTACCTCAAGTGTTCTATTCTATGGATTACAACTGTTTTTATGTAATTGCCTGACAGCTAGATTTGTGCGATATGTTGAACCCCTAAAATATTAAAAAAAATGCAGGCTTTTGAATGAATGCTGCAGGGTGCTTTATCACCTTGGGCATTGCAGTGATTGAGGGAGTTGGGGGAGAAGCAGAATAGTCCCCAAACCATCCTGCCCAGATGTGGCTATATCAGCTTGAGGGATATGTGGGATGAATGGTCATTCTCCTTGTCTACCAGAGAATGGCTAATAACTTGTTACGTTCTCCTTTGCCTTGTGTTGCAGTGCTTTGTTCTTCTTTGGCTCGATGTAGAGGAGTCACAGTCATCTTTATCAGAAGTGTTAGAAATTAAATTTAGCTGACACGTTGAGCTAAAGAAATCAGTGGGAGAAAAATTGAGAGCATCACTGAAAGAAGATGGAGTCCCCAAGTGGAGCAGTCCTTTTGGAAAGATGGGAAACCTTACACTCTGACTACAGATCATAGCCCAAATGGCAATTCAGGGTATTTTCCACAATCCAACAAAAAATGGGGAGAGGTGTGGCCCTCACACAAGTTCCACCCCCTCCCCCAATGTTGGGCAATACCTTCATTAGACCCACATTAAGAAGAAGTCGACAGAACCCTTCATCAAGCTGGGTTGGGTGTTTTTGGGACCACTCTGTTTCTAACCCCATTTCTGCAAGTTCTGAAATGCCCACCTTGATAAAGAGTCCTACTGGACTCAAAAGCTTGCTTCTTCTTAATATTTAGTGATCTAATAATGGCAAATGCCTTTATATAATGCTTTGAAAAACCCATGAAGACCTAGGAAGGTCAGAAAGCCCTGGAGCATCAGAGCAACGGGCTCTCCAGTGCACCATTCAGTTCATACTTGGGTCAGCCTATTGAATAGTCATAAATCGGCATGAAAGTGATAGCCACCTCCCACTGATGCATCCTAGCAACTGGTATGTAGAGGTGGACTGCCTCTGACAGTGGAGAATACAAACAGGACCACTGAAAGGCTTCATAGCAAAGGCAAGATCTAAATGAAGGACTTCCCAGTTTAAACTCTTAACTCTTGACCCTTCGTAGTAGCTGGGGCACTTGACATTTCAGCCAAAATCATGTTGCTTAGTGTAGTAAATCACAATGAGAGGAGACCCATTGACTCAATAGAGGCTACCGTTGAGTTGGCTTATCAGATCCCCACTAATTAAATGAATCTACTTTTGTTGTTCCTTACTGTGCTAAACAATGGGTTTTCACCATTAAGTTTCCTGAATCAGCATGAAGGTACCTAAACTACTCTAAAAACCAAAGAATACCCTTTGGAGTCCCAATCCTGCTGTCACCATCCTGCCAGCAGAGTGACAACTGCCAGCAGTTCTGTTGTTTTTCGTCTTTCATATGTATTGTTCCCTAAGAATGCTAGCCTGTAGCTAGCCTGAATGAGTCCATTAGGTATGTACATACAGGATAATGGCAAGACCTTTGTGCCTAGTCTTAGATCCTGCACTGGTAGAACATGTCCATTTGGTGCCAAAGTATTTTTATGGGCCAGGTGTTCCCCACCCCACCCCACCCCACCCAACAGTTGTATAAATATTACACAAACATCATTTGAAATTGAAACTCATGACTCAGATGCTTCAGAGCTCTGAGTAATATTTTTACCACAGATCTTACTACTTTTATTCTGGTTGCTCTTCTCTATCTTCAGTAAGGCCCTTTGAAGTATTCTGCTTTTATGCCATTCTATTCTTTCTTTTAATTACCACTTAAGAATGCTATACTTTTTTTCTCAGTTTTTTTTAACTTGAGAAATCGTGCATTTTGCTTTGTTTTGGGGTTTTTTTTTGTTATGCCTCCAAATACTTGACCAGTTCCTCCGTTCAGATATAAGCTATGCATACCAAAGTCTCTAGTAATGGCATCTGCAGCAGGAGAACACAATTATGTATTCCACACATGAACTTTATCCCTCCTTTTCTCCCCTCTCTCCACTTCTGAAGTTGCAATCATGTAGATCTTAGTAGATCACTTTTGAGGAAGTCATGTATTTATGTACATTTTCTTGTGTATTTCACAAAAAGTCTGTAAGCCAAGGTTTGCGTTCAGCTGCTTGATATCTGAATCAGTAATAATGTGTCTTTCCCAAATTCACCAAATTTTGCCAAAGATACTGCCCGGCAAATGCCCTATCATTCCGGGTTGTAGTCTGGCCAGGGCTTCAATAGTTAACATGTGTTTATATTTTTTTTACCAAAACCACAATGACATGAAATATTTATCCACTATTTTTCTCAAATTCTTATTGCCCTACTTTCGTGTGAGTGACTCTGTCACTCTCATGAGAGAAAAGTCTGAATACCCGACTCTTTATATCATCAGTGCTTGTGGCTTTTAAGTTTAGGCATCTAGTCTTTTATAGATAAAGTCACATTATTATTGTAGTAGTTTATTGTCCCTTTGATTATTTTGAATGGCTCTTCATGAAAAATATTTTTACACAGTGACAGTCTTTCACTGTCTGACACTCCTAGTACACATTCACCTTTATAACTATGGTAGCTGGCACATCCTAATCTTGCTATGGAAACAGCCTATGGAAACAGCTTTATTATACCATATGGGAAAATGAAATGTTTAATTTCTCCAATAAAACCATTTTAGAGTAATGGATCCATTTATTGGTTAAGGTGGGAAATGTCCAAGCTAACAAAGTTATTGAATTCAAAAGGAAGTTAAGTGATACCTTTATTAAAGCCACCTTATTAGTCAGGTATGTATTTTTTTCTATTCTTGTGAAGAAACATAGTTTATAACAATTGACTTGCATAATTCAGTTATACTACTTACCTTTCTGCAATTAGTAAAGTTGTATTTATACTGACCCCAATACCCAGCTATTTATTTTATTTATATATTTTTGAGTATTTTTACCCCTCCTTTCTCCTTGGAAAATGATCTAAGGCGGCTTAGGGTAAGAAGAGACTATGCAGTCCATTACAATTAAGACACAATCAGTTTGAGAAACAGGTAATTGAGGGGCATCTTACAGCATTATAATGCAACATTAAAGCTAACAATTGATAACATAGTGTCAATGCAGTCTCAAAAGGAGAGATATAAATACAAAGTTGTAAGTGGTTAGAAACACAAAGCTTATGTAGCCATGTATGGTAGATTCATAAAAAGGCACAGTTGGTAGTCCATCATTCAGGAAAAGCTTGCTTGAAGAGAAAGATTTTTGCCTGTTTCCAGAGAGACAGAGATGGGGCAGTCCTGGAAAGGCACCTGCTAGTACTCAGGGCTTCCCGACCTGATTCCCCATCTAGCATCAAAGACCCTTTCCCTAGCTCTCCTGGTAGCATGTCTTTGCAGAATCCTGCTCAAAGACCTTCTAGGGGGAGAAGATATGTTTTCAGCTGAGTCATCAGACCCAGCTGCCTGCTGACTTGAGCTGCATGGCTCCTCCAGCAGCTCTTCACCATTTAACCCCTCAGAGACAGGTTCTGTGACAGGCAGGGTCTTGGCAGGAGGGAGAGAAACGTCGGTTCATACTGTGAAATTCGATCTTTGAGGTAGCTAGGACCCAGGCCATACAGTGCTTTGTAAGTTAAGGTCAGCACTTTGAATTGTGCCCAATAGCTGATTGGCAGTTAGTGGATCTGCTTTAATAGAGGTTTAATGTGATCTCTGTACCCCACCCCAGTCAGCAATCTGGATGCTGAACTTTGGACCCATTTCCTGAGGCTTTTCATCGGGAGTCCCTCATAGAGTGTTCACAGTGGCCAGAGCAGGTTTCTCCAGGAATGGGCATAACTTGCATACTAGCTTTAATTGTGCAAATGTGTTCCTGGCCACAGCCATGACTGGGCATCTAGACTCAAGGATGAGTCCAAGAGCACCCCCAAGCTGCATACCTCTTTTTTTTAAATTGGAAGGTAATCCCATCCAGTTGTTCAGTATTGTTGGATCTAATGAGGTTTTTTTTAAACAGTGGTTTTACTGTTGCCTCCTTCAAACATGCCGAAATCCTGCCCTGTTGTAAGGAGGCATTCACTGCTGTTCCTGTTATGTCTGTTACTGTATACCTACTCTGGCAGCTTTTATGATCTATGAGGGGCAAGGATCCAGTAGACATGTGATGGCCCTCATCTCCCCAAGGATCCTGACCACATCATCCAGCTGTAGGAGATGAAAGTCATCCATTAATACAGTATAGTCAGTGGGGATGTTTTATTTACTGGCTCTGGATCAATAGCAGCATCCAAGGTAGCTCAGATTTGTTCAATTTTGCCAGCAAAGTGTTGTGCAAATTCTTCCCAGTGAGTTTCAGAGTGGCCTGTGTCATTCGCCCGTGGGTCAGTGTGTACCTAACTTTTGACTACTCAGAAAAGCTCCACTGGGCAATTTTGTGCCTAAGCAATGGTGGTAGAAAAAAATGAATTCTTTGCTGTCTCCACTTCCTTGGAATAAGCCTTCCAAAGGCCCTTCACTGTTTCTTTGTCTGTTTCAATCTGGGTTTTCTGCCAACGTCTTTCACCTCTACAGGCCACCTGTTTCAATTTTGCCAGCTGCCCGGTGATCCAAGCAGCCAATTTGGGACTACAGTATTTTGAGGAAGGAGATGTTGAGCACCTGGGGACAAAGTTTGTTTTTGTACCCCTCATGCCACCCCCATCATACCCATCCAGCAATGGGGGGCAATCCTGTGCTTGTGGGCGTGGGCCTGGAGGTGGTGGGCAGATGGGCGTGTGTGTGTGTGTGTGTGTGTGTTTGTGTGCGCGCACACACGGCTGGTAGGGGAAATAGATTTTGACCTGGGGTGGGATAGTGATAGTGGCTCCAAGGCAAAAAAAGAAAAGAAAAGAAATAAATAAATAAAAATAAACGGGGGGGGGAGAGAACTACCTAGTCTCTTCAGCTATATTAGTTTACTTTGTTTGCAGTATTCTGAGTCCCCTGAGCTATGTCAATTAATATATCTCAATGGAATGAAATCTTTCAGCTTCAGTGTAGAAAGACACAAGATTTAAGGGTTGCTTTACAAATCCCAAAGTAAGTGGCACACATCTGGGTCAAATTACCCAATTTTTTTTTTAGTTTAAAAATGTCACCAGCAGGTGCAGCTTTTTTTGCTAGAATCCCACAGCAAAACTTTACACACAGAGAGAAAATCCACCACCACTACCTCCACCCTGTCAGTGGTTTGTTGTACACCCTCTCACACAGTCTGTTGCATAGCTTGGCTGTAGCTGGCATGCAGCAGAGAGCTAGCAAACCAGGCAGAATTGGTTGTTCCATTTAATCCCCTGTGCTGCAGAGGTCCATTCTACTTTTGTCCTTTTGGTTGGGGGCAAGAATTATATCCTTCCCTCCCTAGCAGTGATTACACTGATAATTACCCCTACTTGATGTAGAGCAGTAGAGCTTCAAAAAATTATCATCTAGTTCTTCTGTAACCACATACTAGCATAAGGAAAGTCCATGAACCGGCAAAGGAATTACTCCCTTAAAATGATGGACGTAAAAGCATCTGAGATTTGAAATCTTGGTACCTGGTTAGCTTTTTGTTTCTGCTTTGTGGCTTTTTAGTCTGACAATTACATTTTCCCCTTGTGATGTCTTTGAGCTTATCTTCATACAACCACTAGAGCCTCAGAATCTTGGTATGACTATACACTGATCCCTTACTTCCCACCACTGGCAATAAAAATGTCACTGAAGTTTTGTGCATTAATATACAGCATAAGGGCTGAGCTTGAACTCTGGTACTGAAGTTACACCTTTGAGAGGCTGTTTTTTTTTTAAATGTCTCTTACTTGCCGCTCTTAACCGTATTTGATGGCACATTTCCGTTATGTTTTTGATATATGATGTGAACAACCGATTTAGCTAATAAAAATGCTGTGCTAGCCAAAAAGGATTTGGAGGACTTTTGTACACCACAAGTCTATATGTTCCGTAACTTGATTTGTTAGCTTGAATTCCTGAACTAAACCTGTCTGGAAGTGATTATTTAATGCACGTACTAAAGAATAAATTGGTATCTGTATTTTTATCCTGGAGGAAAGTTTTGCAGATGATTTAAATTGCTGAAATGGGAAACAAAGTTTTCTTTTGGTTAGTGCTATAGCCATAATCCGAGCTAAGCACATGTAACTGTTTGCTTGCCTATTCATGTATTTATTGTTATAAAGATGATCCCATTCATAGATCTCATGTGTCTTGTATGGTTCGGCCCTCAGGAATCAGAACCAAAATTTTAGAACAGATTTGCATGAAAAAGTGATGGAGCATCCTTCCAGAATTGCCTTCCTTCCAAGCTGTGCCGTACATGTACAAATGAAGCCATTGTTGTTCTCCCAGTAGCGAATCAGCGAAACAACAAATAGCACATTTCCATCTTGTGAAGCTGTGGATAATTCCTTTTAGAATGAAGTAATCTTGTATCTCAAGGAAGCTCCAATTATGAAGCTGGTGCCTCAGAAATGATAGCACCTCCAGTGACAGAGGGACTATGCCTTTGGCCGAAGTCTTACCAGCATTTTCTGCGTATCTTAATTTGATGTGTAGTTTTTTTCCGGGCGATCACGTGGTATTTGATGTGCAGTTAGTGTCCTGTCGTCAGGGTTGTATTTTTCTACTCTAGTCTCGTCTCTACTTGCCTACTGTGCATCTTTTCCTTTTTCAGGGTCGATTTTCTAAGTCTACATCGCATATAAAAAAATTGTTTTTACTGCGTATTTTCTTTGTCCTGTTGTGGTTACAGAAGCAAATAAGTAAGAATTTTCCAGCGAAGTTTCTAAATCCAGCCCCTGGCGATGGTTTAGGAAACTTTGCTGAAACTGCTGTTCCAGGGGCTTGGTCAGCCGGGACCAGAATTTATTTCTCTTCCCAGTTAGGATGCGATCTTTTACTGTGCAGTTAGCCAAAGGGAAACTATGGAGAAAACGCAGGTATGACCGCGGCCAAAGTATACTGGTCACTGGGAACATGAGACAGGGAATGAGCTGTAGTCATATTCATTCTTGCTGGCTTCTCATGGGCCATGGATTGGCTATTGTGCAAATATATTATTGGGCTAGATGGATCCATCATGGCTCCCTTATTTTTAACAGCCTTATTACAAAGTGGTCCTCTATTGAGAGATGTTGCAAGTGGTCTTTGGTCGGATCCAACGTAGCTCTCTTAAACATCTTACATAATTAGTACAAAGCAAACCTCTGATGAGACGTGTTGCAAGTGAGTTCAGTTTCTGCAGACTGGGATTTGCCTGTATCTGAAAAGTGAACACTCTCAAGCAGTTGAGTCCCAGTCAGGGGGTTCCTGCTCAGATCTTTTGTCTTTGATGAAAAAGAAATGCAATGTTCAACATGTGCCTTCCTTTCTCCAGCACAGATTGGTTTCCAGAATGCATTTGCATGAGTGTCAATTTGCCCTCGAAAAACTCATTCTTTGCCTTTTTCAGGAACTAACAGCCCATTTTTCCCCCTCATTTCCAATCCAGTAATTTGCTGTCTAATCCGTTTAACTGCAACTGCCACTTGGCCTGGTTGGGGAAATGGCTGAGGAAGAGAAGGATTGTGAGTGGAAATCCACGCTGCCAGAAACCATTTTTCTTGAAGGAGATTCCGATTCAGGACGTAGCTATACAGGACTTCACGTGTGATGGTAAGCACAGTTCCTGGGAACTGTATAATGAAGTTCTTTGTGGAATTTGAAGTATAACCGGGAGAACTACCAGTAATAGTACTAAGTACAGAACTGTACTTTGTTCAAAACTGAAGGCGTATCTACGATCCCAGTGTTTCTGAGTGAGCAAGGAGGAATAGTTTAAACTTTTCACTCTTTGGCATGCCTGAAAACAATTACAATCCATTGCAGGAATAATGCAAAAAAGGTCAGCTTTTCTGTTGCCGTGTTCAGCAGAGCCTTGTTCAGACAATGAACTTCTTTCCTTTTATTGCCCCAATTTAATGTATAAGCGACACAATGTTTCTAGACATATGTTTGGATACTGGTGTTTCCTCCCCACCACCACCACTTCCCAACCCCCTAATGCTTTGTGAAGCCACATATTGGTTTTGGGATCAATCCACGCTTTAATGTTCTTCACTTCAAAGGCTTAGTTTTGTAACAGAAACCATCCTGCTCTCCAATTGTGAAGTTTAATCCGCTTTACGAAATAAAGTTGAAAATTGTTGAAAATATTAGATATTCTGATGCGTGTGCACATGGACGTTCTAGCTCTTGGTGATGGCACAGCTGATCTTGTTCTAATTCTCATTATGCTTGTTCTAAGCAACTAGTCTCACAATTTAAAGAATTAAGGAATGTGTGATATAAATATTAAATGTCTTCTCTTAAACCAAAGAGTGTTTGCCACACTAGACAACAAATTATATGTTCGAATTCTTCTTTTTCACCAAAACAATAAACAGGAAAAGGAAGGGTCTTAGGGTGGTTCACACATCTCTAATTATCAATTAATAGGCTCAGAATGAATTGAAATTTCCAAATTACCTCAGATCACCTTAAATGCTGTTTTTCAGAGAGCCAGATCTTTCAGAGCCAGAGCTAGGGGCTGTTTAGAGAAAATGAGTTGTACACATGCATGCATAAACCAAGGGTCACTAATGGGACAGGAGAGGACAGTAGTCTTATAGGTACATCTAGAGCAGCAGTCTCCAGCCTTATTTAGCCCAGGGACTGGTATTGAGTCCCAGTGAGCATGCATACAACAAGGACTTCACATGTGCAAGACACCCCCACCCTGTGCTTGCCTTACCTCCCCCTTGTGAAAGAGGTGCACACACACATGCACATACACACAAAGGGCCCCATAAGGCTCTGTCATGGCCATTTAGGTTGTGACGGGTGCACAGGCAAGAGAAACTGCATGGAGGGGGAAGAGAAGTTCATGCACCCACTTGGGTGTGCACCTTAAAAGAAACTTTTGCTGCCACAGCTTGATCTGTAACAGGCCACATTTTGGGGCTGGGAACCCCTGCTCTAGAGGACACCACTTTGCCTTTCTCAACAACATGCACCACGGTTATCCCCATCTGAGCATCAACAGGGTGGGTGATCCCACAGGTTTCAGGGAAAGCTGGACCACCCTTTATTATTTTTATCAGTATTTCTGCTACATTTTTTCCCTTTGGAAAAACATAATCTAAAGCTTTACTTGCAGCTTTGAGCACTTTCCCTCCCTCACACACTTGCACGTCACTCCTTTAGTTTACGAGTTGGCCTCTTCCTTGCTGTAGACAGGTTCTTACTGGCATGGGAATTAGAACAGCACATGTACATTTTCCTAATATAGTTCGTTATGGTGTTGAGAGGACAGTTAAAAATTGATACTATTCTGTACGCCAGTACTGGTGGTTTTCCAGCACTTGGAAAAGTGGGTTTTTTGATCTGTAACTCTCAGAGTGGCCAGCATGGCTGTGGGAGTTGAGGAGCTGTTTTTTTAACAACAACAACAAAAACTTTCCATGCTGTGTTGATGTATGGAAGCATGATTTTGCCTGAAGTGAGCTCCTCTGTTAAAACTAAACTTGCCTCCATCCCTTTTTGAAACAGTTTTCTTTCTTTCTTTCTTTCTTTCTTTCTTTCTTTCTTTCTTTCTTTCTTTCTTTCTTTCTTTCTTTCTTTCTTTCTTTCTTTCTTTCTTTCTTTCTTTCTTTCTTTCTTTCTTTCTTTCTAAGAAATCCTGAAAGCGGCTGCCATTTCTCTCCCCGTTGCCCAGACCAATGTACCTGCGTAGATTCGGTAGTTCGTTGCAGTAACAAAGGGCTGCGTTTCCTACCAAAAGGTGTCCCCAGGGATGTGACCGAACTGTAAGCCATATTTTCTACACCTACATTTACAAGTAAAAAGTGTGACTGGGTGAGCAGATTTCAAAGTCACCACAGCTGGTTTGCTCTATCTAGACTGTAGAGTCTCCAGCCTGATGTAGAATGGTGGCGAAGAGTACAACCAGTTACTTAAGGTACTTCTGGAGCTAGGTAGTAGAATGATCATGTATGCTGTTTTCCATCTGGAGGTGAATGTGTTCTCCTCATTTGTATAGCCATTCATATACAAAGGGGTGTATCCCTTTGAGTGGTGGTCTCCAGAGGTTCTTGGACTACAGTCCCCAGAAATCCTGGCCAACACATCTAGTGGTGGATGCCTTTGGGAGTTTTAGGTCCGAAACCAATTGGGCACTCATGGATCGGAACTGCTGGTTGAGAAGAACTGTAAGGTTTGCATAAGTACCAAAAGTTAAGAAAGGGAAGCCAAAATGAGGCCACCCTCTTCCTGAAACAGCTCAGGAAGAACTGGGCGTGGGCAAAAGCCATGGGACACCAGTTTCTGTTACAGGAATAAGCCGTGAGTTTGTACTAATTTCCTCCTCCACAAGGGCAAGAGGCTTTCTGCTTTTGATTTTAAATGAGTCTCGGTTTGGTATGATGACTAGGCTTGTAGAACTGCGATTTCTTGAAAACTTAATTAATGATAGCAAATCCAAATCAGAAACTGTTAGCTAGTGGGTTTTCTCTCCCCCCCTCTCTCTCTCTCTTTCACTTACTAAATTTTAGGCACAATTTAGGCCGCACACTTCACAGGTTTGGATATTACACTGAAATGTGGCTAGTTTATAACTGAAAAGAAAAGCTTTTAATTTCTTCCTTGAGTGGACAAAGCAGGAAGCCAGCAGAGCACCCATCTTCTGCGCTACCCTTATTCTGGTCATAGGAAAGCCAAAGGTCCTTTATTTCTCAACTGAACTTTTGTTTCAGCAGCTGAAGACTGAGGAGGGGATGTCAGTTTCAGCTCCTTCTTCTTAAACAATCTGGAATTAAGTGGGAAACAGTCACCGATCTTTCACAGTAGACATGCAAGGATATTGCGCAAATAGGGGCTGCACTTGGTGGCTGCAGGGAGGGAACACCTAAATATGTGTGTAAAGGATTAATTTGTTAAGTAATTAAGTAATAGATTGCCGTTCTCCTAATAAGGAAACTCAAAGTAGTTCAGAGTATTAAAAAGAATTAAAAAATAAGATATACATCAAAAATACATTTATATAAAATCTATAGTTCATAAAAACTTTAAAACTGATTAAAATATATTGTGTATGTAGAACCACATCACTTGCCAGGTTCAAAACTAACCTGTGGTTGGAGTTGAGTCAAAACAAAGTCTCATGGCCATCTCTCCAGATTCAGTAAAGCATTGCTTGAACTTTCTTTCCCCTGTTTTAATGCATTTCACTAAAATTTAAAGTGACCTAGAATTGGGACACATTGATAGCCAAGCATTCCTTTGCCATATTTTCCTATTCTGAGTATGGCAAATCAAATTATGCAATTCGGCCATGAATGTTCTCCAATGCTGCTTCAGCAGAAGGAGCAAACGTGTTCACAGCGGACCACTTGAATGGACTATTGAAAGAAACATTTCTAACCCAATCATCTGGAGGCTAATTATCCTCACTGACTGATAGGTTTTTTTTAACAAGAATAAGTGGAAACATGAAATTATTTTCTCTGAATACGCACAAAATGGCTAAAATAATAGAGATCATTAGATTAAATTGTGAAGTACATTTGCATAGGGTGACAGCAGCTTCTTACTTGCCTTTCATTTTGGATACTACTAGTTTTCAGCAGAGGAATGCTGCAATTGGAAGAGTTGGAGTGAGAGTTACAGAGCTTTCATAGATCTTTCAAATGCAGAAGAAAGTGCTCAAATATGTGATGCACACTTTGGGATTTTTTGCATACATTGCTTTGTGTCTGTTTTGTTTATTGCCTCTTTTCATTTGTAAATCCTTTTCTCTGATCATGTGGCCCTCTTTTATTTCTGTGCTCGTAGTATTTCTACCAATGCAAGGAAGAACAATTCTGAGTCTGACCTAGGGTGGAATTAAAGTTATGACCAGGGTTAGGGCAAACGTGTCAAGTTTCCCGTATTGGCTGGGAAACTCGTTTCCCGCGTCTCCCTGGATCATTTGTTTTTCCAAGACTGGGGAAGAGAGTGTGAGCTGGTGTGGCAGCGCCAAATGGGAGGGCTGTGGTGATCCCTGTTTCCCCCCATCCACTGCCTGCCCTGCTGCTCAGAGGTCCCAGCGCCGGATGAGGTGGCTGCAGAATGGGCCTTCTCGGCTTCTTGCCATCCCCCCTCGCTGCCTCTAAGGCCAGAGATCCCGGGGCTTCCCCACATGCCAGAAGGACATTGGCTGGATGGATGGATGGATGGATGGATGGATGAATGCCCCCCTCCTCCCCCGCCTCCACCCCCGCCCCTTTGCGGCAGGTGTCAAAATTTTTCCTTTATTTTCAAATCCAAAACTTGAGAGGTATGGGTTAGGGTTAAACTGGGGGCAGAGGGACATTTTTCTCACCAGAGGAAGGCAGGCTTCTGCCCTAAGTGCATTCCTACAGCATTCTGAGTCCTAGAGCTACTGAAGCTCTTTTGAGTGTTGGACCTCATCCTGTGGCATTCTGAGTCTGTGGATTCTTCTCCCTTGACCTGTGTTGCTCAACTGCATTCATCGGGAGCTGACATAGCTAATCCTCCTTTCAACTGTGTTCAATGGTTTTCTTCTTTTTTTTAAAAAAAGCTCCAACCCACTTCCTTGTTTGGAGGTGGCAGATAATCCTCCATATCTCAAACTAAGGGAATTCCACTTTTGAATACTCGGGGGAGCTTTTAAAAAATCAATTCCCCCAAAAGAATACAGTAATATTTGTTGTAATTTGTTGCCATGTTGTAGTAAATAGAGCCTATTTCCTTTCTGTGTCAAAATCTTTCTAGGTGAGGAGTTTGCCCTGGATACCTCCGTAGAGACAAGATTGCTATGTTTATAAAGGATAAAAACATAGATATGAAAGCATTTGCACACAGGAAAGGTTGTGTTTATATAGTGATTTAGCATTTCAGTTGCCATGCAGAAGATCTTTCTAGTAATATTTGACTGTGCAATATTGCTACTTATATTGTCCATAAGCATTAACTGTAATAAACCTATGGGATAAGTATTATAAATATTTGAATCAATGGCAATGTTAATAGTCAGGGATCTGCACAAGAGCAGTTGAGTATCTCAACGTGGCACGAAGGCGGAGGAATGGTATTTGCTTGGTTTAGCAAGTGTTTAGATGTCAAATATGAGGCTTCATGAAGAAAATGATGGATATGATTGAGATGGTTTTTGTGCTGTAGAAGTCAGACTAAAACCATAAATATTATGTGTTGGTTTTCTTTCTTTTTGAATGCTAAATGTTTACAACCTCTGCTCTCCCTTTTTTTGGCCAATGGCACTGAGTTAATGAAACAAAATCCCAATTTTGTTCAATTTCATAAATCATGTAAGAATAGCATAAGAGGCCCAGATCCTATTGTTTAGTTATACCTGCAGAAGCTGATTTCCATGGCAGTGAATCAAAGTCTACTTGCATTTTTAGTTGCCTGCCTGTCCACTTGGTGCACACCAAGATATCTAATCAGGAAACACATTAATTGCCAGCAGGAAGCTGCTGCATGTGCCACCAGTTGCTTACCACAGGTGTAGCTAAGCAACAGGATTTTGGCCAATAAATATCAAGGACATTGAGAGATGGAACTTTCATCTTTCTGTCATTTCTGTCTCTTAACAAAATTGCGATTTAATATGCTTTAGGTACGGTGTATCTATGACTTTTCCTTTTCCTTTTCCTTTAAGTATCCTTAGAAATGTTGTTTTCTAAAGAAGCTTGGTAGCATTTGTTTAGCCGCATGTTCTGTTAATCTTCTTATTTGTGTGCATTTTCTTACCTTATGGTTTGAAATCACATGAATGCAGAGAATTACAACCATTGGAGTCCCTTTCCCAGTGGTCAAGGCATAAAGTAGAACACTGGTAGAAAACTGGTTTCTGCTACTCACTGTCACTTCCTCCCCATAACCCAAATCTGTTCTAGAAGTTTGGGGAGATACTCCCAGGACAATGGGGAAGGTGACATGCCAAAGATACAAAGCAGAAGAAAATAAGAGGAAAGCCTGTTGCATTAACCATAGCCTGCTGACAGGATGTTGGATGTAGCCCAGATATTGCTACCTTAGACCAATATTTTGTTTAAAGCTGAGATTTTACCATTATGTTCCTTCATAGCGATAGCCATGTGCAAAGCTGGTACAGTATGTTGAAACAGTATGTTGAAACTCTTCCTTTAGTGTTCATCTGATATTCTCTTTTATTGTTATACATAATATATGTGCTGTCAGTATTTCTGCATTGGAACACTTACTGCTATTTCAGCATTGCGGCATTTAATTCATAAAGAAATTGGCTTCAGTTCAGAAATTTTGTTCCTTAGCCCGACTCTCTGCTCTGGATTTAGCACTACAATTCAGCACATTGTGATTACATTATGTAGAGTTATGAGATCAGATAATGGTCTGCTTTCTGCATGTTGGAAAACGCGAAAGTTACCTGCTCTGAGGAGTTACTGAAAGTGCTCTGCATTTCCAATGGCCACATTCCTTGCACTCACTGCAGGACAGGCCCTGGCAGGACTGCCAAAGCAGGTGGATTGTCCTTTGTGTTTGTTTTTAGTGGGCAGCACCAAGAGGTCCTGCTCAGGAATTCACTATTAAGTCAACTCCTGCATTTATTTTGACTGAACACCCTGTGCTCTTAGGAACCACAACTTTGTTTTCAATACAATAGAGAGTAGTGTCTTTGTTGATACTCAGTGAAAAGTGGCACGGGGTCCCAAAATGCTGCTAGGAGCTTGCATATCTTTCTACAAAACAAAGCATATTTTGTAACTTTCAAGCTGATGGTGGAAGCATGCCTTGTATTATCCAGTAGAGGAAGAAATTATCCAATGAGTCTATTTGTCTGCCACCCTGCAAATGCATATGTGTTTTCTCATACAGGGCTCTGTTTCTGGTATTGTGATTCCTTTCTCCCTTTCCTAAACTTAGGAGTAACAACTACTGCTCTACTCATAGCATGTTTTTGCTGACATAAGGTTTTAGAGAGTTACTTGGGCGTCCCATGAGCCTTTCTCTCTGGCTTGATTTGGCATTCAGACCTAGTTCCAGTAATGAAGAGGAGGATTTATTTAGTAGTGTTTTAATGAATGCTGTGGAACCTTGCATTTACAAACCTCCATTTTCCGTGGGAAAATTGCATCTCTTGTGTGACAAACATGTTCAGCTGAAATGCTTTTTATTAAAATGTAATCAGGCGTGTTTATACATTTCATTTTAATAAAAAAAACCTGCCATACATCTAACAAGACCCAGTAAATTATCAGCAATGTATATAAAGTTCCAAAATATCCATACAACAGGAAATATTTTATTGCAACAGGTCCTAAATAATGTTGCTCTGAAATGGATATGCAGACAGATGGAAAATTTCATTCCACAGCAGGTAGAGTTTCACCATATCCAAATGCTGAAGTACGGTAATACTTAAAACAGTACTCTCTTTACAGTGGGAGTGGACTGAAAATGAATTTGTGTGCCACGGGGCAAAGTAGAAGACATGTTGCATTGTTTCCTGTAAATCTGCATGCTAAAATGGCATGTCTTGGCACTCAATCTCAGGATGATTAGCCACTTCACTGTAGGAATCCAGGGCTACAAGGGCCATCTTCCATAGTAGATTTAGATCCAGTTATAATGACCCCCATATGCTGCTAACCTAAACTTATTGATTAATCGCTCTACTGGCTTCCAGGAGGCTGCTATATTTGCCAATGCGACAATTTTAGACAATGGAGTGACACAACTTGGAGCCTGACATTTTCATTCTGGAAGGAAACTACATCATTTCGGCCCAATAGTGCAAAGCTATAAAAGGGATGGCAGTGGCGAAACGGAGCAGGATGCAGAATGACTAGTATGTTTGCCATTCTGAATAGCACCATGGTCTACATTGCTGTATTCCATATGAAAGAGATTTCGGTCAACAACCTCGTGCTTTCGTGTCTTTTTAACCATTCTATATTGACCACCATTCACTCTTTCCACCTCATATGGTACATCTGAAAACTATCTTCTGATAGTATTGTCATTTTTGGCCACTCTATGGTACATTGACAAGTTCTATGTTTTCCCCTAGCACTCTATTTTCACTAAGCAGGCAGCATGAAAGTCAGACTGCAGGATAATATCTGTGATATTATCTGTGTACACTAGGTTCTCTGATATCATATATTGTATCTGGATGTAAGAGTAGTTATAGGGAAAAGAGCAAGAATACAACAGAGGTTGTCACTGTGTGGGCTTCACGTGAGAATACAAAATTTCTAATTAGATCACTACAAATCTGGAACAGGGAATACCTTTAGGTGACTAGAAAAATAACAAAAACGTTGCTAATATTTCAGGGGTGAAACCCTCCATCCTCAGAGGAATCAATCCGGAAGCAGCCTACAACATCCAAGCTCCGAGCCTCAACTAAGAAACTGCCTGAAATAACTCCTGGCAAATCCATCTTTTGCCATGTTATAACCTATTGGTACTGCTCTGAGGAAGGGGGTTTCACCCCCAAAATATTAGCAACATTTTTGTTATTTTTCTAGTCACCTAAAGGTATCACCTGTTCCACTTTTGCATTTGGTTTTTCTGATGGCTACATGGCTCCTCAACTTGTTTTGCTTCAATTAGATCAGTACAGTAAAGGATGCATGGATTATTCCCTTCTAGTGATCTCAGGTGCCGGTACTTGGACTTAGCCATGTAGAATATTTTCCCTCAGGCTAGAGATGGCCATATACCAGGTTGTCCCAGTTCATGAAGCCAGCAACATAGGTGTGACTGCTCCCATCCCCCACCTCCTCTGTCTCAATCAGCCACTCACCAAGCCCAGCCATGCTAGCTTCTTGCACTTCCTCAACTGATCTAGAAGTCTGATCTCCCAAACAGACAAAGAGGTGGGCCAGAGAAGTCTATGCTGTGGATCATGACTCGGAGATTAGCCAGGGAGGTGGGGAAAAGTGAGTAGAATGGGCCTGGTGAGGGGTTGGTCAGCTGAAGAGGCCAGGGAGGAGAAGGGCAGTTTTGATAACTGGCACAAAGTGGGACAGTCCAGTCTCTACTGCAGACTGTCACAAGGAGCTTTATGCAATATACAGTAGATACTTCAGCCAAGGTGCTAGGGCAAATATGGTAAAGTTGTGGCCATCCAGATAACATTGGGTTAGAATTGCCAGTACAGTGGTTGATGGTGAGGAATGTCAGAAATGGCATTCCTGAAGATGCCCATATATGCAACTGAAGTGATGCCTACAAATAACACATGGGGACCAGGACATCTGAGCAATTTTGTGACATTAGGTTGAGTAAAGAATTTCTAAGGCCATAGACTGCCTCCACCACTCATGGGAATTCAGACACGCATTCCCTAACCCAGCCTTTTGTTGGATGGCCTGAAATAGCCAGTCTAGAGGCCATGCTTGACTATTTAGACCATTTTCACACACTGGATTTTGGAATAACAAAGTTTATTTGCTTTTCAAAATCAGAAGTGACTAGAAGCCATGACTGGTCATTTCAGACAACTTTTAAAAAGAAAAATGAAGGGAACAGACAGAACTAAATGCAATAGATATTAATGGAACAGTGATAGGGATTTAAAACCTTCAACACTGAGAATGAGATGGAAAGAGCTCAAAGCTTTTTTAGTAAATAGATTATAAACCAGAATGCATCAGAACTAGGATTTCCGCTGTAATAAATATGGATAGTGAGTAGAGATGGGCACAAACCACCAGTTCAATAGTTCTTTCGGTTCGTTTATCAACTAGACAGGTGTTTGGCCATTCCCAGCCCTGACTTCCCCAGAGAATGCTACTCAGAGGCAGCACCCCATCTTCCCTGCCCCTCCTCCTTTGAGTATTGCCTATGAGTGGATAGACGGTAAGATGTACCATAAGGCACCTTCCAAAAATCTATGATAGATTCTGTTTCATCTGGTTCGGATCCTGCATCATCCAGTAGAATGCTCCACTGATGCAACATTAAGCAGTTTGCTGTCTTCAGTATTATGTATACTGGCAATTTTTGGATAACTTTATGATCTCAGTGTTAGCTATTTTGCTTTCTGGGATAATGGCTGCTATTTATATGATACCTGCTAATTTGAAATGAGGAGAATTTCCCTGATAATGTTGAAAAACATTAGCTAATTTGAGATAGAGAGAATCCTAAAGAGAGCCAAACAGTTTAGCCACAGGTCTTATCTTGCAAGATCCCTTCCCAACATCCACTAAAATAAAAACAACAGCTTAATGCATTGTCAGTGAAAACCTTCTTTCATCCTGATTTGCATTATTCTCTGAAAGGTTACAAAGGCAAGGGTGGGTGGTAATTTTAGACCATTAGAAATGAACAAAGTTAACTTTTGACCCAAACCAGTATTCTTTAGGCTTTTCACCAATATATGTGGACAGAGCAGAAAGAAAATATACAAGTCCCAAAAATTCTTGTCAGATGACCATGCCAAGTGTACTTTTTAAAGTTTATTTCCAATTTAGTTCAGACTCCACCCCTGTTAGACTTTGGCTGCATTTCCTGCCAGATTATTACAGACTGAGCCACATTGTCTAGAGTAGCATATTATGAGAGGAGATGTTAGCCTGAGTGATAGATGGCTGCATTCAGATATTTAGACTGTTTTTTAAATCTAGAAAAGCAATACAGTAATCCCCCGCCTATTGCAGGGTTTAGGGACCCAACCTGACAATGATGAGTGGTCTCCAGTGATCTGGAATTCACTTCTGGTTTTTTTTTTGGAAGTGACGTCTGGGTCACCAGAAACCACTTCTGGGGCCTCCAACAGTCCCGGGAAGTCCGTCGGAGGACCATTCAGGGCAGCACCAGGCCTCAGTTAAGTGTAGGAGGCCCCAAACAGGCCCACGTAGCTTGCCCCAGGGGCCCTTGCCTTCATATACTGTGGTCCCTCGATTTACCAGGACCACAGTATTTGAAATGCGAAAAGGCAAGGGACGACTGTATCAAGTGTTCAGTGTGGTCAAATGGAATATCAAGTAATGGCAATTTCACAGATTTCTCTGGTGACATGTCTTAAGTAATAAACAACTATGGTGACAATTGGCATTTCCAGTTCTGCTTTCTTGGGCACTGGTGTACATTTGCCATGCACAGTTATTTTAGAAGTAGTGTATTGATTGAGACTATGTGGTTTGAACCTTGATCCAAGAATATTAGGATTCACCCACATCTGAGTTTAGACATTCCTTTGTTTAGACCTCAATCACTTCAGCATTTGGGTTTATTTTCAGAAGGCAGAAGTATTTTTTTTCTAAAAAAAAAAAAAGGCTTTCCCTCCCCAACTACAATCCTATGTGTACAGTATCTTGTTCTACTGCATTTACAAACCATTTCATCTTAGTATGACTTGACATACTCATCAGGTGAATGATAAAGCCACCATTCTTGAAAGGATTGTGGTATTTACAGTGTTTCATTTAGGGAGGGTTATTGTCCAAATTAAAGTTTAGGAAGTGCATATTTCTTTCCTCTATGAACAAAGGGAACCCCGTATATTTTCCAGGGCAAAAAATGGATAGTAGTTTTTACAGCACTATTATTTTGTACACGTGATTCATAATGTGCTCATATTTTGGATGCATTAGATTCTGCTAATACAGCTTAGAAATAAAGGTGTATGTTAGGGATACTTTGAACAGTAAAGGTTTCTGAATCAGGAATTGCTTCTAAAACAGGGCAACTTGGTGTGTCTCATTATGTAACACAACTCCAAATACTTTTGTATGGGCAGGTTGGGTGTGGTTGGTGTTTTTTAAACAGTGTATTATGTTTTCCTGTAATTGATCAGCTTCATCAAGTTCTTTCTCTCCCCCAGAAAATTGGGCAGGTCACAGTTTTTGAACTATGTCAAAAACAAATAGTCATTCAAATTAATTTTATGGGGGAGGGGGAGCAGTAGCCTTGGTACGGTTCTTGCCACTTGAGGGCTCAGCAGACACATACTGTATCAGAGCAGATCCTCACAAATAGTGTAAAAAAGAGAGGAAACAATGATTTTAAGAAAAGCAGTATGATGGCAACACTGTTGTGGAGAATGGGAATACTCTTCGTTCGGTCACCTGTGTTAATATGAATGCTTTGGCAGTTCAATAGGACGCTAGAATAATGTTTCATCTCTAAAGAATTAAATTGCTTTTCCTCAACCAGTAATTTAACAGAGTGTTTTCAAGATCCATGGCTATAATATTCAAGATTCCTGGCTATAATACAATATATAATTTCAGTTGCCTGAAATCCTAATTTTTATCATCTTTGCTTGCTGAGGACTACTAAGAACTCTAAATATTGCCTTATTCTTAACTTTTGAATGATACAACAATCTATCATACAGCTACTTTTGCTTTTGCTGTTCCTTTTTGCGTGCCTTTTGTATTCCTCAAAGTCGCACATTTTTGCTCAAATGTGTTGGTAGGCAAATATCTGACACTGTTGGATAGTATGTCTGATCACCAAAAAATCTAATTGTCTATTCCTTCTTGTGTTTTTAGTCAGCCTGTTATGGTAATGTATTTTATAAAATTAAAGTGCACTCTCAGTGATGCCTGACTTTGCATTTACTTTCTAAATAAACCTGCCTCAGTTATATCAGACACTGCATACTCATTTTACATTTTTACTAAGCAGTTAAAGTGAGTGGTTGTATGGATTAGCACAGCTAGAGTGAGTCACTTTTGAATATGTTATTGAAATATAGCTGCATGAGCGATTTGTGCTTAGAGGTCAGACATAATTCTAATGAGGTCAATTAGCATTTGGAGGAGTTCTTAGTAGCCTTAATTAAGCACAACCTTATAGCAAGGACATGTGTGATACTCCCTCTCAAATTTTGGTAATGTGATGTCTCAGATTACCTAATGAGAGGGTTTATTTCAGGTTTCTAACCAAGATCCTCCCACTTTTTATTGTTTATTTTTCAAGTTTAAAGGCCAGCAGTACACCACAACATGTTTTCCCATAAACCTGTTGATTTAGATGAGAGTACTGGTGTATGCAAGCTGGCTGTTCCGGCAATCAGCCATGTAAAATTTACAAACCCTGAAGTCAGGCTAATAATTTGAATTTAACTTGATGCACTTTTCAGTCTGGCCTCTTTGAAATCTCACAAGATATTTGGAGGCTGAGGCCCACTCTTTGGATTTAGGTTCCAATCTGAACATTCAGATTGAATAAAGCCAACCAACAGGCAGAAATAGGCTTCTGCATAAGTGCTGAGCACAGTTGTGCAAATGGATGAACCTACATTCAGTGTGGCCTCATTGAACTGGCTGGGTCCTTGGTCTGAGCTAGACAGTACTTCAAAATGTGTCCATTTTTAATTATTCTCAACTGAAGCTTTGCAGACTGTTGTAATGGAATGGACCACAATTCTGATTCTTTTGATATTTCCATAAGTAACCAATAACCGGAACAAAATATTGATTTCAGATACCTGGAAGGAAACCATTTATCTGCTGTGCCTAAGGAGCTCTCCATGTTCAGACACTTGACACTGATGTAAGTATCATAGCAATTGGTAGTCAAAAGTATGTACAGTCTCACATGTACAGCCATGACTGCAGTGTTGGAAACATATATGTCCAGTGGACCTTAGAAGTATTATTATTATGGCAGAATCTGTTTTCTTAGAACATAGAATACATATACCCAATCTAGTATTTAAACAGGAAAGAATTAATCACTTCTGCTAAAATCCTGTGGCTCAGTTCTGTATTTACCAGAAGCACATTGTGAAAGGCCAGGTACGGCGCTCACACTGTATCCCATGGGGGCAGCCATATTGCAAAACCTCCATCCTGCTGTCGGTCATTTCTCTCTAGCAGCCATTGCATCATAGTCTCAGATGAAGAGAAGAAAAGCAGTAATGCTGTTAGCTCATGCTTTGCCTCTCCTTTTACTGCCTCCTATCATGGCAGCCATTTTACAGAACTTTCCTCTGTAGGTGGCCAGCACACCACAGCCAACCCATTACAATATAGCAGACAAAGAGGTAGTCTACCAGTGAGTTGTTTCCCTCTGCTCCAGCAGTGATGGCAAAACAAACTCTCTCTTTCAACATTCAGTCATTGGAAGATTCACATAAGAGTAAGAATTGGTGCCTTGGTATTTCTTGGTATTTCTGCTGTTCTCTACCTCAAAATCCCTTTTCGTTTTGTGCTCTTATATCACTTTGATTTTAAATCTATGGACAGAGATTATCTTGGTTTTATTGAACTGCAAGCCACTGTGGGAGCCTTTCTCATGAAGAGTGAGGTTGAATAGTAATGCAAACAGACAGTCAGATAAATTCAGCAATATGTCTTGAAAATTGCTTTTAATAGCATCATCTACCGAAGGATTTTATTATTATCAGCCACAACAGGATCAATTTAATTTTTTCAAGATGCTTTGAGCTACAGCGACTACACCTCCCAAAGATGGTAGAATCTGCAAAATCATTTAGCTGAAGACAGCTAACAGAGGGTCCCACCAAACACATCAGAGGTTTATGCAAATATATATTTGTTTTGAAACCTTGAATATGCTCTCAAAACCAAAGTACTGTATTGGTTTGAACATAACCCATCTCTTTCCCCATCTGCCCATAAACTCTGCAACAAGGTTGATGTCAGAATCCCAAGTATAAATGCCTTCATGGACTGAGATGCCATGATTGACTACTTGTCAGCTGGTCTTCGTTCCCAGTGGTGGTGTGCCTCCCTTCGTGAGAGGCTTTCCTCAGAGACATTAATCTAGTTTCTCTTTACTGAGGGTAGGTGTTCAGTGCCTCATAGGGAACTTTTAATGTTCACTGACTGTATAATCCTGTCTAGTTCTGCTGCTATGTTCTACTTTCAAGAGATTCTACATAGTGTTGTATTTTTAGATTCTCACACTGGCAGTATGCGTGGACGTTTGAAGATTCTTTATTTTTTATTTCTGTCTTTCATTTTACTGAACATTGGAATAAGCCTCCCCCCTCCACATTGCATCAATGACCTTTATTATATGTACTTTTTCCTTCCAGTGACTTGAGCAACAACAGCATCAGCATGTTGGCCAATTACACCTTCACTAATATGACACAGCTATCAACCCTGTAAGTAGTTAGTGCTTCTGGCATGGGCTGTCATTCATGTTCAGCATGATGTCGGCAACATAAAGGAACAAGTATTTAATGTTTGTAAGTTAATAAATTCTGTTCTGCTTTTGATGATCAGTGTATTAGTGGAAAAGGAATGTAGCCTGTACCTTTTTATTCTCCTAGAATCCTGAGCTACAACAGGCTTCGATGTATCCCAGTCCACGCATTCAATGGTCTCAAGTCTCTCAGAGTGCTGTAAGTATTGCTTCTTCGGTGCCTAAGGATGAAACCTATAGCTTGCCAATGTGCTGATAGTCAGATGGCATTCACACCACATTCTACTTGACCTAGTAGTTCTTATGGGTCAGTATTTAAGTGGCTGATACCTAAACATGATTTAAAAATCTAGTCTTCTAAGGGCTTGTCTACACTGGTTCTTTTGGAGCAGGTTGTGCAGGCTAAATATGGTTGCTTGTGGTTGGTTAGGGGTGCATTCTGCCAATGGGTTGAGCTCCTTACATCCAAATAGGGTATCACAGCTCAAGCCATCCCATTTGGTCCAGCTCAATAAATGAACCACTTCATATCATCAAATCCAACATTTCCTCTATCCTCAGTGGAGGGCCAGGGAAAATTATTCAGATTTTTAAAAACTGTAGCAGACGATTGCTTATCTACTGCATCTATTATTATTATTATTATTATTATTATTATTATTATTATTATTATTATTATTATTATTATTATTATTATTATTATTATTAGCCTTGTCTTAAAGGACTGGTTGAGAAATTAATATATTTTTAAGTGATGCAGTGCCTCAGCAACAGTCCACTAGAGTCTTTAAAAAATTATTTCTCGTTTTCTTTCACTGAGGCTTCAGCTTGCTCCATTTGCCAATATCCTTGTTTACATGTGTCTCGCTTATTTAACCACTTTTATGATACTGGACATTCCAAATGGAAGGAGCCTTGGCAGCCAGAAGGCTCACTTTTTCGAACAATCACACATGCTGGAAATGGACCAAACCAGAATGATCCAGCAGCCCGTGACAGGGACTCAGAAAGATGTGGGTAGGAATGCTCTTATGACAGTTTGGTTTGCTCCTGAGAATATTGTTGTGTGATTGGGTGGAAAAAGGAGTGAAACAAACTGTCCCTGTAGCAGTCCAAACAAATGCTATCTGATTGAATGCTAACTCAATCTCCGGTAGCCAAAGACAATATGTAACTGCCTCAAGAGATAGATAGATAGAGGGAGGGGGAGAGAGAGAGAAAGAGAGATTGAAATTGATAAAAATGCAGTTGAAAAATGACTCCTGCCTCTGCATCATTTGTACCATGGGAACAATGAGATTGTATATGTTCTCATAGGTGTCATGGCAGTGTTGATCAGTAGAATGCCCAGGATACCAATCTAGAACTGAGTACAGACACTTGTGTTAGCTTGATTTTGTGTATATCTGATCTGGGAAGGGAAGGAGAAATTGCAGGAACAAGATGGGGCCCACATGCAGTAGCTACCATTCTTTTCTGCCATTATTAGTCATACCTTTTCAGCTATTAGTGCCATTTAGTCACAACTAAATTATATGCGCCTGGAGTAGGAACTGGCAAACCACTCCAGTATTCCTGCCAAGAAAACTCCATGGATATGGAGTCACAAAGAGTCGGTAACGACTGTAACGACACACACACAAATTAGATGTGGGATGTAGTCTTTCAGAAGAAGCACATCATTCACACTTTCATAATCATGTTTCTCCTGACATTTTATAAATGGTCTTCTCTTTCCACATATAATAGGCAGTGCACCCTTCCAAGATAAGTTATTGTGAGGGAGCTGGAAGAGAGGGCAAAGCTGAGTGGTGGCAAAGTGTGAGACTGTTTCTGATCTAAAATGTGAGCTGCCAAATTACAGTGAAGGATAAGAATCTGAGGGATTTTCTCATAGCAAGTCTTGTACATGCAGAGTTCATGTCTACATATTCATGCATTATGAATCTTGACCGAGCATTGGAGATCTCATTCAGGACACCACACCAGTCTAAAGACACTGAATATCTGATTTTCAAAGCTAAGCCAATGTGGACACAACGGAGGACCATTAGAGGATCATAGAAATATCCAGAAAACAATTATGTCTGACACCCCGTAGAGCCAGGGCCTGGCCAAATTGACAATGCTGGGTTAGCGACACCAATGATGTCACTCAGCACGAAGAAGCTTCAACTGCTGGGAAGGGTTGGCTAACAAAATTGGGGGA
Source organism: Phrynocephalus guinanensis (assembly GCA_037367245.1). Taxonomy (NCBI): domain Eukaryota; kingdom Metazoa; phylum Chordata; class Lepidosauria; order Squamata; family Agamidae; genus Phrynocephalus; species Phrynocephalus guinanensis. The sequence continues at coordinate 90,372,146 of CM074734.1, forward strand.
TAATGGCAGGGAAGGGATGCTAACCAAAGGCTTGTTTTTTAAAAGTTCAGATGTTGGCTCCATGCTTGCATTGAATCCTGATGCTGACTCCTTAAATGTGTTATCATATATTGGAATAGCCTTTGCTCTAAGAAAGATAACATGTTCTGAATAGAACTGGCTTTTGCTCTGAGAGTGATAACATGAAATGTTTTCAGGAGCCAAATGATGTATTGGTGAGCGTTCCTCTTTCTCAGTTCCCTGCATTTGGAAGCCTACAGACTGATTTGATTTATTGCGGGCTACAAAACAGTGGTGTCAGCGACCACCACATGTCATCTGCGTTGTTATTAAAAATCAATTCTCCTAAGGGGAAAAAATGCTTCCAAGCGACAGTCTGCAATCTGTTAGTGTCATATATTTATTATCAGGCCCCCACCAAAAGTATCTCAGTTAGAAATAATCAGCAAAAGCATGTTGACATTTTCAAGTTTCTTTTTTTAAGAAAGGACACATAGCTCATTGTCCATCTCAGTCTGATGTACAGGTAGGCAGTCTCCTTCATGCATGAGCTACTTCTTTCTGAATTGTTTGGTTTTCCACGAAACAAGCTGTATCAATTTAGAAAGATAGTCTCATCCTTAATACTAAGCATAATAATTGGTAATATGTATGTATGTATGTATGTATGTATGTATGTATGTATGTATGTATGTATGTATGTATGTATGTATGTATGTATGTATTTAATACTATCCATCTGGCAACAGAGCCGCTCTAGGCCATTGTTGACAAATCTATGGCAAGGGTGCCAGTGGTGGCACATGCAGCCCTTTGTATGAGCACATGACATTGTCCCCTCATATTTCCCACTGCACTTCCACCTCTGCTCATAGCACGCCACTGAGAGCTGAGCATAGGGGAAGCAGCGGCTTGTAGGCTTATTCGTAGCCCCAGTTTACTCTCCAGCCACGCCACTCCAGGCATCCCAAAAGCAGTGTGGCTGGAGAGTAAACTGGGGCTACAAAGGAGCCCACAAACTGATGCCCACCTTCACCCAGCTCTCTGCATGGAGATGTTTTGAGACCACACCAGGGCCGCACGGCTTCCTCCACTGCCGCTGCCGATGTTGCCGGCAGGCAGGTGAGTGGGCGCTCCAGAGCGGCACGGCCACCTCCTCCTCTGCCTCCAATTTTGCAGGCTGGCCCACGACCAGGCCCGGGCTCTTGCACCACTACTTGCCATCTGCAGATAGCTGATGGCAAATCAGCAGATATGGGGGGTCATACCGTATTGGCATTTTGTGAAAAGTAAGTGGGTTTTGAATTGCACGTTGGACATCAAATAATAAAGTGAAGATAAATAGCAAAAATATATAATCAAACATAATTAAATAGCAAATTGGCAAAACATATAAAACATGTGTAACAGTGTTAAAATTATGGGCGGGCAGAGTAAAGTCACAATTCATGGCCATAGCCACTGTGGTTGGATGTAGAGGCCTGTGGGAATACCTGAATAAAGATCCAGGTTTTTAAAGATCATTAAAAGATCCCAGGAAGGGAGCCAGGCAGATTTCAGGGGGAACAATGTTCCATAGGTGATGGACAATTGCGAAGAAGGACCAATTTCTCATTTTATTTTTATGAGACTCTTGGAGTTAAGACCCTCATGCACCTTGCCTGTGAGGACTGGGTATTGCGGGCACTTCTCATTGGGAGGAGACACTCTGTCAAGTAGCGAGGTCCTAAACTTTCAACCAGTGCAGGGAGACCAGAATGAGAGATATATGTTGATGTTTTCTAGTCCCCGTCACTAGTCTTGCTGCCATGTTGGAGCCCCTGCATCTGCCTCAAAGACTGCCATCCCAGCACAGCATGCAGGCAGCACTCAAGGGAAGGTGAAAAGGAAAGGACCCCAAATTTGAGGTACCAAGGGGTGGATTGCATCTCACCAATCTCCATTCTCTGAGGTTGGTTCTCCAAGAAGAATTGGAGCCATGTCAAATCAAGGCCACCAATACCCAACTCAGAGAGCCTCTCCAGGAGGATACAATGGTCAGTTATCAAAGGCCACTGAGAGGTTGAGGTGTACCAACAAGGAAATTTTGCCTTCATTAGTCTCCCTCAGAACGTCATCTTTCAAGGTGACCAATGCTGTCTCCATGCCATGGCTTATAACGTGTGCTCTGCTTATACACCACCCCATAACACTTCAAGTAGTCTCTGGGTAGTTTACAGATTTTAATAACAGTGTGCAGGCTACACATTACCCCCCAGCAGGCTGGGTACTCATTTTACCATCCTCAGAAGGATGGAAGGCTGAGTTAACCATGAGGCAGCTACCTAGGGTCGAACCCCAGGTTGTGAGCACACTTTTACCTGAAGTACAGGCATTTAACCACTGCGCCATGAGGCTCTTCTTATACTATGGGCTTTGTCCAGAGTTATAGCTTCTCTTAGCGCATGATCAGTTTTTATATTTGAAGTGATTTTAAGAAGTGTATATACAAGGGTGCATGGTAGAAGTCAATATACTATTTTTTTATCATCTGTAATCATGATATTGTTCAGTATTTGGTTTGGGGATGTTTTTTTGTTTTGTATGGGGTTTTTTGCACAATATATTTGAATAATTAAAAAAAGGTTCTTGGGAGAAGTCATTTTCTGTTTTTTATAACTTTTACGAGTTAATTTAAAAAATAATATATCAGTAGCATGCTATTAATATATTACTTCCAAACTTGCCATGAAAGGTAATACATCTTGAATTTTTCAACTAACAACTAATGCTAATACATTAGTCACTTTCAACAGAATTTTTAAGCCTTGCTAATATATGAATATAACAAAGAAATCACATGTACTTACATGCATATGGAAGCCGGGATTATCTGCAATTCTTTATCTTTAATTGCCACCTCTGTAGCAACCTTACATTTATTTCAATGCAATATATCAGGTAACAACAGCCTTAGTTTTTTATCCTCCCAAATGGAACTTAACTTCTCAGATGTAATGTTTAGATTAATTTAGGAGAGGGACTATAATAGTTACAAAAGCAAAACTGAGGAAAATATTCTTAAAAGCATATGACATCCGTTTGATATGTTTTGTGCATTTACTGGAAATCAGTTTGCTATACATTTTACCTAGTTGCATCTTCAGATATTGACACAGGAATTACTTCATTTGCATAAAAGTGGCTTAAAAATTTAAAATTATTGATATATATTTATCCCTGTTTTACTTAATAAATTCCTTAAAGAATAGCTCAGTATTACAATAATGACATTTTCCCTCTTGTGTTTCTGGTTTAAAATGCAATCTAAAATGTTGAAACAATGCCTGCTTAAAATAGTCTCTGAGGGAAAAGCAAACAAATAATGCATGCATTTAATTGTTCATCAATCAGCCCAGTCAAGAAATTGTACATTCCTAGGGTTGAAGCTTACTGGGATATTCCTTCACACTAACCTGCAACTATATCGCTGGCTAATTCAGATCCTGAGTAAAGTGGTAATTGTAGCTAGTTCTGTGGTAAACATAATACTGACATAATAGTGAATTGCTGTGGTACCTAATTGCTGGAGTTTAAACCTGAAGACATGTTGAGGATTCCTATGCCGTTTGGAGCCCTGATTTTTATATATACGGATCATCTGTCACTTAGATTAATAAATGCCCATTCAATTAGATCAGTGGTTCTCAAGCTGTGGGTCCCCAGATATCCCTGGACTGCAAAATCCCTTCCAGCACAGCGAGTGGTGGAGGCTTCTGGGAATTGTAGTCCAGTAGCATCTGGGGACCCACAGGTTGAGAACTACTGAACTAGATCTTCTTTAGAAATACGGTTATGAGAATCCGAGCTTTCTCAGGGGCTGCCCCTGCTCTTTGGAACAAATTTTCAGTAGACATCTGTTTCGCTCCATGTAAGGCAATGTTTAATAATTGTTTGAAGACCTGGCTCTCCCGTGAGGCCTTTGGTAGAGCTGCACATTACTTGGCACCTACCTGACTCCCTATTATTATTTGTTTGTTCTGTATTTACTATGTTTACTTAATATATGTAAAAAAAAGTTTGTTGTTTTAACTTTACTTGTACACTGCCTGAAATTGTTCTCTGAATTAAACTTGTTAGCATATAGATCCAAAAATAAGTAAGTAAGTAAATATTTTTATTTTTGTCCACAAATGAAATCTTAGGACAGGAGTAATAATAACCTACTCCCTTTTCTCATGCAGTAAGTTTAACCATATTTTGAATGTCTGGAGGGCATGTAGTCTTTGAACAACTGTGTTTTGTTACAAAGCTTACCTTGACTTTCTGAAGATATAAATTCTTAGGATGCTCCTGAATTTCCCTTTAATTTTCTCTATTCTTTGTTCTAGTATGTCTTTTTATACTCATTCAAGGCAGGAAGAAACATTAGGTTCTGTTTGTGATTTGCCCCTTTTCTTAATAGGAAACATGTTTTTCATACCTGATTATTTTGTGAAGGTGGCAAAACATCCTGTTTTCTAACTTACATAAGCAGTAGGTCTTGAAAATACCTGTGAAACTTAACAGGGTGCTTGATAGGCTTTTAACCAAATATCACATTATTCTCTCCTTTTCTAGGACTCTTCATGGCAATGATATTTCCAGTGTCCCTGAAGGGTCTTTTAATGATCTCGTGTCACTTTCCCATCTGTAAGTACTGTTACTCTCCACAGGCTGATACTACATTTGTAGAGTTATTCACGTCACTGTTGCATGTCTGTGTTTTATGTTTCTGCAAATGTCATCTTCATCACAAATTTGAAGACAGGGTGAACAGATAATACTTTGAGATAACCAGTGGCTGCCTGCAGAACATTTTAACAAATGGTTTTTTTATTTTTGACTATTGGGTGATTGTTACATTCACCAACATCAGTTCCCAGACATAACTTTTACCCATGTAACAGGATATGTTCCCCATTTTTCCTCTTTGCTATAAAGAAGGCAGCAGGCAATATGATCTGCCAAGCATTTATTACCATACAAAACAGCAGGGCAATATGTCTGTGAAGATTCTCAGTCATCCAGGTGAGATTATCTGGAAGTTGAGTCATGGCGACTGGACCTCTTTTTCTTGAGAGATAGAAATGTTTCACTACTCATCCAAACAGCTTCATCAGTCTGAAGAAAGCTAGTTGTGAATCCTCCATCCTATAGTCCGCATTGACCTCTTCTCACCCTGGTCTGAAATAAGCTTATATGATGAACAATGACCTGAATAGGCTCGTTAGGTAGACTAACAGTATCAATAGTCTTAAAACAAAGAAAGGCCTAAGGTGCTACTTTATGGGATGGAGGACACACAACTAGCTTTCTTCAGACTGATGAAGCTGTTCGGATGAGCAGCAAAATGTTTCTATCTCTCAAGAAAAAGAAGTCCAGTTGCCATGACCCAACTTCCAGAAAAACAGAAGGGCATACTTTAATTAATGTGCAAGTGGGTTTTTTGCTACACAGATAATGCCAGAGTTCACCTTCATGGAATGTTATGCTATGTTAGAAGTGGCCTATATGCTATTTTGAAAATCCTTATTTCTCATATGCTGCACCCAGGTATTTGGATGTGGGAGAACAAATGTATAAATATTTTTATAATATATCATTATAAGCAAGATGAAGAATTTCTTCAAAGAGCAAATGTATTTCTGTTTTGCATCATATACTATATACCAGCAGTTCATAACAAGTGAGTACTAAAATCCAGAAATACTTAGTCCCTTTTGAAATTAGTGCTGATGGTTTTGTTCACTTCTGCTTTTCATTTGCATAATAGAATGCTAAACAAAAAAAAGATGGACAGTTGCTTACAGTATGACAAAATAATGGGGGAAAGAGTGCATATATTAAATTTGTGTAAACCATAATACATTATTAGAATAAGTTGTAAAATTACAAGTACATTAATAGGGTCCAATAATGTTGACCTAAAATTTCTTGAAGAACTCAATTCCAACTCAAAAGTTTCCAACCGTGTTTAAAATCCTAACACAATAAATAAATATAAGTTGCTCTAAATTCTGACCAAAAATAAATTGGCATCATAATCATAATAACTAGCAAACACATATATCTTCCTCAGGGGATCCATTATTTATATCCGAGGAAAGGTTTGTCCAGTATAACACTTCAGAATTTAGTGATAAAGACTTTGGTTTAAAAGAAATAAATTGTATTTAAGTGGTTCCTGAAACTTCAGCTCTTAGTTAGCTCTTGACCTTCATTCAACCTCCTTCATTCGAGCAAACTTCATTCCAAATAAGGAGTGTAAAACTAGAATGTCTCATTGTAGAATAAAATATTCTGGGTCAGTTAATTAGCTAGCTTTTGAATATTGATAATGTGTTTTGTTTTCAGAGGAGATTATCGTACCAGGAGTGAAGTCATACATCTAAATGTATCTGGGTTTTTCTTAGACTTCATGCTGCACTTGTATTTTTAAGCCAGCCCAAACTTTGAAATTTTTCATCTCATAAGCCTAACCTTAGGATATACAGTACAATACAAATTATTTATTTGTTACAGAAAAATTAATCCACAAGTATATTGGCATTATTAAAAACACTCTCAACCAACTCTAACTTTGGTAACTTAAAATGGCTAATATAATAATATCTTAGCCAGTTAATCATGTTGCTCAGACACTGACATGTATGACAGGTATGTTACTGATGGCATGATGCCATCAGTAATATACCTCTTTTTGAAATATTTAATAGGGCACATCCAGTAAATGCTAAATTTAAGTCTTGCGATCATTGAGCTTATCTGTCTCCTGGTTAGTACTTTTCAGTTTGGAAATGAACAACACTGCCTTTTCTCAAAGAAATGTTAATTTCCCTGGCAAGCAGGAAGAGCCATCTTCCTGGGATGGAGATTGTGTTCAACTCACATGCTGTTGTCTTCAGCATGCAAATACCTTCAGTGGGAAATCCAATAAAACTGGCCCAATGACAGCCAAGAAAATTAAACTTCATGTCAATCATTGGTCTCTCATGCTGAACTAAATGCAAGCAGTTCCGCCTAAATTATAGTTATAAATTTATCACAACATACTGGCGATGACTTTTGGATGCAGACACCCAACATCCATTTAGACTCGTAGCTCTTGATTGACTGTGTTTATCACCCTGAATAATTCTGGGGATGAGACTGCACAGATACAACTGGGAGGAACAATTTGCAGCTATATTACTATGATATAGTTCTATCAATAATACCCCAAGATTGATTTCAGCAGCTGAGAACATACTGAGAACAGTATGTGCAAGTGCCATATTAATCTCTTCACCTTCATTAAAGTATCTAACGTCCTGCCATGCCGATTTTCTATTTCTCCTTGTCAAGATAGTATTCTGCTTTTAGAAACTGTGCTACATAATGTGCAGTCATGGGAAATTGGGGTGTATGATAGCAATTTTCTCCACTTCCTCATTTCCGGTGCCTTTTATGGTATAGAACTTAATAAGGAAGTCATAATTTATTGACTGTATGCAGGATCAGCGAGAACATTTTTGTTCCCAAGGCAGAGCAGTGAATAGTTATCTCCTACTCAGGTAGGTCAAAGTACAGAATTCCCTATAGTCAGACAAACTGCGTGTGTCTCATCCAATAGAAAGTCCCGTAAAAAATAATGTTGCCCCCCTCCTATCATTTCGAGGAAGAAAAATAAACAAAGAGCAAAGCAAATTAAAGCTAAGGTTTCCTGTGTTTCATGGTGCGCAGGCTTTGATGTCTGGTTAGCAAAAGCCCTCTACCCCATAGAGAGAATAGCTCTGGCATTATTACAGTACAACTAACATCCTATAGTCACACAAAATTTGAACCCTTAACAATTAAAGCAAAGGAAAGATAAAAACAAAATAAAACTGTCTTCATATACAGGTATATTAAAATTACCTGTTTTTATGTGTCATGCTGTTTGCAACCACGGGATGTGGCAGGATTGCTTACAGGAGTGACTGCTGTGGGTTGAAAAAGACCTGTTCTCTGTTCGGTGCTGCCCATAAACAAGTTAAGTAAAATGGTGGCAAATTTTTAAAAAAGGGTAGAATAGCTCTGTACCTAAGCATAAGCACAGTCATACTGTATATGAGTAAAGATCACTCAAGAAAATATGGAATACCAAATTCTCTGTCTGTTCCACCAATCAAATTTAAGGGCTTGCAATCTAAGCCTATAAACAAATTGATTTGGAAAATAGTCAGTGAAGGGTAAAAGTGGCATTGTAAAAACTCCCATCAGGAAGGAAGCAGGCAAAACAGCCAGTAACACAACATACTGTTCACAGAAACATAGATATCAACAAATCTAGCCAAACCAAACTTAATTTTGTAATTCTGTGGCATGACTTTTCCACTCTAAGGCTGCTTTTACACAACCCCTAAACTCTGAGGCAAAGGGCTCCCAGATGCGGAGCTTACAATTTTTTTTGCCACCAGCTGCGGACTTTAAACAAAATAAAGTACGACCACGCCCACCTAAGCACGCCCCAGTGCACTTTAGAAAGTACCTGGTCTCCAGAGGTAAAAAAAATTCCAATGCTGATTGTAAAGCTGTGGATGCTGGGCTCCCCTCGCCTTCTCTTTGTTTTTTTGTCCCCACCGTCCCTTTAAGAGACAGGAATCCCTATGGGGCTGCTCTGGATGGCAAAAGGAGGTGAGCGGAGGTGAGCCTGCATTCTTTTCTCCCTTTTTCTCCCTCCCTTCATCGCAGATAGGAGCAATGGAGGGTGGAGGAGTGGGAACACAGGAAGAGGAACAAACCCCACGATCTCTGGTCCAATTTTAAGTTGTCAGCGGATTTTAGAGGTCAGGTAAAAGCGCCCTAAGAGTGAAAAGAACAGTACTCGTGAGAACTTATGCCGTCCTTGAGGTAGTTTCCACCTTGAAGATAATAAACAAATTATGAAGTGGGTTTTTAAAATTCTTTTCAATTGTTCTTCACGTTGGAGACTAATGAATCCAGATGGTTTCCTAAAAGCTCTGGGGGATTATCCGTCTGATATGGTCGGCGCTCCTGTCGAAGCTCAGGTCACCCTATGGAATAGGGAAATGTCCCGGGCAGTTGACACGATCGCACCTAAGCGCCCTCTCCCCTTACGCAGAGACCAGACAGCTCCATGGTATACATCTGAGCTGCGGGCGATGAAGCAGGAGGGGAACGGCTGGAGCGCAGGTGGAGAAAATACCACTGTGAGTCCGATCGAACACGGCTTAGAGCCCATTATCGGGCCTATTCCATGGCGATACGGTTTGCGAAAAGGCAGTATTTCACAAACCGTATTGCTTCTTCAGAGTGTCGCCCAGCAGAGCTGTTTCGGGTCATCCAGGACCTTCTTCAACCAAGAAATACAGTGGAGTTTCTGGACCACTCAGCAGCCTGTTGTGACGAGTTTGCTGTCCACTTTGAGGAAAAAATCGCTCAGATTCGCAGGGAATTTGACTCCACTATTGGTGCAGAATCAAGTGGTGTGTCCAGTGTGCCGTGCTTAGGTCCAGTATTATTGGATGAGTTTCAATTGTTGAGACCTGAGGATGTGGACAGGGTGCTTGGATCTGTCCGTGCAACCACCATGCCATTCGACCCTTGCCCTTCTTGGCTAATCGAAAGATCTTCCAGGGGGGTTCGCACCTGGGTCCAGGAGGTTGTTAATGCCTCCTTAAGAGAGGGAATGGTCCCCACCATCTTGAAAGAGGTGGTGATTAGACCACTCCTTAAATAACCTAATCTGGACCCAAGGCTGGTGGCTAACTACTGACCAGTAGCGAACCTCCCTTATTTGGGCAAGGTGTTGGAGCAGGTGGTGGCCGGGAAACTCCAGGCACTGCTGGATAAAACGGATTTTCTAGATCCATTTCAATCTGGTTTCAGGCCGGGTTTTGGTACAGAGACTGCCTTGGTCACCCTGTATGATGACCTCTGCCGGGAGAGAGACAGGGGGAGTGCTACCCTGTCAGTACTCCTGGACCTCTCAGCGGCTTTCGACGCCATCGGCCATGGTGTCCTTCTGGATAGGCTGGCCAGGTTGGGGGTTGGAGGCACTGCTTTGCTGTGGTTCCGTTCCTTCCTGGCTGACCATGTCCAGAAGGTGGTGCTGGGGGACAGTTGCTCTGCCCCATGGCGTTTATGTCATGGGGTTCTTCAGGGCTCTATATTGTCTCCTATGCTGTTCAACATTTACATGGAACCGCTGGGAGATGTCAGCAGGAGGTTTGGGCTGAGGAGTCAGCAATATGCTGATGATACTCAGCTCTACCTCTCGTTCTCCACCAATCCAGGTGAGGTGGTGTCTGTGCTGAACTCGTGTCTGGGCGAGATAATGGACTGGATGAGGGTTAATAAATTGAAACTCAATCCAGACAAGACAGAAGTGCTGTTAATGGGTGCTTCGCCGGACAGGTTAGAGGGCCATATTCCTGTCCTGGGTGAGGTTGCACTCCCCCTAAATGACAGGGTCTGCAGCTTGGGGGTGCTCCTGGACCCCGGTCTAACTCTGGAAGCCCAGGTGGACTCGGTGGCCAGGGGTGCCTTTCTCAAACTGCGGAAAATATACCAGCTCCACCCCTACCTAGACGAGCAGAGTCTCATGACAGTTACACATGCACTGGTAACATCCCGTATTGATTACCGCAACGTGCTTTACGTGGGGCTGCCTTTGAAGACGGTTTGGCGATTGCAACTGGTTCAGAATCGTGCGGTGCAGCTGGTAAGCGGTGGGGCCTCCAGGGACCACATCACGCCGATTCTGCGTAATCTACATTGGTTACCAGTTGCTGCCCGAGCCCAATTGAAAGTGCTTGTTTTGACATATAAAGCCCTTAATGGCTTAGGACCTAGATACCTGAAGGACCGCCTCCTTCCATACGAACCTACCCAGAAATTAAGAGTGAGCCAGGGGGCCCTCTTGAAAGAGCCGTCCCTCAAGGAGGTGAGAGGGATGGCTTGTAGGAACAGGGCCTTCTTGGCAGCTGCCTCCAGATTGTGGAATGCCCTCCCAAGTGAGATCTGCTTGGCGCCAACACTGATGACATTTCGGCGCCAAGTAAAAACCTTCCTTTTCCAGAAGTTTTTTAATTGATACAATATAGACTATGGGTCCTCTGATGGCAATTTTAGTGTAATGATTTTAGTGTAAGGTTTTTATTATTGTTTTAATTATTTACTGATATCTGATTTTAACTGTTTTAATTTTTTGATTGTAAGCCACCCAGAGACCTTTGGGTAGTGGGCGGCATATAAGTTGTAAAAATAAATAAATAAATAAATAAATTTACTATGCTGTTTTAATGTATAGGCAAGTGTGGGCAAGTCTGTGTAGAATCCAAATACAGGCATGTGTTTGCATGTGTGCCAGCTGACATAAGGTACATAGAGTCCTTTTGGTCTATAAGAAATGGGGGGCATACATATGGTTGGTTGTTGTGAGTTTTTCGGGCTATTTGGCCATGTTCTGAAAGTTTTTCTTCCTGACGTCTCATAAGACTCTGTGGCTGGCATCTTCAGAGGGAAAAGAGCTCAGGGAACTAGGAGTTTTTGAGAGACAGTGTTTCACTGCTCATCCAAACAGCTTCATCAGTCTGAATACAGCTAGTGCGAGTCCTCCATCTTATAGTCAGCTTTGACCTCTTGTCACTTTGGTCTGAAATAGGCTCATAAGATGAACAATGGCCTGAATAGGCTCGTTAGGTAGACAATAGTATCCATAGCCTTAATGTGAACAATGGCCTAAGGTGCTGAAACCTATAAGGTATGGGGTTGTTAGCTATGGCCTTGGTGGTGAAGGCTTTTTGATTTGTCTAGGTATTGTTGAAACCACATCCTGATAAGTAGCAGATCGATCTTGGGTGAAGCGTGAGTGAGACTGGGGTTTTTTAAATTGTGGGAAAGAGGAAATTTATCCTATGCAGGAGAACAGGTGTTAGTCATTGTAATTGTGATGAAGGTATTAAGATGTTTCAATGCAATCAGGGGTAGCAATGATACTGGAAGCCAGGCTTTGTTGATTTTTAGATTTTCTTCTTTTTTGTTGAAACTCTGTTTATGTTTGTCGATTTCAATGGCTTCCCTGTGTAGTCTGACATAGTGATTGGTAGTGTTGTCCAGCACCAATGTGTCCTGGAAGTGGATTTCATGCCCGGTTTGTTTCAGAGTGTGTCCAGCTACTACTGAACACAGCCTTCAAGAATGCATACATATGGTTACTACAAAGCAACATTGTTATTCAACTTTTTAAAACTTAGATGGATGAATTTCTGTTAGTAATTCAACTCATGAACTCTCAGCATGAATTTGTCTAGAGCCGCGTTGTTTAATCAGTCATGTCTGTAGAATTATATCAACAACATGAATGGAATTTTATCTGCCCATATTCCATTGGCCTTCTCCCCCATCACCCAGCCTTTTTAAGCATGAACTTTACCTTTAGACTTCATCTGGGTGATCTCTAATGGAAAAGCTCAACACCCAGAATTAAATTTTGGTGTGTATGTGTGTGTGTGTGTGTGGGGGTGGGTATGTGAGTGAGTGAAACTAAAATTGTAAATGGAATTAAGAACAAATGTTTCAACAACCTGAATCCAGTTGTTTGTCCCAATTAAGGTAAACCCAACTGTACAGATTAAAACTGCACATTGATCCTCATGTCGTTTTCTTTTAATCACATGTCCTTAAAACTGTAACTCTGCAACAGTTTTGGTCAGATCAGAAAAATAATTTTAAGGAATCTGATAAATGGTATTGATTGTAACCATTTTTATTTTTCAACTCTCCTTAGGGCACTCGGTACCAACCCTCTGCATTGTGACTGCCACCTACGGTGGCTTTCTGAGTGGGTGAAAGCAGGCTATAAAGAACCAGGGATTGCACGATGCAGCAGTCCAGATGACATGACAGACAGGCTGTTGCTAACAACACCAACCCATCACTTTCAGTGCAAAGGTAAGTGCCAGCTCTTAGGGCATGGGGTGCTCTACTTGATATTGCACGCACTTTTCCACATTTAAGAAATGCAGTGCCTCATATCAACTCTGTTTGCCGCTGTAGCTCTCCATACTAGCTGGAGGGAAGTATTAAGTCACCACTAGGACAGGTACATTGTATTACTAGGAATTTGGTGCCTCACGTCATCTGTACATTCCATTAATTCAGTTGGCCTACTCTAGTAGCAACTTATTACTGGATTTCAACCGTTGTTTGTTACTTGACAATTTTCACTGGAAATACCTAGGGCCGAACATGGAACCTTTTGCATGAGAAACATAAGATCAGCAATAGAACAATCATAAAACACCACCACCCAGCCGATAGGAGCCATGGCTATTGCTATCTATATATTATCTCTAGCCCTAACATGTACTATGACTTTTCATCTGGGGAGGAACAGAATGTTAGCTGAACTGTACATTTAGTCTTTAATTACACCGCTCCTTCTGCCAATAGTAAAGACTCCTCTGTAGCAAGGTTGGGGCACAAGTCAGCTTGCAGTCAGCTTGATATGCATCAGGTATGGTTTGCTGAATGGACTGCTGTATTGCTGGATTTTAAATAAATTGACAGAATGCAGGCATGTATAATAGTTTAAAAGAAGGGTACTTAAGGATGGAGTATTTGTAAACACCTTTGTTCAGAGACAAACACAATATATTTGGTTCTGTTTTGACTAGACACTACATGGTTGGCTCCTTTTCTTCCTATGCAATAGTCATTTGTTTCTATGAAAAAGGGTGACATTAAAAATTACTTATACAGTACCTGGGAGAGGGAAATGCTATGGATACAACTGCCTCACCTATTGCTGAACTTATGTCTTAATGTAAAGAGATTGACTGTGACTATTTGCCTTTAGTTAAAAGTTTTCAACTCTCCGCTAAAAGATCTGACAAGGTTTACACTCTGTCTCTTTCACAGTCCATTTTATTGATTAAACGTTTCTAGGCGAAAGGAAATTAATTTCCATTGCTGTCTTACAGAAAGTGAGTGTATGTCTCTGTTTTCTAAATGAAAAGCTGCCGAGTCCCTCAGCTTTTGAAAACCTTCAATTTCCATATTGGCAAATAGGCATACCTACTGGCTAATTGTAGATAGATTGAATGTAGACCATAACTGCACATGGCAAACAACCTCCTATCCTTCAGACAGTTCATTCAGATCACAACCTCACACGTTTTTCAAATTGTACAGTCCTCTGTATAGCAAACTTTGGCACTGTGTTCTTTGTCTGGGACGTTGTGTGTTTGTTTTTGTGTATTTGTGTGCTTTTAATTATCTTTAGATATCACTTATTTTTGTTTGTTTGTTTGTTTTGTTTCCTCTTCTAATTGCCAAGGGGAATTGTCGAAAAAAGTTTCACATTCAAAGGCAACCATGTACAATGTGTGAACAGGAAACATTTGAAAAATAAATTTTCATAAACATCAGAGGTAATAACAAGATATTATATACTCTGATGTAGCTTTACTGCCAGTCTTTTCATGATGTCATTCACTGTTGCTATGCTGCAAAGGCCCAAGGCCACTGTAAGCAAACAGAGATAGAGCTGTATTTAATCATTTGACTCTCATGTTCACATACCTAAATCATTTGCTTACTTGGCTGTGGAATATTCCGGGTTCCATTGTGCTGCAGCAGTCCTGTAACATTATGGCCCTCCAAGAACCTGAGATCTACTGTTTAAAGAGCATTCTGAGCTGAAAGAGCAGAACTCTTTGTTCTTCAAGGGATCATGGAAAGAACAAGGATCGGGACCAAGAGATAGGAGGCTTTATGGGCTTAATTCCTGCCACTTGGTATTCCAGGCTCTAGACGAGGGGTCCTCAAACTTCTGCCCACGGGAGGGATCTGGCCCGCCAAGGTCCTTAATCCAGCCCGCCAGCTATTGCAGAAACCCCCACTTGCCTCCCCACTTGAGCTGAAAACTCACCATACAGCAGCAGAAGCTGCCACCATCTCACCAGCCAATGCAAGGGCAAAGCCCACTGTTGCTCATCACATCTTGGGGGTTGAGCAGACCTGGCCCTCCCCTACCCTCCTTGGAGCTGTGGGAGAAGTGGGTCTGCCACACAGGCCAGCAGGCGAGAAGAGTGGTGTTAGGCTGGGGAGGGCAATTTATTGTATTAGAGGGGGCTCCCAGCCATCAGTGTGCCTCCTTCCCTCCTCCCCATCCTCCGGCCCATTCAGCCTGCCTCCTATCCCCACCCACCCCCGCAGCCGGTGGCAGCTCTGCCCAGCCCAGACAGGGCACCCTTTGTGCAGGGCAAACAGTGGGCGAGTGTGCACCCAGGCAGGGTTTGCTTGCCTTTGGGCGACTTTCCCGGCCTTGGCAGCCCCCACCATCCATCTTCCACCTGCATCCTCACTGTCCTGGGACAACGTCAGTAGTGAGGAATTGCGGGGGGGGGGGTGTCCTGAGGCCAGCTGGAAAGATGCTTGCCTCCACCCTCTGAAATCAGGGACTGTTTCCTCCTGTGGCAAGGGACCCCTCACCTCCCACATTATCTCCCCATCCCCGCCCCTGGCCCAATGTGCCCCCTGGGGAAAATCCAGTACCGGAGCTCTCCAGGTCAGTGGTGCTGGCCAACAGGTGGAGACTCAGTACTGCAATAGGACAGTAGCACCTGTCACATTCCTAATGTTGCATGTGTGTGTTGGTCAGGCCTTCCCTCTCCTCCCTTGGAGCCACACTGCGGAGCTGCAGGGTCTGTCCCTCAATAGTGTCTGAAGGAGAGTGAACCAACCCCCCGTTTAAAAAGTTGATCCCCCTGCTCTAGACTAAAAGGAAGCAGATGCAAACAGCATATTTTTATCAATCTAATGGCTACCATACACGCTAAGATAGCTCACATATTTGCATTGCACTCGTGATTCTGGAGTTCTGTGGCACCATGGCAAACTATGCATATTCAACCTTTAAAATTCCTATATTTTGTCTTTTCAAAATAAACCACTGCTATCTTCCATACTGGCCAACATAGATCTACCATAGAATGATGGTCACTTCTAGATTATCCGTAACAACATGAATGCTTATGTATTTCCTTATTTCAACTCAGTTTTATACTTAATTATATTTAAATTGTATTGAAATTATGTCTCCTAAGCCCTTCTTCCTGTAAAATATTGTCACTATAAAATTAATGGATGAAAAAAGTCTCAAAAGTAAAAACAGTGCACTGTGCTTATCTTTGTGGTTACCATATCTGGCTGACTGTTACTTGTATGATATTATAAAATAACATCCGCTTGGTAATATGGAAGTTTCCAAAGACTGTAATTTATTACCTTTTTTCATTTGTAGCATACAAATAGATCAGTCATAAGAAACCCTTCTTTGCATTTCTGCAAGGTTTTGTGGAACAATAAAACTGCTGCCGCTGTCTTGATATTTTCTATGTATGCCAAGCCCTAGTCATGTCCTGTTATGTTGTACAACAAAAGTACATGAAATTCCTCCATCAGTGTACAGTACCATCATGTATGTTGACAATAGCTTGATCTGTAGATGCATTTTCAGCAGCATGCTTGTTTCTTTTCAGGAGCTGTTGATATTAGTATTGCGTCCAAGTGTAACCCTTGCCTATCCAGTCCCTGTAAGAATAACGGGACATGCAACAACGATCCAGTGGATTTTTACCGATGTACATGTCCATTTGGCTATAAGGTATGGTAACAACCAGGCTACACCATTGAACAAAAATATAGGTTGACTTTTGATTACTTATAGGTTGTAACATGGTGATTTCATTCATGGCATACCAACTTGCAGCAAAGTAAAGCAGCTGATAGTGGTCAGTAGGGTATATTACCTCCCAGAATGAATGTAGAAGTATTCCAAGGAGATAAAACACTTACTTAGCTTTCTGCTGTGAGCAAAGGAAGCTACTATTGTGATATAGTCAGAGATATGAATAGTGCCATTAATTATTTATTTATTTATTTATTCATTCATTTATTCATTCATTTATTCATTCATTCATTCATTCATTCATTTATTCATTCATTCAACTTACTGTATATGCCACCCACTACCCAAAGGTCTCTAGGTGGCTTACAATTAAAATGAACAGTTAAAACAATTAAAACATTAAAATGTCAATGAACAATTAAAAACAATAAAAACATTTAAATACAAAACACTAAACTTGCCATCAGGACCAACAATCTATGTTATGTCAATTAAAATAAACCTCTGAAAAAGGAAGGTTTTTACCTGGCGCCAAAACGTAATCAGCATTGGCGCGAGGTGGATCTCACTTGGGAGGGTGTTCCATTGCCTGGGGCCAGCTGCCGAAAAGGCCCTATGTCTACAAGCCATCCCTTTCACCTCCTTGGAGGAGTATTATATTGTACTTTGCAATGTTGGGTATATTACATTTGTCTATATGCCAATCTGAAGGCACTGCTGCACCTGTGTGTGCTTAGTTCTGACAGAAAAGAGAGGTGACATAGATGTAGGCTATGAGGCTGGAAGACAGAGGAGATCGCAGCAGCAAGCACAAGAATAAGTAATTGAAGAAATGCAGGAAATACTAAGCAAGCACATACACCTACCCTACAACTCCTGCCAGATTTTTGAACCAAATTGACATTTGACAAGTTCAAATGTGAACCGAATGAAAGGAGCACCAAGCTGTTCTCCACCAGAGTGTCATGCTAATTCAGTAACAATACCTTGCTTCCTTCTCAGCAGCCAGCACCAGACACGGCTATCCATCTGGAAGCTATTTCCTTTACCTTGATAAATTGTCCTATATCTGCCCTCTCAGCATTTATTGTTCCTTGTTTGAAGTAGACATGGAGAAAGTCTTATGTGGAGGAGAGAACTGCTATGTGGGTGTGTGTATCAGGAATATCCTGATCCCAGTGTGATTTGGTTAAAAGAGAGGTGAAATAGTTTAATTGATCATTCGGCAGTAGTGTCCCCCCCCCAAAAAAAAGGATTTGCCAGTGTATTTATGTGGAGTGAATAGTTCATAGTAACAGAAGGTACATCTCCTTAGTCACATGTATTGATACAAATGAAAGTACTCACTGATGGGAGTGAGGTTTGAGGTTTATTGCAATTCAGTAGAATTAGATGGCTCAGGTCTGAGACTTAGAGACATAGCTTTCCATTGTCGTTAAGCAGTAGATGACTTAGAGAGTATATAAATCAGAACTCCTCAATGAGTTCCTAAGTATAAAAGAAAAGTTGATGAATATCATTGACGAAGCCCAGAACTAGTCAATTTGGCATATCTTCACTGTAAAACTCTTCTACTATGTAAACATGGGAGGAACTAGAACAAAACTGAGCTTACGTTTGGTGGGAATTGGATGTGCTTGGTGGAATCAATCCACCCCATATCCTTGTGAGCTCACTCTTCATGGTATTTCCTCATAGGTCTGCAAAAGAGATAAGCAAGAAAAAGATTGCAAAAGTGAAGTTGCATTATATTGCATTGGAGTAGTGCATTATATTGCATTAGCCTCATTTGCAATTTCCCCCAGCCCTGCTACCTAACACATAAATAGAGATACCCGAAGATTTTTACAGTGAATATACACCCTATTGTATCTGATGAGTTCTACTGAAACTAGTAGTAAAGAGAGGTTTAGTTTGCAATCTTGGGTCCCCAGATGTTTTCAGACTAAAACTCCCAGAAGCCTTCACCACCAGCTGTGGTGGCCAGGATTTGTGAAAGTTGTATCCCAAGAACATCTGGATACCCGGCACTGGGAAGCAGTGGACTAGAGTGATGATGGCAGAAAACTTTTAGTGTATCCAGTGGGACCTGAACTAGAGATTACCAATAGGTCTCTTTTCGGTTAGTGGTGACAGTGAAGAAAACCTTCCCTTAGTCATCCAGCACAGTTGCTTCAAGTAATCAAGAGCATATTACATTGTGGTCCACAAGATGTGAATGTATCATACTACAACTTTCCTAGATGCATGCAATGTACCTTCATTAAGTGAGGCTTGGAATGCTGCTGGCTGCTGAAGCATAGACCGTATTGAACACAAGACCCAGTTTTCCAGTTACAAACGGTCCCATTCCTGCACCTTACATTCTGTTTCATTTCTACACTGTTGAAGAAAGACTTCAAAATGTTAGATAAAATATAGCAAGATTTTAAAAAGTTACTTATCCAACCTTCACTGCTTTGTGCTGTGCCTTCAGAAGATGGATGCTGATGCATGTGAAAATATAGCAACTGATATTTGTCCCCTTGAGTTCCAATTAGTGGCCCAAATTCTCTTATTATTTATGCTGGTGGTGTAGCTGTCATCTTGCCAACATACCTCTGTTTGTACTTACCAAATGACATCTAGACCACTTCCTGGTATCTCTTCTTGGGATCACCTTAATTCAATGAATACTTCCTCATATTACAGCAGGGTGGGCAAGTGGAGGAGATAAGGGCCATTTTGCAGATTTGCCAGCAGCCCGAGAGCTGTAGTTCCAGAGGAAAGAACAAAAAGGGGGAGGCATATGACCAGTGTGGGTAATTTGCTTATTTTATTCTTATATAAATATAAAAAAATGGTCCAATAATAAGGGGAAGATGTAAGTACCTCAAAAAGAGCAAATCCCTCACCCCTACTCCTGGACAATATTTTTGTCAGAGAAAAGTTTAAATTTGGTGGGAAATGTATATTTAAAAATAAATAAATAAGCCAACAGAAACACAGGGCAAGGCGATGACACTGTTTGTGAGTATCTTGATTTCAAAGCACCATCATATGCCCAGCTCTGATCAGATAGATTTTACCCACACGGTCTTGTAACACCCACCCCCCCAGTCCTGGAGCCTTGGGATCCTTTGAGGGTAGAGTCAAGTAACACCTTAAAATAAATGAGCACTTCCTCCTATTAGAACTGTGTGGGCTTTTTGGGTTACTTTCTGAGGTACCAGCTGAGCAGTGCAAAACATGCTAATTTGCCAAATGTACATGGAAGCAAGCTTATATTAAAATAGAGAGCATTTTCCTTTTATGGGCAGATTGGCCTGAAATTAGAACTGTTATCTTTTTTAGTGAGGCCCAGAATGGAATTAGGACTCCTCTCTCAAATGCTTTTTATTTAATCAGAGTGCCACTGTTTAGTTAATACTTTTTTCCCAGATGAGGGCCATCAATTTCTGTGAAAGTAATTGGTAATTGCCTCTTTAAAAGATTACAAACATAAGAACTAGCTCACTCTGTTCAACTGAAGATCATTTAATCCAGAAAACCTCCCATCAGTGATCAGTCTAATGCCACTGAGTAGTACACAAACAGGGGAAATAAAAAGTAATAGAACATCTTGTGGTTAAAACTGTGGTTCCTCTTTTCTCAGTGTTAGGTTGCATTGCTGAGGTATTGATTATGTTTAAATGTTTCTCTATGTCTCTGGTCATATTCATGTTCCTTCTATTGAACACTTTAGAAGTGCATTAGTACTTGTAAGGAACAAATGTCAAAATACGAAGTGGTAAAATAACCATCCAGTGCACAACAGTTCCAGCCAGTCATGTGTTTCTTCTCGTCTTCCCAAAATGCTGCTTTGAGATAAAAATTGGTTTCAGTCAATCAGAGTGAATTATCTAATCCTAAAGTCTCCATCCTTTGTGTCTGCTGGTTGGAAAATGCAGGCAGGAGAGACTGATGAGCAAGCTTCCATGTGGTATATAGAAAAGGACTAACCATTTGTCATTAAATTCTCTTGATAGGGTCGAGACTGCAGCACACCCATTAATGCTTGCATTCAGAATCCATGCCAGAATGGAGGGACTTGCCATCTCACAGAAGCAAATCAAGATGGATTTAGGTAAATGAAAGGCGAATTGCATTTAAAAGCAAGATAACGGATAATGCAACTTTATTTTCCTTACTGTGAAAGAAAAAACAAAAATTCCACTCAATCATTCAGCCAGCTACATTAAATTAAGGCATAATTCAGGCAAAGCTAAGCATTTGCTCCCATTGATTTAAATACGAGAGTGAAGTTCCTACTTAAATCTCTCACATATAAAACAATGGAGCTTAGATGTAGCTAAAATTGGCTGCACCACTGCCTTAAATTAGTTTTCGTGTGGCAGGTTGTTTTCAATGAAACAGGCAACAATAGTTACCACTTAATACATTTATTTATTTATTTATTTTATATTTATATACCGCGCCTATCCCATTACATTGCTTTGTGCTGATCAGAGTAAATTATCGATGGCTGCTGCATTGAGTAAAGGTAAAGGTAAAGGTTCCCCCTGCACATTCATGCTAGTTGTGTCCGACTCTAGGGGCAGTGCTCATCTCCGTATTCAAGCTGAAGAGCCAGGGTTGTGCGAGTCCATGACCATGTGGCCAGCATGGCCGCAAGGAAACACTATTTTACCTTCCCACTTTTTTTAAAAAATGGTGGTACCTATTTATCTACTTGCATTTACATGCCTTTGAACTGCTAGGATGGCAGGAGCTGGGGTTAACAGCGGGAGCTCACTCCACTGTGTGGCACCCAGGAGTCAAACCGCTGAGCTGTCAACTTTGTAGCCAACATTTTTTAGTGCTCTAGTCTGCTGAGCCACCACACCCCTCTCTCACCACACCACATTGAGTATGTTCCTTTGTAAGCAGTTGCAAGGCCTTCTTTAAAAGCAGTACAAGTTTGTACTCTCAATTTGTTATGGGAGCTATCTAAAGTAGGGATTCCAGATTACGCACACATTAAAAACTGAAATATGAGTTATAGGGCACATTGCTTTAGGATTCATATTGGAAGCCTAAAATTATTCTCTAGCATAGATGAGAATTTCACTCAAAGATGTTTTGTGTTTGTTTATTTTGCTCTGCTGTCATCCCTGTGCTTCCCATATTTGCTCCCTTGCCCTATCAACAGTGGTTATCAACCCAGCTTGCGTTGCTTTGGCCATTAGAGTGACAGTAAGAGAGAAGTATTTCCCCTCTCTGCTGAATGGCATACTCCATGACAGCATGTGTGTGTCTTCACTCATGCCTGCCCTAGCAAAATGCAAATTTCCCCCAAGATATGTGGGAAAGTAACAACAGGAATTTAAAAGGCAAAATGTTTGGGGATGAATGGTGGGATGGGATGGTTGTACTGGAGAGCTGCACTTTTGTTTGGAAATTAGCAAAAAAAAATCCCCCAGTCTCTTGAGAAACAGCTCAGTCTGTCCAGTTTGACTGACTGGAATTTGCCCACCACTGTATGTTTGACTTACCTATGGCACATTTTGCTTTATTATTTCACATTATATTATTTCGAAAAGAAAAGTACCAAATGCTGAAGAAATATGAGGGGATTGAAAAGCACTGGCCAAAAGGGCAGAAGGGTTAAAATGTGTGCAGCTTATTTTCTCCTGTCAATGAAATTTAGTTCCTGATGTGATAAATTTGCTAGGCTTTTTGAAGAGACAGACATTCACATTCACTTAGAGCTTGGTGTCACAGATGTTACTCTGTCTGAGGAGTGATCCAGAGCATTATTTAATATGGCTTTTGGGGAATCATTTCAATTGCTTCTGCCTGATATTGACAGAACACTTGCATTAATCAGTCCCAGCACATGTAAGTTTGAGATGGATTGATTGGCTGGATCCAGTAGTTGCCAAATGCCTCGTAATGGTGCCTGCTACTTTAAATAAATAAAGATGTGCTCTTTCCTTAGGGGACCTCTCTAGACCCTGAGGCATGTGAGAACCACAACCTACATGTATCCCCATTTTTTGAACAAGATAATAGAATAAGAGTAATCATACTTCTACTCAGCCCCATGGCAATTCATAATGTGAGGATCAATTCTGTTCTCCATGGTAATTGATATCTAAGACAGAATGACTGTATCCATCTCTGGTGCCTTCCAAAATAGGACAGGATATAAATGCTTTAAATAAACAAAATGAAAGCATTAGAAAAGAAAACTGCATTGATAGATAAACATTAACTGCCTACCTTATCCTGAGGAAAAGCACCATCATTAACCTCAGGAAGCCAGTTTATTAAAGAAAAGATTGGGAACTGATTCACATATCCCCTGCACAATGTTCAGTTTGGTTCTGAAGTAAATGGTTAGAAAACAGGG
This sequence comes from Phrynocephalus guinanensis, assembly GCA_037367245.1. Lineage (NCBI taxonomy): Eukaryota > Metazoa > Chordata > Lepidosauria > Squamata > Agamidae > Phrynocephalus > Phrynocephalus guinanensis. The sequence goes on from CM074734.1 coordinate 90,395,218, forward strand.
CAACTGTTGTACTCACCGACTAACTTTCCCTCAGCACACACTCTTTCCATTAACCTGTATAGCTCCTGCTGGCAACAGGATGGATTGCACTCCCCCATCCCTGTTTGTTTCCTGATGGGGGACTCATATGCAACATGAATTATTATGCGGAGAAGCCCCCCTCTCTGGAATGATTTTGGTTGTGTGGCCTGTGAAAGGGATTATACCGTCCATACCTTCCCTCCACCCCCACCCCAAGAAACATATTAACACATAAGCTCAGCTGCCAAACTTGTCAAATCTTTGCTCTTGTAAACTGAAATTTAAGCCAGAGCGTTCCTCCATATGAAATGCCAAGTGATTTAACTCCCAGGTTCCTGCAGTCCCAGACAAGAAAAATTATCTTTTAAGTAATGGTGAGGTGGTGACATAAGCCAGGAAATTCACTCTGTGATGACTGAAACTCCATCCTCACACCCTTCCTTCTCCCGCTGTGCCTAGGTAGTAGAAGAGGCCCAAACAGCAGGTGATTCCACTTCTTATGTTTACTATTGTAACATGCTGCCACAACAGTGTCGGCAAAGGGCATGGGATCAGATAGAGCCCTTAAAACAAAATCTCTTTCATGGATTTAATTTAAGCAATTTAGTCTGAGCTTGTGCTTCTCTTGACAACTGCCATCCCTTTCCTCTTTCTTCTGATAGTGAAATAAAAATGTTGCTTACCTCACGAATTAAGAGATAGCAAACAGGAGTCGAGGTACCCTTTGTACAGTTTCTATTTGCATTCTGCATGGTAAGCTATCGAAGAGATTTTGGATTCAGATCCCACTGACATGCATTTTAGAAGTTACATTTTTTTACAATCCAGTTTTACATTGTAGGGCTGTTGGAGTTCATTCCACTGTTGCGATAGAAAAGAATAAAATCTAAAAATAACAGATAGAAATAAATCAGAGTTTTGAAATTTTTTAACTTCCCAAACACCTCCCAGAATATATCATGTTATCTGGTAGCTTCAGTTGTTGTTGTTGTTGCTGCTGCTGCTGCTGCTGCTGCTTCTAGAAGCAACCCCCTGTAGAATGTGTTATAGTAATGCAGCCATGATGTGACTAAGGCATTTCTCACTGTGCCCTGATCACACCTCTCCAGGAACAGGCATAGCTGCCACACTAGTTGTAGTACAAAATATAACTTTCCCGAGCTCTGAAATAAGTACAGTTTCCAGTTAATATCTGCTTACATTGTTTGGTGTGAAAAGCTGGAGGAAGAGAAATAATGGTGCCCACATTCTAAGGCTAATGCTAGTGAGTCCCTCTGATGAGAATGGTTAGGAAACAAGCTCTGCCTTCATGCCAGCCATAGATTATAGCTGAAAATGCAAGGAGTCTAAGTAGAATCAAGGTAATGTGAAGCATTTCCATGTTCTCTTTACATCAGGAATGAAGACTTAAGTGTCTGTTCCTCTAATCAATGTTTAAAAAATGTGATTCACAAAAAGGGATGACCAGTAACTGCAAAAAGTGGTGATTCATTGCAATTCATAATTTGTCAGTGTTGGCGAAGTATGAAACATTAATTTATGAATATTTTTGACAAAATGTCAAATTAATTTGTCAATTCGTTTCATTCAAAAAAGTATGTGCCCCCCAAAAAAACCCAAAAGACCCAAGAAAGAAAGAAAAATTACCAAAATAAAAAATGAATTTACAAATCAAAAATTCATGAAAATTCATTATTTCATATTTGTTGGGATCACCACATCCAGTGAATATGAATTAGTGAATTGTCGATTTAAATGAATAATGTGATTTTTTTTATTTGTGCCCACTGGCAATACTATTCTTGTAGCAGTAGTACAGCCATCTGTAATATGTTTAGCCATTTCCTTCCAAGAACAAAACACTCATTTAGGAACATTTTCAATTGACTTTACAGCATAAATATAACAGTTGATGGATGAATTTAGTTTTCATGGACTAAAGTCTTCACTATAGCCACTCTGAAAATTAAAATAGTACAGGCACCCTGAAAGCTAAAACATTATATACAACTATGGATATCCAACAGTCAGACTTTATATTGTACAGTTAGATATAGGCATGAAAGCCTTGGCCGTTGCATGCACATACATTGATGGACCAGATAACCTTTCAATTTGCTATAGTGTGGTTCTTATAAATAGCTTCTTCAATAAGTCTGCCTGAGTGGAAGACATTGTGTGGAGATGGGAAGGAACAAAATCAAATCACGATGTTCATTTAAAGAACCCTCCAGTTTGTTGGAAATGTGTCAGTTTGTTTTCATCAAATACAATGGCCCAGATAAATAAGAATTGGTGATTTCCCCCTCCCATGATTTTTGAGTTGTCCATTTGTTTACCCATTTCACTGCCACCCCGCCATCCACAGTCTGCGCCCATCTATCAGAAGTTCTAGACAACCATAGAGACTCCTGAATTGGCAGGTCAGGCAGCCAAACGTGTGGCTCAAAGGGTTCTGGGGGAGTTGTTAGTTAAGAGGTGGTATAAGAAGTTTCCTTGCAGCCATTTAAATTTCTGCCTCTATGTGTCAGAGGAAACTGCCTAAGCCTATTGCTCTGCTGCCTCTGTGAATCAGAAAGGAACCAGACAAAGCCTACCTCTATGCCAACTTTGTGAGTCAATCTCACTGGCCCTGGCATAAACAAGTGCTAGAATTTATCCCAAGCCGGCTGCCAGCAGGCACTTTCTGGGGAGACCCTCTTTGTGGGTGTATAAGTCAGACATCTGAAACCCAAGCATCACCAAACTTGGAGGAAAGAGTCAGGGAAAGCTTTTGTGCAACTTTGATGGGTGTCTAGAGGGGCACTCTCCTTGGAAATCTACTTTGTGGGTGTATTTCTGCACAAAAGGCGTAATTTTGATGTCCAAAACTTCACCAACTTGGAGAGGTTGTAGAGGAGATTCAGGAAAAGATTCTCTGCAATTTTGATGTCTCTAGGTACTGTTCTATAGGGCTTTAAAGGCCAGGCCAACTGAAGAATTTGTTCATCAGCTTGTGTGGAAAAAAGCATAATTTTGTGATTTGTGGACCTTGATAAATCACAAATCACAATGAATCACTATTTTGCCAATTCATGCCCATTTCTAACCTTGTATATGTAACCATGTTAAAAATAATATATTTCCATAACAAAATATACTTATGTCCGAACCCAACCAATTCAGTGTTTCATTTCTTGTCCTCAAAATTCCTGAGGTATTTAAAAAGCCCAATTTCACAAATTGTGAGAAATACTACACTAATGTAAATGTCACCTATGTTCATTTTCAAGACATTTCTCTCCGGCCTCTAAATAGACGTTTTTGAAGTATCATAATCATAACCAAGAATATGAGAGGGAATATCTGTTCCTTAATCAAAGTTCAGTTATTAGTTTGAGCTTTATGTATAGTTCCCGATTCCTTTTTATTTTCTCCATTCCACTTTCTAATCCTGCTCTAAGTATAGTTTGAAATTTGAAGAATTCCCACTTTGCTGCGTTTTATTTGAAAATCCATTCAGTAGTTCACACTTCCTTGTCAAATTAAATTTACTTCCCTCTGAGTCTCTTCCATGTGACATAGGGACTGTCTTAAGGTTAATTGTCCTTATCCTCCCTGAGGATAAGGGCAATTAGAAAAGAGAGGAACCTGCTCCACTGTACATCATGGGAGGCCAGGTGGACAGAGTCTCCTCCTTCAAATTCCTGGGAGTTCATTTCAGTGAAGATCTTACCTGGAAAATTAATACAACCCAGTTGGCCAGGAAGGCTCAACAGAGACTCCATTTCCTCAGGCTTTTGCAGAAGATCAATGTGAAACAACAATTGATGACCTCCTTCTACCGTTCTACAATAGAAAGTGTCCTTACGTACTGCATTACAGTCTGGTATGCTGGTTTGACAGCCGCAGACAGAAAGACTTTACAGAGGGTAGTGAACACAGCACAAAACATCATGGGCTGTCCCCTGATTCCACTGGATTATATCGCCAGGGACCGCTGTTTTAAGAGAGCAAGGAAAATCATCAGGGATGACTCACACCCCGGTCAGCACTTCTTTACTCTCCTACCCTCGGGTAGGAGATACAGAAGTATAGCAAGCCATACCAACAGGCTAAAAAACAGTTTTTATCCGTGGGCTGTTCAACTGTTAAACGGGACATGATAACTCATGATAGACTCGTGGGGCTGGTGAGTTGTATAGCAAGCACACAGTGTGAAATCAGATTGAATGGCCTTTTAGTGGGATGGTGTTGGGGGGGGAGGGAGGGAGGCTCAGCCAGTTTCATTGTACACTGGTTGTACAATGACAATAAAGATTATTATTATTATTATTATTATTATTATTATTATTATTATTATTTATTATTATTATTATTATTATTATTATTATTATTATTATTATTATTATTAGCTCCTTCCTCTCCCCACATTTGCTTACAAACATTTGATCTTGTTGGAGACCCATGCCATAATAGGCTAACATTCATCTAATTCCCTCAAAAATTTCATGGGAAATTGTTCTCACAACAATCACAATCACAAAGACCTTTTGGCATAAAATAATTTAAGAACAGGAGCAGCAAATTGTGCAATAAAAAGGTAAAAAAATGAATAAAAAGATGATTAAAAGGTTGGGTTTATAGCTGACCTTGGACCCAATCTAATTAGTGAAATATAATACAGCAGCCATTCTGCCTCTGAGGCCATCAATTCGGGTAGTTTGTCCTCAAGTAGTCACTTAGTTATGCTCTCTGAGGATCCAGAAAAATTAGAGGTATACCAGTAATCTTAAATCCAAGCAGAAGAATAAAATTTGGTTTCCATTTTGTGTTCTCTTCCTCTCCCCCCTGCTCCGCTCCCTCAGAAATGCAAAATGGACACTTGAAAGATGTATCTAGTGGCTTTCTGTAGAATAAGTACAAGAGTCTTTTGGTAATAATTTTGGCCAAATGTTATCTAACAAAAAATTAAGACTCCTGTGGGTTTAATGCACTGTTTTCCACCACCCATAGTAGAGGTTAAACATGGGTCAGGTTCTGTGTGTTAAATAAAGAGTTGGGATGGGCACCACCTAGAAGAGGCAGGGCAGAGAAATGAGACTTTGAAGTGCTTAGCACCTGTTAGCCCAATAAATAATCTGGCATGAATTGCTGAACTGTGGTTCATACCAATCTCTACTCAAGTGTAAGAAAGAAAAAATATATATACTTGCTGGTCACATTTTAAATGTGTCTTCTAGTATGACACGTAGACTAGTAACTAAACGTAAAGCATTGTTACATGAATAGCTGTAAATCCGTGTGTTTTCCAATTGCATGTTCCGGTCGGAACGTGGCACACAGAAAGAGAAAATAAAACAAAGCAGCACAGGTTTCTTCTTTTATTTTTATTTTAAATTGAAAGAATGAATCTGTGCTTCCAAACTGAGACCTTGTGTGCCAAGTCGCACCCTGGAGGCACATTTTTATGGCTGAGTTATAAGCCCCTGAAAAATGGGGTTTTGTAATGGAGGCAGGAGACATGATGAATGGATCGCTTTATTTAATTAGAGTTCTTTTATCCTTTCCACTTCCGCACACACTTTTCTTGGCTACAAAAGATGCTGTGCCAGCTCTTCTTCCTTTCTCTTATCTGCCTCCTGTGATCCCGTGTATCCCCACAGGGTCAGAAAGAGGACATTTTTTTATTGGTTCTAATGAGGTAGAAGACAGGCTAAGAAAATATTTCATACTGATTTAGTACACTTTAAGTAGAATTGATTCAAGCAGTTTGTTTTCAATCATCCTTTCTAAAGATGTATCCCCGTCCCCTTCAGCTATCATGGCCTATGAGCGGTCTGTTTCAAAGAGCAGTGTCAGGAACTCTTCCACACAATTGGTTCCCTGTTGCTTTTTCTATTTCTGAGGTGCAGCTTTGCAAGCCCCCAGGTTGGTGTGCTCCCATGCTGAACTGCTTGGCACTCCTTTTGCAATAACTCTCTTAACCAAAAGAAATTGCAGTCGGCCCCTTTTCCATAGCAAGAAGGACTGTCACTCTCTTGCTGCTCAATAATGTGAAGTAATGGATTATTATTTTTTAAACTCAGTAGGGGTAACTGCTTGCTTGTGCTTTCCAGTGTTTGCTGTTTTTTAGATTGTATCAATTATGTGTCATTTTCTCACCCTTTCAGTCTCTCAGGCTATTTATCAAGAAAGTACACAAGGTCTGGTGTACGCACTTCTCCTTTCCACAGCAGCACAGTACCCACTCTCTGACTGTATTATCAGCATTAGCTCGTGATCTGAACAGGGGACACCCCAAATTTCTGGGTGATATATTCTCCCCTCACACAATGTGCTACTGATTTATAGGAGTGTTCCATGCTTGACCCTGCAAGGCACGTTCCCCAGCCCCAAAGTGATAGGGAGTGAGTTTTTAAAACAAGAGAATTAAAGGGACAATCATGAACATCTAAATGTGTCCACAGTATTTACTGTGACTGCAATTACTGCAAAATCCTTGGTGCATTGTGAAGACTTGCACGTTTGATTTAGATTAAATGCCCTGAAGCACAATTTGCTGCATTCTCCCATTTATTTCCAGGGCACAGAAAACATATAGAAGCCACTTAGACACTCCATATTTGTGTCTTTCCTCACTTTTAAAAACTATGACAAATCAGGAAAATCTGATACACTAGCAGTACAGAAGAGAAAAAGGCAAAAAAATATTTTTTTAATCTGAGAAATTCTCACAGAAGGCAAAACAGCAGGACTTTAAAAGCAAATGTCTGTGACATCCAATCCTAAACTTCTAGATTTTAACTTGCACTCTGAAACTCTTGCTTGTGCAAGTTTTATTTCCAACTCATTTTAGTCTGAAATGTAAATTATTCTACTTGTCTTCTTTTAATAAAGTTGTTCCTGTCCTATTGGATTTGACGGGAAGAAATGTGAAGTGAATCCAGATGACTGTGAAGATAACGATTGTGAGAACAATGCAACTTGTATAGATGGGATAAACAACTATGCCTGTCTATGCCCCCCTAACTATGAAGGTAAGCAAGCTATTACTAGAGATATATCCCTAGATTCTGAGGTTTGCCCCTAATAATCACACAGTATATGGTTATATTGGAGAATTTGCTACCACCGTATGAGGTGGTGGCTGCCAATTTTAACAAATGTATGGAAATTTGGGTAATTGTGACTACTAGTAATGATGAATATGTATTCCCTCCAGTACCATTACCAGTTGCTAGTGAATTTGATCAGGAAAGGGCTGTTGCATTAATATCCTGTTTGTTGGCTTCCTATGAGCATGTAGCTGGCTGTTGGGTGTACTGAATATAGGATAGACCTTTGGTCGAATGGAACAGGATTTTTCTTGTGAGAGTCCATTTTAGATTATAGAGACCACGACTCTTGTATGAGTTGTAAGTAAGTGCACAGGATGAACTTGGGAGCTTGGGTAGAGTGAGACATAATGCGTTTCTCTGTGTTTCAAATGAGATGGAAGACATGCTTGACTGCTATTTTTTAAGATGGAGTGATGCCGAGGGCTCAGAATTCCACAATCTGAACTATCTCTTTCTCAACAGGACATTCAGTGAATATGGGGTTAAGCCATAATTTCCTAAATTTGCTTTGTATGCCCTGCAAAGAAGGGTTGCATGTGGGTGGGTGGGTGGAGAGAGAGAGTGTGTGATAGAAGGATGGAGTGAATAACAGCAATCTCTTCCTGGGGCTTCATATAATAACCTTTGGACTGAAGAGCTGAAAGTGTCCTCATGGATCACAGAGTCCAGACCCTCTCAAGAAGACATAGTGGAGAACTGAACTTCTCACCTCTGGCTGCACAGCCAGAGACCAAAGCCACCGAGCTATCTAGCAGTTCATTGCCCTATCTCATTTCTCATGAAGCCTTAAGGATCCAGCTTATTTGGAGATCAAGACCAATATGATCTTTACTGTATAAAGCGGTGGTCCCCAACCCCCGGTCCGCGGACCGGTGCCGGTCCGTGGACCGGTCGGCACCGGGCCACCTGGGAAGGCCGGGGAGGCTCCTCCCCTTTTCCTCCGCTGCCCTCCTCCTCCTCCTCTTCTCTCCCGTGGGCGGCCGGTGGAGGAGGAAGGCTGGAGGAGCGCAGGAGGAGCCGCCGCTGCCGCCTTTGCCTTTGCCTCCCTCCTCCCCTCCTCTCCTCGCCCCGGCGCCCCGCGCGCGGCCCCCGCCCGGCCGTGCCGGGAAGCGCCCTCGCGGCACCGACGAGCCGCCGCCGCCTCCTCCTGCTCCTGCTCCGGTTCCTCCTCCTCCTCCCGCCGCCGCCGCCGCAGGAGCAGCAGCAGCAGCAGCGAGGGCAATTGCGGAGGGGTGGCGGTGGCGGTGGCGGGACGGGGGCGATTGCGGCGGCGGCGGCGGGGGGGCGATTGCGGGGGTGGCTGCTGCTGCTCCTCCGGCGGCGGCGGCGGCGGGAGGAGGAGGAGGAGGAGGAGGAGGAACCAGAGTAGGAGCAGGAGCAGGAGGCGGCGGCGGCGGCTCGTCGGTGCCGCGAGGGCGCTTCCCGGCGCGGCCGGGCGGGTGCCACGCGCGGGGCGCCGGGGCCAGGAGCCGCGTGTGGGTCTCGCTGCTGGCGCCCCGCTTGCTTTCCCCGGTGGAGGAGGAGGCCCACAGCGGCGGCGGCAGCAGGAGCAAGCGGGGCGCCAGCAGCGAGACCCGCACGCGGCTCCCGGCCCCGGCGCCGGAGGAGGAGGTGGGGGCCCGCCTGCCCAGGAGCCCCGGGTTCCCCCCCCACCCCGCCCGTGTGTGGGGGGGGAGTGGCACGCCCGCCGCCCCAGGCCGGTGAGTGCCGCCGCTGCCGCTCTCATGCCTCCCCCTCCTCCTTCCCTCCCATCCTTTGCTTTCACCCCCCCTTTTGCCTCCCCGCCGGACCCCCCTTTCGCATTCTCCCCCCCTCCCCACCCCCACCCCCAGCTTCGGGCCACAGAAAAATTATCAAAAATTTCCCGGTCCGCGGGGACAAAAAGGTTGGGGAGCACTGGTATAAAGGATTATGTGAAAACTGGACTATGAAGAAAGTCGACAGGAAAAATGGTCAATTCAATTGAAATGTGGTACTCAATCCAGGCATTCTCAACCTTTTTTTGGCCATGCCCATAAATACAATATGAAAGAAATATAGACCAAATAAATATGGTATATGTCACATAACTAACCATATAAGGTGGTGTGTGAAGAATTGCTTCTGTGCCTTCCTTCAAGTGTGCCAACCCACCCACCCCTCAAGGACAATATGGCTGTCATTAAGAATGACTATACTGGAGGACTGCTTTGTGGATTCCTTGAGCCTCCAGAATGAAAAATGGGTTCTAAATCAAGTCACATGTATATACTCAGTGTGACGTCACCCCTTTCACAGACTGGGTTTTCAAAGGCACAACTGGGTTTATTTTGACATCCCACTGCTGTGCCACCAAATTGTGACGACACCTCCCTTTTACATACTGAATTGTGATGGAAATGGTAATGCTGCCACCTTTTATTTACTTGGTAATGCTGCCACCTTTTAAAATCATCGCCTCATGAATTGGGACCGACTCAGAGATATATAATATAAAATTAATGACGAAGTTTATTGAGAAAATAATAAATATAACAATATCTGAGGATGGTATGCGTTGCCTTTAACATATAATAGATTTCATCAACTCTTCCAGCCCCCCCTGTCTGGAAAAGGCAATAATAGTAGGAAACGTGGAGGGCTGTAGGAAGCATAAGCTAGACTTACTCAATAAAGGAAGCCAAGGTCTTGAGTTTGAGAGACCTAAGCAGTTAATGATTCATTTCCTTAAAATGTTTATCCCTTCCTTTATCCTCAAAAGGACCCAAGGTGAGTTAGAATATTAAAAATAAATAATATAAAAACTGTACTGAGATTCAGTGAAAAGCAGGTTTGAGTGGTCATACAGTCATAGGCCCTCCATAAGACAAAAGCAACATGACAGCACATAACAGTTTTTAGTTAAAGATGGTTTGTTCCAAAAATTTAAAAACAAAAGTGATTCCTGTTTCAGCTTTCAGCCATGCCAGTAAAGTGATTCCCTCATTGGAACACAGAAGCAGTGCCTACAATAATTATCTCAGCAAAGAAAGTACAAGTGTGTTATTCGAGTGTGTTTACTGTTATTCTCTTTCCAAATTATAAGACAAAGAAATCATAACACATTTCCCGCCCCAAATCATCATTGTAATTACTGTAGCAGCAAAATGCTAATATAGATAATAAAACATATACAGAGGTACCTCTGCTTACGAGTTTAATCCGTTCTGAATGTATGCTCAAAAGTCGAACAATTTGTAAGTAGAGCAGCTGTATCTAAAAAAAAATTAATTGAGTTTTTTTAAAAAAAATGTAGGTAGAGCAGACCACAACTAAAATTTGTAAGGCAGCAGTTAAAATGCCAACGGTTTTCCGCTCTTAAGTTGAATTGCTCATAAGTAGAGTTGCTTGTAAGTAAAGCTACCACTGTACACGACATTAACTTGACTGATGTTTTATGTCTCACCTTTATTTCAAAGAATAACAAATTGAGAAATTGGGAAGGAAGAGGTCATGAGTTATATATAGTTAGGGCACTTTGTATTTATATCCCTGGGGATATAAATATGCAGTGTGTCAGCACAAGCACCAGTGAGGTCTGTTCCCAAGTTACCGTTCTTGGCCAATCCAGTCACTAATTGAAGCACGATGCATATGCTCATCTTCATTGAGAACATGCCAATCATGTCAGTAGCCTGCCTGGTGCTTCTCTTCCTCCCTTCAAAGCCAAGCTCTCTGGTGAGAAGGCAGGTTGAAGAGTCTCCCCATTCCACTGTTGAGTGGCCAGCTGGGCAGGGAAGGCACCAGGTGGGCTACTTCTGTGACTGGCGCGTTCACGATGAGGATGGGTGAGTGCACTGTGTGCTGACGAATGAGTAAATTGGCTGGTTCTGTGGCGAGGGAACAGATCTCTCTGGCTCCAGTGGCGCCAGACTCTATATTCATGTGCCCAGAGATACATTTGAAGTGCCCATGTCTAACTGGAGGTAACAATTGAATTTAACCCAATATGTTTAAGGGTTTTGCTGCTGTTCCCCTATCTCATCAGCAGCAGGTTCTCAAGGTATCGTCTCAACCTGACCTGTTTTCTCTTCTCTTTTGTGTTGCCCCTGCCCTGGCTTTTGTATGAGTGGAACTATGTTAGCTGGAGGAACAAGGAACATAAGACACCAAATTACAACTTCTGCTACTCAAAGTACAGTGGTAAAAATATCTCCATGTTCTTTTAAACCATGAAAATGTGAACTGGCCTTGTTACTCTCTGAGCTTCAGACACTTAGCGAAAGACTCCTTGTAAGCTGGAGTGTATTACATATCATGGGATTTAATAAGTATCGGGTTTGAGTGGCTTTGTAAGTAAATCTAAAATTTCCCAAACTCTTAAAATGTTGTTTGAGGCCCTTTGGGAACATTTGTAGAAATGGTTGGCCAGGAAAACCCTTATACATGAATAAAACCAATTCCTGCTTTTACCCACCTCTCTGCCAGAAACTTTTAACAATGATTGAACTGAGCTTGAAATCAGAATTTAATTCTTACTATACTTATACCTCTATATGAGCTATTCCTGCTGCTTTAGATTCTTGATTTTTCATCAGTAGTCCCGAATAGAACACATTGTAGCAGTCTAGCCAGGACGTCACTAGGGCATGTGTCACCGTGGCCAGAGCTGGTTTCTCAAGAAGCAGGTGTAACCTGCGTACTAGCCTTAATTATGCACATACAATTCTGGCTATCACTGTGACCTGGGCATCCAGGCTCAAGGATGAGTCCAAGAGCACCCCCAAGCTGAGCACCTCTTTTTTCAACTGGAGGGTGACACCATCCATTACAGGTTGCATCCCTAACCCGAGGCATAGCTAGGGTTTTCAGCGCCTGGGGACAAAGTCAGTTTTTGCACACTCCACAAGGGATGGGGAGGGGCTAAGGTGTTGTGTAGAAGGTAGCAGCGGTGTCTGGGAGCCCTCCACACCAGCACTGGCATGTTCTTTTAAACAACAAGCCATCCCGTGGCTCATGGGCGCGGAGCTGTTTGGCATCTAATTTGGTGCCCCAGATGCTGCGCCCAGGGACAGATGTCCCCCCTTGCCCCTTCCGTGCTATGCCACTGCCACTATCCCTTGTTCTCCCTTTCAACTGATCAGAAGCACCTCTGTCTTGTCTGGGTTTAGTTTCATTTTGTTCATTCTCGTCCAGTTCATTACTGAAGCTAAACACTCATGTAAAGTTCAGATAGTAGCAAGCCTAGTTCTGCATAATGTTGAATTTAAGCAACACTTTATACAGATTGGGTATTGTTATAGATTTTTATACCTGGAATAGCAATAATCAACAGTTATGTTTTGTAATTTAAGATACCTTCCTTAAGTGCCACAAAAATCTCTTTGGGTCTCTGTTGATCTGGAGTATCACTTCCTTAATCTTCAAACTAAATCCAGTGTTAGCTCTACATTTAAAACAAAATTTAAAATTGGTGTGATTTAAGAAGATGATGATCAACCAGTATTGTATTATGTGTTGCAATGAATCTGCCACACTTAAGATAAGGTTAGATTGTCTCAATGGTTTTAAAAAAAACCTTTGGAAGCTACCTTGTGCTTTTCTTGTTAAAGCCAGAAGGCTATCTGGGGAGGTTTGATTTATTTTTAAAACATAAAATTGGAGAAAACAAACTTCTCTAAAAGTACAGTGATTAAATCTCCCCACCCACCTCCCTGTTGTGTACTGAAACTGGAAGGTAACTAAGGTGATTTGGAAAGTTGTGTGCTGTTGTTCCTATTCATAATATGAGTATGATAAAATTCCCAAATGCAAGACATCTGATAAAATATCAATCATTTGATTCAAATGGCTACTCTACTTCTGCTAGCATAACTTTCTTCTATTTTTCTTCTATGTTTTGGTACAGCTTTCCTAGGTTTGCATCATTTATAACCACTGGTCTAAAAACAACATAGCCCCTCTTATGGAAGACTTGTTGAAATTTGGGACTTAAGATAATGGTGACTGATGCATTGAAATTTTCTTCAATTTTGTTTCAAGTCTGTTTCCGGCACAGCCATCATTGACTCATATTACACATTTAATGTTGCTACTAGAGATGGGCACGACTTGAAAAAAAAATTTTTCGAGTTGTCGTGAGTCGGGCCAGTCCCATTTCGGGTCGTTTCCGGTTTTCGCGAAAATTCGCAAAAATTAGTCGGTTCGTTTTTTCGTTTTTTCATTGTCGTTAGTACTGGTTTTTGGGGGGGGGGAGCGGGCTCCTGGAGGCACCTCTGTGGGGTGGGTGCCTCCTCTGGCCCGCTATAAAGGGAAAGTGGGCTCCTGGAGGCACCCGTGGGTGCCTCCTATCCTCACCCACTAGGAAGGGGAAGCAGGCTCCGAGACCCCTCTACATGGGGGTCTCCCCTCCTCACCTGCTGCTGCTGCAAAATGCTATGCAATAGCCATATGGATATTGCATAACAGAATGTGCAGACAGTGAGACCAGTGAGAGTGATAGCGTCATGCCCGCCCTGCACAAGGCTCTCGCACCACCATGTCTCACACAGAAGGGAATTGTACTTGCTGCGTGTAGTGCAATGCAAGCAAGTAGATCTGGCTTTAAGGTGGCTTAGTGCAAGAGCTAGGGTTAGGCTAGTGACGGGTAAGGTTACGGTGGGCTAGTGGGTTGCACCTCTGGGTGCCTCTCTGACCCACTAAGAAGACAGTCTGTGACGTATGGGTACGGAGTCAAGGGTTAGGGTTAGGGCTAGGGCAGGTTTTAGGGGGCTTTTTGGCACATCCCAGAAGTCTCCATGGCCAAGTGGCCATGCGACTGGTGGGATGGCTCCAAAAATTTGCATGGTTGTCCACTCCCACCTGGCTGGCCACTTGGCCAGCCCATCATTGTGCAGGTGTAAATAAAATAAAATAAAATAAAATCAATGGAGGACAGAGGAGGAGAGGAGAGACATTTTGTTGCAAGAAAAAACCCACTGCTACTGTGAAAAATCTGGCAGTTTATAAATTTTCGCGTGTTTCTGTTGTGCTTGTGTGTTTTTGGACCACGATTTCAAAAACAATATTGCGTTTGCCGCCCCATTTTGGATCCCCCGCCTGCACCGCATGGCATGGCGATGGCGACTCGCGAGTCCGGCTGCCCAGGACGGAGGGGAGGCGGGACCCCCCCTCCAGAAACCACCCCTCCGGTAGGTGCCCTGCGCCCTTAGTCAAGCAGGCATTTTTCCGCCTGCTTTTTTGGCCCGGGAATGGGTGGGGGGAGAGTTTAAAAGTTTTTTCCTGTGCCGTCCGTGCCGCTTGCTTGCGCTTTAATTGCGGCGGCCGGCGGCGAGACTGGGCTTTTTGCTGGCTGCGAGCCTGCGGCGAGTCCCACCAGAGCAGCCCAGGACGGGGGATGAGGGGGGAGGCCGGGGACCTCCAGAAACAACCCCTCTGGTAGGTGCCCTGAGGCACGGCAGGCATTTTCCCGCCTGCTTTTTGGCCGGGAACCGGGTTTTTTTAACTTTTAAAAACTTTTTTTCTGTGCCGCGTGTGGCATCGTGCGATCTCGCGATGCAAGGAACGAGCACGACAAATCAGACCAAAATTGTTCGTTCGTCGGTTCGAGCTCGAAGTCTGGGGGAGTAATTCCCGTTACCGTTTCCGTAGAGTAACGGAACCGAGTAACGGAAACGGAAACGGAAATACCGCTAAGTCGTGCCCATCTCTAGTTGCTACATCAGCACAATCGGCATTGTACATGCAGCTTTGGATGGGAAGCACACACAAAAATACAAGCATGCATTAAAACTGTATTCCTGGAAACACTTCAATACCTCACCTGTCAGATACAGTGTTTTGAGCTCAGCAAACCACTCAGGATTTCATCATGAATCCAACAAAGATTTTTTTTTATCTCAGCTGAGGATTCATAGTCTTACTGAAAATAATTTTGAACAGGGACTTAGTGATGTCAGCATTGACGGTGGGTCATCTCGTCTCAGGTCAAAACTCAAGCCTAAACCTCTTGGCATAAGAAGTCAAGAGGAGAAGAAAGTTTTCAGTCATCTTCCATTTAATTCTTTACCAAAGCTCACTTATAAATATTCTGGGCTTAGTTTACCTGATAGAATGTTTGTGTCCATTATTTGAAGTGCACAGCTCAGGAATGAATGGCTGTTAGGTACATAGATTTTTGCATTGTTTTTCAAGAAAATCTATTTTGATTGTCCGGGGAAAAACATTTATTTTATTATTGCCTTGTATCTAATGTCCAGCTGAAAACTGTTTCCCATCCTAACTCTCAGAAGAGATTTAGATTTATCCTGCTATACTGAGATTGAGATTTTCCAAAGGAAAGCATTGTCTCAAAGCAGTATGGATTTTAATTTGAGGTAGTTCAGTTTCCCCAGATTCTGGTAATAGGACTTTAGTTGACTAAAAGTAGGGTCAAATAATGTATCCACCTTGCTTAAAATATTAGTGCTCTGCAGCTTAACTAGAAGTAATATCTGCAGTGATGTCAGGAGCTGTGATTATAGCTCTGCTTTTAATACAATTCTACCTAATAGGTTGTTTTTCAAAATGGCCAGTTTGGGTATACATCAGAAGATTTGTTTGTGGGTAAGGAATTTTCTGACTGATAGGCCACAGTCAGTAAGGATGGGATCCCACCATTCTTCTACTCTTGTATTAAGTACAGGAGCTCCTCAGGGTTGTGTGCTAAGCCCCTTCCTCTACTCCTTGTACACACATGATTGCACCCCACTGTATAACTCCAACACAATCATCAAATTTGCAGACGATACAACAGTGGTGGGGCTCATTAGTAAGAACGATGAGTCTGCTTATAGGAAAGAAGTACAAGGGTTGACTCAATGGTGTAAAGAAAACAATCTTATACTTAACACCAAGAACTTATAATTGATTTTAGGAGGAAGAAAGATGTACATTTACCATTGTACATAAATGGTGAGGAGGTGGAGAGGGTTGGTAGCTTTAAGTATCTGGGCACTTACATCTCAGAGGACCTCTCATGGACTGCAAACACCAATATGGTTGTGAAGAAGGCACAGAAGAGGCTGTATTTCCTGAGAATGCTCAGGAAGATGAATTTATCTCAGCATCTACTTCTGTCTTACTATCACAGCACCATTGAGAGTGTCCTAACTTATGGCATGCTATCATGGTATGGGAGCAGCTCTGTAGCGGACAAAAAAGCTCTACAGAGAATAATTAAAATTGCCCAGAATGTTACCGGGCTCTAGCTACCAACCCTGGATGACATCTTCACATCTCGCTGTTTGAGGAAGTCACACAACATTCTGAGGGACTCTACTCATCCTGCTCACAATTTCTTTGAACTGTTGCCTTCTGGCAGAAGATACAGAACAATTAAAACTCGGACCACACGTCTTCTGAACAGTTTTTATCCCAGAGCTATAATTGCACTTAATAATGAACTCAAGAACCACCAGCAGTGAGCACTTGGTCAGGATTACCTAGCCTGTTGTGTAGATGCTTGTGTTTTTAGGGGGGTGGGTGGGTGGGTGAGTGTTCGGGGATTTTTATGTGTGTGTGTTGAAGGTTTTTTTTTTAAATGTGTGTGAGAGTGTTTGGAGATTGTGTGTGTGTGTGTGTGTGTGTGTGTGTGTGTTTGAATCTGGTCTCTGGGTGTCTGAATTTCGTTGTATGTGTATACTGTGTATATACACACAATGACAATAAATTAATTTAAGAATTAAATGAACTGTGTTTTGATTCCCAGAAATCATGTGCTCTTCCCAGATTACCAGCCAATTTTTCATGCTCAAAATTCAAGAATGGAGTAGCCATTTATAGGTTTCCTCTAGAGTATACTGCATTGATAGATGCTAAAATTGTTGTTTAAAAAGCACTAGAAAATGCCTTTTGGCTTCAGTGTAGTCAAGGGTTTATCCTTACTTACTAAATATAAAACTAATAAAAACGCCAAGAAGTGTGACTGACATAAAGCACCTCAGCTGTTACTTACAAGGTAATTCTGTATAACTTTTCTTGAAAGTTAAACTGGATGAGTTCCACAAGGGCTTATTTCTAGGTATGTGAATACAGTATTAAAGCATTACTATTTAGTCTGTTAAATAATGGTGATGGTGTCATCAATGCAAAGCAATGATTCATGATTTGTCAGGAATGACGAATTGATGAGTTTCCTGTGAATGAATTTCCAGGGAGTGAAATTGGATGAATTTATCCCATTTAAAATGCTATCATGCCCTAAGCACATCAAATCTCGCCTGATTTCGGTAGCTATGCAAGGTCAGCCCTGGTTAATACTTGGATGGGAGACCACCAGGGAATACCAGGTGCTGTAGGCACCTGGAGTAGGAACAGGCAAACCATTCCAGTATTCCTGCCAAGAAAACTCCATGGACATGGAGTCACAAAGAGTCAGTCACGACTATGACAACACACACACACACACACACACACACACACACACACACACACACACACACACACACACACACACACACACACACACAAGACACCCGTGGCAACTAGAGCCCCCAAATTTGCAGGGAAGTTTTTCCTGACACTCCCCTATATGCCCTAAAAGTTTGGTGACTATAGGGGTTCAGACTTCTTAGATATGCATGCCCAAACTGATACCCCACAGAAAAGTGCCCCCAGGATCCTAGAGGCACCAAATTTGTAGAGAGGCTTATTCCATCTCACCTGTACAGTCGCTCCACGTTTGGTGAAGACTGGGTTTCAGACATCTGAGTTGTACACCCACCAAGTGACCCTACCCCAGAAAGTGCTCTTTAGCAACTGGGTTGGGGAAACTCAATCTTCACCAAACTTGGAGAAAATGGATCGGAGAGTCAGAAGACATTTCTCTGCAAGTTTGGAGTCTCTAAGTGCCTGGGGAGAACTTTCAAGGAGGGGGTATTACATCACTGCTGATCTTGAGAAGGTTCTGTGAACCATTTTGTTTTTTTACTGATAACTATCAATTTTGTCTTCTTTGCATTAAGTCACAATCCCATGGCAATGCTTCATGCGGCAACAGAATCCAATAAACCTTGCAAATCTGCCAGACTTGCAAGCGGGATAGTGTCATCAGCCCATCCTATGTTATTAACAAGAACTCCATTCGCTTTCACACTTTGGTTCTTTCCTTCTAGAGCATCCCGGAATTTTTTTTTCTGAATAGATATTAAAAAGTAGATATGAGAGCATAGAACCTTGACAAACATCTTTCATAACTGACACCTCTTCTGATATCTAACCATCTATCCAGACACCAGCACGCTGATTCCAATACAAATCCCCAATCAATCTGATATCATGACTGTCCAAGCCCAGTTCTTTAAGAATATTAATAAGTTTATCATGCTTAACTGAGTCAAATGCTTTTTCATAATCAATGAAGCAAACAAAAACATCAACATTGTCATTGAGACATCAGTGAACTAGTATTTGATGACTAAATAATGCCTTCCGAGTTCCAAATCCATTCCTGAAACCAAATTGCGTATCTCCAATATTCTTTTCACACTTCCGATATATTCTTAAATGCAGGACTTTTAAAAATAACTTCAGCATGTAACTCATCAAACTGATTGTCCAATATTCGTTACAACTTTTTGCACTAGGTTTCTTTGGAAGTGATATAAAAGTGGATTTGAGCCAGTCCTGTGGGATGATTCCATTTCTATAGATGCTATTGTATAAATCGACCAGAAGGGAAAGTGATTGTTCTTCCTTAAGAAATTTCAAAACTTCCATATATATATTTCATCAGAGCCTGGCCTAATTGATGTGTTTTAAAAATTGTTATCATTAATAATATAGAACACATAGGCTGGAATCCTGTTGTGCAAGTTATGCTGAGCAACATTAATGACCTTTTCAGCTATGGTTACGTAAATGCCTGTATTGCAGGTAAAACTTTAATCACGACCTGGGGTTCAGTCCCAGGTAGCAGGCTCATGGTTGACTCAGCCTTACATCCTTCTGAGGTCAGTAAAATGAGTACCCTGCTTGTGGGCGGGGGGGGGGCAATGTTTAGCCTGCATACTGTAATTAAAAACTGTAAACCACCCAGAGACTACTTGAAGTAGCATGGAGCGGTATACAGTAACCCCCCGCCAATCACGGGGGTTAGGGACCCACCCCACCCGCGATGCAAGAAAATCCACGATATGCGGAAGCTCGGTGGGGGCAGGGGGCATCTTACCTCCCCCCGCCGCCCGCCTGCGCAGCCCGAGGCTTCTAGGGGGAGCCTGGTTGAGCGGCACGGAGTGGCCCGATCGCTCCGCGGCGCCCCTCCCGGCTGCCCTGAGCCTTCCCGGGGGAGCCTGGTTGAGCGGCGCAGAGAGACCCGATCACTCCATGCCGCCCCTCCCGGCCGCCCCAAGCCTTCCCAGGGGAGTCTGGTTGAGCAGCGCAGAAAGACCCGATCACTCCATGCCTCCCCTCCCGGTTGCCCCAAGCCTTCCTGAGGGAGCCTGGTTGAGCAGCGCAGAGAGACCCGATCACTCCATGCCGCCTCTCCCGGCCGCCCCGAGCCTTCCTGGGGAGCCTGGTTGAGCGGCGTGGAGCAACCTGATCGCTCCACGCCGCCCCTCCCGGCCACCCCAAGGCTTCTCGGGGGAGCCTGTTTGAGTGGCGCGGAGTGACCCGATCACTCCACACCGCCCCTCCCGGCAGCCCCGAGGCTTCTCGGGGGTGCATGGGAGGGTGGCACAAAGTGACCCAATCGCCCCCCCACCGCCCTCCCACACACCCTCGAGGCTTCTCGGGGGGACGGGGGGCGGCGCAGAGCAACCTGGCCACCGCCCCCCGGTGCAGGTACTGCGATCCTGCGATGTAGCGGGGTCGCGGTACCTGAACCGCGAAATGGTGGGGGGTCACTGTATAAGCAGAACACTTTGCTTTTTGCTTTTTTTCCTTTGGCCCTTTGGGAGGGCATTCAAAGCTTTCTATTTTCCTTCAAGTTTTGGGAGTCCTGGGTGGAATCCCCTTCATTCTAGGGAAGTTTAGAGAGGCTGTATCAGTCCAGCTCTCACAGCCTTAGGGATCTGTGCAACCTTTGTGAGGGTAATATGAAACTTTTAATTCTCCTGAATTAATTTGAGCAACAGGATTCTGTCCAAATTAGTTATGGTAAATTAATCAGTTGGTTGCTAAGACTCCAAAAGAAGTGTACAGTGGTACCTTGAGTTACAAATGCCCCATGTTACAAAAAATTCAAGTTACGAATAGAACTCCACAGGTAAAGGAAAATTTCAAGTTACAAAAAGCCTGGGTTTTTTTTTGAGGTATGAAAGGGAAAAGGAACGGAAAGATTCCTTTTCAAAATGGCCCCTGCTTGTTTACAATGGCAATACTGCCGTCTTGTGGCCACCGAACTACAGTGCTGCAATTGGGAAGAAGAACGAGCCATTTTGAAAAGGGAAGGTGAGAACCAAGGCCTCTTCTTTTTTTAATGACCTGCATGAAGTGCCTATTTTGGAAATATTTGGCACCCTTTGGGGGACTTTGGGGGACTTATTTGGTGGATTTTTCAAATGGTTATAAGGTAGGCTGCTCTTCTTCTGTTGTTTGCTTGCCAGTTAACTGTGCTTTTTGCATTCGGGGGTTGGGGTTGATTTCCCACTTAGAATGAATAAATCCATTTT
Source organism: Phrynocephalus guinanensis (assembly GCA_037367245.1). Taxonomy (NCBI): domain Eukaryota; kingdom Metazoa; phylum Chordata; class Lepidosauria; order Squamata; family Agamidae; genus Phrynocephalus; species Phrynocephalus guinanensis. The sequence continues at coordinate 90,415,949 of CM074734.1, forward strand.
CAGTGCATTTCCATGGAAAACCCTGTTTCGAGTTACACAAATTTTGAGCTAAGAAAATGCATTTGGAACAGATTAATTTCGTGATTCGATGTACCACTGTAGTTTAAAAATAAGTTGATGCTTCCAATATTCTTGTCTTCTTTTGTTATTGTATTCTTCTGTTGAGCCTTTTGGCACAGTGGTTTAACTTCTGTACTGCAGATATAACTGTGCTCACAACCTGGGGTTCAATTCCAAGTAGCCAGCTAAAGGTTCGTTCAGCCTTCCATCCTTCTGAGCGGTGAAATGAGAGGGGGATGTGAGGGGGGGGAATGTGTCGCCTGTATCATTACTTTCAAACTGCCCAGAGAGTGCTTTAAGCACTATAGGGTGGCATATAAACAGCACACTCCCCCTTTTTTGGCTTTGTTTGAACAAGAGCAATATGATCTAAGTGATGATAACATACTGATCACTTAATCTTACACATAGTACTTACGAGTATTTGGCATATAATTTTTGTGAGGTAAACTAAAGAAGCAATGAAAAAAAGACAACGGCACAGACACTATTAAAATAAAGGGAAACTGTGTGGTCCAAACAAAATAATATAAAATGCAAAAATAGGTGATAGCTTTATAGAGCACTAAAATCATCATACAACCTTCATGCATGAAAAATCCATTTAAGTAACCACCAGTTCTCCAAATGAAGAAGAATAGGCCATGCATGTACACTCTTCATCCCTAGCTGGCTTTTCTTTGAAACATGTTTCTGATTGGCAGGGGGGCAGGACACACAGACAACCTGAATCCTCCATCTACGAATTGGGATGATAATTTAGAAAACTCAACAGGTTTAGTCAGTTGGGATCAGATGAAAGTCAAAACAGTTTTACTTAGTGGTTGCAGTTCTGCTTTGCTGATGTTGAGCAAAGAGTCCTCTTGTTGGTAACAGGTGGTTGTAGGAGCTATTTCTTGGTATCCTCATACAATGGTACCTCTACTTACAAGCAGCTCAACTTAAGAGCGAAAAACTATTGGCGTTTTAACTGCTGCCTTACAAATTTTAGATGTGTCCTGCTCTACTTATATTTTTTTTTCAATTTTTTATTTATTTCTTTTCTGATTTTTTAGATAGGGCTGCTCTACTTAAGAGTTGTTTGACTTAACAGCATGCATTCCAAACAAATTAAACTCATAAGTAGAGGCACAACTGTAATTCCATTGAAATAAATGGGAGCTGTATGGTCCAAACAAAATAATATACAAATACAGAAATAGGTGATGTTTTTATTGACCAGTTAAAAAAAGTCATACAAGCTTTCTGTGCTACTGTGTTGTTTTTGCTGTGTTTCATTTTACAGCCATGGGAGGTCAATATGAGACAGTTTTAGCATATTTTTTACACTTGAATTCTCAGTGGGTTCAGCTGAAGACCACATTGCAGACTTCTTTAATGCCTTGTTTAAACAAATACAGTGCAACCTTGACTTACGTCCTGCTTGACTTGCATCATATTTGACTTGTGTCCACTAGGGGCGTGTTTGACTTGCGTTGCGAGGCTCCGATTTACGTCTCGGAGCCCCGGCGCAAGGCCCCCGCATCGGGTGGCAGCCAGGACCCAGCGTCCCGGCTGCTGCCTCCAAACTGCTCCTGCCCTTGGAGGGAGCTCGGGGCTGGCCTCAGCGGGGCTGGCCTCGCCGGAAGCCGCCACCACTGGAGGAGAGGAAGAAGGGCCGGGAGCTCCTGCTTTCTTCCTTTCCTCCGGTGGCGGCGGCGGCGGTGGCGGCTTCGGCGAGTTCAGTTCTGAGCACCCGGAGCTGGTCCTCGGCCTTGCCGCTGGAGGGCTTTCCAAGCCAGGCTCCAGGTCCCCAATGCGGCAGCTGAGGCCACCAGAGTCGCCGAAGATGACAACAAGGAGGAAGACGGTGGTGGGGGCGAGGAAAAGGCAGCGGTGGCGGCAGTTGAAAGGTTCCGTTGGCCGCCAGCGCGAGTGAAGGGGCCCCTCCGCCGCCGGTTCCTCCGGTCGCCCCAGCCCCTCGCCTCCTCCGCCGCGACTAGCCTCCAAACATTGCATCCGCCACCGTCGCGGTGGGGGCGGTGGTTTCTTTGCCTCCTTCCAGTGGGCTGGGTCCGGGCAGGGGTCCTCCTCCTCCTCCGCAGCTTCCTTGGGTACCGGCGGCTGGCACACACACCTCCCTGGGGAACCTGGGAAGCTAGTGGGGGAGGGGGAGGAAGCCTGGGAAGAGGCCCCAGGAGAATGGGGTGGGAGGGGGCACAGAGGGACTCAAAGAGAAGCCAAGCAGCCTCAGCTGTGGGGGTGGGATGAGGTGGGAGGTCTGGAAGGGCCTCGTGTGCCACCCGGACTCCCTTGATAGGCAGCAGGGTCTCTCTCTCTCTCTCTCTCTCTCTCTCTCTCTCTCTCTCTCTCTCTCTCTCTCTCTCACACACACACACACACACACACACATACACACATTCTCACTCTCTCACTCTCTCTCACACACACACAGACACACACACTCTCTCTCTCACACACACACACTCTCTCTCTCTCACACACACACACACACTCACTCACTCTCTCACACACACACTCTCACTCTCTCACACTCTCTCTCTCTCACACACACTCTCTCTTTCTCTCTCACACACACACACACTCTCTCACACACACAATCTCACTCTCTCACTCTCACACACACACTCTCTTTCACTCTCTCTCTCTCTCTCTCTCTCTCTCTCTCTCTCTCTCTCTCTCTCACACACACACACACACACACACACACACACACACACACACACACACTCACTCTCACTCTCACTCTCTCTCTCACACACACACACACACCACACAGGCACACAGACTCTCTCTCTCTCTCTCTCTCTCTCTCTCTCTCTCTCTCACACACACACACACACACACACACACACACACACACACACACACAGAAACAGACACACACACAGACACACACACACACACTCCCTCTCTCTCTCTCCCTGAGCAACTGTGGGGAGAGGACACACATACACACACACATACACAGGGGGGTGGCACCAGGGGCTCCCTGATCGCTTCACACTTGGCCTGGCCCTGGGGCTGCACCCCAACTTTCTGCCTGCCAAGGTCCTAGCCCTTCTTCCTCTCATCCTGCGGTGGCTTCGGCAAAGCCGATGAACTCGAAGTTGGCCTCACCGGGAGCCACCGCTGCTGCCGGAGCGCAGTGAACACCGGAGCGGGCCGGCCTTCCTCCTCCTCCTCCAACCAGGCCAAGCCCCGCCCGAGCGAGCGCCTGGTTCTGCTCTGGGCTAGGCCTGCTTTTCCCCGCCACCTTCTTCCACCTCTCCCTGGCGGGCATAAAATTTGTTAATTTTAATAAAATTTTGTTAATGTTAATTAAAATTTGTTAATTAAAATTTGTTAATTGAATAAAAGTTCATTTATTTCATCTACAATGCTGTCTTATTTTATAGTACAGCATGGATTATTGCTGTCTGGTTAGACAGTCAAATTTGTGTTAAATTGCTGTTTTCAGGGGTCTTTTTCATCGTCTGGAACAGATTAATCCACTTTCCCATTACTTTCTATGGGAAAAGTTCATTTGACTTAAGTCATGTTTGACTTAAGTCCAGACCTCCAGAACGGATTAATGACGTAAGTCAAGGTTCCACTGTAAAGGGGAAATCATGCAGGGGGTTTGCTAATTTTTCATTAGGTTGTATATTTGCCCAGTATATTTTGATAGTGCCAAAATATTTACACTGACAGTGGAACTTCTTTATCTTCAAATAAATAATGTGTATTTCTGTAGGTGTAATGATTCAAATTAATTATTATGGTTATTGAACTAGTTGTTGAGCCTTAATAAAGCAGGAAAAGGAGTGACATAAAGCTAGTGTTGAAACAAGAATTTCTTTTGTATGAAATTTGACTATTCTTATTATATCTGGAAGAAATTAACTCTCCCTCGGAAAGAACTTCAAAGATAGAGGAATTCCGGAAAACAATCATGAGTGAGTTTTAGGATTCTGATATTTACCTTTAATACTAGGTGGCTGACTTGTATTTCTCTGCACCTTCATTCTCACACTGTCATCTTTTCATACTTCAGTTAAAACCTAGAGAAGCTGGCAAAAGAGAGCTCCTTCCACAAAAGAATAAGGGAGTTTGGGCAAGCAGGAAAGCTGCAGGAGGGGTGTGTACAAGAAAGAAACAATATTAGGCAAAAACTATAGAAAAAGAAAAAGACGAAAGATAAAAACGTTATGACACCTTAAAAATAACAGGGCAATTTATTCAAAGATGGCATCAAAATAAAGAGACAGTGGTTGGTTGGTCGGGAGACACAAGTTGCAAATTGTGTGTGAGCCAGAGTACTGTTTCACACCTGGTGATGACTTTAATTTGATACTCAGATCCTTTCCATTAAAGCTTTGTACTTATAAGTACTTTTAAGACCCTTGTTTAGAATAGACTAGAATAGAATATTTTATTTACAGTCCTTAGACCAGTTACACATAAATATAAAACCATGGATTAAAAATACCATTAAAACATGTTAACATACATAGAGCTGGTTGGCATTTAACTTCCGTAGTCGAAGTTTGATATTCAGTTCCTTTCTAGGATATTTTGTTCTATCAACATCTACAATGATAGGTGTTTAATTTACCACAAGCTCTAGATGATAATTTTTCTGCTCATAAATAGGGTGGAAAAGTTTTTGCTTAGCCGTATTAAGGACACCATAGAAAGTGCAGGTGGGTGCTATAATTTCCCCCAGTTGCCCCCACCATTCCTTGCCCCTCCTGACATGTCTGTTGTTGAGCCTGAGGAAGTCTCTTTGGAAATTGAGTACAGTGTGAGGTAAAGGGCAATTCTGAGGTATTTCAGTTAATTATAATTTCTGCGCACATAACCTCAATGCCTGGGGGAAATTGTTGATAAAATTGCTGGGTGTGGGCATGGGAATTCAGTCTTCAGTGTAGATTCTAATCCTGTTATCTGGAAATCACATAAGAAATCAGTGTTTCATTTCCTGGCACCCCATCAGTATGTGAGAGTTGGGCTTCAGTCAAATGTTAATTGTTATACAGTAATACCTTTGTTTATGAGCATAAACCAAGGAAACATACTTGCAAACCAAAACACTTGTATATCAAAGGAAATTTCCCCATAAGAAATAATGGAAATTCAAATGATTCATTCCGGAGGTTGACAGACCACATACTGTACACACAAAATGCCAAAACTCTCAAAAGAGGTTGGCTAGAAGTCCATGTCCACACCATGGTTTAGGTACCTGACTGTGGAATCTGCTCTGCTTGGGACTAACAACTGGGTTTTATTCTGTGACAATAATAAAATGCAAATTGTAGCCATATGCACACTTGACTAGCTAAAATAGAATAGAATAGAATAGAATAGAATAGATACTTTATTGTCATTGTACATAGTACAACGAAATTGAAAGCTATCTCAGGTGTGAAAAATAACAAAAAACAAAACTAAAATTAGAAAGAAAGAAAAAATACATTTAAAAGAATTAAAAGCACTCATATACATCCATCACAACTCCCCAAGGTCACACTGTTTGGCTGCAGCATTTAAGATGGTTATGGCTTTTGGATAAAAGACTAGAAATGCTCCAAGACTAGAAATGGTTTGAAAAATATAAAAGTTTTTGAAAACAAATGAAATAAAAAGAAAAAGAAAACCCTAACCTACTCTACTTTGAAAATATTCATGGCTGGTGCAAGGTAGACCTGCCTTCCTCTCTACTCCCTCTGCTTTTGGTGCTTGCCTGAAAGGGAACATTCCAGACAATTACCCACAATCCAGCATGGGGAGGGAAGGAGAGTGCTACAATTGGCTTACTTGTGATCATGTGACCTGCTGCTCCAGTCCTCCTATTGCAAGGCATTGCTTGTTGATCAAGGCAAAATTGATCAGAAATGGCTGCTCATCTTGCAAAACACTTGTCAACCAAGGTACTGGTAAACCAAGGTATTGCTATAATCCAATGTATTCTCTCTGTAACTGAAGTGATCTCAGAGTTATTATATATATTGAAATATTAAGCAAGTGGTCCATTATTACATATTGTAAATCAGTCTCTACAAACTTTATTTATTTCACTGCTTTTCAATATGAATGATTAAGTTTAATGCTGTTAAGGCAGTGGTTCCCAACCTGGGGGTCGGGACCCCTTTGGGGGTCAAACAACCATTTCACAGGGGTTGCCATGTGCCAGCGAAGAAAAGGCACAAACAGCTTGGGTCTAGATGAGGAGGGGGAGGAAGAGGGGAAAGAGTGAGTTACAGTTTGATAGGTTGGAGGGGATGTCAGTCAACGGCACGGGAGGCTGCAATTGGCTGAGGGTTCCTGTAGAGGAAAGTTATCTAATGGCACCTGCGGCAGTGGCCTTCCAAAGGTGGCTTGTGGTTTTGGTCTTAAGAGCAGACCAAAACACACAGACACATACACGCCACTAACCGTTGCCTTCATATACTTAAAAAAAGCCTAGTGGGGAACCCCCTTTGGTGCGCTATTCATTTAGAGATATAACTCATAATAAATGTCATTTATTAACATTCAATAAAAGATGCAAAAGCTCAAGATGCAGAAGCTAAAGTGGAATGTTGAGTCATGTCTACATGTCTACTTAGAAGTAAGTTCAAAAGAGTACAAAGGAGTCTGTTGTAATTATGTGCCTTCAAGTTGTGGATGAGTGATCTTGAAAAAGGATGGCAGCCTACATTTTATGGCAGGGTTTTGTGGTTTTTTACTGGGTTTGGTATGCCATTTAGATAATGTGTTCAATTAAAAAGAAGTTGTCTTAAAACATATAAATCATGATTTCCATTGCATAAAATGTAATGATAAGCCAATGGCAGAGAATTTTTAAAAATGTGTAAATGTTAAAAATGTTATATGCAGTGGCTAGTTGTTATGGTCATTCTGTAAATAAATTCTGTTTATGATCATGGCAGTAACAAAAATTAGTGAGCATCAGGCCCCTGTTCTGAATTTTAAAAAAAATGAGCTGAGAAAAAGTTTTTCTTACCTGAGGATGAATTGAGAACAAGGATTAAGCTTCATGCTCTGAAATCATAGGCTTAATCATTGTGTGCCTCAGCTGCTACACTTGGGGATAAGTACACTGCATGGTGAGTGATAAGAAGCTCAGTTACTGTACAAATGTTTGAGGAATGTTGGATTTCTTGCTCACTGCATAAAGCAATAGCAGCTTGAGGAGGTTTTGTGACAGCAAGAAGGGACATGAGATATGTGAAGATAAGAAATTTAAAATAAAAATTGTGTATTTTATTCAAGCTTGACAAAAACTCAAGGCTGAGAGGATCTTTAGAAGTTTGGTGAGCACTTAATTTATTCAAATTCATTTATTAGTTATAAGTTTAATTATAATGGGACGTCTGGTTCTGGCTACACCGTGGCGACACAACTTGATAAGTGCTCCAGCTTATCAAGTTGAATTCCTCCAGATAAAGGGGCCACTAAGGGGGTAAGTTTCTGTGGAGGCAAAATGAAGTAAAGGCAGTGCCTGCAGATATGAAGGAATCAGTGGTGAACTTTGGTAGAAGTAGGAAAATGCCTTATCAATCACTGAGAGAAGACCAACGCCGTTCTGGCAAAGGCACAGCTGTTGGTGCTGGACGCTGTAAATAAGCTGTATATATTTGGCATGTCATCATGAGTAGATTTGCTCCCCCCCCCCGCGCGCGCGCGCTTATCTATGTGAAGCCCCTCCTTGGATTTTGATAGCTTTCTTCAAATAATTATCAACCCTCCTCCTCTTCTGGAAGTGGCTCTTAGCAAAGAGGTGAATATTTTGAAAAGACAAATACAGAGGAAGTGTTTTTTCCCCCCACACTACATTATTGCCACTCTACTTTATTGCTTTTCTTTTGAGGAAATTAGTTTGTGTTTTTCTGCTCTTTGGTATGTGGTGACTCTAAGATGCAACCCTAAAGGAAATCACTTTATTACATTTATAATCTGATGGGGTCTGAACTCTCTGCAACAAACCAGGAAAGGGACCTTGGTGTCTTGGTGTACAGCTCAATGAAGGTGTCAATCCACTTTGCCGCAGCAGTTGAAAAAGCAAACTCAATTAGGGATCATTAGGAAGCGTATTGAAAATAAGTCAGCAAGTGTCATTTTGCCTCTATAAATCTATGGTGAGGCCCCATCTGGAGTACTGTGTACACTTCTGGTCACCATACCTCCAGAAGGATATTATAGAAATGGAAAAAGTGCAGAGGAAGGCAACCAGAATGATTAGGGGACTGGAACACCTTTCTTACCATCTGAGGCTGCAACGGCTGGGCCTCTTCACTCTTGAACAATGGTGCCTAAGAGGTGACCTGACTGAAGTATATAAAATCATACATGGTGCAGACGAAGTAGATAAAGAAAACTGTTTTCCCTATTGCAGAACACTAGAACCAAGAGGCACTCCATGAACCTTTTGGGTTCTCAAACAAATAAGAGAAAAGAAAGTACTTTTTCACCCAGAGGATCAGTGGTCTGTGGAACTCCCTGCCAGAAGAACTGGTGACAGCTGTCAGCCTTGACAGCTTTAAGAAAGGATTGGATAAGTTCATGGAGAACAAGGGTATCAGTGGCGATTGAGAGAGAGGCAGGATATCTCTCAATATCGTTTGCAGGGATTTGTAAGCAGGTGACGACATCTACTTGGGAATACCCTGAAGCAAATAGTGAGCTACTGTGTGAGACAGAATGCTGGACTGGATAGGCTGTGGCCTGCTCCAGCAAGGCTGTTCTTACATTCTTATGTTCTTACATTTCTTTTTCCATAGTTTGTGTTCCTTTTTATTTTTCTCATTTTGGAAGGATTTCCATTTATGGAAATACCTCTCCTTACTCTTGAGAGCCCCTCAAATGCTGCTCAGTAAGCATGTTGGCACCCTCTTGGACTTAGAGGAGCTCTTCTTTCTTTGTAGTATGCACTTGCTACCATTGTTTTAAACAGGTTCCATGCACTCTGGGTCCTCAGACTTTTGTGTAGAAATCTATGTGCTGTGCCAATATCTAGTATCTGAAATGTCAGTATAAACTTGCCTTTTATATTATTTCCACTTGCTCAGGGGCTGGCAATAATAGTTATTAAAATATCTAATATAAATCATCACCCTTAGAAGTGAGCCACTGTTTTAAGAAAACAAATTCTCAGTTTTGCATTATCTGCAGAACTGAATAGCTGTCAGCTAGATTTATAACTGCTCAAGCACTACCTTAAACTGATTTTTCCTCGTTCCTAAGAATATCCCAGGTTGATACATGTTAAGACTCACACTTCAGGGTATGTCTGGGGAGTACATTGTCAAGCTGCGAACTAAAGTGTCTGAGCGCTGGATTGCAATCAAGCACAACTACACACATTCTGAACTCTTACTTTTGCAGTTTCACAGAACCTGATTTGAGTTAACGTGGCTTTCCTCATTCTCCAAGCACGACAAACACCATAAATTTCTTTTTAGTAAGAGAGCTCCCTGTGGTTTTGAGTTTGTAACAATTCTGTCAGGCCTTGTTTACAACTGATACGTTTGTGACTTGAGCGCTTATGGCAATAGCACCAACAGTATTCTAGGATATTATGATGTGATTTTGTTGCCAGTGGTCCCAAAATGAGTTTTTTTCTCCCCTTGAGCAGAATACTTAGCAGAATGTGAAATGAGATCTGATCTGTTAGCTCATTTTTGTACTGAAAGTTTCATTGTATATATTCTTGCCTTGGAGGGAAGGAGGGAGGGGGGGGGAGAAGCAACTTAGACTGGCTGCATGCTACTTGTCTGCAAAATTTTATAGTGTGGCTGAAACTGCTGAGAAGACTTTGAGATCAGGCTTTTGGTACGAGGCTTTTATAATCTTGATATTACTTACCAGAAATTGGTTCCAGGTCCATTACAGGCAGTATCTCAACTCTGAAGTTTTGAAGTGTAACCAAGTAAATTCAGCCCACAGAAGACTGCTGGTATTTTACATTTTGGATCTGTTCATTATTAGATGATAGAAATGCAAAATGAGCCCAGGGATTGAACAGGTAATAACTAAAAACAGGTGAAATATTTATTTCACTGATAAGGGAGCTATTATTTGGATTCAGGAGATTTTCTTAATTCTTTTTGAGGATCCTGAATATTTATTTGCAGTTTTCAACACTCTATAGTGTTACTAAAAAGCCTAGTTTTACCATTAATTAATCAGTTATTGATTCTGAAAGTATTCTAGAAAAATAAAGCATTGGCTCTAAATTAAAGTCATTGCTTTGGTAGAAGCTTGTATTCCATCTTAGTAATGTCACTCCCTCTGTTAATAAGTGAGGCTTTAGTTCTGTTTGCTGCTGGAGCCATAGAATGTACTATATACAATCAAACAGGGGCCAGGCAGAGCATGTTGGATCAGACCAAAGGCTTTATTTGGTCTTCTATTCTGTTCCTGCACTTGCTACCCAGATGCTTCTTGAAAGCCTGCAAACTGGACTTGTGTGCAACCCTTTCATTCACACCACCTTGCAAAATATACTTGCATGCATACTGCCTCTAGTACTGGAAATCAGAGGTAGCCATACTATCTAGTTGGTGTTGGTAGTCTTATCCTTTATTAATTTCTTAAGTTTCCCCTTTAAACTTATATCATTACATTGTGGGCCAGCAAAGAAGTATTTTTTATCTTTTCAGAATTTCTTGCCACTCTGCCTACATGGATGGTCCCAGGTCCCAAAGATTTTTCAGATTCTGAACACTGTGCACAATGTTATATGATTCTGTTGTGCCCTTTTCCTAGCTTGGAAAATATTGAACATCATAACCCATTGTAATATTTTCTCATAAGGAGATAATCATTCATGAATGGTAGTAGCAAATATTGCTCCACTCCTAGAGCCGTAATTAGGGTTTGTTGCACCCAGGGACAAAGTCAGTTTTTGCGTCTCCTCCTGTCCCCCAACTGCATCTCACCCACTGAGCAAGGGGTGCCCAATCCTGGGTGAACAGCAGGAGAGTGGAAAAGGGTCCCTCTTTCTCACACCTTCTTCAGGGTGTCATGGACAATAGCATGCACACAGCGCCAAGCAGGCAATGTTTTTTTTTTCAAGCATCACCTCCGTAGCATGCTTCCCCCTCCTCCTTTCCCCCAGCTAAGGCTTGGTGATTGTTAGCCCCGGGAAAGGATGGATGGGAAGCAGGCAATGGGATTTTTTTCCAAACAGCACCTCTGTAGCATGCTTCCCTCTCCTCCCTGGGCTAACAATCGCCAAGCCTTAGCGCGGATGGGGGAAAGGAGGGGGGAGCAATCGATGGAGATGCTGTTGGGAAAAAACATCACCTGCTTCCCTCGCCTCCTTTTCCCTGACTAAGGATCTCCAAGCCTTAGCTGGGTGAAAGGAGGACTGCTAGTGGAACAGCACATGGCTTCCCCCTCCTGCTCCCCCTCCAGGTGCCCCCAGATTGCTGCACGCCCCAGAGTAAATGCACTCTTCCACCCCTCCCTAGTTACGCCAATGCTCCACCCTTCTGATTGTTTCTTTTCCATACCTTTCCCTGCATTGTGATGCCTTTTTTGAAGCAGATTGACTAGAACTGTAGATAGTACAGCAGTGGTGCCCTACCATTTTAGGACCAAGGACTGGTCTTGTCCCTGTTGGGGGCTTTAAGAGCATAAGCACACAGGGAATCGTCTCAGTCTTTCATATGCACAAAAGTGCCCCCCCTCACACTATTTCTGGAGTGACCTAATAAAAAATAGTTGCATTGGATGTAAGGGGGAGGGGGGAAATCCATGCATGCAGGAAAGCAGGTATGCCCATCTGAGGTCATGCCTCACAAGGAACCTTGTGGTCTAGTTTGTAAGAGGCCACATACTGTTTTTTGAGGACCCCATGTAGTATAGCAAGTATGGGTACAACATAGATTTGTATCAAGGTATGATGATGCTTCCAGTTCTTTTTCTGAATGCTTTTCCAGCTATTCCTAACATGGAATTTGCCTTTTTTTTTTGAAGCAGTCACATACTGGGTCAGCATTTTCATTATCCAGCACAACCCCAGGATCCCTTTCTAGTCATACCTTTCAGCTCAAACGCCTTCTGTCTCTGTCTCTCTGTCTCTGTCTCTGTCTCTCTCTCTGTCTCTGTCTCTCTCTCTCTCTCTCTCTCTCTCTCTCTCTCTCTCTGTGTGTGTGTGTGTGTGTGTGTGTGTGTGTGTGTGTGTGTTTAGAAATTTTGCCCATTTTGCTTCACCGTACATTTGCTTGCTTGCTTGCTTATATTTACAGTGTAATTGTTCATCCTTTATTTTTGAGAGATCCTTTTGGGATGTTTTCTTGCCTCTTTTTGCTCGAGCCATCCTAAATCATCTGGCGTTATAAACAAAACCGGGCACTCTCATTCATAAACGAGTTAGAAAACACCACTCCCAGTACAACTCCATTGAGGACTCTTTTTGTTTATAATCTTTATGTCACTGTTCATTTTTCTAATGCACACATGTACAGGGATAAACTGAAGTGCTGGACAGCTCGGTGCTATAGGCACCTGCCTGCAGAGCCAGAGGTTGGGAGGTTGATTTCCCCCCCCCCCCGTGCCTCCCTGACATGGGCTGGACTCAAAGACATGCAGGAACCCTTCCAGCTCTGCCATTCTAAGAGGATGATGATGATATCACATATCCCATTCCAGAGAGTACCTGTGAAAATCCAATACAATAACAGATTTGTGGCATCTTAAATACTGTAATATGTGCTATGGTTAGATTCTATCTCATCATCCTCAAAGGTAGGCAACAAAAAAGAAGAAAAGAAACACCCATGCCACAATACTGTTTGTTAAATTAATTCCTGTTGGCGCACTCTTGTCCGTATCCTTAATCTTTTCTTCCTAAGGGGTTCTTTGTCCCTGATTTCTTTTTTGCTGGAGTTCACGAAAATCTGACAAGTTTCCATGCTATTTTTTAAGAAAGAAAAATCTAAAATATTGTCATTTTATTTCTTACTGTAGGAGAGCTCTGTGATGAAGTGATTAACCAGTGTGTACCTGAGCTGAACCCTTGCAAACATAACTCTAAATGTATCTCTCTTGACAAAGGATACAGGTGAGTAAGCACAAATTTCCATCTTGGATTATATTTAACAACAGACTATAGCGGGGAGAATTATTTTGAACCAGTAAATAGAATATGTGTGTAAGTGGCTTGGATGCTGCTGCTGCTGCTGCTGCTGCTGATGATGATGATGACGATGACGATGATGATGATGATGATGATGATGATGATGATGATGATGATGAAGATGAAAGGAAAATTCAATTCTTTGGTCCATATATCCCCATCCTCACTTTTTAGTTCAATCATAGCTCCTTTCTTCTCATAGTACAGTGGTACCACAAGATACAAAATTGATCTGTTCTATGGGAATTTTCATATTACGAAAAAATTGTATCTCAAAGCGCAGTTTCCTATAGGAATGTTTGGGGAACAATTAATCAATTCCGGAGGTCAGAAAACGGTCAAAAAAGTCTTCTTTTTTTGTTCAAACCTCTTTACAAAAATTACTTTAAAGGCATGCAGAGCAGCACGCACACCCCACAATGCAAATGCACAGTAAAAAAGCAGTGAAATGGCAAAGATCAGCTCCCGTCTCACTCCACAGTTCAATAAAATGCAATGCAAAACACCCAGAAAAAAAGCAGGGAAACGGCGAAGATCAAGTCCCTACCTTTCCACCGCTTGAGAAATGCATGGAAAATCTTAAAAGATTTTAAAAAAACCCACTGCAAACACTTTCCAGGCCCAGTGCATCCTGGGGAACTTTTTTTTGTATTTCAGAAAAAAACAGGTTAAATTTTCGTGAGGCAGGGCATCCCATCTCCGCATATTTTTTCGTAACTTGATTTTTTTGTATCTTGAGGCATTCATATCTGAAGGTATCACTGTATATATGTCTCACTATCCTCTAGGTGCTATCATGCTGGCCTAGTACCCAGTTCAAAGGTTTTTTTAAATTTATTTTTGTGGCCTTAGCCATTACAAACACATTCAAATAGTTTAAAACAAAGACATTACACATCAGTAAACAGGCTGGGATTTTTAAAAAAAAAGATAAAACTCAATTGACTTGAACTGATGAATCCTTATCAGTACAAAATTTCCTTCTTAAAATGGATACTTTATAAGCAAAACAACCTACTTTTTCTGAGATATACGGTATCCCGTCCCCCAGTAGAAAGTTTATCAGATAAGCATCAGATCTATTGGGATCCAGGCCTAGCTCACTGAATAAGATTGGCTTTCATTCCTTTTACAATGGACAGGTAATTAGGTAGTGAACTCGATCTTCTACTTCATTTGTACCACATGGTCAGATTCTCTCTTCCAAAGGAATCCATTGGTAACATCCCTCAACCACAGCTGTCAGCATAGATTGGCATCTTAGGGTAGCAAGAACATTTCTTCATTTCCGGTTTGTCATTTTACTTAGGTACTGTGGTTACGGGGTTTGGATGGGTAATTTCACATACCAAGGAGCACATTTAGATGAACAGCCAGAAGTGCGGTCTGCTCTATGATCTTGATTTAGAATGTGGGCCTTCAAATAGTGTATTACCTCATTAAAATTTGGAGCGTTCAGTAGATCCCAGGAGACACCATAAGCATTTATAAATATTGACTTTGTAAAAAAAAAAAGGGGGGGGACTGGATTAGCAGTAAACCTGGGGCCTATCAGCGTGTGGAAATGCTCCACCATACTTACATGTACACATGAATGTGCACACGCGCAACCCACCTTTTTCTCTATATATCCAAAGCAACTATATCCTTATTTTAGTCCATTTTCACAGACTTGAGCTGGTATGTTCGAACATGCTTAGATCCTTGTCTGGTCCCAGGCAGTGATCTTGTGCTAGACAGAAAACCTTCCAGGAATAGCATCAGAGGTTGAGTAAAGGTCAAAACTGGGATGTCACCTTACCAACAGGAATCAGAGGGGCAGGCTGGAATGCAACATCTATTTCCAACCATCTAGTCAGCTACTATAGTCTAAAGTGATAAGCTGGCAGATTGTCTGGGGCAAGGAAAGTAGTATGATTGGAGAATGAAAAAAATCAATTTTCTTGGTGTTGATGTTGCAAGATGTAACAATGAAGCAAAGCAGAAATGAAGATGGGAGAATGGAGCCGGAAGCAATCTGAAGTGGACTATAACTGAAGATAGAACTTGGAAAGTTATTTAACAAGAACGACTATAGTAAAATGCTAACTGAGCAATGGTGGGATGATATTGTGGGACCCAAAACATCAATCTGCCACTGCTCAGTTGCAGATAACTTTGGCATATTGCTGTGTTCTTTCACCTTAGAAGTAATGTTGCAAGTACTAGTTGAAAGGAAATAGTAAAACTATTAAAAATAAAGCTGCAGTCATGGAAGAGGGCCAGAAGACACAAGTAAGTCAAAGTGCAAGGTGTGGCTCACAAATGTAAACTTCAGCGTCCCACTCCACCACTTTGTGGGTAGGCTGAAACCACAGCCTCCATTTCCCCCTTCAAAAAAAGGAGGGGGAGGAATGATGACTTAAATACTATTGTTTGGTTTAGCAAAAGCTAATCGGCTTCAGTTAAGGGAGCCCTGCAAATCATATTGTCACCACCCCCAATTGAAGGAAGCTTGATAGTTTGGCATTGTTAAAATTACTGGTGGCTTTAGGAAGGAACATTCTAGCACAGAGGTCACCAAACAAATGCTGAAACACGAGGAAACTACAGGAACCAGGGAAGATTGCCCAAGGAAGAATTTGTTGCATTTGGTTGAACTGACATGTTTTTGGAGTCATCTTTATAAAATATCACATTCACTGCTTTTAGCCTCTGTGTTGTATTTAGTTAATAGAGGCAAGGTTTAATACCATTCCTATTGCCTCTAAATTACAAAATGTATTTGCATGTTAAAATCTTCTATACCATTCTTCACAAAAACCTCAAGTGCGGTGTATATAGTTAACTTCATCGAATATCTCACTTCACGAAATAAACATGTTGTTCCAATTGCCTAGCGTATGGGTATTAGAGCCTAGTTATAAATAAGCTTTATTATTCTGGAACATGGAATTACTACCTGACAGGATAACATTCTGATTTAATGCAGCCTTTCTAAGAAAAGTGGTGGTTCTATCATTACTGCAATAGCCAATACACATCATAAAAGTGATCTATGGCAGCTTTGAATAAGAACCTGCACATTGTTCATTATTACATCACTTTATATTAGGACAACAGGGATCAATAAAGCAACAGGATTAAATGCTGCTATTTCCTCCCACAGCATCTTATGATGGATACTGTTTGCTTGCCGGTGTGCCTGAAGCATTGCCGAACTCCTTTTCGTTAGCTTTACAGAACCTAGGCATGAAACAATCCCTGGCCTCAGTAATGCACAATTGTCCATTTTTCCACTCCAGTGTTACTTTTTATGCAGATGAAACTCCATCAGGTGTGAAGTTTCTTTCTAGGCAGCGGTAAGAATAACACATTCAGACTCAGTGCTTAGAGCAGAAGCAGTTGCTCTGCATTCTCACAAAAGGAGAGAAGGTGCATGGGAATTTGGGTGGCAGGCACATGAACAGGATTTGAGCAGGTAGCAAGAAATCCAGGAACAAGCTGAACAATATACAGTAAAACGTTGGTGCTTCTTGGTCATCAAAAAGGCATTAGAAGAAATGGGAATTCCCGCCTGCAATACTTACTCTGTCCTGTAAAAAGACACTGAATGACCAGGAGAGTGTTTCCAGAGCAGTGTTTCAAGACCTTTCTTCATAGGGTGGAACTACTACACCGTGGCATGTGCCTTAGTTATAAATACCCTGGATGAGTGTGATTTACTGTTATTTACTGTCCATGGATGTATTTTTGACAAAGCATTGAAAAATTTCATCTGGTCTAAAATGTAACAGCCTCAGTGTTGATCACACTCATCTTACAACCCCTCTGGCTACAGGCCTATTTCCTGCCCCTGTTCAAATTCCTGGTTTTGACTGGTAAAGCTCTAAGCAGTGTAGGTCCAGGCTGTTTCAAGGATCAGATGGGTCTCAGTAAAAGACAGACCTTTGAAATCAAGAATGGATCCTCTTGATTTCATTTGATTTTTGCATGGAATCCTTCCAAATCTCCATCAGTTCATACATCTCATGAATATCCAAATACTACACAATAATCATGGGTCCTCCATGCATGGCTGAGCAGTGGTACATAAACATGTATCCATGGCACAGATCATCTTGATTTCATATGATTTTTACATTGGATCATACTAAAATCACTGGCCCATGATTGGACCCATCTCTGCCCACATAATGTACACCAAAAATCATGGGTCTGTCAGTGCATGGCTCCACAGTGGCACAAAAACATGGATCCAAGGGACAGATCCTCACGGATTTAACTGATTTTTATCCATTAGATTTTGCAGGCTGATTTCTACCCTTAGCAGCAATTGCCCTGTCATGTGTGGTGGGGTGCTTCTCAACTGGGGTTGCCTGACCCGAGGTCAGATTGAGCTGCCACTGGGTTGTTAAGGCACTTAACAGGAGGGGGTGCAAAAACTGACTTTGTCCTCGGGTGCTGAAAACCCTAGCTACGCCTCTGTTAAGAGCGCAGTCCTAAGTGCGCCAGCCTTGATATATCCTATGAAATATGCAGAGATGGAGTAGCTAGGTAAACTGGTGGATCTTCAAGTTGGCCACATCTTGCCCCATCTCCAAATTTAGTCCTCACATGTACAGTATAATGTCCAATGGGCCTAATCCTTCTTCCCACCATCTCTACTAATCAACTCTCCCTACTCTTCTTCCCCCTCTCCTCCTCTCCCCCTCCCCTATCCACCCCCCCCAACTCTATATACTACAGCCAATGAATATCAGGTATGAAGTGTATAAAAGCAAAGTGTTCTGCTTATATACCACCCCATACCACTACATGTAGTCTCTGGGCGGTTTACAATTTTAATTACAGTGTGCAGGCTATACATTGCCCCCCCCAGCAAGCTGGGTACTCATTTTACCGACCTCGGAAGGATGGAAGGCTGAGTGAACCTTGAGCCTGCTACCAGGGAATGAACCCAGGTTGTGAGCACAGTTTTACCTGCAGTACAGGCATTTAACCATTGTGCCACGAGGCTTCCTATATCCCATTCCATAGTATATTGCACACCTCATTCTGCTGCTATATGTCTGAAGAAGTGGACATGTCCACGAAACATTACATTAAAATATGAAAGTTAGTCTTTAAGGTGCCACATGTTTTGTTTTGTTTTTCTTTGATTTTTGCCTGAAATTCTTGTTCCTCCTATGTGCCATCAAATTTTGTCCAAACTGTGATGCCACTAATAGGTGTTTTGAGGTATGTAAGGCCATTGCCACACACACCCCATAAACTGCTAAGTGGGGATTTTAATCCGGGTCTCCTGAATTTGACATTCTGACATTCCTGTCTGCTACACCACAATGGCTCACACAATGCTTGGAAGATTTTTTTTTTAAAAAGTAGGTACTACTGCCACAGTCCAGAAGATAAGCTCAATTGTCCTTATACTAACAAAATTTACATTCGGTCTTTCTTTGCTGTTGCGATTGCTTTCCCTCCTACTCATGAGCCCTTCTACACACATGGCCAGAATTTTATCAATTATGTGAGCTGGTGTTAAAGCAGAAGGCATTAATTGCAGTGGCAAGTTGCTGCCGGTTAAGAAGTCAGTGTTTGTATTTCTCATTGCACACCAGTTGCAATTCACCATGGCGATTTACACTATGTGAATTATGCCGGCATATGTAAGTAATATAATTCTCGCCATTATATCTTGAGCCTGATGCACCTTTCTCTCCAGCTTGCTATACAGTCTTTTTATTATTATTTTTTTGGAAATGAAGTTAAAAGGCTAGCATTAGAATTAGAATTAAATAAGCTGTTGACATTTAGAGTTCAGAGGGATATAAAAATACTGTCTCCAAAATCTATAACATATGCTAAACTACAAAAGTTAACAGAGGATCGTCTTTTGTTCTGGTTTGAATGATATGCTCATTATTTTCCAGCTGTAGAGTAATATCCAGCCGGGAGGTTTGAAATGTGGTTTATAGGCTGAAATATATTCAGGCTAGTCCAAAATGCAGTATCTTAAGATTTTGAGAGATTGCCCAGTTTTCCAGCGAAATCTGTTCCCCTTCGCCCTGAGACCTTGAATGCCAAATTTTAGCCTGGAGCACATATTTTATGGTTTGGTAATAAAACTCAGAATATAGGGTTTATAATGGAAATACTGACACAACTTTAATACAACCAACTTAACAGCAGCAATAAAAAGTATAATAGCTTATGATTGTAGTTATGTGAGTTCCTCCAATCAGCTTTGTCAAAATGAACTGCTAACTAAAGGTGGGAGGATATCTCATTATTTTGATTTTCATGTGAAGCTCTGAAAACAAATCATCTTATTGCTTCTCTTTGTAATAATTACAGTTCAAAGAAAGATGTGTTAAGAAAATAGACCTGATGATCACCACTGTAAAAAGGGAGATAATCTACCTTGAGGAAATTATGGAACTGATTTGCCTCCACACACACATTCATGAATTGAGAAACCTTCAGCACTAGTGGACTGACTGACTCTACCACTTTAAATACATAGATTTTTTTAAAAAAGTTTCTCTTGTCATTTAAAACAGACTGCTCAGTTGGTAACTTCTGTTCTAGTCCAGTGCTGAACCTTTATCTGTGAGAATGTCAATTATTCTCATTCAGTCTTATTTAAAAAGGAAGAAGAGAAATAAAAATTAATTATTCAACTGTTTGATAGCACTTGGAAAGAAACTATCTTTATATCTAGTTGTCCTAGTGTGCAATACCCTAAAACTTCACCCTGAGGGTAACAATTGAAACAGGTTATGTCCAGGATGTGTGGAATCTGTATATATTTTCATCGCCCTCTTTTTAGCTCGTGTGGTATACAATTCCACAATAGATGGCAGATTAGTAGCAATCATCTGCTCATTATTAAAGTTCACAATGAATGTGTGCTGAGTTTCAAATACAGTAGCCCCATCCTTGGCAGCTATATCTCACCCATTGCTCTGGCTATAATGTAACAAGGACATGAATGTATATAAGCCACTTCACTTTTGATGCTTGATGGTACAGAAAGACCATTACAGTTCTACCTGCAGTTCTACTTTATGATGGGTGAGCAATTGTTGGATATTGCAAGGAGCCATTAGTGTAGAAGCAAGTCACAAACATTATTTACCTTATCAACCACCCTTAAATGTTGTACAGTGCAGAAACAATATTGGGTAAATAAGCTATTATAATACTGTTCATTCATTACTAGATTTGTGAGATATGCTGCACTCTTCTGCTTTGGGTGTATAATGTCTTCATCTTCACTTCATGTTGATTCATTTGTTTGTGTTGTGCCTATAGATTCATTGATACTCTCGTTGCAGGTGTGAATGCTTACCTGGCTACAGTGGAAAACACTGCGAAACTGATTATGATGACTGTGTGGAACACAAATGTCGCCATGGTGCTTTGTGTGTAGATGCTGTTAATGGATACACCTGCATTTGTCCCCAAGGATTCAGGTAAGGAAAGTGGCATGATCTCATCAAGACTAAGCATGAATTCTGAAAACAACACGCTACTGCAGTCTCACACAACTATTCATACTCTAGCAGATAATTTCGTAACATCAGATGGTCCCTGTCCAAAGCCTATTTCGATGGGTAGACCCATCTTTTGCTCTGACTCAGGAAATGCTTACATTATTGCTTACATGGATTTTCAGTTATGCCTCCAAATTCCTCATTGTAAAGGTTTCTGCTCCAGTTCAGGTAAAATGCAGAACCAGAGTAGAGAAGTCATTAGTTACAAATAATGTGTTTCAATTCATTGTTATTTTTTCTATTAACTATTGCTTAACTGATTAATACTGGTTGTAAAATAGGATAAATTAATTGCACTCATAGTATACAGTAATATCTTGGTTTCCGAGAATAATTCATTCCAGAAACGTGCTTGTAAACCAAAACACTCTTATATCAAGGCAAATTTCCCCATAAGAATTAATGGAAACCCTGATTTTACTCTGTGTTTTTAATGTGACAATAATGAAATGCAGTTTGTTTCCATATACACACTTGATTAGCTGCCCCATGACTAAAATGGTTTGGGGGAAAAAAAAGGGCCTTGAAAACATTATTTTAAAAAAAATATATATAAAGAAAAACAAAACCCTGACCCGCACTCCTCTTTGAAACTGTTCCTGGCTGGTTCAAGGGAGACCTCCATTCCTCTCTCCTCCCTCTGCTTTGGAGGCTGCCGGAGATGTTCCAGACAATCACTCACAATCCAGCAGGGGGTGAGAGAGAGAGAAGAACCATTGGCTCACTTGTAATCATGTGACCTTCAGTGCTTGTATGTCAAGACATTGCTTGTTGATCAAGGCAAAATTTAGAAGAAATGTTTGCTTGTCTTGCAAAACACTCTTAAACCAATGTACTCTTAAACCCAGGTATTACTGTAACTATAATTGGGGTTATTTAGCATTGTCTATTTGTAAAGGAGGCATATAGCATCAGTACTTAAATATATATTTGCCACTAGTCAATAAATTATAGCATCCTGATTTCCCCCTCCAACAAAGCAGCAATTAATTATTTTTGATTTGAAAGACATTTGAATTCCTTGTAGTAATGTTTGATGCTTTTATGTATAAGCAGAACACTTTGCTTTTACATAAAAGCATCAAACATTACTACAAGGAATGGCATATAGGAGCTTTAAGGAGGCAACATGAAGAGTCACTAACCATTGTGTTCCATCTCATAGATAGTGGTAAAACCGCTCAAAACATAGTGAGTGCACTTCTGCAGAAGGCTCACCACTCACCCACATATAGATTTTCTGGACGTGTCCTTACTTTGAGGGAAAGAAATCTGCCTTCAAGCCATTTCCATCGCTCTGAAAGCTTAATTTTTATCTCCAGGCTTAAATCTGTTTTCACAAGCAATGTTAGGCTATAGCAAACAAAAAGGTTTGTTGGGAAAGTATGAAACTCCTGCCTCACTACCTGCCCCCACCCTACATCATCCTGAGAGTTGAGAGTCTGATCATCGTAACGGGCCATTGCTTTTTGTGTACAAGCTCTCTGTGGCTCTGCCTGACAATTTGAAGTTTAATCCTGACAGCTGCCAATAGAATCACTCTTCAGAAGATCTTGCTGTATGTCAGAGATAAGGGCACTTTCCCAAATTCATTAATCATTGCCTGAGGAGTTACATATTGCTTCCTTCCAGATAAATATTCTCTGTATTTGAAAGCACATAAAGGTGCACAGCCAGGAAGAGAGCAAGATCACCTGGAAAGTGCATGAACCCAGATACAAGAGAAATGTGAAAGCATTCATGAACTCTCTTCCCTAGCATTGAACCTACCATGATATATTGTTTTTCCAGTTTTTTTCCTCCTCCCTTGTTCCTCTGTTCTTCCTCTATTCTACATTTTGAAGAAGAGTTACTGATTCTTAAGAGTAATGCAAGATCATGTTTTTAAAAGCTCAAGCCTTATAAAAGACAAGATAAGATAGGAAAATAAAATTCCACCCTGCCTGTTTTCATTTTTCACCTATTTCTTGTTTTATGCTGGTTCCATAGAAAAATGCCAATGATATGTTAATCTAGGTTCTTAAATCACTTCTGTTTCTAGGAGTATATATGCATCCTTTGACAGCACATTGTTTTGCTATTTGAAGTGTACCTTGCTTAAAGCCACCAACAAGAGATCTCTTGGGACTGTGGCGGCTAAAAAATCTTGTTAATAAATAAATAAATAAACAAAGAGAGGCTTTTAAGTACTAAGATATGGCATTTTAAAAAAACAGAAGTTTTTTGTTGTTGTTGTTCTCAGCATAGACATTATGCCTTTCTGGCAAACAAGCAAAGCAGTACAACAAACAGAATCAAATCTGTCCAAAGCCAATAATAGGCAAGGACTATAAAGTAAGAAGTAAGAAATTCTCCCAGTATGCATTGGGTGTGGGGGTGGGCAGCAGAAAGCAGCAGAACACCTGGTCCGGATTAACACAGAACACCACAAGAGTGTTAAAATGTCAAAACAATTAAACCGAATATAGGCTTCACAGGTTACAAACCATGATGGAGATGTGTAATCTCCAGGCTTAAAACCAGGGTACTTCAAGGGCCAGATGTAGAGGAGCGGTATCAGGAGACAGATATCTAGTCTCATGCGCTCCCAAACACATCTGGTGGGGCCACTGTGAGATACAGGAAGCTGGACTAGATGGGCCGTTGGCCTGATTCAGCATGGCTCTTCTTATGTTCTTGTGTTATGTTTAGGCTTATGCAAACTCTCCTGTTCAGTGTTTAAACTTTCACATATGAAACATAGGTTCAAATGCTTCCTTGGCAATGTTGGGCAAGTTCTGTTCTTTAAACCTACTATAGCTCATATTATGAATATTGAATACAAATGAGTTAACTCTGATTCTCCTATCTTGAGTGCCTTGAGAAAAGGGCGGGGGCATTGTGCTAGTTAGAATGAGAGTTACAGCAGTTGGGTAGAATTATATTATCTTCCATTCGAGCTGAAAGAGCACTAAAAGCTATCTGTGATACACCTTAAGCCCCACAGTTAGATTAAAATTCTGCTAACAAAATACATCTACTTATTATGCTTCTCACAGATTTGGCCTTCTGTATTTTCCTGTATAAGCTGCTCCACTGGGATTTGGAGTCTTTTCTTTTTCTTTCTCTCTCTCTCTCTCTCTCTCTCTCTTTTTTTTTGTAAAGACAGCAATTGCAAACTCTGTGAGCACCACAGAGTTGAGTTCTGTGATGTGTGTGCATGTGAAATCAATTTACATTCATTTATAGGACAGGGGAGTGGTACAAGCCTTGGGCATTACCCATGTAGTTATTTGAAAGGCTAAGTGCCAATCAAAGAGAAGGATTGCCCGGGCTGGCCTATGGGAATGGAAGTTAGGGCAGTTGTAATAAACTGGAGCTTTGGATAGCAAATTTAGTTGAAGTGCTAAGAAGCACTGGATGATATTGTAATGAGCATGCTGGGTGACTTCCCTGCTAGGCTTGACAGGAGTGCACAATCAGACACCTAGAGTGCACATTCCAGGATGCCTTTTCCAAATACCATTTTTAAATAAGGAATGACCCTTATTACCCAGAGAGCTAACTAGCCATTTCCTTGGCTGGAATCCAAATGGCATTCATGTTAAGGTTTGTGTAAGCTGCCACAGCTAAGTGCACTTAATTAGCAAGATGTCAAGGTGATAAGACTGATCACGTGCCCAACTATACAGCTAAGGCATGGCCAGCACCTTCTCAATTAAGAGCAGTTAGGTCCAGCAAGCCTTGATGTGAATACCAGTCAAATTCTTTTCCACTGTATACAAGTGATAGGTAAAAATTGCCTCCAAATTCTTCAGGGCACTTCCCTAGTTGCAAACCATCAAAGCTATTATTGGCAGTCCACAGCTGAGAATGACAGCTTTATAGCAATCTTACTCACCCTTGACTTAAAGACCAACTTATTTTATTTTTATTTATTTATTTTGAATATTTTTATCCCACCTTTCTCCTTGGAAAAGGACCCAAGGCAGCTTACAATAATGGGGGATAGTATATAGCCCAGAACATTTAAGACATACAGTGGTACCTTGTATAAAGGAATTAATTTGTTCCAAATGAAATTCTGTTAAGCAAATTTCCCCTATGTTGTACAGATTTTTTGTTATACAAACCTTATGTTAAACAAGGGTCCACTGTATTCAAGTTTAAGAACAGGGAATTAGAAGAGGCACCTTACAGTAACAATTAAAAGGCATTGCTAAAGCTTAAAAAGAGCATGCAAAAAGTTAAAAGAAAAAAATCCATTATGAGGGATGAAAACTAACATGGAAAACAGGTGTTCTTGTGAAATCAGTCTATGCAATCATGCATGATAATCCATTTAAAAGTCACATAACAGGAAGTCCATCATTCAGGGAAAGCTTTCCTGAAGAGGAAGATCTTTGCCTGCTTCCAGAAAGACACCAGATATGAGGTACTCCTTGCCTCCAGTGGATAGGAGTTCCAAAGTCTGGGAGCAGCAACAGAGAAGGCTCTTATGTGTGTTCTTATGAGACACACCTGTGAAGGTGGCAGGATGGAGAGAAAGGCATCTCCTGATGCTCTTAGCAACCGAGCCAGTTCATACTGCGAGATTCGATCTTTGAGGTAGCTTGGACCCAGGCCATTTAGTGCTTTGTAGGTTAAAACCAGCACTTTGAATTGTGCCCGACAGCTGATTGACAGCCAGTGGAGCTGCTTTAATAGGAGTGTCATGTGATCTCTATACCCCAGCCCCAATCAGCAATCTAGCTGCCACATTTTTGACCCATTGAAGTATCCTGAGACTTTCCATCAGTAGCTCCACATGGTGCACTTTACAGTAGTTCAACCGAGATGTCACTAGGGCATGTGTAATCGTGGCCAGAGCAGGTTTCTCAAGAAACAGGCATAACTGATGTACTAGGTTTAATTGTGCAAATGTATTCCTGGCCACAGCTGTGATCTGGAAATCTAGGCTCAAGGATCAAAACTCCTGATATTCTCCCCCAATGGTTTCATATAAATGTTGAATAACACAGGAAACAGAACAGAACCCTGGGGGACCCCACAAGTCAGTGGCCATGATGTCGAACTTGAATCCCCTAAGAGCACTTTCTGCATTCTGTCCTGCAGGAAGGACGGGAGCCACATTGAGACAGTGCCCCCAAGTCCCATTTCTGATACACGAGTCAGGTAGTTACTGTGGTTGATAGTGTCAAAAGCAGCTGAAAGGTCCAATGAAACCAAAAGGGACGGAGGATCCCCTATCCATTTCCCTGTATAGATCATCTACCAAGGCAACCAGTGCCATCTCAGTCCCATAACCAGTCCTGAAGCCAGATTGAGCTGGATCCAGGAAATTTATCTCATCCAGAAACTTCTGGAGTTGTGAAGCCACAACCCGCTCTAGTACACTTCCCAATAATGGGATATTCAATACTGGTCAGTAATTGTTCAGTATTGTTGGATCTAAAGAGGGTTGCTTTTAGCAGTGGTTTAGTTTTGCCTCTTTTAAGCATGCTAGAATCCGACCCTGTTGCAAGGAGGCATTCACTACTCTTCCTAACCAGTCTGCCATAACCTCTCTGGCTTCTTTTATGAGCCAGGAAGGGCAAGGATCCAACAGATATGTGATGGCCCTCATGTCCCCAATGGACTTAAAGACCACTCTTATTAAAAGCCCCTCTCCTAACCTTTAGGGAATCAGGTTTGAAGTCATTACATGACCTCAAAGTTTAATTGAATTGACAAGAGTTTTTTTATGACCTACATCATCAGTTGGATTATCAGGACTAAAGCAGGCATGGAACAGCCAGTTTTCTCCTTTCTTTTCCTTCTGTAGTCCAGAGCAAAAGGCCATTCTCTGAGCCTTCTGTCTGCAGCGAAAGGAAATCTAGTGATGATGCCAATAGCTCTGCCTCCCAGAACCGGAGGAGAGAAAGAGAGGAGATGATGATGATGATGATGATGATGATGATGATGATGATGATGATGATGATGATGATGATGATGAAAATGAAGATGCAGTGTCCAACTCTTTCTCCTTTGAAAGCTCATTGTGAAAAGCTGTCAGCCTCCTCTATCAAAATGTATGCACATATTTGTACCTACATAGCATTGCCTGCTTGCATACATTGCTGTTCCATTGCTCTGGATTTGTGATGCACAAAGCAGTAGCAAACACATGCTTCTCAAAGTTTAATGCTAGTTCTTGTGTCAGCAACTCTGTAATGTTCTGTCTCCTTCATTCCCAAATAGCTATTCTGTGTTGTTCATCTTTTTTCTTTTTTCTTTATCCCCCCCCCATTTTTCTAGTTTTTTAAAAATAAATTCCCTTTAGAATTCATGAACCATGGTGAATAAAATCCAACTTGTTAAACCTTCCCTTTAGCGATCCACCTGTTCCTCTGATAGATGCCGCTCTAGAGGGGAAACATATATTACAACTTCCGAGCCTAGTGTAATGCATGTTGTTTCATTCTTTTGTTATGCAGCTATCTCAGAAATTCCCCCTGCTGTGATATTCTGAGCAAGAAATCTCAGAAGCAATCATTTAAGTAAACAGGAATCATAGCAAACTGTAGAACATAAGCTTACAGCTACAGGCACTTCTTTTAACGTTGGAACCAGATGTCTGCAGGCAGATTCATCCTACTGGATGTCTGAAAAGCACCCCAATAAATGCATCCATACACATTGTGATGATTTGCAGGCCCTTTCAGTGGAACCAGCCTGCAAATAGGTTGAGGCTACATATCTTCAGTGTTGGGCTTTAGAAATCTGGCTATCGATATATTTTCTAGAACATTTTGAGGAACTGGGTTGCAATTGAGTCCAAATAAATATGATTAGATCATAACCTTAAACATGCTTGCTGGAGAAACAAAATGTTGTCTGGGGCATTCATTTATTTAGCAGGGAATGTTGTAACCTTTTTGTGCTTAAAAAAGACAAAAAGATAAAATAAAAAGAATTCAAATACACATATGCCGTATACTGAAATAGAACTATATGCTATTGCCTACATTGACTGACAGTTCAGTAGGAAATGAGCCGCGCAGTATGGGAACCCTATACAGTATTTAAGAAAGGGGATAGGGGAAAATGGGTCCAGCTTGTAACAGGGTGGAGTGCTTTGTCTGTAAAAGTAGCTTGAGGCAAGCCCCAAGACAAAATGACCTTGACAGACAGAGTGAACCAAAATTGGCTAGCTCCTTGACCCAATTTGCCCCCCCCCAGGTTGAGAAGAGTGTGCCTGAGGAAATCTACTGTCGTTTTGCCATTTGGAGATGGAAATTGCTAAGCAGGTAGATCCAACCATTCCTACAATACTAAGTAAGCAAGCTCCTACAATCCCACCCCATATCCTGAATAAAAGAGGCCTTCTAAAACAGAACAAAACAGGCTCTCCAGGTAGTGGATGGGTAAAAGATGAGAGCAAATATCAACCCTCTCTTGCCATTGGCAGAAATGGCAACATTCAAGCTTACACTTCCCTCAGTTCTTATTCTCTGTCGTCTGCTTAAATTTCCATTCCAAATATTCCAAGTCTTGCTTTTTTGGTGGGGGGAGATGTAGATACATCATGTCCACCTGTGCTGTTACCAGTTTAATGTTCTCTTCAGTGTAGGAGACCAATTTGGACTTCTAAAAAAAACACTTTCACATATAAACCAAGGAACGGTTGTTCTTCCTTCTAACTCTTCTCAGACAGTCAGCCCTTAAAGCTTTCCCCAAAACACCACAAAACTGGATTAATAAACAAATCATGTGAGCCTAAACCTCTCTGTGGTGCTGCCGGAAGTACTGAGCCTGTTAGCCAGAGGAACACCAAAATCTTAATACTGAAAGCAGCCGATTAGAGAATGAAATGCCAGTCAGCCAAATTAGATATGATAACAAGCAAATTATGTCTGAGTTAGACAAAATGAATTATGGTTGTCATGAATGTAAATTGGCCAGAGAGCCACTTACACAAAGGGGTGTGGAACAACCAGTCACTCATAAATGTCCTACTTGTTTCCAAAGTTAGGCCATTGGACCAGCCCACGATGACTTAAAGAGGGTGGGAGAGTGTGCTACTGGCAACAGGAGTTTTGGACACCACTTTAAAAAGCCAGAGTGAAGCACATATCCTGAGGAAGCCTTAAAACAAATGGTGGTTTAGTGGATTTTCCTCTAGAACAGTGTTGGCGAACCTATGGCACGGGTGCCAAAGGTGGCACTCGGAGCCCTTTCTGTGGGCACCCGACATCGCCCCCTTCACTGCCACCTGTATTCAGGTTAAATTGCTGTATTGGCACTTTGTGAAAAATTAGTGGGTTTTGAATTGCAGTTTGGGCACTCTATAAATGTTTCACCATCACTGCTCTAGAAGCAAAGATCCTGCAGTTTTCTTCATCCCCCCCTCCATGGTTGAAAAGGGCAAAGGTAACTCTCACATTAAGGCATGAGGGGCAGCATTCAGTTAACTTATTGTTTCAAAAAATACACTGTGAAGGGATCATAGAAGCTCAAGGAACTGCCTTATACCAAGAAAGACCATTACTCTGTGTAGTCCTGTAATGTTGACACTGAGTAGCAACAGCTTTCAGGATTCCAGGCAGAATTGTTTTTCCCACACCTTCCCCCCCAGTTCTTCTTAGTGAATGTGGAAACTTCTGCAGGCAAAGGAGCTGCCCACCACTAAGCTAGAGCCCTTCCTTATCTCTTGGTTCCACTGTTTCGTCCTAAACAGTGTTGTCTCAAAATACAAGCCTCTATCAAGGATGTATTAAGATAACCCTATCACCTGGAGACTGGAAAGAGACTTACCACCACCGTTCCTCAGGGCTTTGAGTGAACTCTTCCGAGTCCTCAGTCAAGCTAATTTGGATTTCAGGTCTGAGTCAGTTGTTCAAATCACCTTGTTCTGTTTTTATTTCCCCACCCCATTCCAGAAGAAATTCATTACTTCTGCAACATTTTAGCAAAAGATGTGCCTTTCTGCAACGTACCACCTGTGCTGGGTGATTTCATAAGCTGAAATCATATTGCTGAGAAAACGCATGTGCAAGAGCAGTTGTTCAACAGCACTTCTTTCTTGAAGTCAGTCCCCAGAGCACCAGCCAAGCAAAGAGAGAAGTCCAATAGCACTTTGTATTTTCCAGCAGAACTTTGGCAACAACATTCTTTCATCTGGTTGCATATATAATTTCAAATCAGTTCTAGACCAGAACCTTCATGCTACCCCTGCCTATCATTTCACCCTCATCTTTTGAATTTAGTAAAGGTCTACCACATAAAATGGCCTCTATGTGCAAGTCAAGAATGCCATTTAATTCCAATTGGCGGTTATATCAGAAAAGCTGGGTTGCTGCAGGATGCACACACACTGGGCAGATAGCAAGTTCCACCCCATTCTACCTTAGCTGAACCTCGCCTAGATATTGAGCAGAACTTGACTACAATCCTACTTGTATTACTGGTCTGAATTCTCTGGTCAGCAGGGCCACTCCATTTCTAGGAATTGTATGTGGAACATTAAACATTCTAACCTCTCTGCTAAGATCAGAGCTAAGCTGATTACAGGAATGGAAACTGAAGGAACGAGATCCGCTTATGCTGTTTATTAAATCAAGAAAGTCAAGTTCTGGCAGACAATTGTACTATTTTAACAGACACATGGGTTATATGATGACTTTTTATTTTTCAATTGCCTATCATTGCCTATCCCTTTTTTTCCTGCATAAATAGAGATTGTCATATTTAGAGAAGCCTATATAGTGTCCTATTAGTAAGGTAGGGAGAAAAGCAATTCTGTGCGAAGATGCAGCAGAGACGGGTTAATCAAAATGTGTCTTGCTTTCATAGTCAGAATCACTTTAGTACTTGAAAGCCATTAGGAAGACACTGAGCTGCCGTTTTTTTTTTCTTTTTTGCAATAAGATATCTTTTTGTAGGCTGGGCTTACTTAATGCGTTTAGTTTTTTCTTATAGTAATAAGGTTGTCACATTTGGTCCTGTGTAGTCTAGTTGTTGGTTGTACTTCTGGACAGCCTCAGTCTGGATAATGTAATCGGTATAATACTGTTTAGGGGTTATTTATTAGGAATTCTTGTTTATTCATGGAGGCTGGAACATGTGTGAGGTCCACTGGAAACAGAGGGTTGCTTTTGAGCAGGAATGTTAATGATGTTCCTATCCCTCTATGTTTTAAGGCATGATGTTCAGTGCAGAGAGGTGGTTCAGATTTTCTTCACATACATTTTGATTTCTTAAACTATGCATTTTTATATGCATACATGTAGCTGCTTACTTTGACTACATAGTGAATAAAAGAAACATTAATACAATCAAGAGCAGAATACTGAGCAAGCACATCAAAGGTTTTGGAAGACAAAAGCATACCTCACTGCTGCTGGACATCTTCAGGGTGCTCAAGGTGTGAGTTATATTTCCGAAGATGTCAGATGTTTTGACTCCAAATGGTCAGAATATGCTAATGATGGGCTCATTATATGAAGCAAATGGGTCAGCTGGCTGGCTTGGAGAAGCTGTTTTCAAGATGAACTTGGGAGCAGGCAAGCAAAAACAGTACGTGATTTGATTTCTCTGCAAGGGAGAAGAAACGAAAACAACCTCTTGTCTCTGTCCCAGTGCGCTCCCATTCCCGTCTTAATGTGCCAGCCAAGTCGTGTTTTAAAATTGGGTGAGCACGGGTCAGAAGAAACAGTCAACTTAGAGAATGTACAAAGTTTGAACAGTTTTTATTATCGCTTGAATCCGACCAGGACAATATAGAGAAAGGACTAGTACGTAAAATATACAAAATAATAGGGGACTCACTGGAAGTGAAGGAGTCAGATTCTTTGAGAGAGGTCTGGAAACAAGACCTTAATGTTGAGATAAAAAAAGAAGACTGGGGGAAAATCTGGAACATGAGAATCTTGAGAGCATTATCGGTTAGGATAAAAGAAAATTATTTTAAATTGGTTTCTAGATGGTACTTGATGCCGATTAGGTTGAATAGAATGAACGCTGAATATTCTAAGATTTGCTGGAAATGTGAAAAAAAGATAGGTACATACATGCATCTCTGGTGGGAATGTGAAATAGTTCAAAAGTTTTGGAAAATGGTTTTTTTTTAGAGCTGATTCAAGTAGATATTGATTGTAATCCAGAGACAGCATTGTTATCATTGTCAACTAGTAAAGATTATGATGTTACAACCAAGGAACTAATAGCAAATCTTATAACAGCCACCAGATTAATTATAGCAAGAAACTGGAAATCCAAACTAGATCTCAAGATGGAAGATTGGTATAACGAACTTTGGGATATAGACATAAATGATAAATTGTCTTGTAGTTTAAAAGTTAAACGAGGAGAAATGAAAAAAGACATTTTTATGACATTTGGGGAAAATTTATAGACTTTGTATTAGTAGAAGGGAAGGAGAAAGAACCGACAAATATTTCAAGACAGTTCTGGAGAAGAGGACTTTGAGAAGAATATTAGAACAACAGACACTAAAGAACTCACGGAAGAACTGGATGGTCCCGGGGTGGGGTGGGGATGCGCTAGTATTGTTATTTGTCTGTTTGTCTTTAAAAATAAAATTTAAAAAAATTGGGTGAGCACAGCTGGCTTAATGGCCATTGCAGTTTCAATATATCGTTACTGTGAGAACAATCAAGTTGCCTCATGTGGAAAGGTCACCGTAGTTCCTCACATCGCCTGGCTCAACCTGCCTGTAGGATTTTCAATGAGTTCTCAGTCATTGGACTGTTTTAAATTGTTGCGGGTGGGGGTGGGGTCAGGCAAACAATAATGCCAAGGAATGCTACCAGAAAAAGCAAAATAGTGTCAGTTGTACTCAAAAAGTCCAATCTGGAATGGCTTTTTCACACTCTCATCCAGTTCTAGAAAACAGATCCGTTTTACTGAAGCATTTGGGCGGTGTTCTGCTTTACAATTGTCTTCCTCACGTCTACTTTGGAGCAAGCATGAACAGCTTCACTTGCACTGAATGCCTGCATGTCTGTCTTCCTGACAGTGATCGGGAGCAAGCCCAAAGCAGCACGGTGCACTGTAAGACTTTGCAACAAATAGTTGTGAGTCTAGGGAGAACATCTTTCCTTCCTTGTTTTAAAAGCTATCAATGTGACATTTGTTTTAATTTTCAATAGATGCAAGACCCAAATCAGGCCTATGTGTAAGAACCACCAGTCTTTTTTCACACTCACTGTCCTCACTGGAATCCCTCTCCTGGACCTGCTGCTCCTCAGGGATGGGGGGAAAAAAAAAACTAATGGAAAGGCACCGTGTGGCAATTCCAACTGAGATAACTGAAGCAGCATTCAGTCAAAAAGTGCCTTCCTTAATCACCACAATCCTGAATCTGTCTCTGCCCCTCCCAATGTCAATTGTTTCATTACCTCTGTAATGCAAGAGATCACTTTGGAACAAGCATCCTGTCTACTTTGGATCTCTCACATGAAAAAAAAATCTGCAAAGAAACACTCATAAGAACATAAGAGCAGCCTTGCTGGAACAGGCCACAGCCCATCCAGTCCAGCGTTCTGTCTCACACAGTGGATCACCATTTACTTCAGGGTATTCCCAAGCAGATTTCTTCACCTGCTTACAATTCCCTGCTTACAATGCCCAAGCAGATTTCTTCACCTGCTTACAATTCTTCACCAGCTTACAAATCCTGCCTATCTCCAATGCAGATGTTGTCCTTAGGCATCCATCATGATAGCCATTGATACCCTTGTTCTCCATGAACTTATCTAATCCTTTCTTAAAGCTGTCAAGGCTGACAGTTGTCACCACTTCTTCTGGCAGGGAGTTCCACAGACCAGTGATGCTCTGGGTGAACAAGTACTTTCTCTTATTTGTTTGAGATCTAGCACCTAACCGTTTCATGGAGTGCCCTTCTTTCCCTTAATCTACTTTGTCCGTACCATGTATGATTTTATAAACTTCAATCAGGTCACCTCTTAGGTGCCATCGTTGAAGAGGGAAGAGGCCCAGCAGTTGCAGCCTCAGATGGTAACGAAGGTGTTCCAGTCCCCTTATCATTCTGGTTGCCCTCTTCTGCACTTTTTCCAATTTCATAATATCCTTCTGGAGGTATGGTGACCAGAACTGTACACAATACTCCAAATGGGGCCTCACCATAGATTTATAAAGAGGCAAAATGACACTTGCTGACTTACTTTCTATACCCTTCCTAATGATCCCTAGCATTGAGTTTGCTTTTTTTCACTGCTGTGGCACACTGGGTTGACACCTTCATTGAGCTGTACTCCAGAACACCAAGGTCCCTTTCCTAGTTTGTTGCAGAGAGTTCAGACCCCATCAGTTTACAAATGTAATTGGGTGCCCCAATGTGCATCACTCTGCACTTGCTAATGTTGGTACTCATTTGCCATTGCTTTGCCCCCTCCCCCAGTGTCAAGAGATCCCTCTGGAGCTCCTCACAATCTCTCTCAGTTTTTACTGCCCTGTATAATTTAGTGTCGTCTGCAAATTTGACTACCTTGCTATTTACTCCTACTTCTAGATCATTTATGAAGAGGTTGAAAAACACTAACATCTTAGTACAACATGTTTTTCTATCTTAACCCAAAGGTTGAGAGAATATTAGATGGAATCGAATGCAGAAAATGGGCCAGAGCTCAACAATGTTTCTTTTGAACTACAATTCATAGAATCCTTATGCTGCCAGTGGGTGCACAGTTTAGTGTCTCCTCACCAAAAATCTTCTAACCAATGTTCCTTCTAATTATCTGTCTCATTAGGTAGGCCTCTACCCCTTGTGTGTGGAAATTCCTTCCCGCACATATGGGATTGCATTGCAACCGGGACCAAAGGGACTAGAAATGTCCACACATCTTAGAGGGAAACTGGCTTCCAGCCTTTCAGAGAAAATACAAAAATAAATTGAAACCTTTTAACATTCTGAGGAATGGAAATTGCAGAGTGTGTGCTTACCATCCCCCCCCCCAAAGCTGTCATAAGAGACTACTACATGTGTTCCTTCAAAAAATAGTTCTTTTAAAAAACAGGAACTATGTGAAAAGAAATGTATCATTTTAGCAGCTGAATTTAATTTATTGTTTTTATTTCCAAATGCCATATGAATATCCTAATTAAAATTCAGCCATCACATACTTTGGCAATGTTATTTTGATTTTAATCCGATTTTAAGAGACACAGGTTGTTGATGGTGGGGCTTCAACCTGAGAGTGGTATCAGCAGCTCTTGTCTCTAAAATTGTTTTATAAAGTAGACATACCTGCTGATCTATGTCATGTTGTTTTCCTCAGGATGCTTGCAGTTTGATATGAGCTTCATACCATGAAACCTGCTGGTGGATTCAGAGTAATAATTTCCTTTTCTTCTTTTTATTTTCTAAGTGGACTCTTCTGTGAAAATCCTCCACCAATGGTTCTGCTCCAGACCAGTCCTTGTGACTACTATGAATGCCAGAATGGAGCGCAGTGCATTGTTGTACAGCAGGAGCCAGTCTGTCGATGCCTGGCAGGTTTTGCTGGCCAGAAGTGTGAGAAACTCATCACCGTGAATTTTGTTGGGAAGGATTCCTACGTTGAGCTGCCGCCAGCCAAAATCCGCCCTCAAGCAAACATCTCCCTTCAAGTAAGTCATGCAGATATGATTATAAGCCTCCAGTCAACTCTATTTCACAGCAATATCTTACAGTGGTCTTCTCTCCTAAGCATTGTGCCCAAAGTTATTGTACAAACTAAGGTAAAGCTACCAGGAATAACCATAGTAATTAATCATAGTAAAATGTGAACCTGAAATGAGAAATCCCTGCTCTGACCATCACCAAAAAGACCACCTGACCCATTCAGCAGCAGTTAAAATAATCTTTCATTTACAGGCTGTTGATGTACATTATAGATCAGAAGGATGAAGCTTCATGATGACTCTACACAATATACACAATACACCTTAAAATGCCAAAAATGCAGAAAGCAACTTGATTTTTTTTACAATTTTAAAATTCTCTCTCTCTCTCTCTCTCTCTCTCTCTCTCTCTCTCTCTCTCTCTCTCTCTCTCTCTCTCTCTCTCTCTCTCTCTCTTTCAACCTGGCTTCATTCTCATTGGTCTGCCTACAGAGAGAAACAAAATATGTTCATGTGAGTTGTGAGTTCAGGCAAATTCAGCTGCACAGGCCACATTTTGGGCTTGATTCTGAACACATTCAGGATATTTTGGATCATATCATGAAATCCAGACTTGTTTACTACATGGATTTTACACAGATGGTGTTCTCAAAGCTTATTTTGCAGTTAAAATAGTGCTTCTCCATCTGGTAGTTAATTACCACTCAAGTTAAAAATTAATTGAAACTAAGCATCTCTTAAAATATCATTAAGGAGGGATTGTTAATGAAATGAACTGATAAATAAAATTAAAAGTAACTTTCAGTTTAGCAACCTTGGTTTTCTTCATTTGATATTTTTTAAAATGTAAATGTGAGTATTTGGTTTTTAAATATTGCCATTTCTTTGCAATGTAAAGATCACTCTGACATACTGACTGAAGAAATAATTGGAACCAACATTTGTTTTTGGTAGCTACTTCATAACTCTGGACTCCACATATGGACTGCATATGTAATCATCTGAGACACTGCAGAAGTAGTACACATAAAGGAATGTGGCAGTAATGGATGTCCTTTTGGTTAATAAAAACATGTAGTCTGTTGGATTACCTTTACTATGATAATAGAAGCAGTGAATAAGCCTTCCTTCAATGCAGAGCCCCAAGGAGTGATTAAGATATGATTCCTGCATAAGAACTTAGTAACATTGGTATTCCCAGTGTTTAGGAGAAAGAGAATTGGACTAGGGATGTACGATTTGGATAAAAAGGTAAAGGTAAAGGTTTCCCCCACACATGCATGCTAGTCGTGTCCGACTCTAGGGGCGGTGCTCATCTCCGTATTCAAGCTAAAGAGCCAGTGTTGTGCAAGTCCGTGGCCACATGGCTGGCATGGCTGCAAGGAAACACTGTTTTACCTTCCCGCTTTTTATGGTGGTACCTATTTATCTACTTGCATTTAAATGCTTTCGAACTGATAGGTTGGCAGGAGCTGAGATTAACAGCGGGAGCTCGCTCCGCTGTGTGGAACCCAGGATTCGAACCGCCGAGCTGCCAACTTTGCAGCCAACAGTTTTCGGAAGCCTTAGTCTACTGAGCCACCACTAATAATCCAATAAATCTTCATTCTAGGAGTTTCTTCTGACAGACACCTAGTCTTGACTCACCTGGTAGAAAAGTCTGAAATGGATGGGTTTGGGGACTGATAAGGCCTATCTATCTATCTATCTATCTATCTATCTATCTATCTATCTATCTATCTATCTATCTATCTATCTATCTATCTATCTATCTATCTATCTATCTATCTATCTGATTTATATACCACCCATCTGGCAGAAAGCCATTCTGGGCAGTTTACAACATAAAACAAACTGTTACAAAATACAGCTCCAAGGATATAATAAAAAGCAAAAATATTACAGATGAAAACTTAACTAAAACAATATTGTTCATAAAAATCAAAAGTAAATAAGGTAAGGTAAGGTAATGGTGGATGAGATTAGATCACAAAGGCCACGTAACAGTTCATAACCAGGGAAAGCAGACTGAAATAACCAAGTCTTCAATCTTTTCTTGAAGATTAGCAATGGCAAATCACCCTGGCAAATCTCCAAGAGGAGTTGGTTCCAGAGTCTAGGAGGCGCCACAGAGAAGGCCCGGGTCCTTGTTGATTTGCAGGCCTCCCTCGGTGTTGGCACCCTCAGATGACCTGCCTGAAATGAACAAGTGACATAGGCAGAACTCGGGAGTAGGAGCCACTCTGACAGATAGGAAGGTCCCAAACCATTTAGGGTGTTGTATGTCAACATTAAGACCTTGAAGTCAATGCGGTGACGGATCGGCAGCCAGTACAATGCGTCCAGAGTCGGGGTAATATGATGGAATCTTTTAGTATCAAGTACTAGTCAGGCTGTAGTATTCTGTACCAGCTGGAGCCTCTGCATTAACTTCCAAGGCAGCCCCACGTAGAGAGCACTACAGTAGTCTAATCTTGAGAGTACCAGTACATGGACAAATGTAGTGAGAGCACCGGGGTCCAGGAAGTTGCACAGCTGGTAATGTACAGTACACCTAAAGTGGTAATGTGAAGTATGGACCACTGAAGCCACTTGGACCTTTATGGTGAGCACTGGATCCAAAATTATGCCAAGACTGTGTACTTCATCCCACACGGGAAGTCACTCCCCCCCCCCCGAAAAAAAATGAGGGAGTGGCCCCACCTGGAGGACTTGTCCAAGTTCAACCTCAGTCTGTTTGCTCTCATCTACTCTAGAACGACACCCAGGTGGCAATCCAGGGATGAAATGGCATCTACTACAGATGGGGAAAAGGAGAATACTTTTTATCCTTTTCACCTAGCCCAATCCAAGCTTTCTGTTAAGAAAGGAAGGTGCCTCTGTCCTACCTAAGAGCTTTGTTTCTAAACCAGAAGCCTGGATGGACCTCAGCCACAAAGCTTTCTAACTTAGGCTTTTTTCCAAGGTGATTGGTGTGGGTTTCTGGTTAAGGGGTACTTCCAGGATTGAGAATTATGAGGCATAAAAAATCCATATGTCATATCCCTAATTTGAACTATAACTCATAAGCACCACCACCTTTCATCCAAAAAAGTGAATTTTCTAATATCTGTAAACTGCATGTTAGGTTATTTAAGCTTTTAAAAACCTTGCTTAAGCATTTTAATATGAAGAAAAGCAGCTGTGTGGTCCCACTTTGCCAGTTCCAAAATAACCCTTTCTGGTTGCTGTTGATACCAGAATTTGTGTTGGGGTGTGTTTTTTTTTTCAGGGTGTTGCATTGCTTATCTTGTTGTCTTCATTTGATAACTTCTGTTTTTATAAGTAAACTGGGCTTGAATGACATTTATAGAACATATTGGGTCACATGTAACAATGATTCTAAGCTATGTTTAACAATAGAAGTATAGGGATAAAAATGCTCTAAACATAAAACAGGTCTTCAGCAAAGAAAATGAAAGAGTTCTGTTAGCTGCTTTGGATGCATTGTAATCAAGAAGTTTGACTATAAATTATAAAAACAAACTAGCTCAGAATTTTATCTCAGTCCTTGGATGCAGTAAATCACTTCTGAGGTACATTTCAGGCTCCATATGTTCCCATGCTTCCCTCTTTAAAACTGACATAAGCAGTGGTGCTCCATATTTCAGTTCTGCAAAGTACTGAGCATTCTCTTTATTCATCATTAGGAGCATCCATGCTAGCAAACTTCCATATAGATGTGATCTGGTTCCTAATGCCTATTGCAAGTAAGATGTACTTGTTAGTATTTCTGTAGGTACACTCTCTCTCTCTCTCTCTCTCTCTCTCTCTCTCTCTCTCTCTCTCTCTCTCTCTCTCTCTCTCTCTCTCTCTCTCTCTCTCTCTCTCTCTCTCTGTGTGTGTGTGTGTGTGTGTGTGTGTGTGTGTGTGTGTGTTGCACCGTTACAGTCATGACCGACTCTTCATGACCCCACGTCCATGGAGTTTTCTTGGCAGGAATACTGGAGTGGTTTGCCAGTTCCTTCTACAGGCACCTACAGCCCTGGTATTCCCTGGTGGTCTCCCATTCAAGTAGTAACCAGGGCTGACCCTGCTTACCTTCCCAAAACAGGCAAGATCAGATGAGCTTAGGGCATCTAGGCAGCTACCCTCTATAAAACAGTACACATAAACCAATGAGCTAGGCCTTTTCCACAAAAGAGCCAAGTGCAGTAACAATTGAAATAAATACTGTGACATTCACTCATTTTAAATTCCACATGAAATAATAGTCATTACAAAGTTCCAGAGATTATTGTGTATGGGCCTTTGCCTTGCTTTTGTGTCACCATTAATTTTTGTTTACCTTCAAAGGTAGCAACGGATAAAGACAACGGCATCTTATTATACAAAGGGGATAACGATCCTCTGGCTTTAGAATTGTATCAAGGTCATGTCAGGCTTATCTATGACACACTGAACTCTCCACCCACAACTATATACAGGTAAGCCAACTACCTTTAAAAAAAACACACAAGTGAAGCCAGATTGTTGCTGTTTATTTATTGCTAAAAAAATTATTTGTCTGTTTGTTTCCAAATATGTTTTATCTTATTTGGTGAAAAGATGCAGGTGGGAAAAATTAGAAAGAGAGTTGTTGGTTTTTCAAAACTTCCAGTTTATGGAACAGACAAAGCTCAGTATTTTAATCATCTCTTTGTTTTGTTACTATTCCTTGGAATTCTATCATGTCCCAAGGGGCTGTGCCATCTATTTTTGTGTTTTAGTCCATGATGGAGCCATTTACCATTAGGGCAGAAAGGCAAGTGATAAATAAGGAAAAAAATCCTTCACAGATCAAGCATTATTACTGCTATCTACAAAGAACACAGGTACACTATCAAAAGCTGCTTACAGGGACATACAGCAACAACAGTTTTCTGAAATAAAACAAGGCATACCCACAACATTTGGATTGGAAGAAACTGAATGAAACTATTTATTATGGTCCATTTCTGGCCACTAAGGCTGTGATCAGATGGGGAAGTACCGTATTTTTCTATCTATATTTCTGCCTATTTTCTGTCTATGACCCTGCCATATATTAGCACCCTCACGTTTAAGGCCTCAAATTAATAAAATTAATAAATCCTACCTGAGTTCTCCTCCACCCACCCAC
This sequence comes from Phrynocephalus guinanensis, assembly GCA_037367245.1. NCBI lineage: Eukaryota > Metazoa > Chordata > Lepidosauria > Squamata > Agamidae > Phrynocephalus > Phrynocephalus guinanensis. Next base: position 90,456,423 of record CM074734.1, read on the forward strand.
CTCACTGATCATGCAAAAAGAAAAGTGAAAAGGAGTCTTTACGACATGAAGAGTAAACAAGGGCTGTCAGAAAGGAAGGGAAACAGCAAGGTCAGTTTGGGCTCTCCTCCACCCCACCCCACCTCTCGGGAATGACTTACTTCCATGTTAAGTCTTACAATAGCCGCTAATTTTTAGTGTCATGATTTGAGAGAAAAAATAATGTTGTATAAACAGAAAAATATTGGACCACTTGTGGCACAGTCTGTTAGAAGTTATTTTCTTTTGATCAAATTATGTACAACAGATCAGAAACCCACCCAACTCTGCTCCATGGCCATGCTACAAAAAAGTACCATGTCCCTCAGCAGCAAGGCCATGGTACATTTTGGAGTTGAATCCAGTGTTGTGTTATAGGGAAATCTCTCCAACTGAAGCAACCCTTTTCATATTGATCAGATATGATCCTTTATCACTGTCTGATTGCAAAATAACAGCCTTGTTACCCTAAAGGGTAAACACTTTACAAATTACTGTTTGCCATGACTGCAGTGATATTTCACCTGCCATGGGAGTGGTATGTGCATTTGAGCCAACTATATATTGTGATACACCTTAAAAACTGAGGTTTATTTGGCAGATGCTTTTGTGGACTGCAGTTCACTTGTGTAGTTATAACGGTATATTAACAGCATTGAAATATGCATTCTTTGGGGGAAAAGACAGCCAGGGATCCTGGATTTTTTTTAACTATTAAAACTTTTCTATGCAGCTTCTCTGGATTAGCTATTTTTACATTATACTTCACAAAAGTAGCAAAGTAAAACAATCCAAGTCACCAACAATTTATGCCAGTTCATGTTTGTTCAAAATTCACGTTGATGGTGGGGAAAAGATGCAGCAGCTACAGTAGAAGAAGGGGGCTCCCAAACAGACCAGCCCTGTGTCTGTTAGTCAAAAAGCATTCTCTTCCCATCCTCAAATATACTTTTATAATAAAAAGGGATTACAAATATAACTAACAGAAGACTGTGAGAAAACACAGGACTGTCACAAGTGGCACTTCTGTGAAAAAGGCAAGAGTGCTTTCATTGCAAAAGTCTTATCTGGCAGCATGATGATGATGATGATGATGATGATGATGATGATGATGATGATGATGATGATGATGATGATGATGCTCGTATCCTGCCAATGATATAAAGGCAGTAGACATGGCTTTCTTCTTTCCCCTTCCTCCTGCAAAACAGCTCCATGGGGTAGGTCAAGCTGAGAGCATGTGATTTGCCCAAGGTCACCCAGTGGGTTCCGTGGCTGCGTGGGGATTTTGAACCCAAGTCTCTTAAATCATAACACAAGAGTCTAGCCACTTTGCCCGGAATAAAAAGGTCCATTTTTGTTAGCTGCTCTTTCTCATCATGTATCCTTCTGTAGTTATGGGTTATTTCTGTTGCCCCAGAGGAAGTTGAGATTGTATCTTCTCTTTTAAAAGCATTCCTATTGCCCTAATGCCATAAACTTTTAAAAGACAGATTTTATGTATGGAGAAACAGGAAACTGCTTATTTCATGTGATTTTTTTTTAAATACACCGGAACCAAGGCAGTGGGGGTTAATTAACTCAGTTTGGGGCTGCTGTCAGTTCTTTTTAGAGGGCTGTGGTCTGCACAGCTCAGTGAATGCAAACTCATTCAGTGGGGTTTTTTCCAGGCCGGTGGTGTGTTGACTAATTAGGCGATACATTGGCTTCAGACATCTCTTTACTGGAACAGAAAGGTCAATCATTAGGTCTCAAATCTTCTGTCTACCCATCGTAATGGGGTTTGTTGGTTACCTTCACCAGTGATTACAGCCCGGTAGTAGAGCCATGAAAACAGACTCTTTATTCTGCAGCTGATCCTAATTGATTCCATATTATAGCAAAGGCAGAGTTCTTACAGCAGTTTTACGCCACTAATTAGAACATTGGGGAAGGCTCATTAGTTGGGCAACACATAGGGTGACAGATCAGAGCTGGTTTCTGCTCCCTATTGTTGATAGCAGAATGTGCTGGTGACAAGGGGTTGTTTCTGATATCACTGGATTTTATGGATCCTCTCCTTCCTGGCAAAGTTACCCGTGGCGCTAAGCATCAGTGTCCTCGTTATTCCTGTGCCCTTCATATTGATCAAGGAGGAGGTCTCCATTTGGAATGGCACCTCATTACCATAAGATTAATGGGCTGTTCTCTGGCTGTGTTTTGCACTGTGTGATCTGTTGAGATGGTGAAAGCTGCTGCTTAATGTGATGCCCTTTCTGAAATGTCGCTCTAATCTTTTATTGGTTTAAGAGTAGTGCAGCATGGGGATTAGCACTGGCCTCAGTAGAAAAGGATTCGGCCAAGGGAATAAAACTGTAGCTAAAGAATGTGGAGACATAGGAACAGGGTGGAGAAGGCTGCCAAGTGTATTAGATGCAACCCCTATTTGTAAGTTTCAGAACAGGAGAAAATTCCAGCCTCTGTGCTGTAAATCAAGGGGCTAATAGTGTTGCCCTCCAGATGTATGCAGCCCCAGCCAGCACAGCCAGTGGTGAAAGGCACTAGAAGTTACAGTCCAGCAGCACTGGGAAGGCCGTTATTGGCCTACATCTTCTGTAAGAAGCCATGTTTTCTTGGTCGTTAAGATATCCCATAATGTGGATTGTGACCTGCTTCTGGGATGCAAGAAAACTCTGATTCAGTCCAACAGGAGCTAATGTCACCCCACAGTGAAGGTTCTGGAAGTCCACTGTCTGCTCACAGAGAAGGGGGATGTCATGTCAGAGAGCCAAAGGCAAAGTTATTTCATGAAAGAACAGGGCTTTACTGCCATCAAGCACTGCCATCAAGCACTGCCATCCATGCTTTGGTATCAGACCAGCGCAGGCTACAACAGTGTCAGAATCAGACAGCAGGGAAATACATGGGATAATTGTTACACTCCTGCCTTGTAGCTTAGGAGTGTCCCATGTCAACTTCACCTACCCATTTTCATTGCTCCAGTTTCCATTTGCGACTAGCTTGCTTCTCTGCTGCACTAGAAAGATTCCTGTCCTGAAATTTATTTCTCGTTTAGTCATGGCAGTTGGTCTCTTGCTTTAAAGAGCAAGGACTTAGAAAGGACTCAGAAAGTATGGACAAGAGTGGGTGGCTCCTCTGCCAATAATGTCTTCCTTCTCTGTCCGTTGTCCATCTTGGTAAAAAAAACCGGCTTGGCACTTGGTGCTTCATTATGGAAACAGTAAAGGTCGCATCTCATGTACATGTATTGTCCAAGCAATGAAGAGCACTGGGATGTGGGTGGAGCTTTTTGGAACCTATCAGATGGCATTAATTTCAAATGAGTGGGGAGTTCCTTTTTCAAAACTGCAGGTCTTGGAAGCTATAAAGACTGTACGAAAAGCCACTGTTCAAGGGCATTGTTTTGGGCTGTGTTGCCATCACTATGCTGATGGCAGACAGCCCTACTTGTTTTTGATGTCATCAGCAGTGGATGTCATACAGTTCCTGCTTGGCCACAATTTTGTGTTGGACAAAGACAGTAAGAGGTTTCTCCTTAACCTCGACAAGACTGAAATCCTCAAGTTGAGTGACATCCCCGCCCAGTTGTTTTGGTGAAATTATCCCAAGGTTAGATGGTGTTTCTGTCCACTTCAGGGATCAAGTGTGCAACTTGGAAGTGATCCTTAGGCCTATTCCATTCTATGGAACGCTAAATATTGGTTGTGGCTCGGTCTGCCTTAAGTCGTCGTTGGCAGATTGTTCGGTTGCATCCCATCCTGGATAGGAGGTTCCTTACAACATTGGACCATGTACTGGTAGTCTTGAGAACCAACTACTGTAATGCTCTCTATGTGAGTCTCTCTTTGAAGATGACCCAGAGATTGTAGCAGAGATAGGAGCCAGGATGATTACTAGAACAAAAATATTCATTCATTCAGTCTTTCTTTATTATGCGGTCATAGACCCGATTTAAAAGCACAGAAGGAAATTTGGTAAAAACAAATAAATAAAACCGATTTGTAATACAAAATGTTAAAATACAAGCTAAAACCAGGACATGTTAAAAATGCAGAGAACCATAAGACCCAGTGCTAAGGGAAATCAGTAGCATAATTGAGACGTTGCTTATTTTTAAAGTTGATCACAGAAGCAAAAAATTTAGCCACAGATTCCGTATTTAGTTGATTTTTGCCCACCAATAATTGAGACAAATGCTCTGTTTTGGATCTTCCAGGACATTTCTTCAAAATTGGCACAATAAATTTGTTACGTTCTTCTAAGTAAAAAACTGCATTCAAACAAAACAAAAGACAGCTTCATTTACCCCTCAACTAATGTGGTGTCATCCTTTGTCAACAATGCCCCTCTGTGCTCTACATAGGGCGAACAGGACAGTCTCTGTGGAAATGGATCAGTGGTTACAAATCTGACATCAGAAACCCACCATACACAGAAACCCATCTCAAACCATTTCAGTCTACCAAGACACTCCATGGATTTGAAGGTCACCATTTTAGAACAGAATCATTACAAATTGAAAATACAGAAGGTTAAGAGCTGAGATATAATTCATATGCATGATAGACACCCATAAAATGGATTGAATGTAAGTCAATGTTTCTTAAGTTATTACCAAATGTAATACTTTTGTAGTGCCACAGTTATTTTCTTCACCACTACCAAGCCCATCTTTCACCACAAGGTTCTAATTGAAGGTAAAAACTGTCGATATTCCCCATATCCCCTTCTCTCATCTCTACATTAAATATTCTCCTGTTCTCTCACTCTTAAGTGAACCTCCCCTAGAATTTACCTCCCCTTCCTCCTCTCTCTTCCCTCTCCCCTGCTCATCTTCACCCAGATTTGGTGTCTGTTTTCTATCTCCTGAGGAGTTTTTACAACAGAGCCCTAAAACAAAACAAGCCAAATCATTGCACATAAATGAAGCATACACCCAAGAACCAATGAATATTTGGTATGAAACTTATATACCACCCCATAGTTCTGCTTATATACCACCCCATAGTACTTCGAGTACTCTCTGGGTGGTTTACAATTTAATTCTGCAGGCTTCACATTGGTTAGGAAGAGAATTATACTGAAATATTTGCCAAATGCTTTCCCTTCACCATAGCCAACTTCAAGGATTGTTGGAAGAGGTGTGAAAAAAATACTAAAGAAGGTGTTTTTTCCCCATTAATTAAATTTTTCATAACTAGTTTATATGGAGAAATAATATTCATCAACAGCATCATTTCAATGATAATGATACTCTAAAATTGTCCTTCTGTTACCTTCAGCTGTGATCCTGCTTGTATGTTTTTGTGTTATGTAATTAGTTTTTTTTCTACTTCGGTTCATATCAGAACCTTCTGTGGAATGGGTGCTGTAGGAAGGGAATGCTGGGTTAGGTGGGCCATTGGTCTGATCCAGCCCCCCCCCTTCATATTCTACTTGCATTATTTTCTACTCCCCCCACTAAAAAAAAAAAAATCAAGGTAAATTCTTTTTTTTTACCTGTTGATTTCCCCGATATAAGAACAGTAAATGCTGTTTTAAAAGGAACAAAGATTGTGCAGTGCACTCTGTTAAATTGCCATGAACTCTGTTTGATGCTGGAAGAGAAAGAACCCAGCTCAGGATCTTGTTCATTTATTTTGCTCACAAGTTATGTAGTATTCATGAAAAGTCTGAAATTCTTCTGGGAAGTATTCAAGCCTTATGCCTTGGAGGAGAAAGGTTAAAGTGTGCATTAATGTTTTTCTAGGCAATTGGTATAATGTCAGGCAGAAGTCAGTAAAATACCTTTTGGCAGACATTACAGTGGCACCTCTACATACGAATTTAATCTGTTCCAAATGCATGATCTTAAGTCGAACAATTCTTAAGTAGAGGTGCCGTATCTAAAAAATAAGAAATAAAAAAATAAAAACAAATTAAAAATTAAAAAAATAAAGTAGAGCAGACCACATCTAAAATGTGTAAGGTGGCAGTTAAAATGCCAACAGTTTTCCGCTCTTAAGTCAGATTGCTCATAAGTAGAGTCACTCTTAAGTAGAGGTACCACTGTATATAGTGTATATTGCCATTTATCTCTAGATTTGAAAGAGGAAATTAACTTAAGAAACCCTTCTGATAAAAGGACTATTTTATCAGGGTAATGCTGCAATGAATAAGAAAGGCTTGATGGAACTTTTAAAATGGGAAACTCCAGAATATCATAGCTATTTTATGACCAACATTTCTAAAAGATCCTGTCAATGCTGACATTTTTCCAGATTAGCTGTGAAGCGGGGGGGGGATGATTGTCCCATTTTAAGTCACAGTTAAATATTTGTGTCTGAAGATTACTTTTTTCTTTTTAACACTATTGATTTTTCTACTTTTTCAGAAATTTCATTTAGGATAACAATTGTTTATATCTGATATTTGTAGGACATACTTTCTTATTGATTTTTTTCTTAATTTGATATTTTTCTTCCCTACTGTTAGTGCAATGAGTCCCATCTTAAAATGAGACTCTAGAAGCTACATCTTTTAGGAAAATATCCACTATCAATCTGAAGGAATGGAATTCGGGCAGTCAATGGCTCCCTTTGCTGTTCCCCTTGAGAGTATTTTTAATGCCGTCTATTAAAAAGATTTAGCACTGCGTTGACATTTTCAGACACTGCATTTTCTGCAGTACTGAACATTCGAACAGAATGATTCCCTGTTAAAGAAAGATCAGAAACGGCCCCATGATTGGCTTGCTCTCATCCACTTTGTTTTCATAGCATACCGAGAGGAAGATACCATATTGGATAGGGTTTCCAGACATATTTCCAAGTGTGGCTGCTATGCCATTAAGCTTTTCCCAGCTCACAGATTCAATAATGGGAAATAGTTGTACAGTACTATATTTCTATCTGCCACGCTGTTGTTACATTATATGTGGTGTTTCCATCTGGCGTTTCACCAGATGTGCCCAAGAAAGATCTCTGAAGCAGATTTTATTTCATCAGCAGGTTCAGGTATGATAAAGCAGTCATTTGATTACGGCACCCCAAAGATGTTTAAGTGCAAAGACAGTATTTTGAATTGAGCCTGGAAGGAAATGAAGAGGCAAAGCGTTTTTTTTGGAGGGGGGGGTTGATATGAGAGATATGTTCACATTAGGCAAACCCACTTAAATTGCCTATTTTCCCCTTGTTGAAGCTGAAAGTGCAGGCACTCCCCCAAAGATGGGGGAGCCCATAATGATCGGCATATGATTTTATTTGAAGAAATGAATTAGTGTCCTTATAAACATGCTGATTCCTCCTAATGTTCTTATGTGTCAGGGTGATGCTCACCAGCAGCAAAACAAAGATACGGTAAATGCATTTCATGTACCATCTGATCCCAATCTGTGCTCACATTAAGCAAATAAAATTGGTTGCACTGCCTCCTACAAATGCAGGAAAGGGCACCCAATGAGCATCAGTAATAACAATGTCTGTTCCGCACACAATCTGATTCTGAGGACTGCTTGCAATGATCTGCACAGAGGGGTCGACAACACAAGATCCCTGCTTTCTATATGGAGCCTACTCTGTGGGATGACATACAGTATTTTCTACTTTCTCTCCATTGTCTCTGGTGCTTCTTTGGTGTGATTTTAACACTTAACACAGGTGCTTTAGTTTTGGTAAATGGATCCAAATAAGCTGAGCATACTGAAAGATTCATAATCGGCTTTTAGACCTCACTAGACATAGTGGCAAGCACATATGTACTTACAGCTGGATTTCTGTTTCTTTACCAAAAAACAGCTTTGAGATGCATGAGAAGTGTGAAGAGAGTTGAAGATTGCAGCTTCCCAACCTTTCATTTTTCTTTTAAAACATATACACGTGGCTACTAACAAGTGTTTTCTTTCCATATTAAATCATATTATGTTAGGAACTTTTATAAAAATTGTTTTAGAATTCTTGAATAGGCTTACCTGTTGCTAAAATTTGACTGTTCTTGCCCATAGCTGCTGTATTATTATTATTATTTTATTTGGATTTTAAGACATGTGTTGTCATTTAGATGTCCAAACCAGAAGCTGAAGATGCCTCTTTTTTAAATCACCTTCTTTAGTTTCATTGGAAAGGCCGAATCCCTCCATACTTGTTGCCTCCCAACTAATAAAGTAGAAACAATTTAATTTCCTGGCTGACTATCTGGTTTCTAAAGCGAGAGCTGTATGAATTTTTTCAGTTTCCAGCTTTCAGTTTCAGGCAAACAGCATCATTTTCAACCCTCCATTTGTTGGGAACATTTTTAATTATCTCTGGTACCAAGTACTGTCAGTGGAGTATCTTCATGTAGATGAAGCCATCACCTATCTTTTCAAAGCAAGGAAAGTGATTGTAAACTACTTGTGGATGAAAAGCCTTCCTCTGATTATGTTATTTTATGTTTTAGTATTTATTATCAGTCATTATTTCTATATTGACTTGTATTGTGTAAATAAAGAACCTGGCACCTGGTCCACTTTGCTTGTTTCAGACCTCATTGTAAAAATATATGAAAGTCTTTTGCTGTAGATTTGATACCAGCAAAAGGGCAGATTTTTTTTGTACTTTCCTTACATTTAGAAAGAGATGATGCATCAAACTCACAGTGACATTTGGTTGTATGAATGGTTCCCTTTTTTGGTTGTGTGTTTTATAATAGAAAACAGTTGTTTGAAGCAGCAAACTTCTTCCAAAATTCAGATGGTAAGGGATCTCTGGATGTTCAGTCATGGCAACTGGATTTCTTTTCCCTGTGAGATCGAAAAGTTTCGCTACTTATCCAAGCAGCTTCATTAGTCTGACAAAGCTGCTTGGATGACAAGCAAAACATTTCAATCTCACAAGAAAAGAAGTTCAGTTGCCATTCAGTTGCCAGATAACCTCATCTGGATGATTGAGAATCTTCACAGACAGATGCTAAATGATGCTTATCTCTGGGGAAACTTGACTGAGCTTCAAAGTCACTGTGTTGTTGTTGTTGTTGAGATTTTTTTTTGAAAAAAACTTATATCCAGCTAAATAGAAGAAATCTTGTTGATGCTTTATAATACGGATTATAGCTACACAGTCTAGTAACCTATACTCACAATACAGCATAGAAACTAATATATTATGTTGGTGAAAAGTCTAGAATGTGATCATTGCATACTAAGTTGTTCAATACCATGTTTGTTTATTACGGTGTGTTTGGAAGATGGTAGGAGTGGCTATCTCACACAAGGATATCAAATGTAGATGTCTTGGTAGAGGAAAGGAGACGTAAATAGATCAAAATATCCTGGTCATCAAGCTCACAAAATTATAAGATAGTTCATGAGCATGGTTCATTTTTCCCTTTACACATCTGACCTTGAATATAGATAAATGATGTAAGGACAGCCAATGAAAATAAAGAGATCAAAATTCTGGAAGCAGAAGACTGAGAACTACAAGATTCTTAATTACTGTAGTATTTTCCAACAGCCCTGAATTTTCAGTGTCTGTTCCTAGGACAAGGATAAGCATTTCTGGATAAGTCAGAAGCATCACATGACAAGTATATACTGTTTGTGGATAATACTGTAATGATGACAAATAATTTCCCCTTTATTTTGTCATAGTCCTGGACCTACACATGGACGCTGTTAACTGAGAGAGAGCTAGATGGGGATTCTCAACATTTAGTGAAGGTCAAGGGCCCACTCTGTGTTGTCTGTTCTCTTATGTTAAAAATGCTGATTACAGCTACTTTCTGTATATCGTGCTTTTGTTTACATGTTGTTGTTTTCATTTCATGCAGAGTGGTGGCAGTTTCTTTCCTGGAAATGTCAAATCAAATGTAACTGGGTATTTTGAAAAGTGTTTATGTTTTTGCGTGGGTTTTAGAAAAGTATATATTGTGAATTCTAGAAGAATGGTTCCAAACAAGGCAGATTCCACTTATTTTACATTTTAATAGTTTTACTGGAACTTAGCCCAAAGCAAAAACTTAAGCACTGTTTCTAATTGGTTGGCAAAGAGTCACTAAAACAAGCTTTGGCTTTCTAAATCCAAACACAAAGTTGGTGCCGGTCCAGTTCTCATTTCAAATTCTCTTTTTCTTTGTCTCACATGTGCACAGATATATCGTTATTTCTCTTTCATGGATTATTTTGATAAGAAATTAAATGACAGCTAGATAAGTTTGCAATCTTAGATCATTTACAGATGTTCAAATATTATTACATTTTCCTTTTGTCAGTGCTATAGATCAGCTTGATTTGTTTCCATTCCTAGAAAGCTTTAATTTAAGTAATAGTTTTTTCTGCCCAGGCTCTTCCCCCCCTCCCATTGCCGAGCTGTTTACATTTTTATTTGATATGACTATAAAGTTAATGGGCAAGGAAGGAAAGTTCTTTTTCTTTTGGTTTGTTTTCAAACACCCCCCTCCCCCGCCAAGCCTGGACATGTTCATTTTGTGATGCTGTGCTGCCACCTAGAAATGAAGTTTAGATTGCAGGCTGATGCTGAGTTTTCCAAGACTATATATGTCCTGGTCTGTCTCTTATTTGAGAATGCCAGAAAGCTTCCTCCCTTGAGTATATCAGTTAGGAAATCACACACACACACAAACACACACAAACACACACACCCATAGATGAAAGCATTTCAAATGATGACGACATTGTTACCGTGGTCCCTTATTTAAGGAGTTGTTTCCTCTTTGCTTTTGAACACGGCTGCAAAAGGAGCACAGACCATTTAATCATGTTCTGTGACAGGCATATCCAAACTTCGGCCCTCCAGATGTTTTGGACCACAACTCCCAGAATTCCAAGCCTGTATTTCCAATGCCAAAAGACTGTGGGAGTTGTGGTCCAAAACATCTGGAGGGCCGAAGTTTGGACAAGCCTGTTCTATGAGAAATGCCAGATTCAGTGGTTAGAGGTTCGGAATCCAATCTCCCACTGTGCCTCCTTGACAGGGGTTGGCCTCAATGGTCAATAGGGTCCCTTCTAACTGAGCAGTTCTAAGATGGCGGCTGTTGTCATTTTTATTATTCAATTCCTGACATCTGTGGCGCTGTTCCAGGAAACAGATTTGAAGACTACCCGTTTGCCAGTTGGGCTCCCATATAATAAACCTTTGCCTACTCAGGGAATAGCTTTCTTCTCCCTTCAAACTAGCCAGTGTACACTACTAGTGGCCGAACCGTAATGCAGCGTTCAGTGTCTGTGGCTTTCTTCCCTTCATCTCTTGCCAAGCCACTGTCTCTGGCTGCCTTAGACAATTGTAGACTTTCCTATGACAACAGCACGCCAGTCTCTTTGGGAAGGAATATTCACGTAAGTAGTTGCCATTCTGAAATGAAATCCCTTCTTAGAATCCAGAGTTGTCTTTTTGAGGTGACAGTCAGCACTGACGGAGGGAACAGTTTAGGGAACTGGGAATGTTTAGCCTTTCAAAAAGAAGGCTGAGGGGGATATGATAGCTATGTTTAAATATTTGAAAGGATGTCATATGGAAGAGGGAACAGGTTTGTTTTCCATGGCTTCAAAGACTAGGACTCGAGGCAATGGTTTCAAACTACAGGAAAAGAGATTCCATTTGAATATTCGGAAGAACTTCATGATGGTTAGAGCTGTTTGGCAGTGGAATATGCTGCCACGGAGGGTGGTGGAGTCTCCTTGGACTGGATGGCCCTTGAGGTCTCTTCCAACTCTATCATTCTATGATTCTATGAGATGCCACTTTTCAGTCTCTCTTTAAAGCATTATCACTAAATTTTAATTATAGATTATCTCCATTAAAAACAGACCAGGAGGAGTGCCATTCATATGTGCCATTGAACTGAATGGCATAGATAGAAACATATGTTCAGCAGCCTTTCTGACTGGATCTTAGATGTGTTCATACTTCTAAAGATCTGAATGATCTTCTATTTAATGAAGTTTGTCCATCATATTTGAGGGGTGTGGGGGGGGAGGCGGAGTATGTTATGGGCCATAATCTGATGAGGTGAAAGTGCATAGATACTTGACTTTCTTTTTTCCTGATGGAACAAGGCAGATAATCCTCATATCTGATTGCAAACTGCTTTTGAAACTGCCCAGCCCCTCAGTTTCAAAAGCAGGTGGCAGGAGGCAAGGATTTCTCTTGCACAAAAACAAGACTAAAGAGTCAGTGGAACCCCTGAACTGCTATTGTGGATCTTCAGATCCCAGGCATGACGGAACATTCACCCTAGCATTTTCATGGTTATGTATGTGGTAGGATGCCCTCAATGCTCAAGACTCATTAAAGCAGGCACATCCAAACTTCAGCCCTCCAGATGTTTTGGACCACAACTCCCAGAATTCCAAGCCTGTATTTCCAATGGCGAAGGACTGTGGGAGTTGTGGCCCAAAACATCTGGAGAGCCGAAGTTTGGACGTGCCTCCATTAAAGGTTACAACAAGTCAGCAGTTTATTAAAAGTTTTTTCAAGAAATACCACTCAAGTGTTTCTTCCTACACGTCATGATATGTGCTGCTGTCCCTTTGCACAAAATAGTTGTATCTGTCCTTTTGGTGTGGTGAAGTCAGAATTCACCAGATGAAAACACCAAGTCCTTTTGATTAGCAGGGTCAATGATCTCCTCTGCCACCCTCTACAGCAGGGCTAGCCTGTCCATTAAGCACATAGAGACAGCGGTCCCAGGGGTAGAGCATCAGGAAGAGTGAAACATTCATTCTGAAGAAAGCCACATAGTATACCTGGTAGAAGTGAAATGGGACAGTGAAGAGAGACAAAAGATGGTAGTGTCTGAATGGAGAGTGGGTTTGTGGTTCTTTCTGTTTTGTTAGGCAGTGGGAGAAGTGAGGCCACTGTTGCTGTTCTAATTCCATGGACCTTTCAGTTCTCACAGAAGCTTTGGGAGATGGAAAGTACTCCCCAAAGACTATATTTTTGTTAGCTGTTCCTTTTGTAAGGCAAAGTGATTTGAAGTAGCTTGACCCTGTTCCTTTCCCTTCTGCACGTTAAAATCAATATCAGATCTTTTTAGCCATCACTACATTGCTGTTGGCCAGCTCACTACTCTCTGCCTGTCAGCTGATCTAAATAAAGGGTCATTTGGTATTCTCTCCTGATCTTTAAGTGTGGATGGGTTTATTTAAGGTTAAGTCGTATAATCAGAATTTCTAGTTGGAAAGGTGTCCTTGCTGTCACCAATTAAGATTCTAACACAGCATGACAGACTGCACAAACGTTTCAATACTTTTTGCCCTCTGACTTATAATTTAATTAAAGCCAGGAGGCACGGTGGGGTAGTGGGGGGGGGTGGGGGTGAAGGAAGGGGAATGGGTTTTTCAGGTTTTTAAAAGATATTTTACTGAATGCATAAAAACGAGCCCTACAAGAATTTTAAAAATTAAAAAGCGTGGGAAAAGATCTGTTAACTACAATATTTATAATGTTAACATAAGATTTTTGTTAAATATATTTGTTAAATATGTATAACTTTAACAAATATATTTGAATCATTCTGTATTCTCATTCAAGGAGCATGGAAAGATTAGAAACAGTGCTGCTTGTCTGCATGCTGCAGAAAGGCATATGGGCCACCATAATCCTGTTAATCAGAGCATTTAACTTACTCAAGCCCATATGCTGTAGAGGTGATATATGCCTGTGTGCTTTTGCCTGAAAGAGGTGGTGGAAAAAAACAATCCTTCTAAATGCTATCCTGTTATGTTCTGACAAATGACTCTGGCTTGGACCTCATCAGATAAGCATGCTGGACTTAGAGAGGGTGAGACAGTTTCTGCTACAGATAGGGATTCTCCCTCAGAGTTCCCAGGCCCATAATTTCACCTCCTCAGTCCAAATAGAAGCAAGAAAAAGAAAAGGTGGTGATCCCACCACAAGATGTCATGCAGGTGGTTTGTACGACTCACAGAAAAGCCCCTGTTCATACATATGGCAGGTTCATGCAAGTCCGGTCATTCTCAGGAGCTTTTGTGGCACCATATACTCCTGAAATAGTATCCTATAGCAATCCCAAGCAATAAGAATTCTTTTTTTTTTTGGTCATATAAGCACTATCTTAACCCTTCCCACACAATTGTTTGGGTTTTTAAATGGCAAATCCCAACAATAAGAAATGCAACAATGGCTGTGGCAACTGGTACCGATGCAGATTCAAATTCTGCTAATAGGGTGTGTGTGTGTGTGTGTGTGTGTGTGTGTGTGTGTGTGTGTGTGTGTGTGTGTGTGTGTGTGTGTGTGTGTGTGTGTGTGTGTGTGTGTGTGTGTGTAAACAGAGGGGACAAGAGCAAATTTGCACTCCCTTCCCTGAACAGGGAAGAAACTAATACAAGTTAAAAATCACTATTTGTGTCATAAGCTGGTCTATGCAGTGATGAAATAAAATTTTACAGTGATTTTACCAGAGGCATGTGAAGGAAGGGGGCAATATTACCAATGTTGCAGCTATTAAATATGATATAATAATATATGGTTATTAATATTTTAATTAGCATTTACTGTTTGCTCCTCAAATGTTACCTCTTGGGAAATCTTGCAGCGTTGGGGGCATTTTTGTATGCTGTAGATCCATGTAAAAAGAAAACAAGGTAACTTGGTAGTAACAAGTGATGGAATATATTATTCATTTGTGAACAGGTACCAAAGTGATGGTACAGAGATGCTTTTCGTATTGTAACAAGCAAGGAGGAATACATTAGTTTTCAATGGAAAACTGCTGCTCCACAGCAGATGGATCCATAGTGCCTTGTCAATCAATGCACAAAAGGTGGCATTTTGCTTTAGAACATGAACCCAGCATAAACCAGATTTCCAAAAAGACAGGAGGTAATAAAGACAGCATTGGAATGTAGTGGTTTGGCAGTGATTCTGTCTGGATTTCCTAGATTACCTGAATGAGAAAATTATTCCTGTTCCAGAGAAAACAGCTAGCTTGAAAGCCCCCAAACTCTTGCTTTGATAAACCATCATAAAGATTAATCTCTTACGTTGCAAGTCCTTGCCAAGAATTTTGAATATACATCAGTCCTCAGATCCGTACTCCCAGACATTTACTAAAGGGCTATATATTAGTGTGTTTTTATGGCATGTGTTGACTCAGGCCTGACTTTATATTTTCCCTTCTGGCAGCTAGTGGGAGCAAAACTGGATGGCTGCAATAGAAGCCTGATGTATCCTATCTAATTACTTTACTTTCTAATCCCCTCCTTTTCTTTCTTTCTTTTTTTTCCTGTTAGCGTGGAAACAGTGAATGACGGGCAGTTTCACAGTGTGGAGCTGGTGATGTTGAATCAGACCTTCAATTTGGTTGTAGATAAGGGGGCTCCCAAGAGTCTAGGTAAACTGCAGAAGCAACCTGCAGTTGAGGAAGACACACCACTCTATATTGGAGGTGAGTTACACTTTTCTCCAGGCTTGTAGCTGAACATCAAACTAGATATACCACAAGAGGATCTACGATTGTGTCTGTTTTTTTCTAAACCAGAGTGCAACATGTGATTTTCCAGATGTTGTGGGGTATGTAGCAGCCAGCACCGCTAGCAGTGAAGGATGACAAACGTTTCCTAGAGATATACGGTAACTAGAAATTTTGGCTCCCAAACAAACCCACCCCAGCACGTACCAGATTTAGAGGGCTTGGCTGCTGATCCTCCTCAGAAGCAACGTGCTGAAGACACAGAGCAGTGGCTGAAACTCACCTGTCTGCATCAAGAAGCGAAGTGCCACCATGGCACCTTCCTTCTGAGCCACACTCAGCGACTAGCAGTCCAGTGACAGGGAAAAAAATACCTTGACAGAATCGCTACAGCAGTAGTGGCCAAACGTCGGCCCTCTAGATGTTTTGGACCACCACTCCCAGAATTCCAAGCCTGCATTGCCAATGACAAAGGACTGTGGGAGTTGTGGTCCAAAACTTCTGGAAGGCCGAAGTTTGGCCACCACTGCACTAGAGTGAGGAAAAAGAGGCCTGGATTCTGAAACAGATGAGGCCCAGGAAACCACCTTCCCATCATACTATGCTTCTCAGGATCTCTCTTTGAAACCAGTAGGCCAAGTAGTGCCTGGAAGTCCAGTGGCTGCCTTTCTTTTTTTGATCCAATGACACATGTTGCTGGAAGTTTGCTTTTCCTTTCTTTCCCATCCTGGGTTTGCAGCAGGGCTAGTTGAATGTAGCTTGGTAGGTGGGAGGTGTTCTCATATAGCAGTTTGCTTCCCACTGCCTCCATGTACGTTTGGGTTTGCCAGTTCCAGGAAGGATCGGAAGATAACAAGACAGACACCATGGCTGCATCTTCTGTGTGTGGCAGCCCAGGGCTTAGGCCAGGTTTCTACCCCTTGTTTACAGCCCTGCAAATTACCTGTCCTTTTTGTCAGTGGTAAATGCAGGGCTGTCCCCTTATCCCAGTCGAAATTAATGAGATAGAACTACTATTTCTCTTATATTCTAACTCTGGAAGAGAAAACCTCAGACTGCAAAAATGGCAAAATCAATGAAATAAAACACTTCCCCTTTGTGTTTCATAGCCCAAATTGTATCAGTACTGCATTGTCAGTTTCATATGCCTATTTAAAGATAGAAACCCGACATGTCATTGTCCAGCGTCAAATCTGTTTTGATCTTGAGTATTCAATCAGTTCTGTTGGTCCTACTTCCATGCAGCAAAGATCTCCCATAAAGGAAGACCTTCGGGAGCAAAATGGAACAGTAAAGGAACTTGGGTGTGCATTAGAGTGGATCTTTTAAGGGCCTTTGGCCCTGTTGGTTACACAGCTTTCTTCTAGTATTCATAGCCAACATGTCACTTTTATCTGTCGGCCCATCCTTGCTGTTTGCATGCGATAACCTAACAGTGCAATTCTAACTATGCATGCACAAGATGTACTGCCCTTGAGCAACATCATTTCTCTTGGCTGAAACAAGGCTTCCTAAATCCTTGTCTGATATTGTATCCATTGCACAACAAAGGTTCACCAAAGGGAAGTTATAAGAACAGATAATTAGACACAGGGTACCTGTTCACATACATCTGTATCTTGTTTAAGACCCAGAATAAGTATGTCTTCACTATACATCCTAAGAAAGCTTAGGCCCCAAAACAGTGTCTTCCTGTAACAAATCAATCTGTTGTACTGCTAATAGTGGTATTGCAAGTCCAAATCTAACACTCTTTGATGACTATAATTTTATTATAAGGTTGCACTTGTCTTTGCATTGGGAAATCTAATTTGAATAAATGTTTTTGCGGTGTGTAATCAAATATACATTCAAAAACATATGATTTCCTTTGGAATGGGATACAAAACTAGTACATGATGGTAGATGAGAATAACCCAGAATGTACACCTTATCTGCATAGCTTATTCCTCCTCTCCACCAAAATACCCCATATCCTAACACTGAATAATACTGTACATTCCTAAGCACTGTGATACCTCTTAAGACAAATGCCTCGTAAGACAAAAACTCATAGGAAGAAGAAAAAAACTGGGAATAGGCATGCTTTGGATGACAAAAAATTCCCTATGGGATGCTTCGCAAGACAAAAAAACTGTTCTGCATGTACCCAGAGGGGAAAAAACACAGTTATTTTTGTTTTTATTCTAGCGTCTGGAATGGATTAATCAGTTCCCAATGCATTCCTATGGGAAAGCACATTTCGTAAGACAAAATTTTCGTAAAATGAAGCGACTTATAGCCTTCAGAACAGATTAATCCATCTTCAATGCATTCCTATGGGAAGCCGTGTTTCGTAAGACAAAAGTTTCTGAAAACAAATTGACCCATGGAACGAATTAAATTTGTTTTAAGAGGTGCCACTTGTATTCCATAAAGCACTTTGTGCCTTTTTTCCAGGCATACCAACATCCACAGGGTTATCTTCCCTCCGGCAGGGAACAGAGAGGACACCCAGTGGCTTCCATGGGTGCATTCATGACGTCCGCATCAACAACGAGCTACAGGATTTCAAGGATCTGCCTCATCAGTCTGTAGGGGTCCTTCCAGGTTGCAAATCCTGTAACATCTGCAAGCATGGCATCTGTCGCTCTCTTGAGAAGACGAGTGTTGTCTGTGAATGCCACCCAGGTTGGACAGGCTCTCTATGTGATCAAGAAGTTAAAGATCCCTGTCTGAACAACAAGTGAGTTTTCCTTGACCATTAAATAGGGAAAGCGGCAGAAATTATAAACATGCTAAGAAAGAGGGGGATTGTCTGTGAATCTCCCTTTAGCATATTATGGAGAATGATTCAATTTTTACACTTTACAGGAAGACTCATAGCCATAGGTTAAGATGTGATTTATGATTACTGTTACTAATCTATGTAGCTTCTAAATCACTTTGTTTAAGAAGCTCTGCTTTTTTCAGTTGATTGCTTTCTGAGAAAGGGGCATTTTTAAAAATATGTTTTACTTCATGATGTGCAAATATTTCAATTCTTGTGATTTTGTCTGCATCTTTTAACCTGGTTGTGAGCAGCCTTGGGAAAAGGTGGAATTAAAATGAAATTGCTAAATAGAAGACAAAGCTAAAAGATTAAAAATAACCCTACCTATGCGATTATTAATATGGCTGGCACATAATTTACCACTACCACAGCCCAGCTTCAAGTAAATATGTACAATTTCACATTTACTAATCATCATTCACATACATTTTTTCTCCCATCTCTTCCCCCCCTTAAGATGTCTCCATGGCAAATGCATAGCTACCAACTCTGCTTATACATGTAAGTGTACAGAAAGTTACACAGGCATGTATTGCGACAGAAAGAATGATTCTTCTAGCTCATGCAGGCTTCTGAAATGTGCCCACGGGCAGTGCAAGATCTCGGCACAAGGAGAACCCTATTGCGAATGTGAACCAAACTACAGTGGGGAGCGCTGCGATAGAGGTTGGTATAATTGCAACATGTGCGGCACATTCTCCACTCAAACCTGTTTGTTTGCATACAAAGGAATGCATAAGATAAAGAGTTCTGCACATTTTGTTCTAATCTGTCGACATTTTCTATATAGGGTTTTCAGGTTATGATTTTTTTTAAAGTAAAACTGGTCACCCGTACAGAAACATACAGTCCTAAACATCCCTATTTAAAATAGCTTCTACCAATTGAAAAGACCAATCATGAAAGAGAAGGATTGGTCCCACCCACTTTTGTTATTTGGAAAGAATTCAAATGAATTCTTTAAAAAGCCTTCCAAGGGACAAAACCATTATTTTGTCATATTGTAAGACCAAGTTTATGTGGAACATACTATATCTCCAGGGAATTAGTGTGCAGTTGTGTAAGCCATATGCAAGTATTTTCCCCATTACAAGAGTACAGAGCGAGTTGTGTTTTTCCCAGCCCAGAGTGCCTTCAATAAACATTTTCTCAGGATTTCTGTGACCAGACTCCTGACACAAGTCTTCAAAGGGAAAATCAGCTCCAGGTCTGGACCAGTCTCAACTTTTGACCCTTTCAATTTGGATTCAGTGCGCTGGGGTATCTGTACAAAGCTGAGAGCAGAGGATAAATCTGTGGAAACAGAATATTGCATGAGGTCCTTTTCTTCTTGTCATTCCATTTCCTTTGATAATTTGTTAATATTTCTGTCACTTCTTCCATGGAAAAAACATTCTGACACATCTAGAAAACATATTTTTATTAAAATGGCATGTTGTCTGTAAACTAGTTATTTAAAGCAATGTTTATTTGGAAAGTAAAGTAAGCAAAGAATCTTTCTCAGTGTGTAAAAGCTTGCTAGAGAGTATAATGAAGAAAATAATTGGATTGGAAATAAACAGGAAGAATCTCCAGCTTTCAGTAAGCTGCAAATTTATACATATAGCAACCAAGTCTTCCTGCAGTCCTCCTGCCCCAAGAAACTGATCAAATAACTTCCAGTTGCACCAATATAAACACATGGACTCATTATAGCAAGATTCTTCTCCTGAATCATAGAAATGTTGTATGCTTTCACATGATGTCTGGCATGGAACCACATTGACAATGTAAGCATAGAGCATGCAGAACAAGGTTCTGATTCTGCTGTGCTCAGGCCAGTAAGACAAGTGCTGCTTTAGTGCAACCTACAGTAGTCCAAATCAGATGGCTGAAATCAAGTCGCAGAATTTGTGCCATGTAAGGCTATTGTCATCAGTAAAAGACTGGGACTTGAGAAGTCTGGGTTAGCTCTAACTCAGTCCCAAGACATAGCAGTGTAATGAACTAGGCTGGTGGTTAGAAATGGCCTAGAGGCTTTTGGGTATAGAACTGGCCATTTTGGGGTAAAAAGATTCCAGGTGTTATAAGAAAGCTGTAGAGATTGTGCAGGACCTCACACACCCTGGAAATGCTCTCGTTCAGCTTCTGCCCTCTAGGAGGAGATACAGGGTCATTAAGACAAGGACTAGCCGCTTGAGGAATAGTTTCTATCCAAGAGCGGTTTTGGCTTTGAATACAGCCAAATGCAGTTTCTGGGGGAGCTTCTGTAATGAGTTTTTAGAGTTTTTAAGTATGTTATTGGGTTAAATGTGTGTATGTGGGGTTGGGGATAGATATTTATGTATGGTTGTACTGTTAGGTCCTGTAAAAGCTGATGTAGATTCTTTCAATCTCGTTGTTCTGCACAGGACAATGACAATAAAGATTTACCTAGGTTGAGGGGGTCCCTGGGGCTGCTTATGTCCATTTTGTGTTCACCTCTACTTTAGCATCATCACAATGGTTTCACCAACTTGACGAGGCTGTATCTTAGGAATGTGTGTATGTAGTAGCCGTCCCATCCTTGTTAGCCAGCCTAATCCAAGGACGGCAATAGGTTAATTACTTCCCACTCTCCATGTTCAGACTTCCTGCCAGCAAATGATCGCCTTTCTCCTGTCCTCCCAGAGAATCTGTGCCAAGGAGAGATCGTTCGCGAATTCATTCGGAAGCAACAAGGTTCCACCTCCTGCATCTCCACGGTCAAGATCCCACGTGTCGAATGCCATGGCAGCTGTGGAAACAATCAGTGCTGTGTTGCCCTCCGTAGTAAACGACGGAAATATGGTTTCCAGTGCGTGGATGGCTCCTCCTTCATCGAAGAGCTCGAGAGGCACGTGGAGTGCGGCTGTGCAAAGTGTTTATAAGCAGCCAACCACCTCTTTGCCCCTTTATATCGACTCAGATGTGCTATCAAGGACCTATTTACTTTGAAGTGAAGAAGAGAATATTAAGTATATTGTAAAATAAGCAAAAAAATAGAAGTTATTTTTATTATGAAAAGTGACTATTTTCCGCTTTTATTATATAAAGTTTCTGACTGTTTGGGGTATATGTATCATACAGTGAGTTATATTTACTATGGATTTTTTTTACCGTTGTAAAAAAAAAAGGTGGGTGGGGGGATATTCCAAAACTAAACATAGGTATTAAAAACAGAGTATAGCTAGTAAGCTTTGCACAAAGGGGAGGTGTGAAAGTATTTCAAAAGGTTTGCTGCAAGAAATTGGAAAACAAATTTTGAAAGATTCGGGACAGATGCACATCTAATTGCTATAGCTTCCAGTTATTTTCCTGTCCAATCATGCTCAGTTAATATCCCTCTCGGCTGCTGCTGATGGAACTGTTGTTGTGTGTGTAATTGTTGTGAAGCTGCTCAATGCCATTGCCAAAAGAAAGCACACCGCGACACTGCCATAGCTTGGTCCTTATGCACAGGTGTTATTATGCACATGTTAATGCAATACTTGTAGTCACCTGCTCTGTTTGCTATGTACAGTTGATTTCCATTTGGTTGTGCACCTAATGGGTTAAATTGGCTGGCTGGCCATCAGCATTTTCACAAAGTGGTAAATTGGAGATCTGTGCTTGCTTAATGGTATTTGGGGCATAGTTTGTTGTTTAACTAACCAATGGAAAGAACATACAGCCGGTAACAGAGTAAATAAGACTTGGGCACATCCTCCTTCCCTGCCCTCCCATCAGGTTGAACAGTGGTTCGCCTTGTTGATCCTCTTCCCTTGGGGCCTCCTGGTCCACACTGGGAGAGTATTGCAGACAGGTAGACAGGGAATGGCCTGCAGAAAAGCTCCCTAAATGACCTCCTCCTCAGTTATAATTCCTCATGATGCTATACTTTAGTTTGCGAAGCTGAAATGAAAAAAACAACAACATTGCCTTACTTGATGATGACAATCCGCTGTACGATTCCCAGATCTTGACACAAGACTTTTCCACTCCAAGAGCTCTGTCTCAGTTCCCATGAAGGAAATGCAGAGCCACTTTGCCTTCACCTGGTCTTCACTGATGCTGAGCTTGACATTTGACATTGGGAGAAGGGACACATCTTTGGTAAAACTGATGTCCCGCCGACACATGGCAGCTCCATGCAGAGGCTGTGTATGTACACTGTGCCCCAGAGAATGCTTTACCATGTAGAACTGGGATGGCCTTCCAGATTTTGTTGGACTGCAGAGCCCAGCCTTCTTCACTTGTGGTTATGTTGGTTTAGAGCTTGTGAACGTTCAGTTAGAATGGAAGTGCTATACGTTGTCTGTCTTGGCTACCTCACTGCCAGATACTTTTGGTGATGGGTTGCCTAATGAGTTTGGAAATAACAAGATTAGTTGGTTTTCCACTGTTTTATCCTATTTTGCTTTTTAGGGACAACAAAAGTTGCATTTCAGAAGTTATGCAATGAGCAATGCTTTCTAGTTACTTTATAAGCCGTCTTTAAGGACACATTTGAAAGGTACCTGCCATTGTAGTCTAAGCAGGTTCTGACAGAACACTGCTGCACATTATGGAGCCAGTGCAGGTGTTGGTCATGTAGACAAATTGCAGCAGTTTGCAAGAAAAAGTGACACCACTGGCCAATGGCCATTGTTTTGTATTGTCTTTTGTATCTCTGGCCACCAGAGGGCAATAGAAAATATAGCTCTGTATTAGAAAAATAACACTTTAATAAAATGCAAACAGTGTGCTGTTTTTATAACCAGGGTTCTCTGGCTATCGGAGAAGAACAAGCAGCATCATTAATACTTTTTTTAAAAAAATAGATTTTGAAGGTCTGATGATGGTGTAGAAAGCCGTCCTGTGGTCTACATGCCATGAGACTATATTACTGATGCTACATGGATCTCTGGCCACTGTCAAGTTTGTTTTCATGCAGATTCTACTAGGCAGGGGTACGGGTTCTATGCTGATCAGTGTTTCAAACCAAACTCTAGTGAGGGAAATATTAATGCCTTTAACATTTGAGTAATCCTTTTCTCAGGTGCCCTTCCCTCACCCCATCCCTTTAAAAAAATACCTAATTAAAATAGGAAAGCCTCAGAATTCAAAGAGCGATTGATAAGAAGAGCAACTATGCAGAAGTATGTGAATGTGTGTGCGTGCATGAAGAGCTGGGGAGAAAGTGTGTAAGTGTATGTGTGTGTGTGTGTGACAGAGAGAGAGAGAGAGAGAGAGAGAGAGAGAGAGAGAGAGATGGCCTTCATCATCCTAGCCCCATGCTGACATCTTGACAAAATTTCCTAAGTTCGAGGGAAAGCCCGTCACAGCAGAGTATATCCAAACTAGTCGGGGGCAACCAGCCTTTTTTAAAAAGCCATTGGAGTAAATCACCCTAATGGCCATTGCGGCCTCCCTGCAAATAAAGTATTTTCATCCTACTACGAGGGTCCCCACCTCCCACCCCCACCCCACCCCCGGCTGTCTTTTCAGGTCAGGAATCTGAAAACACTTCAGGGTCTTCAGCCTAATTACAGCCTCAGACAAGCCACAATTGTTTGTTCAGATTTACTTATGGATTCTCAGGATAATTTCAGGCAGGAGGGCAATGAGCGATACAATGGTTGCCTTTCAGAATAAATAGTTGTACATGGAGCCTGCAATCAGTGGAACATAAAACAATCGCTAGTTACTCTGCCAAAAGCTGATTGAAATGATATAGTTTGGGGAGCTCGTGGAAGAGAAAAAGGCCACTACGGAGAGCAGGGTTTGTTATTTTGAGCCCAATGTGAGATGCGAGAAGCAGCTGGAATTTATAACATTGGAATGGACTGCACTCTGCAGAGACCAAGAGATTGCAAAAGCAAATGCAAAAACACTCTCTTCTGAGAACAAGACTTTGGCACAAGGCATCCTTCTTCAATGATTTCTTCTTGTTCGTGGCATCTGTTTCCCAAGTAACAGTTGCCTCTGTTGCAGAACATGGTCACACAACCAGAGTAGGCTAGCTCGTAGGCTACGTAATGCTACTATATGCCATTACACTGCTAAGAGGGGAAAAGGCATTGCTGAAATAGATGTTGAGTGAAAAAAGAAAGCACACTCTCCATCTATTCCTTTAACTTTTTTTAACTACAGCCTCTTATTAGACCAGGTCAAATGTGTTATAACAATAATATCAAGAATATTTTCAATATTGCCAAATTGGACAAAGAACTAAGCCATAATAGAAATAAGGGCTACCTGCATTCCATCAATAGATACTTGGGCTAACGAGTTTTTTAAATGACACTTTATTTGTTTTCAGTCATTAGACATTTCACACTGTGCCGTGTTTTGATTGATATTGTATGGAAGCTATTTTCTTATTTTGTTTAAGTGCCAAAAGAGCTATGAAGTTAGTTTTTAAAGTGTTAAAAACAGTTCTCTCCGAACTGCCAAATTGACAGTTTGTTTCAGCTGTTGTAAATGGAAAGCAGTAGCCTCCTTTTAAAAAAAATTAATATAAAGAAAGATTCTAACCCTATAAAATTGTACATTGGCAATGTGGATTGGTATGACTTTTGTTTATGTTACTAGATTGTCCTATTGTGATGTAATAAATTTAAGTAAATTGTTGGGTTACGGATCACTGTACCTTGTCCTGTGCTTCTGTCCAAACTTTTTTTCTCTTGTCCATTTGGGCACATACCCATTGTCTGTTGTTGACTGTGTCCCGGCAGTGAAGGCTTATCACGTAGCAGATGTTTGTAGTTCCTAGAGACAATCTAAGATGATGTCAGATGTGCTCCACAGGAACATCCCCACCTTCAGTTTTTATGCTTGGCAATCATGAGGGAAGGCGGGAGGGGCACAGTTGAAATTCCTGTTTATATCATGCCCAGGGGCTTTCTTCATATGTTAGCAGCTGGTATCGTTTCCTTGGAGGTTGTAAAGAATGGAAGTGGCCCCCAAATGGTATGGATGGTGCTATAAAGAGGCATGAGAAAGAAAAAGAGAGAACATGGCTTGTGGCACAAGCAACATGGTCAGATGATAGCGTTCTGCTTCTACTCAGCTTTTCATTACCCACCTTTAACTACATGCTAGACTGGCCCCAACTTGGAAATTTGCTTGCAACTGTGTCGTGAAACAAAGATGCTTGGGTAGGGAATGCAAGTTAGCAAACTACTTTTCATCCAAGAGGCATCCAGAGTTCCTTGCCTAACCTGGCTCTCTTAAGCAATGTTTCTGAAGTTTGGCTCCAGGCTGTTCCAAAATTCTCAGTGTTCAATCAAGGAAAAACATGCCTCCACTAAGTCCCCTCTATGCTTCCAGGAGTGAACATGGCTTGGGTACAGGCAGTATGGCCAATGACATTGGTGCTTTCTGGCTTGCCTGTCATTTAACCACCTTCACCTGCATACTTGCCTGGACCCTACCCGCACATTTGCTATTTGCCATTGTGTCTCACAAAATGGGGTCGAGGAACACAAGGAGTCATTTGTAAATCATGGACCATTTTAGCAAGAGACATACCAGCATCAAAGAATCCTGACAACACAGATTCCCATAACAATACAGGCCCTTACAGGCCTCTCTGATCAATCAACCTCACCCTGTAACTGAAGCCCTGTGCCTTTTTCTTTTTAAAGTTTGCCATTTAAAATGGCAATAAGGGGTGCTCATATGAATCAAATCTCTGGCTCAACTGTC
Organism: Phrynocephalus guinanensis; assembly: GCA_037367245.1. NCBI lineage: Eukaryota > Metazoa > Chordata > Lepidosauria > Squamata > Agamidae > Phrynocephalus > Phrynocephalus guinanensis. The sequence goes on from CM074734.1 coordinate 90,482,329, forward strand.
TAAGCCACTCCTCACCATGGGATTAAAGGAGTATACACATATGCGGTACTTGAGAGTTACACAGAGTAGAGGCAGGATTTCTCCTCAATCATGCTAGAGTGCCGGCCATGCAATTATGCCCCCACCGCCCAAGCTACAGGAAGCCCGATTTAGGCTGAAGATCAGGAAAAACTTCTTGACTGCTAGAGCAGTACAGGAATGGAACCAGGAATCTCAAGAAGTGATGAGTGCTACGATGCAGGAGGCATTCAAGAGAAATTTGGATAACCACCTGACAGATACGCTTTGATATGGATTCTTTCCTGCAGCAAGGGCTTGGACTCGATGGCCTTATAGGCCCCTTCCAACTCAATTGTTCTCTGGTTTAAGGAGCCCCGTGGTGCAGTGGTTAAATGTCTGTACTGCAAGTAAAACTGTGCTCACGGCCTGGTGTTCAATCCCAGGTAGCCTCAGCCATCCTTCTGAGGTAGGTAAAATGAGTACCCAGCTTTCGGGGGGGGGAATTCATAGCCTGCATACTGTAATGAAACTGTAAACCGCCCCGAGACTACTTGAAGTGGTATGGGGTGGCATATAAGCAGAACACTTTAAACAATAAAACAATACTTATGTTTATAGTACACATTTTTAAAAAAGAGGATTACTGTGCTGAAAAAAGAATTGGTCTAAGAAGGCAGTCCTGAAATCATGACTGACATAGGACTAGCTTAAATAAAAAAGTCGAAAAACCTTGGAATGAGCACCAAAGAACAATATTTTACTCTCTTGTTTTTAAATGTTTTTTTTAGGTTGCTTATAGATATCACCATCCCCATCTAAGCTTATTTTCAAACTGGAACAGTTTTCTGTGAAGGCTGAATCTTATTTTTCCTTTAAGCCGTCAAGTATGGATTACATTATTTTATTACATTTTCTCTCTCTTTTTGTCATCTACAGAACAGAACTAAGATTTCAGAAATGCTGCAAAAGCAGTCACCTGTATGATTCCCTGTGTAAATTCGATGCCGTTGTGAATACTTCTGACATTCCAAAAATGTGGCAGAATTCTTCAAAGTCTGTAGCAGCCAGCTTGCACACTTTCTGTGCTGACTACGTTTGAAAGAAACATTAGAAGAAGCAATGGAGCACTCATCCAAATGAGGTGTGTGGTTCATATTGATGTGGATTGGAATTGTGATCTCTTTCCCCATAGATCTTGAATCACTCACTCTAAGCTTCCATGCCTGTTTTAATTTCTCCCTGAATATTATCCGAATGACAGAAATATGTCCCTTCTAGCTCTCTTCCAATTCTCTCCTTCCTTCTCATGCCCTCTCCCTTCTCCACCCTATCATTGAAGGGATATGCCCAAGCCCTGGTTCTTGTATGAGCAATTGAAGAGGAAGTAATCTCCCCAGAACATGTTGTTGTTGTTGTTGTTCAGTCGTTCAGTCGTGTCCGACTCTTCGTGACCCCATGGACCAGAGCTCGCCAGGCCTTCCTATCCTCCACTGCCTCCCGGAGTTTTGTCAAATTCATTTTGGTTGCATCGACGACACCGTCCAACCATCTTATTCTCTGTCGTCCTCTTTTCCTTTTGCCTTCGATTTTTCCCAGCATCAGGGCCTTTTCCAGGGAGTCCTCATGAGGTGGCCAAAGTACTGGAGCCTCAGCTTCAAAATCTGTCCTTCCAGTGAACATTCGGGGTTGATTTCTTTCAGAATGGATAGGTTTGATCTCCTTGCAGTCCAGGGGACTCTCAAGACTCTCCTCCAGCACCACAGCTCAAAAGCATCAATTCTGCGGCGATCAGCCTTCTTTATAGTCCAGCTCTCACTTCCATACATCACTACTGGAAAAACCATAGCTTTAACCATCCTGACCTTAGTTGGCAAGGTGATGTCTCTGCTCTTTAGGATGCTATCTAGGTTTGCCATTGCTTTCCTCCCAAGAAGCAGGCGTCTTTTTATTTCGTTGCTGCAGTCGCCATCTGCCGTGATCAAGGAGCCCAAGAAAATAAACTCTGTCATTGCCTCCATTTCTTCCCCTTCTATTTGCCAGGAGGTGATGGGACCAGTGGCCATGATCTTAGTTTTTTTGATGTTGAGCTTCAGCCCATTTTTTTCACTCTCCTCTTTCACCCTCATTAAGAGGTTCTTTAATTCTTCCTCACTCTCTGCTATTATAGTATCATCTGCGTATCTGAGGTTGTTGATATTTCTTCCAGCAATCTTAATTCCGGCTTGTGATTCATCCAGACCGGCCTTTCTCATGATGTATTCTGCATATAAGTTAAATAGGCAAGGTGACAGTATACAGCCTTGTCGTACTCCTTTCCCAATTCCAAACCAGTCAGTTGTTCCATATCCAGTTCTGACGGTTGCTGCTTGTCCCACATATAGATTTCTTAGGAGACAGATAAGGTGGTCAGGCACTCCCATTCCTTTAAGGACTTGCCATAGTTTGTTGTGGTCTACACAGTCAAAGGCTTTGGCATCGTCAATGAAGCAGAAGTAGATGTTTTTTCTGGAACTCTCTGGCTTTCTCCATAATCCAGCGCATGTTGGCAATTTGATCTCTAGTTTCTCTGCCCCTTCGAAATCCAGCTTGTAGTTCTGGAAGTTCTCTTTCCACATACTGCTGAAGCCTGCCTTGTAGAATTTTGAGCATAACCTTGCTAGCTGTGAAATGAGTGCAACTGTGCGATAGTTGGAGCATTCTTTGGTGTTTCCTTTCTTTGGGATTGGGATGTAAACCGATCTTTTCCAGTCCTCTGGCCACTGCTGGGTTTTCCAAATTTGCTGGCATATCTTATGCAGCACCTTTACAGCATCCTCTTTTAAGATTTTAAAGAGTTCAATTGGAATGCCGTCACCTCCACTGGCCTTGTTGTTTGCAATGCTTTCTAAGGCCCACTTGACTTCACTTTCCAGGATGTCTGGCTTCAGGTCAGCAACTATGCTATCTTGGTTATCAGGGACATCCAGATCTTTCTGATATAATTCTTCTGTATATTCTTGGCATCTCTTCTTGATCTCTTCTGCTTCAGTTAGGTCCCTACCATTTTTGTCCTTTATCATATCCATCTTTGCACGAAATACCCCTTTAATATCTCCAATTTTCTTGAACAGATCTCTGGTTTTTCCTTTTCTGTTGTTTTCCTCTATTTCTTTGCACTGTTCATTCAAGAAGGCCGCCCTGTCTCTCCTTCCTATTCTTTGGAAGTCTGCATGCAATTTTCTGTATCTTTCCCTTTCTCCCTTGCATTTTGCGTCCCTTCTCTCCTCCGCTATTTGTAGGGCCTCGTTGGACAACCACTTTGCTTTCTTGCATTTTCTTTTCTTTGGAATATTTTTCATTGCAGCCTCCTGTACAATGTTACAAGCCTCCATCCATAGTTCTTCAGGTGTTCTGTCCACCAAATCTAGTTACTTGAATCTATTCTTCACTTCCACTGTGTATTCATATGGGATTTGACTTAGGTTATACCTGACTGGCCCAGTGATCTTCCCTACTTTCTTCAGTTTAAGTTTGAATTTTGAAATAAGAAGCTGATGATCTGAGCCACAGTCAGCACCAGGTCTTGTTTTTGCTGACTGTATAGAGCTCCTCCATCTTTGGCTGCAGAGAACATAGTCAATCTGATTCCGGTATTGTCCATCTGGTGATGTCCATGTGTAGAGTCGCCTTTTGTGTTGTTGGAAAAGAGTGTTTGCAATGACCAGCTTGTTCTCTTGACAAAACTCAATTAGCCTTTGCCCTGCTTCATTTGGAACTCCAAGGCCAAACTTGCCAGTTATTCCTTTTATCACTTGACTCCCTACTTTAGCATTCCAATCCCCTGTGATGAGAAGAACATCTTTTTTTGGTGTCAGTTCTAGAAGTTCTTGTAAGTCTTCATAAAATTGGTCAATCTCAGACTCTTCAGCACCGGTAGTTGGTGCATAAACTTGGATTACTGTGATGTTCAAAGGACTGCCTTGGAATCGTACTGAGATCATTCTATCATTTTTTAGGTTGTATCCCAGCACTGCTTTTCTCACTCTATTGTTGACTATGAAGGCTACTCCATTTCTTCTATGGGATTCTTGCCCACAGTAGTAGATGTGATAGTCATCTGAACTGAATTCACCCATTCCTGTCCATTTAAGTTCACTGATGCCCAGGATGTCAATGTTTATTCTTTCCATCTCACGTTTGACCACATCCAGCTTACCCTGGTTCATAGATCTCACATTCCAGGTTCCTATGCAGTATATTTCTTTGCAACATTGGACTTTCCTTTCTCTTCCAGGCACGTCTGCAGCTGAGCGTCCTTTCGGCTTTGGCCCAGCCACTTCATTAGCTCTGGAGCTACTTGTACTTGTCCTCCGCTCTTCCTCAGTAGCATGTTGGACACCTTCCGACCTGAGGGGCTCATCTTCCAGCGTCATATCTTTTAGCCTTTTGTTTCTGACCATGGGATGTTCTTGGCAGGGATACCGGGGTGGCTTGCCAGTTCCTACCCCAGGAAGTCTTATTACAGGCCTCATTGTCACCTGTGTAATTAGCCTTACAATGATGAAAGCACAGTTCAGCCTGTTTTATTTTGTAGCCTCACTGATCAACTGGGACACAAAAGTAGAAATGTGCCCCCATTTATAAGATATTCCAGACTGAGGCTGCCCCAGAACATAATGAGAAGCAAATGGAAGAAGAGGCGACTGGTACAAATCCCCCTCCCATAAAAAAGGTTTCTGTGAACATGAACCAGAGGGCAAGAGTCAGTGTGATGAGAAAGTATTTAGCGTGTTGGTTTCTGGTGATCTTGATTAGCTTTGCCCCGAGGTACCATAATTAAAGGATATGCCACTTTCCAATACCCAATACCTAGTGCCTTGGTTTACTGTCACATGAAAAGCCAGTGATAGCCCAGGTGGCTGGAGAGCACAGAATTAAAATGGGTGGTATACCAGGCCCCACTGTGGCAATGGTATACAAGTCTTACTACTGGCAATGCTAATAATATACCGTAGCTTCTGCCTTTAAGTCAATAAATGTAAACTATAATGCCCCAATATTGTTGCAGTCTTTGGATACATCATGATATCTGTGTCATTTAAGACTAGAAGCCATGTGATTGGTCATGAGGAAGCCATATAATGGACTCTTTGGCGTCTACTTCCCACCCCTCCCCTGTTTCTAAACGAGTTTTCACAACATTTTAATTTTTAAAACAAATGCCAGTTCTTCAAGGAGCAGCTTCTTCATACATACTTCTGTAAGTGGTCTTAGTGTCCGTTAGTGTTCCTGAAGTTTTTTCTGTATAATCAGTTTAAATTGTCTGCATTTGTTTTCAAAGCTTTAACCTTGGGATGTTTGTTTTCAATGTCTGTAAATACTGGACAATCCTATAAGTCTGTGCTCATATGTATTCGAGTCAGATAGAAGTCTCATCATTCCTTGTTCCTGGCAAACTCCGTTTGATCAACATTTGTAAGGCTGTCCTCATTTGTTTTGCCTGTCTTTTAATACATTTATTTGATATTCCGATTATCTTTATCTGGGAAACTGTGGTTTAGTAGACAGGCAACTCATCATTGCTCCCCCATTTATTTTATTTGATTTTATTTAACTAATACAACTACATGTGTATTACAGCGAATTGAAGTTTGGGCCAGAACATTGAGAGATATGGGTTCAAATCCCTGGTTGGGCATAGAAACTTACTGAGGGGTGGAATTGATAAAACCACTACTTAAATACATCCATTACCTTGAAAACTTCATTAGGGCTATCATGAACCACGTGCAACTTGACAACACATTAAAATGTCAACTACAAATAAACAATGAAAACAATAACAATTCATACTCTTTTCACACAGTACAAGTCTGTCACAGATCAACAACCTAAAAATCATGCATAGTGCTATATGTCAACATTTATGTCTTTAATAGTCAGCTCAAAATCAAATTTACTGAAAGGTGAAACTGACTGACTTCATTTGGGACTTAAAAGTGCTATATTTAGGGTTACAGCCTATGGTACAGTAATGTTGTTCCAGGACCCATGGAGATCTCTTAAAATAGTCTCAAATTTGAAATAAAAGTTGCATTTCAAGATGCAATACATTAATACCTAGCATTGTCTCTGGAACACATATACTTAGAAGTAAGTTCCACTGAATGCTCAGACCAAGAGAAGTGGGGAGGATGAAGGATTAAAGTGCTGTACCTCAATATGCCAAAATGATACTAGACACATTCGTTTCCCTCAATCATTGCATCGTCACTATCTTCCATGATGGGGGAGGGAGAAGTAAGTAGTGCAAGGGACAGTCTTCTACAAAACATTGCATTGAACCTCTTTACCTTAACAGGAAGATTGTTACCAGTTGTGTTCTCATGATATATGTATGAACCAATTCATATTCTAGGAATACGTTTCTATGAACAATCTTTGAATTTACTATTCCTGCCCCAAAGCACAATAATCCACATTCACAAGCAGGTATGTCATGGGGGAAATGGTGCTGACCACCAAATAAAGCAATATACACAATGAACAAACTCATTTTACCTAGCTCAGTAAATCACACTAGGCCCACTGAATCCATGGGGATTTGGCGAATTAGCTCCTCCATGACTCCTATTCTGGGCCGACATGCTTTAGCATACCAAGTCAGCTCTTGCGAACGAAAGGCTGTGGCTTCTCTTCTCAAGTCAATTCATCTTTTATTTGGTCAGCCTCTTTCTCTGCTCCCTTTAGATTCTCCCACCATTAGATGGGCTCTTCCTATGTTAAGGACTTCCACAACCATAATTCAGTAACAACCTCACAAGTCCAATTTGGGAAGCAAGGGTGGGGGGAGAGAAAGAAAAAGAGAACCTTGAGTCGTGGTGTGTATATATTATTGTAGAAGACAAGACAGGCATGGCAAACAAACCTGTACTGTCTGTTATCCTATTGCCTCCTCGTTGCTTCAGGGAATTTGCTACATGTATTTATTCATCATCATCGTATAAATTTTATTGCGTGGCTCACAATAAAATGATATGTAATTTTTTAAGAGTATTTTTGCCCCGCCTTTCTCCTTGAAAAGGGACTCAAGGCAGCTTACAGTAATGAGGGACAATATACTGTCCAATAGAATTAAGTGATATTCAAGTATTGAGAGCATGGATTTGAGGGACAACATTAACAGACAGCATTACATTAATGCAAATCACCATGTATTGGTGCTGCAAGTCTAGCCCAACAAGACCAGGAAGGTCAGAGGTGAAGAAAAAGGATCGCCAGCAGCTTGTTGGAAGGCAGGACTAATATTTTCCATATGCAAATACATCCAAGAAATATTTAACGGTATAAAACAAATCAAAGTTAAATAAAATGTGGAACTATATGGACAAAACAAACCAGCAGAGGGAGTACAAAGATCACTTGTTTCTCCCTGTTGTGCGCTTGCTTGCCCTGCATTCTTCAGCCCAAAAATAGTCCTCCCCTCTTATCATAGCTTTCTATCGCAGCTACATGCTTTCCCCAAGAACTCGGATAGCCACGTCAAGCCAGACACACCGATCACAACCTTGTCACTGGCTGTCTTCGTCATGTCACCAGTGTAGCTCACTTGAGGTAAATGGGTGCAAATAATCTTCAGCAAAGGTCGGTTCCCTTTATGAAGAGTTGGTTGAGCCACACGAGCAATCACTAAGTAGCTAGCTTTTTTAAAAAGTTTATGAAACTACTGCATACATCGCTTGTCTAAGATTCCACCCAGACTACTTAAGCTGGGAGCAAACTGCATTGCACTCCGTGGAGCGTACTTTTTATTAAGGTGACATAACGTGCAGTAAGAATTTCTTTGTGGCTGCAGCACCATAGGAACTTGTTTCTGCTAAGGCAGAATAATAAACTACTGTGGTACAAATTTTGGGTTGTAGAGGATGGCTAGTGATCTGCATATATGGCTGTTGAGCCAGCAGCATTTGGAAATTTGATTCTCCCCACAGTGACTCATTGGGAAAAAAGAGAGAGCCTCTCTAGCCTAGGACAAGCTGCTAGTCCCAGAACATCCTTTTAATAAAGGACTGAGAAACTACTTCTGAGAACATCTAAAACGCTTGGAAGGGTCAGCACAACTCTGAATTGACTTGACAGCATGCAGTGGTGGTGGTGGTGGTGGTGGTGATGAAAGAGGTAACCTAACAACTAATCTTCCATGCAAACATACTGACCATAAGATTCTTTTTGTGCAAATAAATTTGGAGCTGCACATGAAACACAGCAAAACATCATAATAACCATGTTTCAATGTGAATGTATCCGTGTTCAAATATATGAATGTCACACCCACACACATCACCTCTGGACCCCAATGATCACACATGTTCATAATCTGCCCAATGCTGTGGAAACCATACATTCAGGTTGTATGTCAGAGGGAGAATCTCCTTGCATACAAGGCAGGAGTTGGGGTGTGTGTTTTCAAGTGATTTCCCAAGGAAATGCATCCAAGGTGAAAGACACCCAAGACCCCTTGTGTTTGCACCACAAAGGTTTTAGGGCCTTACCTATGAGACATGAACATTTACTGCACTATTATAAATAAGTAATTAAACAGTGCTGGGAGTGAAGGTAGTTTTGGCACCCATGGCGAAGGAGGGGCTTGAGATCACTTAAGGGCCTTTATACACGACCCCTAAGCTCCGCAGGAAATGGCTGCAAGGTCCGGACCTTACAAGTGTTTTCCCACCAGCTCCGGACTTTGCAGACAATTAAGTGCGACCCCGCCCACCTAAGCGCGACCTAAGCGCTGCACTTTCTTGTACCTGCTTGAGGTGGGTGAAAATCCCCAGGTCCGGATTTAATCTGGTCAGTGCGGGCCTCTCCTGGCTTCTGCTTGTGTGTTTTTTTGCCTCCTGCCCCTTTAAGAGAAGAGGTGGGAGGGGAAAAAGCAAGCAGAAGAGAAACGGAAGAGAAACGGGAAGAGAAACGGAGCTCCGGAAGCTCCTCCAGGTGAGCTGCATTTTCCCCCCTCTTTCTCTGGTGGGGAGGAAGGAAGGGCAACGAACCCCTAAGATCTTTGGTCCGAATTTAAGGGACCAGCGGATCTTAGGGGTCGTGTGAAAAGGCCCCAAGTGTATGATAGGGAAGGTAGATCTTTTTCTTTTGTTTCTTCTTCCACCAAGACCAATTTCATTGCTTTCCGACAGCTGGAATGAGTCATTAGGGCCAGACTAATTGACATTTACAAGGCCCCATCTACTTCTCTTTCTGCCTTCCAGAGGAATAATCTGATGTGTCGTCCACAGCACACCAGTTCCTCTCTCTTGTTGAAAGGGGCTCTCTCTGCTTTGCTCCTGGGTGAAGGGGCGACCAAAATGTCATGTTTGCGCTTCCAACAAGTGACAAGTTCTAACGTAGTTTTTTCCTGATTCTGAATTATGTTCTGGACCTTTGGGAGAAAAAGTCAGAGGGGGTCAGGGTTTAGTCCTTTGTCCTTCTGTGGTCCCAGTCTACACAAGACAGCCTGCATCTCAATTTGAATACAGAAAAAGAAGAAAAAAGCTAGAAGGATGGAAACAGGGTCCCAAAATCCTTGGGGGGGCAAAGACATTCATGAAGAAGGAAGCATCAAATGGGAAAACTTGCAAAGTTGAAAAAACAAAAAAAAATTGAGACTCTCAAACCACCAAACATGCTAAGCCTGCAAACATCTGTCAGTAGGTGCTGCAATGAGAAATGAATATGAAATGGTTTTTAAACTGGAATGGAGAAAGAGAAAGAGATAACAGTGTGGTGTGTGCCAATAGTCCTCAAGTGCAATGTACACTGGGTGGGTGTTAGGTTGCTGTGGTGTCTACCACAACCCCCAAAACAATGAAGAGTGGTAAAAATCTGGATTAGTGTGCTGTTGCCTAAATACAGCACATAAGGGAGGGTGCATAAAGGAATCCACAGGAGCTTCACCAGTTGCCCTGGCAGGGTCCTTATCATAAACCAATCTTTTCCCAGATTGCAAGATCAGTTGCACAACGGAGGGTTTCCTAGAACTGATACATCAGTGGTTCTCAACCTGTAGGTCCACAGATGTTCCTGGACTGCAACTCCCAGAAATCCTGGCCAGCTCAGCTAGTGATGAAGACTTCTGGGAGTTGCAGATCAGGAACATCTGGGGACCCACCGGTTCAGAACCACTGGTCTACATCATTTCCGTTCCATTCCATGTTCAGGTTAGGGGGGGCATTAAGACTTAAGAAAGAAAGAGGCTGAAAAATAGCACACCAGTTTAAAGATGCCAGGAGGCAGCTGAAGTTTTGCAGATATCCAAGCTTCTCTGATGCTGGATCAATGACTAGTGTGCATAATCCAGACCATTCACAGAACAGCGAGATGGTTGGAGGAAGCCGCTTGACTTTTGGTGGAGCTTGAAGATCTGAAGAGCAACTGGATTGTCCAAAGACAGGGTTAGAGCCCTGGAACGCCCAAGAGTGGAGCCCTTTCATACAGGACAAAAGAAAGAGAGGGAAAAACTGGCACAAGGACAACCACGAACACCAATAGAGCAATACAAATGTTGTCTGGGAAAATGTGCAAGATAAAAAGAGGGGTGCCCAGCATGCGGAAAGAAATGTCACAAATTGTGTCAAATCTAACCGCTTCACATCCAAACATCAATTAAAACAGAAACAGCCTCAAACTAGAGTGTACACAATAAATCTGGAAAGTACCAAAGGCCCAAATCCTATTGCTTAATATAATAAGTTGACTGGGGTAGTCTCATTGAGTCAGTGGAGATTGGGTGAGTCAGCAACTCCACAGGTTCCACTGATTCAAGTGAGCCCTTTCTACCTTTTGCTTTTCCAACCTTAAAGTAATTTAGCACTAGAGCAAGTCTCTTCAAATCAATGGAAACTCTGGGGGAGTTGACTGACCAAATCCCCACTGATTCGATAAGCCTACTGCAGTGCAACTTTCTATACTAAGCAACAGGATTTGGGCTGGTGCTTATGAAGCCTTTAGGTGGTTAACATATGATAGCTACCCTACCAGAAAAGCCAATAATATTTACAACCAATTGTATGCAGCCATACGTGTGAAGATAAAATAGTGCCCTACCAATGACACATGCAACCTTACCTCCATTCACCTTGTGTCACCTAATATATCCCAATATCTCACTGGATGGACTGATACTGTATTAAAACTAGCACAATGGTATAAACTGAAAAGCAAAAAAGAAATACAGGATAAAGTTTGTGGGTGTTGATGGCTAGGAAACATGACATGTTCAGGGTTGCATAGTTTTGAATTTTTGATTAAAATCCCCTTTTGCTGGCCAGTAGAACAGAAATCCAAAGATGAGAATAGCTACAAGTTTCCCAGAGAGTCCATCCATTTATTATTATCTGTTCCCAATATAAGTTCCCAATAACGGACTCTGAGATGTTTGCAGAGGAATAATAAGATGTTTTTTTAAAAAAATTACTTACAGTTGTAGACAGATCAACAGCAAACTAAGAAACAAACTGATTGCTTCCAACAAAGTAAAGAGAGGGAAAGAAAATTCAGCAGAGACGTGGAGCCTTCTTTAAATTCAGAGGCAGAAGGGAATGATTGATTAGTTTAGGATAGACTAGGACCTAGTCCTGAAAAGTCTCTCCTACATCATTCAAATTACAGGCAGGGAACAAGGGGATAAACACTATAACACTCAGGAGGATGTATCCAGTGCTTCTGTTCATACTGTTCCCAGCTACTCTCCTTCTGCACTCTAAGGGAAGTGTTAATCCTTGCCAAATCTCTTGCCAATTCAAAGATGTTGCTCTGCCAAATTCAAAAATGTTCTGCCAAATGACATAAGAAAAATTAGGTAAACAATACTATATGCTGGCAAACTCATCTGACAGTCTTGCAATAATACATTTTCCAGCTTGGAAATGTATGTTCTAATAGTAGTTGTGATGTTAGGTAGCACAGAGATGATCCATCCCATCTGCATTACTGGCTTCTTTCTTAGCCCACCAGCAACACATAGAGAGACTTCCAGAGAGACCTTCCCCCAGGCCATGATGCTCCTTGGACCAGGAGATCCTTCTTATGGCTGACTTCACCTTCGCTACCTGAAACTCCACCCACTCTGTCTTCTTTTATGTGCTGTTAAACCACTTCCAATGTAGAGCAACCCTGATTAGGGTCTTCAAGGTATGTGGCATTTTGTAAGGAATAATGTACTATTGCCACCCCAATGTCCATGGCAAAGTGGAGATTTTACTCCACATGCCTGAGGACAGGAATTTTGAGCAATGATATCTTATGCTGAAACAAATTATTGGCCTTTAAGATTCCATCAGATATTATCTCCCCTACCCCTTTAATATTTCCCAAATCCTAGGACAGTGGTGGTGAACCTTAGGCACTCCATATGTTTTGGACCACAACTCCTATCCCACAGAGCTTGGTCATTGGCAATACAGGCTTGGAATTCTGGGGTCCAAAACATCTGGAGTGCTGAAGGTTCGCCACCACTATCCCAGGACATAGTATACTGATCCTATCAACTACTTCAGATTGGCTCTCTTTCAATAATATTAGCTGGGTGTTTTATGTGTTACTTTGTTTCCTCAATAACCACCCCACACAGCTCTTCGCTTGTGGACAACATGGAGTGCTGCTTGCTGCAAAGCTGAACATAAATGTTATTGTAAATCAGAATAAATTACATCTTATGGGAAACAGGAAATGACTTCTCAGTTGAGTTCTGAGTTAACTGAGATGTGAAACACTCTGCTGCACAAAGCCACAGTCAAACCGAGCACTGCACATTGCATTTTCCTCACAGCCCCTGAATGTGCTGACCTTGCACCACTGCATTTATTTCTGCCCAGCTATAACCGTTACCTCAGAAAACATTATTTCCAGGTTAGAAATATGGGCCCTCGGGATAAGATTTCTCAGAGTGATATCTCATCCTTTCATTTGGCCCCTGTACTTGTTCCTGAACTGCACCACATAAGCCATTTTAATTTCTGAAGCTGAGGTAGTCCTGGTTCTGAAGAGGAAAAAGTGTTGAAACTACAGCCTGCAGTGTATTGTTGTTTTGTACAAATGATTGTTAACATGGTTTAAAATCTGCACACACACACACACCAAGGCTGTCAAAGATACCTACCAAGAGAAGCCAGGCTGCAGAAAATAAATGTCTTCTCTCCAATCATGGTGGAACAGCACCATAGGTGAACCACAACCGTACCTATGAAATCTGAGCAATCAGCATTCATTCACACACATTGTATCATGGCACTGTTGTGGGAAACTTGCTGTAACCACAGTGATTCTTCTTTCAAGCATTTATCTTGGCCAAAATGTGCTGGCAGTGCAAACTGGGAGGCCATTAACACTTCACTTTGGTCCAGTTATTCAAAAGTCGAACTTCCTGGATTTAAGAAGTTTCCCATGAAAACTAGCCTGCTGCTATTTCTTCCTCCCACCACCTCAGACATTTCCATTGAGTTGTAGCTTTACAATCTTTTTTTAAAAATTGAGTTGCTTTCTTTAATTGCTTAATTTTACTATCAAACATCAGTAACTGTGCACTACTATGCATGATTACTCAAGAAGAAGACCCCATTGTCATAGAATCATAGAATCATAGAGTTGGAAGAGACCTCAAGGGCCATCCAGTCCAACCCCCTGCCATGTAGGAACCCCCATCACAATATTTCCGACAGATGGCCATCCAGCCTCTGCTTAAAAACCTCCAAAGGAGGAGACTCCACCACTCTCCGTGGCAGCATATTCCAATGCCGGACAGCTCTAACTGTCATGAAGTTCTTCCTAATGTTCAAATGAAATCACTTTTCCTGTAGTTTGAAACCATTGCCCAGAGTCCTAGTCTCTGAAGCCATGGAAAACTAACCTGTTCCCTCTTCAATATGACATGCTTTCACATATTTAAACATAGCTATCATATCCCCCCCTCAGCCTTCTTTTTGAAAGGCTAAACATTCCCAGTTCCCTAAGCCGTTCCTCATAAGACATTAACTCCAGACCTTCAACCATCCTGGTTGCCCTCCTCTGCACCCGCTCAGGGTTGTCAACATCCTTTTTAAATTGAGGTGCACAAAACTGGAGACAGTGCTCCAGGTGGGGTCTGACCAGAGCAGAATAGAGTGGTACTATCACGTCCCTTGATCTAGACATCACACTGCTGACTCATGTTCAATTTGTGGTCCACCAAGACTCCCAGATCCTTTTCACAGGTACTATTTTCCAGCCACGTTTCTCCCATCCTGTATCTGTGCAATTCATTCTTTTTACCTAGATGTAGCACTCTACATTTTCCTCTGCTGAAATCCATTGTGTTAGCTTTGGCCCAGCACTCTAATCTGTCCAGGTCCTTTTGGATTTTCATCCTATCCTCTAGGGAATTAGCAACCCCTCTCAATTTGCTATCATCTGCAAGTTTAATTAGCATACTCTCTATTCCTTCCTCCAAGTCATTAATAAAGATATTGAATAGCACTGGACCCAGAACAGAACCCTGGGGCACCCCACTGGTCACGTCTCTCCAAGCTGAAGAGAGGCCATTTATGATCACCCTTTGTGTGCGAACAATCAACCAATTACAAATCCACCTAACAGTACCACTATCTATCCCACTTTCTACTAACTTCTTAGCAAGAATACCATGGGGAACCTTATTGAAAGCCTTACTAAAGTCCAGATAAGCAATATCCACAGCATTCCCTTCATCCACCAGGCTTGTAATTCTATCAAAGAAAGATATCAAATTAGTCTGGCATGACTTGTTTTTAAGAAACCCGTTTTGACTTCTTGTAATGACAGCATTGTTTGTTAAATAATTGCATACTGACTGTTTAATAATCTGCTCTAGGATCTTTCCAGGAATTGGAATTGGAATGGAATTGGAATTGGAATTGGAATTGGAATTTGGAATGCAATTTATTGTCATTGTATAAATACAACGAAATTAAAAGTGCCATCCAGTCAGTCATTCACACAACCCAGCATAAAAATCCGAGACGTAAAATCTACAATTTAATAAGAACAAACCATCTATACACATACTCCAACATTCGCATGCCGAACATCACTTACACTCATTTAAAACTGACATAAAAACCAAACATACACACACAGCCCTACACTCTTTCACCTGGCAACATTCATACCCAATCCATAAAAACTACAATTTAAAAAACAACAAGCATGGTTACTGCTATTGGGTAAAAACTATTTCTGAATCTTTCTGTCCTTGTTCTAATTGAAGGCAAGCTGACTGGGCGGTAATTATTTCGGTCCTCTTTTTCCCCCCTTTTGAAGATGGGGACAACATTAGCCCTCCTCCAATCGATGGGGACTTCCCCTGTTTTCCAGGACTTCTCAATGATTATTGCCAATGGTTCTGAAATTACTTCTGCCAGTTTTTTTAATATCCTTGGGTGTAATTCATCTGGCCCAGGAGACTTAAATTCATTTAATGTTTCCAGGTGTTCCTGTACTAGCTCTCTACCTATTCTATGTTGCAATTCCCATCCTACGTCATCTACTCTTTGTCCCAGCGGATAATGGTGATTAGGTACTCCAAGGTAAATGGGCATATGTACTCATGTCCTAATGAGTCCAGTAAAGGTTGCTCCTAGAAAACTCAACACAATTTCTTGGGAATTAGCTCCATATTTTCAGGATATAAATTTAGTTGTTTTACTTTTGAGTAAACATTTATGAGATAGCATAGTATATACCTTGCTTAACTTTTCCTTTTGCAGAAAGCATATTACTCTATGAATATTTTCAAAAAGGGAGAAATATAACTAAAGTCACAAAAATTGGCTACATAAGAGTCACAAAGGGGATGATGAAGGTAAACTGAAATAAGTTGAAGATGTATTGAAAGGATGTTAAAAATAACCTGAAACGTTTTCTTGGTGCATACAAGCTAATTAAATATGTCCATGTACTGTACCTTAATTTTGTACATATGTTGCACATTCCTCTTCACGTACCTTTTCTATGAGGTTTGCGGGGAAATCCTTCACTCCCATGCCCTGCTCCAATTAAATCCAAAAATGTATAGCTGAAATAAATCAACATTTTTTTTCTGTTTGACTCAGCTTCTTTTTCCTTGCTGTCCTTTAATATTTGCCCTGTGTTGAATTTTTGGGGCAACCTACTAGGGAACCAAATATGTCGTTATTTAAACACAAGCATAAAGGAAGATGGGTTTTCATTAGAAAAACAAATAAATCTCTCAGTGGTATCTATTTATCTAAAGTTATAACCTTCCTGGGAGGCAGAGAAGTGAATACATCAAGATCACGGCTGCTGGTGGTAAAGGGAGTCATTTCACCTTCTATAAACTGTAGCCCAAACGAAAGTTGGGGCCCACTTTCATGCCATGGAAAAAAAATGAAACAGTTTCTTTAATGGTGCTTTTAACAGCACATAGATTGTGTTTTCCGCTTTGATAGTACGTTTTTAAGGTGGGAATGTGCTTCTGTTTGCTAATGTGCCACCGACACCCCTGGCATTACATCCATTCTTCTCATCATCCTAGTAATCATTGTCAGTGTCATCACAATTCTCAATTCTAAGGAAGGCCCTAATCCAGTGGTTCCCAACCTGAGAGTCGGGACCCCTTTGGGGGTCGAATGACCATTTCACAGGGATCACCATGAGCCAGGAAAGAAAAAGACATAAACAGTTTGGGATTGGTATGGAGGAGGGGGGGAGGAAGGGGGAGAAGGGCGAGTTACAGCCTGATAGGTTGGAGGGGATGTCAGTCAATGGCACCGGAGGCTGCAATTGGTTGAGGGTGCCTGTAGAGGGAAGTTCTCTATGGCACTTGTGGCAGTGGTCTGCCTGCCAAAGGAGGCTTGTGGCCTCTTCCAAGCAGGGCAAGGGGTCACCACCACATGAGGAACTGTATTAAAGGGTCGCAGCATTAGGAAGATTGGGAACCACTGCTCTAATACATGGCCAGGATGGGAAGATCTCCTGGGAACCAGAGGCAACCTGATTGTGGAAAGAGTAGGAAAAGAAGGATAAAACACCGGGGATGGGCAAGCACAAACCATGGACAAGATGCAGTCTTTCCAGTCTGTTTTTATGCCTTCCCAGCCCTTTTCCCAAGTGGGCCATAAAGAACTGGAAACAAATTGGGAATTTCCCAGCACATGAAAAACCTCTTCATTAAACAAATATTTCTTCCGTATTTTGAAGCAGTTCTTCTAGTTTGCTGCTGATTTTTTTTGGCACTGTAGCGATGGAACTCAATTACTGAAGTGGCCCACTGCTAGTAAATGTATTGATAATGTAATGCTAGTTTTGTTAGTGCAGTGGTACCTTGTATAAAGGAATTAATTCGTTGCAAACGAAATTATATTAAGCAACTTTTCCTTTATACAAATTTCCCATAGGAATACATTGAAAACAGAGTAATCCCTAATCACAACCATTTTATGTTGTATGGATTCACCCCATAGATGATTGTGTTAAGCAAATTTTCCCCTATCTCCGGAATTTTTTATGTTGTACAGATTTTATGTTATACAAACCGTTGGTTAGACAAGGGTCCACTGTACTGGGGAAGTGTCCACATTGGCGTGCAGCTCTGACCATGAATTATGTTGAAAAGCAGGGGAAGTCTGTGGTCTGCTTCTTTAATAACTTGCAAGAGGTCACACCATACTGGTTTCTAGAACTGGTGCCACCTGAGTTAGAACACCTGTGTGATTTTGCAATTAAGGACGAAGCTTGTTACAAAGCAGCTACTACTACAGCTGGAAGAAGAGGAGTTACGCTTTGTTCAGTATATGTTGGTGAAGCCCTTATGAAACCTGGCACTGCAGTGAAACAACGTCTAAGCAGGTAAGACTGCAAAATAACACCAAGGTTAATTAGGGATATGGGGGTGGGAATGTTACTTTCAGGTATGGAGTAATAGAACCAACCTGTGTTTTGACAAATGGAAGGAAAAACAATATAAGTGGGCAAGGTCTGAGAGCCATTTCATTTGGCTGTGTTCTAAATGTGTTAGACTTTCCTCTCAATACCAATCTCCTGCTAATCCATACTGATGTATGTGGTTGAATTCAGTCAGGGGTCGGGAGCTGATTCACATTATCTTATTACAAGGGGACTTGGTGCTCTCAGGCTACATATCCCACAATTCCTCAAGAGTGATTGGAGTTACTGCCAGGATAAGGCCATTGCAAGTACAATCATTGCCTTGGGCGGCAGCATGATGAAAACTGTACACCATTTCCAGTAGGCCTGCTAACCTAGCTCACTCTTCTCATTCTGATAAGTAATTTACACAGATGTATATCCCAAAGCAGCCCTTTTATCAATAGTTAAAAAGGAGGAATGTAACTGGGCAGCTAAATAATTGGTTTTCAACACGCTAACAATGTTGAGATTGATTATCACTAGAAATTGGAAAACAATGTATAATTTCCAGTTAAATTAGAAGATTAGGAAAGGCAGCAAGGAAGTACTTAGAAAAGAGCATCAAATGTGAGGATGTATTATTGAAACTAAGACAAACAGCATCTACATTCTTAAATTTCCAATTAGCATATATGAGTGGGAGAGCAGGGGAGTTTAAAAAACTGACAGGGAAAAATGATATGTTTGAGATGAAAGAGCAGGCACTAATTCTAATGAATCCTGAACTATATCTGGAGGCAAAAAAGGCTGACATTATGACTTTCCTACTTTGGGCACATTATGAGGAGGGAATTCTCTGACAATGTCATAAGAACATAAGAACATAAGAACATAAGAACATAAGAAGAGCCATGCTGGATCAGGCCAAAGGCCCTTCTAGTCCAGCTTCCTGTATCTCACAGAGGCCCCACCAGATGTGTTTGGGAGAGCATGAGACTAGATATCTGTCTCCTGATACCACTCTCCTGCATCTGGCCCTTGAAGTACCCTGGTTTAAACCCTGGAGGTTACACATCTCCATCATGGTTTGTAACCTGTGATGGACTTTTCCTCCAGGAATCTGTCCAATCCCCTTTTGAAGGCATCCAGGTCAGATGCCATCACCACATTGTGTGGCAGGGAGTTCCATAGACTTACAACGCGCTGGGTGAAAAAATACTTTCTTTTATCAGTTCTTACTCTCCCAGCCCTCAATTTGAGTGTATGTCCCCTAGTTCTGGTATTTTGGGAGAGGGAGAAGAGCTTCCCTCTATCCACTTTACTCATACCCTGCATTATTTTGTATGTCTCAATCATATCCCCCCTCAATCGCCTTTTTTCCAGACTAAAGAGGCCCAAATGTTTTAGCCTTTCTTCATAAGGGAGGTGCCCCAGCCCAGTAATCATTTTAGTCGCTCTCTTCTGCACCTTTTCCAGTTCCACTATGTCTTTTCTTGAGATGCGGTGACCAGAATTGTACACAATACTCCAGGTGGGGCCTTACTATTGTTTTGTATAATGGCATTATAATGTTGGCTGTTTTATTTTCAATCCCCTTTTTGATAATCCCTAGCATGGAATTGGCCTTCTTCACCGTTGCCACATATTGGGGAGACACCTTCATGGAGCTGTCCACCAACACACCAAGATCTCTTTCCTGATCCGTCACGGATAACTCAGAGCCCATGAGTTGATAGATGAAGTTTGGATTTTTTGCCCCAATATGCATTACTTTACATTTGGTTACATTAAAACGCATTTGCCATTTCTCAGCCCATTCCCCCAGTTTGGAGAGATCCTTCTGGAGCTCTTCACAATCTTCTCTGGTTTTTACCACACGGAAAAGTTTTGTGTCATCGGCAAACTTGGCCACCTCACTGTTTATCCCTGTCTCCAGGTCATTTATGAACAGATTGAAAAGCACCGGTCCCAGGACAGATCCCTGGGGCACACCGCTTTTCACTTCTCTCCATTGTGAAAATTTCCCATTGACACCTACTCTTTGTTTCCGGGATCTCAACCAGTTCTCAATCCATGTCAATAATGATAATGCCGGGAAAGGTGGAAGAAACATAGTAGGAAATGAGCAAGAGTAAATATGAGATGGACTGACTCCCTAAAGGAAATCACAGGCTTGAGTTTCCAAGAGCTGAGAAGGGCTGTTGAGGGCTGGACAACTTGGAGATCACATAAGTCAAAAGTAACGTGATGACTTATACAAACAACAAATAGGGAAATTTGGGACGTAACTATTAAGGACAAACTAGTGTATACTATTAAAGTTAAGAAGGTGTGCTAAATGAGATTGAAATGTACGGATATGTAGGGAAAAATCCATTGTCTACTAATAAAGGTGAAGGGGCAATTCCCCTCAGAAATCCTTACAATTCTGGAAAAGGAATGGAGCTCCATAGAGATAAATGCTTTCAACACCCAACTGGCTCTGCTTGGGGAGGGGAAACATTGCGTTTAGTAGATATTTGTTAATTGCTTATTAGATGTTTATATGCTTTTGTTTCGTCATATTGTTCATTTTTTAAAAAAAATTCTGTTCAACTGGTTCTGTCTATAGGATGGGCAAAAGGTTTATTTTTTTGCCTCAGGTGGCAGATTGCCTTGGGCCAGCCTCCTTAGTATTGGGAAATTCAAATTAGTTAGCCTCATGTGCATGAGAAAGCTGCAGCTCTCTCTTCCTTGTTCCTTACTTTCTGTGAACTAATTTTGGAGTGCCTTTGTGTTCACTCTGGTATTGTTTAAAAATAACTCACTTAGCAGTGTAAGCAACAAAAGTTTTAGGGATTGGGAGGGGGGGTGAGGACTAGCAACTGAAATCAGAGGAGCCACAGGCCAAGTGGAAGAGAGTGGAAGTAATGTGAAGGACCCAGGGCTAAGAAATGTTCAAAGCTGACCATTTATACAGTTCCTCTGTATAAACATCTATAATCAGTATAAAATGTTCTTTAAAACCCAATAACCCTGGGTGGTGGCAATCTCCCCTCCCCACCCCGCCTTACAGTAATTCTCAACTCTAAGCATTTCCTGATGATAAAACAACAGGGGCTGCTCTTATTCCCAGTGGGTGGGGTGTTGTGATCCTAAGATGTGGGAGGCAGGAAAAAGGGAATTCAATGAAAACCATATGTTGATTTTTTTTCCTCAGTTATGTTCAGGGAACATTATGGTACAAAAACACACTGGTTTCGCCCATCCATGAGAGAGAGAGAGAGAGAGAGAGAGAGAGAGAGAGAGAGAGAGAGAGAGAGAGAGAGAGAGAGAGAGAGAGAGAGAGAGAGAGAGAGAGAGAGAGAGAGAGAGAGAGAGAGAGAGAGCTGTCCAGGAAATTTACCTCAAGGGCCAGGTGAACAGAAAAGCAAAGCATGGCTTTGTTGCTCCAGGTCCGTGCCAGAATCTTGATGACGTGGCAATTCTGGTAAATCACAATGAATAATGACTACTTCTTCCTTTATTATAATGGCCCTGTTGGTCAAAGCCCTGTGAGCCTGGATTCTCATTTCTCGGTTTTGTAGTGGGTAATAACTTAGGTCTGTTCCAGTTTACAAGAAGCGTGGGATAGAATTTTTTCCCCTCTATCTGCTGCTGTCCTGTGTGCAATTGCATTGGATTAAATGCATCAGAGGTGCTTAGATGCCCTAAGCACATCTGATCTCGCATGATTTCGGAAGCTAAGTAGGTTCGGCCCTGGTTAGTACTTGGATGGGAGACCACCAGGGAATACCAGGTCCTGTAGGCGCCTGGAGTAGGAACTGGCAAACCACTCCAGTATTCCTGCCAGGAAAACTCCATGGACATGGGGTCACAAAGAGTCAATCACGACTGTAACAACCCAACACACACACAAATGCATCATACTTGAAGCATTACCATATTTAGTTTGATTTTTTTACTGCACTTGTTCGCTCATTTAGGGGCCCTGAAAACAGCTTACATAGAACAGTTCATAAAACTAATTTTTGAGGACTTGTTGGTTGGGAGACACATACAATTGCTCATCCATGCATTGTGCACCTTTCTTTCCCCTGAGCCCAGCAAATAAATTGTTCCTTCACTGGACTTCCTGTTTCTCATTCACAAAGGTATCTGCTTTTTGGCAGCTTCCATGTCTGGACAACAGAAATAGGGTTTCATACTTGAAGTTGCTTTATGCAGCCTTTCTTGAACCAAGAATGAAAATGGATACCAATTGCCAATACATTTAATCCGGCAAGATGACTGAGCAGGAGAAGCATATCCCTGGATGGAATGAATGCTTGGTGTGCTCAAGGCCTTCATACATGTGCACTAGATATGGGCACACACCCGGAAAATTGTGATTCATGATTAAAGTGTATAGGGTTTTTTTCTGATGAATCGATTTGTAAATTCATTTTTAACTTTAAAATGCTATAAAATGGCCCCGAGGCACCTAGAAACATTAAAATTGCAGAGAAGCTTTTCCTAACTCTCCCCTACAAATATTGGAATTTTGGGTTTTGGACATCCACAAAGAGCCCCCCCCCGCAAATTCCCCCTGCACACCTAGAGAAACCAAAACTTTAGAGATGCTTCCCCAAAAGCTCTTCTACAATCCCTCAAAGTTTGCTGAAGATTGGGTTTTAGACGACTGTGTTATTATGCACCCACAAAGTAGATTTCCCCCCCCTCATGAAAGTGCCCTTAAGAAGCTGGCTTGGGGAAACCAAATATTCACCAAACTTGTAGATGAGAGTCAGAGGAAGCTTCTCTGCAAGGTTGGTGTCTACAGCATGTGTAGCAGAAGTATTTCCATGAGAAATGGGGCATGTTATTCATAAGGCTGACTAGACTAGCCGACAGGCCTTGCAGGGACCGGGGGGGGGGGCATCAATTGATGAACAGAGTCAGGCTCTAACTGCCATGAGGTGAAAGAGGGAAGTGTCAGAGGGCCTCACAATACCTGACAGCCCAGGAGCCTGGCCTTGAGTTGATAACAGTCCAGCATGGGGAGGCACACCGGGCATTACACCAGGGTTGCCCTTGATGTTTTTTAACCTTAGAAAATGTTTTCCCTGAACAAACTGGAACACAAAAAGCTAAGCAGTATACAATATAAGTCAAACAATTTTCTTACCTGCTCCAGTCTGATTTACTGTGACTGGCAGCAGCTCTCCAGGGTCTCACACAGAGAGGGGTCTCTTTGCTTCCCTTGCTATTTCTTTCACGGCTAATGGCCGGGACAGAGCCTGGAGGCTTCTGCATGCAAGCCATGCACCCTACTGCAGAGTTATGGTCTTTCTTGCTTTTTGGTGATGGTTGTGTCTGCTTTTTTTTTAAAAAAAAACTCTTACTGTTAGTTTTTGAAGTCTGTTTTGCCACATTTTCTGATGGATCTTGAAACAGTGGCTGCGCTGGGTCCAGAAATTGGCAGCCCACTGGAAGCTAAGCCAGCATCAAGACTTATGACACGTTGCTGAATGGCTTGATTTGTTACAAAGGCAAATATTCATCCTGATGGAAACTGCAAAATGAGACATTTGCAAGTGTGGGGGATGCAATATTTGCTCTGGCGTTTCAGGTACTTTATCTTCCTTCCCATGCTTAAAATGAATGGTTGCTATCTTTTTGGCTGTTGCAGAAGGATTCAGTCCCCCCTCTTTTTAAAAAGCAAATGGTGGTGGGGGGGGATCATTTTGTAAGAAAAGCTCCCAATGGATGAATGGCTGGAAGGAGATGGCATGACATGGCAGTTATAGAAGAACTTCAGAGGTGGGGTCAGTGCCAGGAGTGGAGACAGACCGTTCCTCAGAAATAACTGATTGCTGCCTAGCTTGATGATAATACTATTTTGCTTTTAAACATTACATTAGACGGACATGGATTACAGCAGCTCAGTTATCTTCTGTAGGCCTCTGGAAACAGCTGGCTTGTTGGGTAATTGTATAAATGCCATTTTGAGTCACTAAGGATTATTCTGCCTCTGTAACCAAAGAATCATAAATTAATGGAGACGGAAGGAGCCTATTAAGTCCAAACCCCTGTTCAATGCATGAATCAAAATCAATCAATTCATCTGACGGATGGCTGTCTAATTTTCTCTTGAATGCCTCCAACTTTGGAGTGCTCACCACCTCCCAAAGTAATTGATTCCATTTCTGTAAAGGAAGTTTTTTTCTTGATAAGAACATGAGAACAGCCTTACTGGAACAGGCCACAGCCCATCCATTCCAGCATTCTGTCTCACACAGTGGCTCACCATTTGCTTCAGGGTATTCCCAAGCAGATGTCTTCACCTGCTTATAATTCCCCACAAATGGCATTGAGAGAGATCCTGCCTATCTCTCCAACCCGGAGGTTGTCCTTAGGCATCCACAATGATAGCCATTGATACCCTTGTTCTCCGTGAACTTGTCCAATCCTTTCTTAAAGCAGTCAAGGCTGACAGCTGTCACCACTTCTTCTGACAGGGAGTTCCACAGACCAGTGATCCTCTGGATGGAAAAAGTACTTTCTCTTTTTTGTTTGAGATCTAGCACCCAAAAGTTTCATGGAGTGGCGGCTAGTTCTAGTGTTGTCCAATAGGAAAAACAGTTTTTCCTTATCTACTTTGTCCAGCACCTCTCAGTGGCTTCCAAGTTGCCCTTCCCATCATCACCATACCCTTATTGTTTAACTGGAGATGCGGGAGTTGAACTTTCTCAGTACCAGGAAGGTTTCATGCAGTTGAACTCTAGTCCCAGTCCATGACGTGAAAGACCATTGACCTCAGCATGTTTTAAGCAAACAAACAAACAAACAAAATCTAATAACATGAACCAGTGCTTCAGAAAAGTCTGCATTGTACTGTAGTAGCATTTTGGAATGTGTTCGTTAAAGATCATTTTGCTGCCCCCAAGTGACTACAGGTCTAAACTGAAACTAGAAAAAGTTTTTAAAATGCTGTTTCTTTGTTTGTTTTGGAGTGTTTTCCCCAACATTTCTCCTTGGAAAAGGATCCAAGGTGGCTTACAGTAATGAAGGCCATTACAATTAAGACATGTTCAAGTATTGGGAACTGGGAATTGGGGGATAACTTACAGCATTAAAACACAACATTATATTAAAATACAAGAGAACACAAGCAGTTAAAAACAGAGTAAAATTCCATGTAAAAGTTATGAGTGATGGAAACGAACATTGAAAGCATAGTGTCAGTGCAATCACAAGGTTATAAGTGGTTATAAACACAAAGTCTATGTGATCAAACAAATTCATATAAAAGACACATAATATGTAGCCCATCATTCAGGGAAAGCTTGCCTGAAAAGAAAGGTCTTTGCCTGTTTCCGGAAAGATGTCAAAGATGGGGCACTCCTGGCCTCTAGTGGGAGGGAGTTCTAGAGTCTGGGCACAGCAGCCGAGAAGGCCCTTTCATGGATTCCCACGTGACATCACTGTGAGGGTGGCGAGATGGAGAGAAAATCCTCTCCTGATGACCTTAACATCCAAGTCAGTTCATACTGTGAGATTTGATCTTTGAGGTAGCTAGGACCCAGGTCGTACAGTGCTTTGTAGGTCACGGTCAGCACCTTGAATTGTGCCCAATAGCTGATTGGCAGCCAATGGAGCTGCTTTAATAGGGGTGTAGTGTGATCTCTGTACCCCTGCCCCAGTCAGCAATCTGGCTGCTGCATTTTAGATCTGTTGAAGTTTCCTGAGACTTTTCATCGGTAGATCCACATAGAGCGCATTACAGTAGTCTAGCCAGGACATCACTAGGGCATGTGTCAACGTGGCCAGAACTGTCTTTTCAAGAAATGTAACTTGTGTACTAGGTTTAATTGTGCAAATATGTTCCTGGCCACAGCCATGACCGGGCATCCAGGCTCAAGAATGAGTCCAAGAGCAGCCCCAAGCTGCGCACCTCTTTTTTCAATTGGAGGGTGACCCCATCCAGTATAGGTTGCATCCCTATCCCTTGTTCTCCTTTTCGACTGACCAGGATCACGTCTGTCTCGTCTAGCTTTAGTTTCATTTTGTTCATCCTCATAGAGTTCATTACTCCAGCTAAGCACTCATGTAAAGTCAAAATAGTAGCTCCCGTATTACTTATTGTTTATGTTTGTTTTCAGATATATTTTTCAGATTTATATGTCAAAATCTTAATTGACTGTGTGTGTAGTTGTGCAATAGCAAACGGCTACACTCACTTATTAGCTTGTGGCACTTACCTAACAAGACGAAGTAGACCAATTACGTTACACAGGAAGGCATAACTATCAGGATTTTAGCTGGTGACATACAGCATAAAAATGGCAACACTGAACGTACAAGCCAAACAAAGTAAGAGCGGCCACATGTGCTATGAAATGAGTATGCAGTGCAGCAACACTTGCAGGAAATCATGAATGAGCAGGAGCCACAAACACTCATCTGTTGTGTATGTGTAAAAGCAATATTTATATGTATATACACACCCAACCTGAGAGACAGTCAGAATTTGAAATCTGTTATTATTCCAGAGATGTGTTGCTGGCAAGCCTTCATGATTGAGCAATTACACCTGCAAATTAAGTGCATTCTGCCCCCTCATTATGCACAAAAGAAAGAAAGCTAATTTGCAAACTACAACTACAGGGGGTGCGAAAAGCTCCTGCTGTGAAAATTGCTGTTTTCAGCAATAAAGAATTCCCTCTTCTGCAGTTGAACAGTGAAATGCAGTTTTCCAGGACTATCTGTAAATAACAGTGGCAGGGGGCAAGTCTCCCAATGGATAGTTCCCAGCCCAGTCAATCAAAGCCACTGCTGGGATTTTTTTTTTACTTTCCCCGCCCCTCTGTAATTATTTTGCTGTGGATAGTGATGAGAAAAGAGGTGAGAAGGGAAGCACTGGGAAAACATGAAAACTTAGAAGTAGAAGGTGATATAGGCTGCCTTCCCCCCATAAAATTCTTTGAGTAGGAGTAGGCTACTACACAATAAAAACCTCACTAAGCAATCTGTTGGGTCCCAATCTCTGCTGCATGACTGTAACTCATGCATCAAGCTTGGGAATAGCTTTGAACGGGCTTGAGTGTGCTTCTGTTGTTCCACGCTTACAGGGAGAACAGCCTTGGTATTTGGCAGCCTGTAAAATAGTCAGCAAGATTGCCTTATTGAGGCAACTGTGTGGGGGATTTGAGCCATGACTTATGTACCTCTCTCTCTCTCTCTCTCTCTCTCTCTCTCTCTCTCTCTCTCTCTCTCTCTCTCTCTCTCTCTCTCTCTCTCTGTGTGTGTGTGTGTGTGTGTGTGTGTGCGTGTGCGTGTGCGTGCGTGCTGCAGCTGGAGAGTGCAAAGGGAAGCAGTAAGTGTTTGCATGAGGGAAAGTGTGGAAACTATTCCCCCCCCCTTTGGCAACTTGTAATTCATACTTTTTCTATTGCTCTGTGGCAAACTATTTACAGCTTTCTAGCAGTGCTAGGGAAAGGGGCATCCAATGCTCCTTTCCAGTTCACCGTAAACCAGCTCAGAATTAAGGCATTATTTTTTTTAGGCTGCCTGGAGGAGCCAAGGGCTGTGAAGCTCAGCTTGTTTCTGTGCCAGTGGCCAGCCTTCAGAGGGCCCTGACCTGATTAGTGGGGAAAGAGAGCCTCTTTTCTGCTTCCACAGCCAGGCTGGGGGTGGAGATGGTGGCGTTGAGGGAGGGATAGGGTCGTGAGAAGCAGTCAGGCACATGAGGAGAATGTAAACAGAAGGTCAGATGTACACTTCCCAGACCAACCTGGGGGGGGGGCAGTTTCCTGAGGTAGGGGGCTATACATGTTAGCATTGAAATAAATGCTTTTCTTAATGTGGCAAGAAGGGCCCACTACTACATCCTTGCCTGCCCCAAAGGTAAAAGTGACAGTGTTTACTTCCTCCTGACCTAAGTCAGTCCCTTTTTGAATCTATAAATATATAAACATGAGTGTGCCTCATTGCCTGTTTTTCTTTTCTTCCAACTCCGTTTTGAGTTGTTTCAGAGTGCTGCAAAACATACCCCATTTTACTAAACACATTGAGATCAGAGCTGCTTCACACATTACAAGAAAACCAGGAAGGAGGAACTACTAATAAACTCAGTCTTCTCATTTACAAGAGGAAAGCAGCTCCCCCACCGCCCCGCCGCCACCACCAAGCATTTAAGACAGAGATACTGAGCACAAAGGATACTGGAAAGTTGAACTGTCTGTTGTGAGGCTGGTCATTACTGCAACTTTGGAGGCTCCGAAGGGCTGGGGGGGGGGCACTTTGCCAGCCCATTCGGAGCCAGGCAGGTCTGAACAGGATCACATGGGGCCAGAAAGTATTTAAGGGTGTGCCACGTGGTGCTCAGTCTCTTTCGAATTTGGCCATCTTCCCACCTCCATCCTATTCAGAGAATGGAAGGAGATGGTTGCGTTAAGGGCTGGATGGGAATTTTTGACTGTCACTCAGGGCCTTTTTACACGACCCCTAAGATCCGCTGGTCCCTTAAATTCGGACCAGAGATCTTGAGGGTTCGTTGCTGTTCTTCCCTCCCCACCCGCTCGGCACTTCTTTGTTCTGTCTGCGGGAGGGGGGGAGGAAAGAAAAGCCTTAGACAGAGACAAAAGAATAAAAGGCTTACCTCCCGGTGTTGGGGGAAGTTGCTCCGATCTCCGTTTACTTCCTGGTTCCTCTTTAAGGGGCGGAGGCAAAAGAAAAACAACAGAAAGAAGCGAGGAGACCTCAGGCAGTCTCCGGATCAAATATTTTTCACCATAAAAAAGCAGGTACAAGAAAACAGCTGTTTGGTCACGCTAAGTGGGTGGGGTCGCACTTAATTGTCTGCAAACTCCAGAGCTGGTGGGTAAACATTTTTATCGTCCGGAGCTTGCAGCCATTTGCGGCGGAGTTTAGGGGTAGGGGTCGTGTATAAACGCCCTCAGATTGGCCAAGAGTGACAGTGCATTTTCGCCCATCCCATTCTCTTTATGGTATAGGGAGTTTTCTTTTATAATTCCAGTCACAATTGCCAGGCAGTGCAAGTGGTAAATTGAAGTCAGGCTAAAGTTAGTGAGAAATAAGATGTGCTAGACTAGCAGCCCTCAATGCTAATTAGGAATGGATCAGTAAATTAGGAATAGCCTAGCAGGTTTAGGAATAAAACATGCCTTAGACTGAGTATAGGTGAGGGCTGCCCAGACCATAATAATTTTTTGGGACGGTGCTGAACAACCGGGCAGCACCCTCTCAATATTAATCAGATATAATAACAGAGCCACTTGCACTT
Organism: Phrynocephalus guinanensis; assembly: GCA_037367245.1. Taxonomy (NCBI): domain Eukaryota; kingdom Metazoa; phylum Chordata; class Lepidosauria; order Squamata; family Agamidae; genus Phrynocephalus; species Phrynocephalus guinanensis. The sequence continues at coordinate 90,511,469 of CM074734.1, forward strand.
TTCCATGCCTCCTTGCTTGATGATCAATACTAAAATAGATTGAATTTATATTAATAAATTGTGGCCTGATTTTTATCCCACAAACATGTCTTGTCTATTTCTGGGCTGGACAGGAAAAGCTCTCTTCATGTGGCTGCGTGGAGGTAAAGAACAAGACAAGGCATAAAACAATGTTTTTTTCTCAGTATACAGATTTGAAAATTATACAAGTACCAGCCAGTGCAGAATGGACTTATCATGACCAGGACTAGAAATGAGCCTGAGATCCTTTGGGTGGACAGCTGTTGGAGGAGGTGGAGGAGTGAACTAAATGCTCCTGCCTGAACTGGACAAACACCCAACGAGGAGGGGGAATACAGTGTGAGCCAGCTGGTGTGTGGAGAAACTTGGGTGGTAGTGATGTGTCTGGCATCACAACGTCAAAGCACAGTGACCCAGCGCAAAGTGATTTGTGTTAATCTACCATAAGGCTGTGTCCCTGGAGACTAAGGACAAGATGTCCTCTTTCTGATCCCACTAGCTATGAATGTGAAAGTTGGACAATGAAACAAGTTGACAAGACGGAAAAGAAATCAATACATTCAAAATTTGGAGATGTAGGAGAGGTGTACCATGTACCCCTAAAAGAGAAATAGGTAGGTCCTTTATCGCGCCAAGCCTGAAACTATCAGGCTTGATATAAGACTGAGGCTTTGGTACCTGGACATCATGAGATGACAAGGCTAACTGGAAAAGACAATAGTGGGAGGAAAAGATGAATAACAGAAAAAAGAAGGCAAGTCCAACATGAGATAGATTGACTTAATGAAGGAATTCAAGACCCTGTGTTTGCAAGAGCTGAGCAGGACTGTTAAAGGCAGGACCTTTCAGAGTTCATTAATTCATAGAGTTGTCACAAACAACTCATTTGACACCTAACAGCCACAAAGTGAAATGTGTGTTCTGAGTCTAAGCAGGCTGTCATACTGACGTTGAGTGATTTGTCTTTCTGCACTACTAGAAATAAGGTTGGGATGATGATTATCCACATGCCAGTGTGCTTCTGTGAGTACTTTGTCTTCTAGCAATAGTGAAGCCACAAAAGGGCACATAAATCAAGCTTTTAAACGTTTTTGCTGTCGTTATTGTTGTTCTAGTCATTGAAATGCATTCGGAAACTTCATCAGGTCCAAAATGCTATAGCAAGATTGATAACTGAGGCTATTACCAGCCATTACATAATCAGACCCACAATGAGGGACTGTGGCACCCAGGAAAAACATGAATTGGGGGTGAGGGCACAGCAGGTGTGTGCAATAGTACAGAGTGCAAATACTATATTGTCTTTCTGGCACCTCCTCACCACTACACTCGGCCTCCCCCCCTCCCTCCCAGTTGCAGCAGCTCCACTGGTGGTAATTCAGTTGGGAGCACAATTCAGAGTGCTGGTTCTAACCTATAAAGCCACTAAGTAGCTTGGGCCCAAAATTTCTCAAGGACCTTGTCTCCCTTTATGAGCCTGCCAGGGTATTAAGATAATTGAACAAGGCCCTTCTCTCAGTCCCATCACCTTCCAGGAGAGGGGCTTCTCTGCCATTCCACGGGTCCTAGACTTGGGAAGCTTTCTCCTGCAAGAGCCTGGGTTAGACCCATCTTTACTATCCTCTCACAAGCAGATGAAGAGCTTTCTCTTTCAACGGGGTTTCCCTTAGGGAGTAGTTGTCTTCATTTTTCTTGCAGTCACATAAGAGAAGGCAAAAGGTTGGGCTAAACATCCTTGTGGCATTGACAACTTGGAAGTAGGTCATGTTTAGCCCATCTATGCTCTTTCTCCCACTGTAACCACGCAAGAGTAAATGTCTGACATACACGGAGTACTGAGGCCAACCATTTGCCTTCTCTTATGTGACTGCAAGAAAAATGAAGAAATGGGCAGGCTTTCCCAGTATCTTAGAGAAATTTGCTACAAAGAGGCCCATTAGGGAAATACGCCTCTTGGCACCAGAAGGGGAAGTAATGATAAAATCCCTTTTAAAAATATCGAATCAGTGCCAGAAAACTTTAACTACATTAAAAGATTTAGGAAGAAATGAAACAAAGGTCGGGGGTGGGGGGGGGAGAAATCCTCTTAAATCTACACTCTAAAGTCCTCGTAACAGATGCATAACTGAAATGTCCCATTCATTACCATATAGATGCAACATGAGCTCCTTAAATGGGAAATTTTTAATAGGAGTTTTTGATAATGTTCTTAAAAGGAGGAATGAAAATTAGTTTCCTACACTCCACCTTGTTCCTCCTCATTCCTCTTGTGTTGTATGGTATGGTATATAAACACATTTCTGAGTTTCTTGTGGTAAAATCTTCCTGCTCCGTCTAAGTCATTACAATAAGCTTCATGAGAAGAAATATGATTATGAGAAATATGAGAAGCATGATTATTCTTTTGTAGATGAAAGGAAGGTGCAGAGTGAATCTGACTGTGCTTCCCTGTTCTTTCCTCCTCCTCTTATGTGCTGTCTTTCACATGTTAATAGTATTTCAGTGTTCTGAATAGTTAAGGTAGGAGAACAAAGACATGTTTATCCATTGAAAATATGCATAGAAGTAAGCAATCTGGAAAAAGAAAATCATGGCAATGCAAAAATATTGGGAAGGAAGGAAGGAAGGAAGGAAGGAAGGAAGGAAGGAAGGAAGGAAGGAAGGAAGGAAGGGAGACAAAAGTGTTGTAGCTACTCAAAAGACTAACTGCTATTTTTAATGAGAGCTTTCATGGGACAACTCCACTACCTCAAAGTAATATTATTATGTCTCTGTTCCTTTATTTCTAAGTGATGGGAACTTTCAGTGATGCCACTGCTTCTTACAGATTCCAATTCCTTACAAGGAAGTGCCTATAGATTTACCAAATTTTTCTAATGCAGCGTTTATTATTTCTCTATGCATACAGAAGCCTTTGGGGTTTTGCTTTTCAGTCCACCATGACTCCCAAAGTGATTTGCAATAGATTAAATTGATTAAAAGCAGATTTTAAACAGTGCTACACAAAAGCCAAACCAAAGCATTCTGTACATGCCAGTTTTAAAAACCATTGCTAGCAGAGTTGCCAAGCCCAGCAGCAGCCCATTTTCCCAGAATCCAGGGCCAAAAAGTGAGACCAGGGAGTGGAGCCTTATGAGAGAAGAAAGGCGGGCTCTTGTGATGTCACAGAGGTAGGGCAGGAAAAGGCTTGGAGGCGCGGAACGGCTTCTGGCCAACCATCAGTAGAAACTGAATGTTGAGAAACCTTGGTAAATGGGCCCAGATATAAAAACCCCACTGACTAGGTCATATGGTCACCCAGAGTCAAGGAGTAAAATGTGGCTTTTCAGGGGCCCAAGAGGTAGCAAAGCAGCTGCAGTCATGGCTGACATTCCTGCAAGGGCAATCCTCTTACACTGCCTTATCTCTGTCACACAAACACTTGAGGAAGTTTTCCCAGGCTCTGTGCTGCTATTGGGGCTTGTGAGAGGTTCATCCACTCTCCACGCAGCTCCATACTGCTGTTGACGGCAAGGCTTATGCAACAGAAGTGGTGGGATCTTTAGGTAAACGTGACCATGCCCTCTTGGAATTTGTTATACAGTTGGAAGGTGAAGCTAAGCATAGTCAGACAAGAATCCTGGACTTTATGAAAGCCAATTTTTGTAAACTTAGGGAATTATTGGCTGTGATTCCATAGACCAAAACACTGAAAGAGAAGGGAGTCCAAGATGGATGGGAGTTCCTCAAAAGTGAGATATTAAAGGCACAATCTAAAACTGCTCCAACAAGAAGAAAAAATGGGAGAGGTCTAAAGAAACTGCAATGGTTTACTAAAGAACTTTCAATTCAGCTAACTATTAAAAAAAACAAGTACAAGAAATGGAAAAATGGGTAATGCACAAAAGAGGAATATAAGCAAACAGCTAATATATGCAGGGGGTTGGTTAAAAAAAAAAAAGCAAAAGAGCAAAATGAACTTACCAGAGAGATTAAAAATAGTAAAAAGGGTTTCTTTAGTTATGTCCGCAGCAAAAGGAAAAATAAGGAAATGATAGGCTCTCTGCATGGCGAAGATCACCAGTTACTATCAGGAGACAAGGAAAAGACAGAACTACTTTGCCTCCATTTTCTTCAAAAAGGAAGAAAGAGATCCACTGGGACAAAGAGTAGATGAGGTAGGATGGGAATTGCAACATAGAATAGGTAGAGAGGTAGTACAGAAACACCTAGAAACATTAAATGAATTTAAGTCTCCTGGGCCAGATGAATTACACCCACGGATATTAAAAGAACTGGCAGAAGTAATTTCTGAACCATTGGCAATAATTGGGAGTTGAGTCATGGCTACTGGACTAATTCTTTGAGAGATAGAAACGTTTTGCTGTTCATCCAAACAGCTTCATCGGTCCATTGGCAATAATCTTTGAGAAATCCTGGAGAACAGTCCTGGAGGACCCAAAGAAGGGCTAATGTCCCCACCTTCAAAAAAAGGGGGGGGGAAAGAGGACCCAAATAATTACCGTCCAGTCAGCTTCTCTTCAATTCTTGGAAAGATCCTAGAGCAAATTATTAAACAAGCATTCTGTAATTATTTAACAAACAATGCTGTCATTACAAGAAGTCAACATCGGTTTCTTAAAAATAAGTCATGCCAGACTAATTTGATCTTTCTTTGATAAAATTACAGGTCTGGTGGATCAGGGGAATGCTGTGGATGTTGCTTATTTGGGCTTCAGTAAGGCCTTCATTAAGGTATTCTTGCTAAGAAGTTAGTAGAAAGTAGGATAGATAGTGCTACTGTTCGGTGGATTTCTAATTGGTTGCCTGATCGCACCGAAAGGGTGATCATAAATGGCCTCTCTTCAGCTTGGAGAGACGTGACCAGTGGGGTGCCCCAGGGTTCTGCTCTGGGCCCAGTGCTGTTCAATATCTTTATTAATGACGGAGGAAGGAATAGAGAGTATGCTAATTAAATTTGCAGATGATACTGAATTGGGAGGGGTTGCTAATTCCCTAGAGGATAGGATGAAAATCCAAAAGGACCTTGACAGATTAGAGTGCTGGGCCAAAGCTAATGGAATGGGTTTCAACAGAGGGAAATGTAGGGTGGTTCATCTAGGTAAAAATAATGAATTGCACAGATATAGGGTGGGAAACACCTGACTGGAAAATAGTACCTGTGAAAGGGATCTGTGAGTCTTGGTAGACCAGAAATTGAACATTGGCGGCCAGGAAAGCCAATGCAGTTTTTGGTTGCCTCAACAGAACCATAGTGTCTAGATCAAGGGAAGTGATAGTACCACTCTATTCTGCTCTGGTCAGACCCCACCTGGAGTACTGTGTCCAGTGAGTGGCCAAAGTTTCTCTCTCTCTCTCTCTCTCTCTCTCTCTCTCTCTCTCTCTCTCTCTCACACACACACACACACACACACACATACACACACACGTTTTTTTCTCATCTTCCAGCACCCCCTACCCTGAGATCTGTGTCTGCACGAGATCTGAGGTTCACTGAGAACCATGCCATTTCCTCGAGCCTCCACCCAGCACTCCCAGACCTAGCAGTCCTCATTAGCTGTACTTGAATTGAAGAGCCCACTTTAAAATAGTGACCAAAATCCTGTTGTCTGGTGTAGTAAATTGCAGTAGAGTAGGCCTCATTGAATCAATGGAGATTTGGTGAGTCAACTTCTCTGTATGTCCCATTGATTCAAATGGGCCTACGCTTGTCATGCTTTATGTTAAAGAAAGTTGCACTTAAAGTAGGCCCATCTGAATCAATGGAAGGTACGGGATTTGGAGATTCAAAGGGGTCCACTCTAGTGCACTCTAATGTGCTAATTAACAGGATTTTGGCCACGGAGAATAAGACACATTGATTGTAATACTGCCGTTATATTCACTTTCAACTAAGGCGGTGCACAGATTGCCCTGACAAACATAGTGTGGCAGATGTCTAAGATAGAGAAGACCATCATGGTAATGGCATTCTCATATGGAACAGTCTTTCCAGAGAGGTTCCCCAGGCCAAATTGTGATATTTGGGGTACCAGGTGAAGGATGAAAACTCACCATGGTCTCACGTTTTTTTAATAAACTGAGTCCTTGCTTTCAAAAGCAAATATGGCTCTACAGTTTACATTTTTAAAAGTCCTGCTACAAGGCTCTCACAATCACTTCACAGGCAATTAATTTTAACCTCTCCACTATTTTGACAACCAGGTCTCACCCTGCACAAGCTATCCATTTGTGATTGAAGGAATGCTCACCATGACTACCATATGCATTGTGAGTTTCAAATTTAGTTTCAGCAAGAGGCCAGAACACAACTCCAATGACAGCGAAGCTTTGGGACACTCCATGGCGTTTGAGGTTTTATTTGGTGAAATCTATGCAAGGTCAGTGATTAACGTCAATGAAAATCAAACTGATGCTTAAAGATACACTGTAAAATGACACATTTTACACATTTGCTGTGTATACAATGTACCTTTATGCTCCCACCCAGGGATCTTCTCTTACTCTGATCTGCTCAACATTGGCAGCTGTTACGAGAAGTACACAATTGCTCTACAGTGTGTTTCAATTTCATGTTTGTTGTGAGCCACCCATAGAACATTTGTTATGGGTGACCACATGCATAGAGCAGCAAAGAACATTCTGCACATGTACGAGTATTTGCACATAAAGTTTATAAGGCAACAGTTTCTGATTAAGTACAGTATAGAGCCACAGGCATTGCTGACTGCATTTTGTTCTAGCAGGAATGAGGCTTAGTTTGGCTCCAACAGGACAGAGTTTAGTTCTCTGCCAAACAGTGAGGCTACACAGACTACAGAATACTGCGGAGACTGGAATTAAACACATGGAAGACAAATTGCTTCTGCTGAGTAAACAGGTAGATTCTGCTTCCAACCTTATTACTGGCCAGATCTTGTTGGGTAGGATAGGAGCATTGTGCATAGACCTATGGCTAAAATGGAGGTTCGTTCTCATTACTTCCAGACATCCAATTTATCAAGACCGAGAAGACTTTGTTTCTATGTCCACAGACCTCCCTTCCTCTTAGAAAATGTCTTCCTTTTGAACACTGGCAAATGAGACCTACTTCAGTGCATCATGAAAAAACTGCCACATTCCTGTTAAATATTGGCTGGGGCCAAAGCAATTGGCCAAGCTCACACATGGGACTTGCAGTAGTCAAGTGAGCTTTTGGTCTTTCTTTCTTAGCAGCCGATACCTCTACCCTGAAATTTATTTTTGAAGCCATTTTGAAGGCAATCAATCCCAGCAATTGCTCACTTACTCCCCTGTCAGATCCCAAAAGAACTACAGCTGTTCTGTTTTCTAGCTCTCTTATAATAGCCTGCGGGGTATATTTTGTTATATCTTCTACTCTCTATACACATGGATTTTTTCATTTAGTTTCATTGGTACCTCTTTTCCCTTCGGTAGCCACAAACCTCAAAACTTAATACAATGGGCCCCCGCCCTTTCGCGGTTCACATACCGCGGTCCCGCTATATCGCGGGACCACAGTACCCGGAAAGGGCTTGATGGAGGGGGGAATCGCACACTGCCTGCCTGCGCCTCCCAGGAGGTCCGGGCAGGCGGCGCACGATGGCAAAGGGGCTTTGGACTGCAGAGACCAGGGCTGAGCTCCGTTGCTGAAGTCCCTTTGTCTGATCATGCGCCGCCTGCCCGGACCTCCCGGGAGGTCTGCGCAAGCAGTGCGTGATTGCAAAGGGGATTCCAGCTGCGGAGCCCCAGCACTGGGCTCCGCAGCCAAAGTCCCTTTGCCAGATCACACGCTGCTTGCCCCGAACTCCCAGGAAGCCTATGCAAGCAGCGCGCGATTGCAAAGGGGATTTTGGCTGTGGAGCACCAGTGCTGGGCTCCGTGGCCAAAGTCCCTTTGTCCCATCGTGCACTGCTTGTCCCGACCTCCCGGGAGGTCTACACAAGCAGTGTGTGATTGCAAAGGGGATTTTGGCTGCGGAGACCCAGCACAGGGCTCCATGGCCAAAGTCCCTTTGTCCCATCACGCGCTGCTTGTCCCGACCTCCTGGGAGGTCTGCGCAAGCAGTGCACGATTGTAAAGGGACTTCGTCCACGGAGCCCAGCGCTGGGGCTCTGCAGCCAAAATCCCCTTTGCATCGCCGCCCCGCTGCCCCCGACCCCTCTGAAAGGCCTGGGAGCCGCCAAGGGGGGGCGGGGTGTGTGATTGCATTGCTCCCCCGCCCCCGCCCCTCCAAAAAGCCTCAGAGCTGCGGGGGGCGGCGGGGAGCGATCGCATCGCTCCCGCCGCCCCCAGCCCCTCCTGATGACCCCCGCCCCCACCCGATCCACTTCCACATATCGTGGATTTTCAGGCATCACGGGTCGGGTGGATCCCTAACCCCCGCGATCGGTGGGGGGTTACTGTATTTGAAATTCTGGCTAAGAGCCTGTAGAATAAAAATTATTCATGCAACAGATGTGTTGTGATTATTTATGGCTTTTAAAGCACCTATGCAAGGAAGGATCCAGGACCAACTTGCGCATATGCAAGCTGGCTGCCCACAATATATAACTGGTTGCATAACAGCAATGTTTGCACCACTAGAAGATCCCATATTTTCTGCGTAGGCAGTCTATTATGCTCTGCCGTAATGCTCTGCTTAACACGATCCTAAACGCTGATCTTTCGTGCCTGTCAGCCAGAGCTTTTCTTCAGAAGTAAATGACTTAATAATACAAAGAACTAGCATTTTCTTTTGTCTTTTGTTAATGTAGATGTAGATTATTCATTAGTAATTTACAGATTCAAATAAGCACCAGAAACTTCCGTTGAACCTAACCGCAGCAGTAAGATTTCTGAAACAAATGGGTCGTGATGGTGGTATCGTAGTTTCATTTCTTCAATACACTGCTATGGAATCTACATAATTCTGGAATAAGAAAATGGGCTGCAAGCATTATGAGGATGCATAAATAAAATATGAAATGGAGGGCAATGTAGTAAAATGCCAAATTTCTTATCACTATGGAGTTGAAACTGAGGCTAAACATTTCATAGAATCATAGAATAGTGACCTACAAGGCCATCAATTCCAACCCCCTGCTCCATGCAGGAATACATATCAAAGGATATCTGCCAGGTGGTTGTCCACACTTCTTTTGAATGCCTCCAGTATAAGAGCACTCACCACCTCTTGCGGTAACCGGTTCCGTTGCCGGTTACCGCAAGGCTGCTGTAACTGCTCTGTTAGGAAGTGTTTTCTGACATTCAGCCAAAAGCTGGCTTCTCTTTACTTGAGTCCATTGTTGCCTGCCCGGCACTCTTGAATGGTTGAGAAAAGATGCTGTCCCTCCTTTGTATGACAGCCCTTCAGATATTTGAAAAGTGCTATCAAATTGCCCCTCAATCTTATTTTCTCTAGGTTAAACATGCTCAGTTATTTCAGTCTTTCCTTGAATAGCTTGGTTTCTGGCCCCCTGATCATCCTTGGCACCCTCCTCTGAGCTTGTTCCTTGGAATTTTGTTGGAAGTAAGTTTCATTGAACTAAGTGAAAATGCAACTTCCTTTTCAGCCAATATGCATATCATTGCTCCATGAACAGGGCTTGAGGGGTGGGTAGGGTCAAAGAGGTCAGTTTCCTTAGTCTGGCATAGGATGGGGGTGGGTGGGAAGGGAAGCTCCAAAGAACTGCATTGCCACTGCCAGCTAGATGCATCACTACCAGCTAGGGACCAGAACTGTCTTTGGATAAATGTGTAAAAGTAGACTGGAGCTGTGTAGGATCCTGCACTGACTAGAAGAGTTGGGAGCTACTGTTCACACCCTGTTGGTGGCAAGACCAGAAGAGATACTTTCTATCCATTTGGCACTTGCAGGATTAAAAAGATGGTCAGTGATTGGAATCAAGGAAAGGGAACTAGAAAGAAATGCAGTAGACAAAAGGTACAGTTGCCAAAGGAAAAGTTGTACTGACCCCTCCCTCAATAAAGCCAAAGATCTCCACTGGACAATCCAACCACTGAGGCACCAGGGAGAGCTCAAAATAAATCAACAGGTGGTATATATGTCCCCTTGTTTCCATAATTTCGCAGAGATTTGTGTTGAAGGGAAAGGCTTGGATTGCTGTTGTGATAGTCTTTTTTCATTCTGGAATACAATTGGGCCCCCATATTCACAGAACTGTATCCATGGTTTCATGTAAAAAGGTAAAGGTAAAGCCCCCCCCCCGCACATGTGTGCTAGTCGTGTCCATCTCTAGGGGCGGTGCTGATCTCCGTTATCAAGCCAGAGAGACAGTGTTGTGCAAGTCCGTGGCCATGTGGCTGGCATGGCTGCACGGAACACTGTTTACCTTCCCACTTTTTACGGTGGTACCCATTTATCTACTTGCCTTTACATGCTTTGGAACTGCTAGGTTGGCAGGAGTTCACTCTGCTGCGTGGTGCTCAGGATTCAAAGTGCCGAGCTGCCGACTTTGCATCCAACCATTTCAGCGCTCTAGTCCGCTGAGGCACCACACTCAAACACAGTCTAAAAATAATAGAAGAAAAAAACTTAGAAATACATATTTTCACATTGTATCTACTAGAACTGGCCACTAGATGAAGCCATACTATTCTTCTTATTGTATAGTGTTGGCTATTATCTGAGGTTTTCAGCATCTGCAGGGGGCATGGTGGCCATCCCATGCAATTACGGAGATCCTACTGTATTCTCTTTTGTTGTTCTATTCAACTTAGTTTACTAAACTTGACTGAAAGTATTGGGACTGAGAGAGTATGTGTTTGTGGAATGATGATTATTATATGACCTTCGAGTAGGCTGGAAACTCAGTTGCAGCACTATATTATTTATTTATTTATTTATTTATTTATTTATTTATTTATTTCTATACTGCCCCAGTAGTTCAAACGGCACTACATTTCCCTTCTAGTTCTTGGTGTTGCCCTTCCAATTAGCAGGACCTTTTTATTTTGTTTTCTTAAATGGATATCTGGAAGCACCTTACACAGACTGTCTCACAGATCCTCAAAAAGACAGGTTTTTAGGGGGAGTTGGTCAAGATGATCTGCAAACTGCTTTGTCCTTCAAATTAAAAGATTTCATAATTTTTAAAAAAAGATATTGCAGAGCACTGGTTCCCAAACTGGAGGTGAGCAGATCTGAAATTCCAAGGGGTAAAAATATCCAGACAGGTGGCTGAGGGGACTGAAGTATAGAGGTGAATGGTGATGGTGGTGGTGGCAGGAGTCTGGGGTGGGAATCTAACTCTGCAGACAACATGAGCCTGAGGTGGATGAAGGGCAAGCACAGCCGATTCAGTTTCAAGTTGAAGCTTGCATGGAAACAGGGCAGATATATTCTCTCCTGTTGCTGTTTCCTGCACACAGATGGCTGGGGGGGGGGGTGGCCCTGGCCTCCACCTGGTGCTCATGCACACACCACCTTCTCACCATCAAAGAGGGTTGTTGAGGCCACCCTCCCACAGGGCTTTAACTCTGTGGACACCCATCAGAGGTAGTTACTGAGAAAAAACGGCTGGCTCTGGAGGGAGAGTCCCTTTCAGGAGAGACATGAGGCCTCCTCTGGGGAGCACGGACCGCTTGAGCATGTTCTCGAGCACAGAGAACGAAGAGAGAGCAGCAAGCAACCAGGGCTGGGAGAGTAAGAACAGACAAAAGAAAATATTTTTTCACCCAGCATGCTGTTAGTCTGTGGAACTCCCTGCCACAGGATGTGGTGATGGCATCTGGCCTGGATGCCTTCAAAAGGGGATTGGACAGATTCCTGGGGAGGAAAAGTCCATCACAGGTTACAAACCATGATAGAGATGTATCATCTCCAGGCTTAAAACCAGGGTACTTCAAGGACCAGATGCAGGGCAGTGGTATCAGGAGACAGATATCTAGTCTCATGTACTCCAAGAGGCATTTGGTGGGGCCACTGTGAGATACAGGAAGCTGGACTAGATGGGCCTTTGGCCTGATCCAGCATGGCTCTTCTTATGTTCTTATGGATGCCTCTTTTGTATTGCTGCTGCTTTTCTTCACCACCTTTTCTTTGGCCTGTGGGGGAATGGGAGTGTCTTTTTCTTCCTCCTCTTCCTCCTCCTCTCTCCTGCGGCTCCTATTGTGCAAACTAGAACCCCGGGACCCAGGCGATTGCTCCTGCCTTCCAAGAATTCCCCCTCCTTTCCAGGGAAAATACTTTGCATTCCAAATGGAAGGTGACGATGGGGAATGACGGAGCTAAGGTCACAAGTCTTTGTACACTCACATAGGAGTAAGGCCACTCTGCCATCTTATATTTGTCTCTGTTGCTGGTGCTTCCTTAATGTCCTGTGTGTTTAGATCAAACCTTGAGATTTTATAGGAGAAACATCCCTTTTAATGCTAATCCCCAGTTTGTTCCTTTTACAAGTTGTCTTCTGCCTAGAGAAGATAGTTCAGTTCCGCCTAGAAAAGATAAAGCATGCTGCTTATATATCGCCTACTCTCTAGGTGGTTTACAATTTAAAAATATGCAGGCTAATAGAGATGGGCACAAAACAGAAATATAGCATTTTGTTTCATTACTAACAAAATTTTAAAAATAATTTTGGAAACAAAATGAATTGATTCGTAACACTATATGGCTCCCCTGGGTTTTAGAGGCACCCAATTTTGTGTGTAGCTTCCTTGGACACTTCCTTTAAGTCCTCTAAATTTGGAGAGGTTTGGGGTTCAGGGGGCTGAGTTATTCAACTGTTTAGAGGGTCCCCCCCCAGCCAACTGCAAATTACACACTGGCAATGTAGGGGTTAAGCAAGGGAAAGTAATAAATTGACCTATTGCCTTTGTGGCGCATGCTGCACAGCACTTTTGCAATTAGCTGGGGGGGGACCCTCTTTGACGTTGAATAACTCAGCCCCCTGAAATCTCTCCAAATTTGGGGGGCTTAGAGGGAAGAGCTTGAGGAAGCTCCCCATTTCGTTTCCCAAACAAAAAGGCAGTTTGTTTTGTTTTGTCACAAAGCAGCTTCTATCCTATTTTGTCACAAAACAATTTGTTATATAACAAAATGACAAAACAGCATTTCGTCTTTCGTTTGGTGTCCATCTCTAGAGCTTACACCTTACCCACCAGCACGTGTCGCCATTCCTGATGTCTGATTTCTATAGTATGTTTTTCAACATTTTTGGAGGTGGGAGGTGGAACCAATCCACTGCAGATAATGAGGTCCAACTATACTCGAAACGAGGTTTGCAAAATGGTGCACTCAAGACTGTCTCCATGATTGTTCTATACATTGAGCAGAATCTTCTAGAGGTATTTGTTCTGGAAAATCTAATCCCTGAATTTGTATTGGGGGTGCAAATATAACTTTTTGAGTGTTATGCATGTAGTTTTCATTTGCATAAACATTTTACGGTATTTACTTTTTTAACATTAAGATTTCTTGTTTTAACTAGATTTTAATGTATTATATGTACAGTTGACGAGAACAATGACACAGAGGGTGTGGTTGCAAATTGTAATATTCCTATATTTGTATCAGGTTTAGCACACTTGAAACGGATTTAAAAGCTTTCAGCTTCATGATGCACAGCTATGCATCTATTTGGCTGGAAAGCAAAGTTATTTTAAAGAGCTGTGGGGGAGCTATTTTATCTCAAGAGTGAATACAATTTATTTTGAATCATTTTTGCATGTGTGACGGCCTGTGTCAGAGTAAATAGTGCCTGTGGGGTTAGCCTGAATGGGTGCCTAGTACAAATTCTTCCTTTTGTTTTCCTAAATTATTTTTATCTAACTCTGTGCTAGTTCAAAATTGTATAAAAACGCTAGGAGACTGGAGACACGGTCATGTACACACACCAGCAATGCTTTGTTGCAGCCCAAGCCCAGAGCAGTCCACCCAACTCACTGTAATGATGGGGAAGGGGGGGGGACAAGACTGTAGGGCCAAGCCAGGTCACAGTTTCCCAGCACAGAACCCAATGAGTATGTGTGATGGCAAGGCTACAGTGCCAGGCAAGGTGGGAAGCATCTTTATTGACAGCAACAAACAGAAACTGTGGGTGCACATTCCAGGCAAATTTCCCTCCTGTCCAGCCCTTTATGGTGCTTGAGCTCCTAGTCCTCCAAATACAGCTCTTGATGCTGCCCCCACTACCACTGTGGGTAACCATGAGGATGTGCACATTGGAATATAAACCACCTGACATTCACTCTCTTTATAAAACCTTGACCCAGCTCCTGGTTTAAATCAATAGTGTAATCATGCCCTGAGAGATGAAGACAACATGGAGAGGCTTGAAATAAATGTTTCTATCCCGGGCAGAAAAAGGCCCTGAGTTCCCCAACCGAAACCTAGAACCACACACGAGGCTTTGACCACAAGTTGTCCTTTCTTATCCCACTCATTCTCATAAGTGCAAGGAGGACAGCTTGAAGTCCACATTTCTGAGTACAAAGAATGGGATACATGTTTCCACTTTCCTTACCATCTGAGGCTGAAAAGGCTGGGCCTAAGAGGTGACCTGATAGAAGTTTATAAAATCATACACGGTGTGGACAAAGTAAATAAGGAAAAAAAACTGTTTTCCCTAATGCACAACACTAGAACTAGGGGTCACTCCATGAAACTTTTGGGTGGTAGATCTCAATCATATAAGAGAAAGTACTTTTTCCATCCAGAGGATCACTGGTCTGTGGAACTCCCTGCCAGAAGAAGTGGTGACAGCTGTCAGCCTTGACAGCTTTAAGAAAGGATTAGACAAGTTCATGGAGAACAAGGGTATCAATGGCTATCATTATGGATTACTAAGGACAACCTCCGGGTTGGAGAGAGAGGCAGGATCTCAATGCCATTTGCGGAGAATCATATGCAGGTGAAGGCATCTGCTTGGGAATACCCTGAAGCAAATGGCGAGCCACTGTGTGAGACAGAATGCTGGAATGGATGGGCTGTGGCCTGTTCCAGCAAAATGTTCTTATGTTCCAAGTGTGGCAGATCTCAATGAGAGGTGTGTTGAAATCACTTAAGATACAACAAACTATGGCTTTCTTTGACATAAACTTGGGGACTTTATTAGATAGTGAGTTAACCCTGACTTTGCTGAACAATGGGCATCTTATTCATTTCAACTTATATACCTGATGATGAACTTTCATTTATGTTTATCTATTAAACAGCTCCCTGTAGGGCAGGTAGCTTTATTATCTCCAGTCCCTTTGTTATGCAAGGTGTTATACCATGGCTTCAATCAGCTCCATGTTAATGTGAAAATTACTTGCAGACATCCAAAGACAGACAAGAACAATTAGTACAGTTGTTTTGCTGAACTGCCTAATTTTTTACCTATCACCCATCCAGTCCTGTCTCTCTCTCTCTCTCTCTCTCTCTCTCTCTCTCTCTCTCTCTCTCTCTCTCACACACACACACACACACACACACACACACACACACATAACTGTAATGAGAAAGAGGATGCAGACATGGGGCCTTTTCACATGACCCCTAATATCCGCTGGCCACTTAAATTCGGACCAGGGATCTTGGGGGTTCGTTGCTCTTTCTGCGTCCCCACCCCTCCGCACTTCCTTGCTCCTGTCTGCGTGAGGGAAGGGAGGAAAAAAGAGAGGAAAAAATGCAGGCTCACCTCCGAAGCTGCGGAGCCCCGTCATTGTCCTGATTCCTTCTCTTCTGTTTGTTTGTTTTTGCCTCCTGCCCCTTCTCTTAAAGGGGCGGGAAGCAAAAAAAAAAAACCCAAACAGAAGCGAGGAGAGCCCCGCACTCACCAGATTAAATCCGGACCTGGGGATTTTGACCCTCCTAGAGCAGGTACAAGAAAAGTGCGCTGGGACGCGCTTAGGTGGGCGTGGTCGCACTTAATTTCCTGCAAACTCCGGAGCTGGTGGGGAAACAATTGTAAGCTCCGGAGCTGGCAGCCATTTGCTGCGGAGTTTAGGGGTCGTGTACAAAGGCGCATGGTCTTAAATGTATCAGGAAGTTAACTAAGAATGTGGTTCATAATTTGACTGATAACCAATGAAGTTGTCAAGAAAGTATTTGAATGCATGTATTCTCTTGGGGGAGAATTAAAGCAGACAAGCATCTGGTGAAAATGAAAGCAAACAACAACCTATATACTGCAGATTATAAACATATGTTTCCAAGGCATGGTGGGTGTTTGACTCAGCAGAATCGACACAGGGAAGTGGGTTAGAGTTGTCTTTTGATTGCTTAATTTTAAAAGCTAAGTGCTAAAAACTTCTGAAAAAGGCATTTTCCATTTAAAGAATTGTTTGGTGCTCTAATACCCAGAAATTAAACCAGAAAAAGCTTTCTTAAGGCTTCAGCCTCATAGGATTTTGCAAGCCTCTTCTCAAATGCAATGTGTACCCTACATAATTAAATTGTAAACCGCCCAGAGAGGGCTTAAGCACTATGGGGCAGAATATAAGCAGAGCACTTTGTTCATCATGTGAACCCACTAGGTGTGGCCCTACTCTTTAGAGTAGAAGTGGATGGGCTGGCAGCTCTATGTCTCCTTGGACCTCACCCATCGGCCAGAAGATACTGACAATCAGGCCATGTTAGAACAAGGATCTTTTTCAAGCTTCTCTTTTGTTGATGGAACCCTTACACATCCATCCTCCCAGTAGAAATTGCACTCTCAAGATGACCAGAAAACCACACACACACACACACACACACACACAAGTACCCCAAAGTGCCAAAGTGTCTGGTGTGTGTGTGTGTGTGTGTGTGTGTGTGTGTGTGTGTGTGTGTGTGTGTGTGTGTGTGTGAGAGAGAGAGAGAGAGAGAGAGAGAGAGAGAGAGAGAGAGAGAGAGATTAGGGGCATGGTGGCTCAGCAGACTAGAGTGCTGAAAAAGTCAGCTGCAAAGTCAGCAGCACAGCGGTTCGAATCCCACGTGCCACGCAGCAGAGTGAGGTCCCGCTGTTAACCCCAGCTCCTGCCAACCTAGGAGTATGAAACCATGTAAATGCAAGTAGATAAATAGGTACTGCCATAAAAAATGGGAAGGTAAACAGTGTTCTGTACAGCCACACCAGCCACGTAGCCATGGACTTGCACAACAATGGCTCATTGGCTTGAAAACAGAGATGAACACTGCCCCTAGAGTTGGGCACGACTAGCATGCATTTGATAGGGGGACTTTTAACTTTTTTATATAGCAATCACTGATTAGTGCGCAAAGCGAATGGCTCTCCATGTTCAATCAGGAGTCGGGACTTGGGAGAAAGTGAAATTGAAACAAACAAACCTGAACTATGTCGAGCTTACTGCTTTCCTCCAGAACTTGGCAGAACTTCAAGGAAGCATCCAGACACATGCTTGTCTCTTCTCATTGGCTTCAGTTACAAAGTGCTCTCCTGTGTATGGGAGGCATTGTATAAAATGGACTCCTCCACCGTACATATGAGAAGGCTGCCTGCATCACTCCAAAGCATCCAGAATCTGTTTCATGATTCTGGTCAACCGGTTACAGTGGGAAGCCCACAAGCAGAGTATGGATGCAACGATAGCTCCCATGATTGTCAGTCACCATTGATTCAGTTAAGCTTATCAAATCCCCATTGATTCAGTAAGTCTGTTCTAGGGCATTTTACGATACTAAGCAACATGATTTGGGCCACTATCTGAATGCTATGAAACAGCTGTCTATGGTACAATACATTTGTTTTGTTTTATTCTATTCTATTCTGTTCTATTTTGATTTTGAGGTTCCTTGGTATTACACTTGTACTGTCAGGAAAAAAAATCAGGAATATAAGACTCTTGCATATAACTCTTGGTAATGCACCTTTCCTTTCTGAATTGTTCGTTGTGGGAGCTGAGTTAAATGATTGAGTGCATTAAGTGACCCCCTTGAGACATAATCTACAAATGAAATACAGTGTGGTATATAGATCTCATGTGTGGTATGATCCAGCAGTGTGAGAGAAGAATCCATAGCACTGCTCTCTCTAATTCTAGAAAGAGAAGATAAGCATATTTAAAAATTTATCACGGCAGGGAATAAAGGAATGTCAAAGCAGCATTTTCCACCAACCATCTATTTCAATACACTGAAATTGTGTCTGCATTCCAGCCGTTACTGCATGGATATATTTGCCAAAGTTCCACAACTTATCTTTGAAATATTTGGCTTAGTGAAATAACAAATATGATTTATATCAAATTGGGAAACGATGAGCAGGATGCAGCATTTCCTGTGCATGCAATCAGATGTTAATAATCTAAACTGGAAACTTGAGTGATGAAGATGTTTCAAACATCGGTGCCTCAATGCATCATTTGGGTGGGATGGAAGAGAGAGTGGACTTCATCTGGTGAGTCCTCAGTGTTCAGGGAGGCAAAGTGTTATTCTAAAAAGCTGACAGTATGCAATTAGCTGCAGAAATGTGGTGCTGGAAGAGGTGGTGAAGGATGATGGCTATTGGTGGTAATGAATAAAAAAGAGTCAAATTAAAAGGGAAGCGCTGTGGGTTGGTGTCACGTGCTACCAGCCATATGAGACTTTTTCAGGCGTATAGCCCAGAGTTTAGAAAAGTTAGGGGGACTACAAGCTCCACAAATCCCTTAGTGTGCATGCTGGTTGGGTGATTCTGGGAGATGTAGTCCAGTCTCTGGACTTTGAACCAATTCCGTTGAGGATGTGGTGGGGGGAAGGAGTTGAAGGGCAGGGACGTCTGTTGCCTTCGTGCCTCACTTGCAGAGTCCTCAGACGAATCTGGCCCGCTCTGATGGGAAACAGGATGCGTACAAGAAGGAGCCGGGAGGGGGGTGTCTGTGTTTGATCCAGCAGAGCTGCTCTTCCCACACATAAGAGAAAGACAAGGCAGTTAAGAGGACTCAGAAAGGAGGTATCTCCCTTCACATGCTGTCAAAACGGGAGAGGCTTGGAAGTGGGACAGAGAGCTGCCTGACATGTTATTGTGTGGTTGCCTGACTCTTTTCGTTGCACCGCCCAGCAATGAGCATGTTTATAAAATGTGGCAGCTGAGATGCAGAACTGTACTCTGGGTCCAGGGCGGGGGGGGGGAGGCAGGAGGGGGCTCTCCTGGGCTGCGATTTCCTCTTCAGCCTGACCCGAGATTGTTTGGAAGGAGTCTTTTCCTCCTCCGAGGTCTCTCCCTCCTTCTCCCTCCATCCCAGCCTCTGAGGGGTGTTAACAAATTACATGCAGGCTTTCTTACACAGCCACTTTTCCCCCCTCCGTCTAGTCTGCAAGCAGAAAGCGGGATGGACTGAACCGTCAAGCATGACAGACGTTTGCTCCGGCGGCTGGACTTCAGGAGGGTAGTGGCACCCTCTGTGGATTGCACAGCAGGGATGGCGTACCCGGGGAGGTCTCGCCTGAGGAGATCGTTCAGCGAGCACATCAGGGTCTCCACCAACAAGGCTTGGGATGTCTTTTGGAAGAGTGCGCGAGAAAAGCGTTTATCAGGTCAGGCTTCTGTGTTCTTCCCTTTCTCTACATTCTCTTCCTTGTTTATACCAAAGCTAAGCGAGTACCTCTCCACTTCAGGCAAGGGATGTTTAAATACAAACAACCAAGACAAAGTCCCTTTAGGGATTTATCGGTGTTGAATTGGAACTGGGTGACACTAGGGTGCTTTGGAACAGGAACGTGAGATGTTGATTTCCAGCATGTCTGCCAAGCTGCTGGAAGTGGTCACTGCTTTCATAATCACTGACGCAAACCCATCTCAGTGCAGGATGACAGGCAGACTTTAATTCTTAATGTTGTCAAGCAAGAAGGTCATAAAGTAGGGGCTGGGATTTGGACTCTCATGTGAAACAGTTGCGAAATGGCCTCTTAGCCCGGCCCTTTTGGGTTACCACTCTCCAACCTGGTGACCGCAAACAGCTGCTCCATGAAGCCTAGGAACAAATCTAAACCATGTGGAGTGTGCATTGTTGTGCACATCTAATGTTCGTGAGTGGTATGTAAAGCTTTAGAGCTTTAACGTCAGCCCGAGTAGCTGTAGAAAAGCAGTGGATCTTAGATTATTCTGATAGCCTGCGCAGAGATGTGTTGAGACTCTGACACTCAGTGGGGAAATCTGGTAATACCAAGCAAATGTTTGACAAACGTTTTCTGAATAGAACTGTTTCCAAAGACTACATCTGTTGGCAGAGGACCCGGTCCCACAAGGAAGTTTTGGCCTTTAGTTTGAAGTCTCATCATCGATAGCAATTTACAGTGTGTGCCGTTCGGAAATGTGATGTCTTCCTTGAAAGAGCTGACCATGTGTCAAACTCATACTAAAATGATAGATTTCGTCTTAGGAAAAAGCTTGAGTAATTATAATAAGCAGGAGTGCTGGCTAGATAGCTCAGTGCTTTGGGTATATGGTTGTGGACCCAGATATTCAGAGTTTGAATCCCCCCTGTGCCTCTTAAGGAAAAGAGCCAGCCTGTGTAGCCATGGGCAAGCTGCACAGTCAAAGGGCACCACCCGAAGAAAGGAACAGTAAGCCCCTTCTGTGTAGTCTTTACCTAGAAAATCCTAGATAAGGTCATCATGTCAGAATCGGCCTGATAGCAGACAGTTGCTATTAATATTAATTAGTAGCAGTACTTATTCAAGTTTTTTCTATCATAAAAATCAGGGCATGTTAAGTTTTGCTCATAATCAGAAACTTCATTCTTGGTCGAAACATCTAGTTTGAATGGCCTCTATATTTTAAAGGACAATATTTAATGGAATATCCCTTGACTTGGAGGGGAACGAGTGTGCAGTGGGAAGAAAATAAAAGGTGGATCTGCGAAATCAAGAATGGATCCTTCTGATTTCATATGATTTTTGCATGGGAACCTTCCCAAATCACCATCAAATCATGCATCTCATTAATGTCCAAATACCTCACAATAATAATCATGGGTCTGTTAGCACATGGCTCCACACTAGCACAAAAACATAGATCCAGTGCATGGACCACATGGATCGACCTTATTTTTATCCAGAATTGTCCCCAATCCACTCTCCCATCGTAGGCCCCATCTCTGACCACAGACTGCACACCAGGATCACATTACACCCCATTACAGCAGCTCCACTGGCTGCAAATCAGTTTTCAGACACAGTTCAAAATGTTGGTTTTAACATAGGTATTAGGTTCCCCCTGCACATGCATGCTAGTCGTATCCAACTCTAGGGGCAGTGCTCATCTCCATATTCAAGCCGAAGAGCTCATCTCTGTATTCAAACCGAAGAGTCCATGGCCATGTGGCCAGAATGGCTGCAAGGAAACACTGTTTTTATCTTCCCGCTTTTTACAGTGGTGCCTCTTTATCTACTTGTATTTACATGCTTTCAAACTGCCAGGCTGACAGGAGGTGGGGTTATCAGCGGGAGCTCACTCCGCTTCGTGGCACCCGGGATTCGAACCACCAAGCTGCCGACTTTGCAGCCAACAGTTCTCAGAGCCTTTGTCCATTGAGCCACCATGCATACAAAGCACTAAATGGCGTGGGTCCAAACTACTGCACCTCAAAGACTGAATCTCTCAGTATGAGCTGAGCCGGGTGCTAAAGTAAACAGAAGAAGCCTTTCTTCCATCCCACCGCCTTCACAGGAATGTCTGGAACACATGAAAGGGCCTTCTCTGTTGCTGCTCCCAGACTTTGGAACTCACTCCCACTGGAGGCCAGGACTGCCTCATCTCTGCTGTTTTTCCAGAAGCAGGCGAAGACTTTTCTCTCCAGGCAAGCATTCCCGAAATGATGGACTACCCATTATGTGACTTTTCAGATAGATTACCATGCATAAATGCTTAGAAGAAATTCATAATAATACCTGTGCTTTCCGTGTTACTTTCCATCTCTCGTAATGGAATTTTCCCTTGTCCGTGTACTTTTTTTAGCTTTAATACTTCCTTTTAATTTGTCTCCAAATTCACTGTTCTTACACTTGAATTTATCTTTAACTTGTTCTGAGTTGTATATTGTCCTTCAGTATTGAAAGCCTAGTGGTTTCATGCTTTTGCACCATTGTGGACTGGAGGACCCATGGTTTTTGGTGTGCAATCAGTGGTCAGAGATGGAGTCTATGATGGGAGAGTTTTCGGGGTTCATTCTGGATGAAAATCAGGTAGATCCATGAGGATCTGTGCATTGGATCCATGTTTTGTGGCACTGTGAAGCAGTGCGCTGATAGACCCATGATTTTTGGTGTGCAATCTTTGGGCAGAGATGGGTCCAATCATGGGGCAGTGGTTTTAGTATGATCCAATGTAGAAATCAAGTTGATCTATGCCATGAATCCATGTCTTTGTGCCACTGCACAGATAGGCACTAGAGGATCCATGCTTATTGTGTAGTGTTTGGAGATGTATGAACTTATGGTGATTTGGAAAGGATCCCATGCAAAAATCATATGAAATCAAGAGGATCTGTTCTTGATTTCCAAGATCCACCTTTTACACTGACCCTTTTTAAGAGTAAATATTACAGGTGAGAATTCCCATTTCCTGAAATGCCTTTTTGACGACAAGAAGTTTGTTCTCATTTACCCATTACTGACAACACCACCAAGTGCTGAGAGAAAGAAAGGGAAGCCCAGTGCTCAATACCAAATTAAATGCAAATACAAATACCCCACCTCACCCTACGCCCCAGACCATGGCTAAGGTCAGGCTGATATTCATTGCTTCCTACCTCTTTTTTTACTCCACCATTCAGTCTGCAACAAAATGTACACCCTCACCACCACCACCAAGCTGCACAACTGAAATACAAGCTACCTTGGCAAATAAACACATGTTATCCCAGGATGGTCCAGAATTGTGTTTTTCTGTTTAGGAATTCTGATTTGGAACCCTGACTGATATCTCCTGGTAGGGCAAAACAGGTCCCATGTCTGAAGCATGTGAGTCAGCATCACAATAATGAGTTAATGAATGTGTGGTTTGACTTGGCAGCTGGCAGCTTCTTCTGTTGGTGTTTACACCAGATCTTTGGAGCAGGGCTGCTTTACTAGATAGAGTATGTGCTTTCCAGGGATGAAGGTTATAGCTTCAATGCTTGGCATGTTTAGATAAGGCTAGTAAAGATTCAGTCTGAAACCCCAGAGAACTGATACTAGCCAGCAAGGACAGCACTGGACTAGCTAGGTAGTGATCTAACGCAGTAGCTGTACTATCCTGTGCTAGAAATCTTTATTTTTGTTATTGATGGTCTTTTCCTGCTATGTTTAGTGTTGGAAGAATATGGAATCACCTGGCATTGTCACCACGAGAAGCTGCCCGTCTGTTGTAGACTCAAATGAATACATTTCCGTTTTTCCTTTCCAGAAATGAGAAACACATTTGAGGAATGTGCTTATATTATTTTTTAGAACACATTATCTCAACGGGCCAGAAAATAGAGATGGGGATGGAGTGCATATTCAGTACATTCCTTTGTCCTTTGATCTTGGGAAGTTACTTTGAAGAAGAATCAATATACTATGATACAGACCTGAAGCCATCAACATGTACCTACATATAAATTATAGATGACTGCTGTCATATGATATATGGCCAACTACTCCCACCAAGAGCAGACCCATTGAGTCAGTTGGAAATATATACGTGGTGACTTGGCAATCAGTAATCAATTCAGTGGGTCAGATTGATCTAGAAACCTCCAGGGGGGTCGATGGACTACAACTCCCATCAATTCTTTTCAGGGGAGAATTGTATGTTATTGGGAGTTGAAATCCAGTAACATGAGAGGACACAAATGGCATCCTTGTACTATTTCTCTGCCAATGTTTTACCTTAGGTGATTGTACAGTACAATATACCATCAACCAAACGATGCAAGAGTACACAGAAATCCAGTATACGTTCTTGTCTACCAGTTGGTTGCAGTTCTGTAGCACAGATAGGGCCCACAAGGTCAAAGCCGTGCAACTTTCTGAGTAACAGAGACAATACCATAGGCTTTGCCCATTAGCTTTCCCTGTGCCCTTTGAACTTAGTTGCAGTTCTCCTAATAGCTGAGAGAGAAACAGATTTTTTCTAGGAAAACTACATTCTTGCAAATGAATTGTGTTTGAAAGTAGAATATTTGAGGGTGATTTGGTTTTGAATGGGCACTGAAGAACTGTTGACTTTACAAAAGGCCTGTTTCCCAGTTGATTTGACATACAAATCCAGCAGTCTGCAGTTTGGGGCTCTCCTGCTTCCTGTCAAGACTGTCACACTGACACCTGTACTATGAACCCCTACATCATCGACTGTCTCTCTTCCTCCTTTCTTCATATCTTCGAGCTATCATAGGTCTCTTATCCCATCTGTGACCTTGCATTCTCTGTTCCCTTCAGTTCTATTACTATACAGTACTTTTCTCTTTGACAGTGTTCTTAAAATGTCAGCATTGCTCTAAGTTCTAGTTCATTCTCCTTGGCTATCTGTGTTTCTTTCATGATGTGCCTTCAGCAGCACTATGTAAACTTCCACTGGCTATAGATGGGGTAGGTGACATGAATGGTCACGTTGGCTGGTGATGTCACACTCTTCATTTTGCATGGGCAGTATTGGTTGAGCCAACTTGAGCTGTATTTTCTTAACAGCAAAATCAGAGATTTCCCACATTCGACTTCTTTGTGTATTTCTTCTAACCCAACTTCTGAAGGCTGAGGTGAATCATCTAATAGTTTGCATAGAGAACCAAGATATTATTATAGTTCAAATTCCAAATAATTAATTAATGCTCAATTATTCATCTTCTCTACTGTCTGAAATTGCATAGTTTCAGTTCTATATTATGCATTTGTCATTTCTTTAAAGTGAAGAAATGCTTAGGATTTCTGGAATCAATGCTAAGAAATAAATGTGTTCAATGAGGGGGTGTAGGTAAATGGACACTGATTTAGGACCAAGACACCTTCCTTCGAGTTAGATGGAAAGGAGAGATAGAGTTGAGTGTCATCAGCATGTCACCAAACCCCAGCACTCTGGATGATCTCTTCCAGTGGTTCCGTGTAGATGTTAAATAGCATGGGGGATAAAGCAGAACCTTGAGAGACACCACAGGCCAACAGCTAGGGTGTTGAACAAGAGCATCCCAGCATAACCCTCTGAATTCTCTCCTCCATGAAGGACCAAAGCCACTCTAAATCAGTGCCTCCAAGTGCCATCCCAGAGAGAGAGCCCAGAAGGATGCCATGGTGGATGGTACTGAAAGCCACCAAGAAGTCCAGCAGAACCACCAGGGACATGTTCCCCCTGTCCAGTTCCCAGCATATGTGACCCACAAGGTGGCCAAAGCTGTCTCTGTCTCATAAACAGGACTGAAGCCAGATTGAAATGGATCTAGATAGTTCATCTCATCCAGGAATCCCTGGAACTGGGGAACCACATCCCGTCCACCACCTTTTCCAAGAACGAATTAACTTGCTGGATGGATATCTTAGGTATCTGTCTTCATAGCCAGATGTTGATAGTTCAATTCCCTACTGTGCTTCCTGGGAGGAGAGACAGCCTGTGTGCCCTTGAGCAAGCTGCACAACCCCAGGGCATCCCCAGATTAAGTGAACGGCAAACCACCTCTGAGTATTCTTTATCCCAGAATCCCTGCAAAGAGTCACCATCAATCAGAACTGACCAAATGGCATGCAGTTAGTAATAATGATTCCATGAGTTAGCCCTTCAACACAGGTGACATCGTTGTTCCTATGCCAGGGGCACAGCAGCCTATTGATGGTGGGTAGAGATGGGCACGACTTAGCGGTATTCCCGTTTCCGTTTCCGTTACTCGTTTCCGTTACTCTACGGAAACGGTAACGGGAATCACTGCCCCAGACTTCGATTTTTTGGTCTGATTTGTCGTGCTCGTTACTTGCATCGCGCATTCCAAGCACATGAAAAAAAGTTTTTAAAAGTTAAAAAAAAAAAACGATTCCCGCCCAAAAGTAGGCGAAAACTGTCTGAGGGCACCTACCAGGCAAAGTTTTGGAGCCATTCCCCCTCTCGCTTGGCCAGGTTTTGCTGACTGCTGGTACCAGGCTGGGAGGGCACATCCATTTGCCATGCGGTGGGGGGGATCCAAAATGGCGACCGCAATATTTTTTTAATTGTTGCCCAAAACCCCACCAAAGCACCACAGAAACATGCGAAAATTAGCTATTTTAAATGCTTGAATTTTTACAGTAGCAGCAGTGGGTTTTTCTTGCAAAAAAAAAGTCTCCGTTGATTTTATTTTATTTTATTTTATTTTATTTTTTTTTTTACACCTGCACATTTGCAATGATGGGCTCTCCCATGGGAGTAGACCATGCAAATTTTCCACCAATCGCATGGCCACTTGGCCAGGTTGACCACAGAGACTTCTGGGATGTGCCAATCGGGCATAAACAGCCCACTAATCGTAGCCCAAACCCGAACCCTAAGCCTAACCCATACGCCAGTACACTGTCCTTCTAAGTGGCTCAGAGAGGCACCCAGATGCACCCCAATACTCACCGTAACCTCACCCGTAACTAGCCTAACCCTAGCCGTTGCGCTAAGCCGTCTTAACCCTAAGCCAGATCTACTTGCATTGCACTACATGCAAGTACGTGAGACACAGCGGGTGCAAAGAGTCTGCCAGTCCGTCACTTGTGGCTCTGGCTGACTCCTGCAGCTCCCTCCAGGAGCCCGCTACCCCCTCCCCAAACCAGTACTAACGACAATGAAAAAACGAACCGACTAATTTTTGCAAATTTTCGCGAAAAATGGAAACGAGCCGAAACGGAACCGGCCCGACTAACGACAACTCGAAAAAATTTTTTTTTCAAGTCGTGCCCATCTCTAATGGTGGGTAGCCTTTCTTCTGCCAATCTCCCATCCACTATAATGGCTAAGCTTTTTTTGGGGGGGGATGCCATCTAGGAATTCTGGGAGTTGTAGTCCCCAGGACTGCAGTTCCAAAGCTATTCCTCTGAATGAGTACATCTACACAGTTACCATCAAAGTGGCTCATGAGCAGATCGTGGGCTCTGTCGATGTAAGAGAATGTCATCCTGCCCCCTTCCTCCCATATGAGACTTGCCCAAAAGATGTATCCAATGGGCAAAGGTACCCATTCTGTTACATGTGGCTTTCTCAAACAATTTGCTTTCTGTGGTTGCCATAAGTCCGTCCCCCCCCCCCCCCCGCGTCTACGCAGTTGGAGACAGTCCCCCCTATTTTTCCATCTGGAAAATATCCTGTGTGTGTATAACATACTGAGCTGGAGGAGATTGTAAGCGGAAGGGACTCTGTATGTTGCTTTCATGCCGAGATTTATTTCAAGGCTTCTTGACAAGATTCTATCTGTTATAGAAAATGTATGTCTTTTTCTTCCCCTCCGAAGCCCAGATGGGTTCAGATGTGTCCTATGTCTTCTGGTTCATTGCACAGAGCGTGGAAAAACTGTGACACTTAGCCAGCCAGAAGCTTATTTTACTTTTCCTATGGCAGCAGCGAACCTTCGGCACTCCAGATGTTTTGGATCACAACTCCCACAGTCCTTTGTCATTGGTAATCTAGGCTTGGAATTCTGGGAGTTGTGGTCCAAAACATCTGGAGGGCCGAAGGTTCGTCACCACTGTCCCATGGCATGTCCCTATAAAAATAAAGGAGGAATGCTTCAGTTAATTATAGCATGGCTGAGATTACCCAGCAAGGTAGAGAATATACTCAGAAGTGACTTACCATTTCCTCCTTCTGGGAGCACTCTAGGACTGTGCAGCTTCCCCAAAAGACCATACCAGCTGCCTCTTCCCCTGGGAGGCACAGGGGGGAATGGAACCCCCAGCCTCTGGCCCTGCAAACAAATCCCTAGGCCACTGAATTATGCTGCCAGTTTCTTCTAAACTAAACATACAAACTTCATATGGCTCAAAAAACAAAAAATGCACATTTCCCTGCTGTGAACCGACGGCGACGAACCATGAATTGGTTCACTGGTTCACCAGGTGTTGGGTTTTTTAAAAGACAAACTGTGGGGCTATCTTAAAGCAAAAATGCTGAGCCCCCTCCTGCCTCCACTGCCTGCCCCCCTTTTCCCACGGCCTCCATCACTTCCCTGCCTTGTCCCACTCTGCCTCCTCTGCTGCAGCCACCATCTCCGCCCAGCCACTTCCACTGGAATGGAAGCTAGGCTGACGGAAAGGCGGTATCTGTTCCATCAACCTAGCATCCATTTCATTGCAAGCAGCCAGAGGGGTGAGTAGACCCCCGCCACACTGTTAGCAAAGACAGATGAGGGGGGATTTCCTTCAGGCAGACACCTTTTCCTGAGTAAAAAGTTCCCCCAAATCAGCTGATCTGAGGAGGGGGGCATAAACAGACAAGGCAAGCCGCCAAAAGGAAATCCCCTCTGCCCCACTGTCTTTGCAGACAGCCGAAGGGATTCCCTTCAGGCACCCTAGCCTTCCCCCTCTGCCTATGCCCTGGAAGAACAGCTTATCTGCAAGGAGGGTATAGGCAGAGAGGGAAACTTAGCTGACCAATGGACACATTTCAAAGGGGTATATTCATCCCTTCGTATTTGTTGGGGGGCCTCCTGAAGTCAAAGCAATGGATATCCAATGAATCTCCATTTATCATTTTTATATTTGTCCCCATGTCTCAACTTGAGTTAGCCCTAGCAGATACTAATGCTTACATTACTGAATAATTCCACCCGGGGCTAGGTTTTCAACAGAATCCATAGCAGTAGAAAAACAATGGACAGTTTCTGGTACCACAAGGTACATCCCAGGTGCAATAAATTGTTTCAGAGTTTAAGGCCATGCTGCAGAACTATCCGAGTCTTTACATAGAAATGTCTTTCTGAGGAACCTGAAAAAAGTGTCTTCGTAGGTTGATGGGTAGCCATGACTCTGATGGCCATGGTTGATCTTATGTGATATAACCGTTTATGTCTTCTTGGCAAGAAGAAGTTAGTCTTTTTGGAGTTAAACTAAAGCATCCCATGTGTAAGATAAATACAAGCTTTAATGGCAATGACAGTGAATAATGGCCAAATTGCTTGAACTAGCTTTATAAATATTTTCCTTTTAAAGAAGCTTTATGGTTTGTTCATTGAAATAATGCAGTCATGTTGTACAGTCCATGTTCATCTCAGCAGGGAAGGCACAAGGGATTCTTACAGCTGCCCTACAGCTGGTATTTATGGGGCTTTGAAAAGGGGAGAGCTCCCATAAAAGCTTAAGGAAGTAGTAGGATGTTAAAGAAGGGTTTCCAAATGGGTGCTGAATGCTGCCGCATGCCCTCTGAAGGAAAAGCAACTGAGAGGTGAAAATAAGGGATCAAATATTGAATAATTTAATTTTCAATATATTTACTGTATTTTTATGTTTTTTATTTTATTGTATGAATTATATGTTTTTATCCTGTATTATATTGTATTGATTAATTGTTGTTAACCACCCAGCCTCGTGGTCAGATGGGTGTTATAAAAATCCAATAAATAATAAATAATAACAATAAAATAGGAAATGGGGGTCTCTTTTGTGCCATCTCACCCACCTGCTGCCCTTAGATATATGGGGGAACCTAAGTCCTCATCTACCAGTATGCTACCCGGAAGCTCAACCTCACTCCAAATCAGAAAACCACATGGGTACAGGGTGTTGAAGTATGGATTAGTGTTTTGCTTTGTTCCGTTCCATTTTCTTAATAGTTTTGCTTTGTTTCATTATTAATAACTTTTTTTCAATAGGAAATGAAATGAAACTATTTTGGAACAACGCTGGGGGATTCCCCCCCCCCCCACGTCCTGGATGCAGCAAGGGGCTGACAGGGTGAGCACTGACTTCACTGCTCGCCCTATCAGCCCCCTGCTGTGTCCTTGGAAGCTGGGATTCCCCAACACAGCAGGAGACTGAGAGGGCAAGCAGTGAAGTCAGTGCTCACCCTGTTAGCCCCCTGCCGCTGTGCCCCTCTCAGCCAGGCAAGGGGCAGGCAGATGGTGCAACCACCCACCCCTTGCCTGGCTGAGAAATGACAGTGAACCAGGCTTTTGAATTCCACGCTGCAGGCACACCCTCATTGCCATGTGCAGAATTCAAAAAGCCTGGTTCACATACTCTCCCTTCTCAGCGAGGGCAAGGGTCCACCTGCCCCTTGCCTTGTGGACTTGCCTTTGGTGAGAAGGGACAGCAGGCCAGGAATTCAAAAGCTTGGTCCGCTGTCCCTTTCCAGAGAAGGTAAGATGCTTAGCCTCCTGCTCTTGGGGGGGGATTCCACAGCAGGGGGCTGAGAGGGTAGCGCTGATCCAGCGGTGGCTCCCTGGTGTGGTTCCTCCGAACCGCAAAACATCATTTTGTTTTGCTTCAGGACAACACACTGTCTGTTGTTTCGTTTCATTCTGAAACATTTTGAAACCTTCCAAAATGACAAAACAGTGTGTCATTTTTCGTATGGTGCCCATCCCTAGTGGAGAGCCTCCCTAGGTGGTCCTAGCTCTCCTCCTTCTCACTTATCCACAAGCAGAGGCCTCCTGAAGTATTCAAGGAGAAAGGCATGGAAACCATTCGCCTTGTTCTGTGCTGAGTCAATGTACCTGAATTGGAATTTGGGCATCCGAGAACTGTTATATGACCAGCTTTTTCTTCTAGATTTTCTGGGCCTGACAAACAATGCATAATCTATCTGTACCCAAACAATCGTATCATTTTCTGATTTGGAGTGAGGTTCACCTTCTCTCTAATATATTGGCAACCAAGACATTATATTTGTATAATGTTCCCTCAAATATCTGCCACTCACAGCTACCTTGCCTCCCCTGCCTGGGCTGGCCATTGGGCAGTGCCTAAAGATAAGCCAACCTAGACTGTCTACACTCTGCCTCTGCAAAACGTGTGAGCAACCTCCCATCATCCTTCACTTTTGGCTAATGAAAGTTGTAGACACAGAAAGAGAGAGAGAGAGAGAGACAGAGACAGAGACAGAGACAGAGACAGAGACAGAGAGTGCAGCTTTCACATCCGTACATAGTAGTTGGGAATGGCATAGTATAGATCAGTGGTGGCGAATCTTTGGCACTCCAGATGTTTTGGACCACAATTCCCACAGTCCTTTGTCATTGGCAATAAAGGCTTGAAATTCTGGGAGTTGTGGTCCAAAACATCTAGAGCGCCAAAGTTTAGCCACAGCTGCTTTAGATAGTACTGTGGGTAGAATCCTCCTTTTTCACCATGCAGGATGGCCACGTAACATGACCAAAAGAGAACATGCATAATTGAAAAGGAGAACAAAAGAAGGCACTGTATGGTGCCGTTACAGTCGTGACCAACTCTTTATGACTCCATGTCCATGGAGTCATGAAGGAATGTCGGCAGGAATACTGGAGTGGTTTGCAAGTTCCTACTCCAGGTACAGATGCACAATAAGAATTACACACCTTCTCACATGAGGGGAAAATGCTGTGACCTGACGTGTGAGTTGTGTGCCTGATGAAATCTGCTGTTCAGCCGCTAACTTTGGCTGGACAACTGCAAGGACCCTGATCTTCCTTCTTATAGTGTATTTTAAAAAAATGTTTAAATCAAACATGGAACAGGGACCTCTGGTAACCCTTACACTGCCGAACTGTCTTCCCTAGGAAGGTCGTGTTGATGCCCTATCAGAGGCACTAAGTTAGAAAGAGGAGGCCCAAACAGCTGTGGGATTTTCCTGTTTCAAAGCAGAAGGACCATGTTATCATTTTGGACAGCCTGGTGCGCTGTTGGAGTCAATGAACTTCAGCAGTTCACTGTACTTCTGACCTGTGCAGCCAGTTTTGGAACGCTACTCTGGCTGACCAATCTTTGACCTCCTTGGTTGCTGAATTGTGGAGCTCCACCAGGCAATGTTGATACATATAGCCTTTGCAAGCAGTCATTAAGAGTTTTTGGACTGAAGTATTTTTAAGGTGCTTATGGTCCATGTTTCTTCCTCCCTTGTATGAACACACAAGAGATGTGTTCATATTATAAGTCTTTGCCCTCCGCTTAGTAGTTGGGCTGAGAAAGGGCCAAACTAGCTTTAATCCTGGTAGGGCAGGTTTCTTGTGGGTGGTTCTTATATTCAGAAGGTTGGCTGTAACCTGCTCCAAACGAGAGAGAGGCTTCCTCTTAAAAAGCATATTTTCATGCACGTGGATTCTTTGGATCCAACTCTGCCACAAGACGTCCTGATATTGGCAGCTTATTGTCCATCCACAACTGCATTTAATGTATCTGTTTTCCTTGTAATTTTGTTTTAATTTATTTTTCCCTGTGCCTAATAATTTATGATGGAGTAGATTATATATACAGTACTCTTATTATATATATGTTATTTGTGAATTATTCTCTGTGTGTGTGTGTGTGTGTGCGCGCGCGCACACACAACCTAGCCATGTGATATATGAGATGTATGGGCAACCTATCCATGTGATATATGAGAGTCACAATGCCAACCTGGAATGGTTTTTTTAAATGAAATAAACCTTATTATTAAATACACATTCCACAACTTTTTGTAACCTGCATTGACATCTAATGGGTTAATATCAACAACTCAGTGAGGCAGCTAGATGTTCATTGCTCAATCCCTGGCTAAAGAGATTGAGGTGGTTAGGAGTAGCTGGCACATTTCACTGAGCAAATGCTCCAAACAAATACAGTGGTGCCTCTACTTACGAGCAGCTCGACTTAAGAGCAAAAAACTGTTGCCTATTAAACTACTGCCTTACAAATTTCAGATGTGGTCTGCTCTACTTACTTTTTATTTATTTTTTTATTTTTTATTTTTTTAGATAGGGCTGCTCTACTTAAGAGTTGTTCAACTTAAGAGCATGCATTCAGAATGGATTAAACCCGTAAGTAGAGGTACCACTGTACTCTAATTTCTTGGAAGTGTATCTGGCAATAGTAATGATCAGAAATATGCTGCCATTTTAGAAATGTTCAAAATGTTTGGGATGGCCAGTTTCTTACTCCAGTAATTTGGTCAGGAGGCTGGGTGCAATACACAGAGGATGAAGAATGGCAGTCATTTCTGTCATGGGTTATACTTTCTGTCTTGTACTTGAGAAGTGGGGGAGGCCTTGTTTTTGAAAAGATGGTTGTGATAACAAATACTGGAGCTTAAGGCTGAGAATCATTGGTTACATTAACAAAATGACCAGTAACATTTCTACAACACAATCTCAATAATTTTACACACAACACTGTGCTTTATTTTTCACTATAAATTTAATGGTAATGCTTTAAAAAAAAGCTGTGTCTTTATTTATTCCATTCCTAACTTTTTTGTTGTTGCTATTTTGGTTCTCAATACTGTACACACTTCTGTGTCAAACATCCCACATTCTCCCACACAAGCTCCCTGCAAATAGCTGCAGAGCCAATTAGAACATGCCACAGGGTCATCCCTGTACACGGTAGACGTCAAAAATAGACATTTAACAGTGACTTGTTAAAGAGTCTTTCCATTGCAGTCTTGTCTAGTAAATTCCTATTTCATCTGAGCTTTGCTTAGTGCGCATCCATTCTCATTTTGCAACTCAGTGTTAGGTCCTTATATTCTGTCTGACGCGGAAGATCTTGACAGCGTAAGTACCCTTGGCTCTACAAGACACAGCCACTCAAGATCAATTCTGTTTCCACCCAGCTGATTTGTAAGGCATCAGAAGTGACGGCACCGCTCTGGTCTGGAATTAAATGGCACATTTTGAAGGAGAAAGAACAGCACCGGTTAAAGGAGTACTTTTAGGGGATGCCATTCTATCCTATGTGTTTGTACCTGTAAACCAGGTGAATTTACACACGAGTAGACTGGTTTTAGAAGAGGTAGTTATGTTGGTATGTGCTAGTGTGTCTGTGGAAATTCTCAGAAGATCTGTGCTAGCATATTTGGCAAAAGCAAAATAAAAAATGAAGACCAAGAAAACCATAGTAATTTGGGTAAATGCACTCATAAGTAAACAGAGAAAACCTGTTCATGAGTAAACTGGTGGTCCAAAGCCCAGTGTGACTATGGGAGAATAAACATATCTGGTGTGAAAGGAAGGATCACTCAAGTAAGAGATAAAATAGATCACACCAAAGATTAAAAAAAAACTCCTAAAGGTGAACCCGGGTGCTCCAAATTCTCCGTTCTAGACCAGAGAAGTTAACCCTCTGGTACCATTCAGAGGTTAACGGCTGCACTTATTAGAAATAAACTGAGCTAGCTATTTGAGGGGGTGGCTAAACAAGGGGATAAAACACTACCCTTTTTCTTTCTCTTTTACTTTGCACCTTAAAAATCCAACCTCTATCTCTCCTACTGTCTTGATGTTCTCATGATGTGCTCAAAGTAGGACAATCTCATTTTCAAATTTTTTGCCTCCACAGATAGTTCAGGCCTGGTTTGATCTAAGACCCACTTGTGGCTCAATTTAAAATAGCAAACTCACACTGAAGAAAGATCTACAGTATTTATATTCAAAACTCGGACCTCAAAAGATGAACAGAGTGATGGATAGGACTGAGGTGTCCTGGGATCGAATCCCTTTTTGGCTATGAGAAGTCACTGTAGGGGCGACACTGGTAAAACCATCTATATAATAATATCTCACTAACGCTAAATTCCTGTTAAGGTACTATAAATTAGTTCCAACCTGACAGCATGTGTCATAACAGTATAATCTCTATACAATAGGCCTCCTGACCATGGTTTGTAAAAAGAAAGAAAGTTTCTATTCTCGTTTTCCAAAACAGTTTGTACAATGTTTGTTTTTCTGTTGGTCTCAGCTCTTGGGTCACATTTTAAAGAAAATATGTGAAGGTTTGTAGAGAGACTTCGCAGGGGATGATTTACACATTGCTGATCATACCCCAGAAGAGGGCACCAAAGTCTCAGCGGCTCCTGCTACTGAAACTGGAGCTGAGATTGCAGCTTCTTGGTGAAAAAAAAACAGAAGCCGCCTTTAACCGCTGGCAAACTCAACTGGCTTGCAGAATGCAAAAGCTGCCCCAAAACAAACCAAGAAAAAGACTGGTAGTCTTATCTCATAACAGGACCAATTATAACTGCATTTTCCAGAAACCTTCTGCCAAGTGTGTGATCTCTTCCCTAGCCCTCAAGAATTTGCTAAGCAGCTCAAGAGTTTGGGAACAAAATGGGATGGCAAAGAGAAGAAGAGACCAACTTCCTGATGTCTTGGTCACAATCCTCCTTCTCCGCACATCGTTGGTGGGGGGGGGGCAGGAGAGTGAGCTGGACTGGGATGTTCTTAGGAGCATGTACCCACAGAGATGTGGGTGCATGGCATCGTCATCATCATCATCGATTTCACTTTCACAGAGCTGGTCATTTGTGTGATGTACTGATCACTTTGTTAGTAAAGAAAAATAAATACAGTCAGTGTACTTGGGATGGGGTGGGGAGAATATGATCAGTTTTTAGCCAGGACATTTTTATAAGCTCTAGAATTTAGACTGGATATACCTAGCATGGTTTAGTGGATAGAGCGATGGGCTAGGACTTGGGACGTCTGGGTTGGAAGTGCTACAATGCCTCCTTAAATATAGGCTACCTTGAAAGCCCTAGTAGGGTCTCTGAAAGCCAGTTCAACTTCTGACTTGATGGCACAGAACAAGAAATTTAGACCAAATCAGCTCCTCAGAGAGATGAGGAACTTATTACATATATCACACCATTGATACTGTTATTTGTTCAGGTATCTTTAGTATGAAGATTGTGGGGCGGGGGGAGTGATGGTGAATGAAGCAAAGCTTGAAATATATTATGTTGCTGGGCTGTATATTTCAGAATCCTTTAGCCCGTGTGGCCAAATATTTATAGTCCAAAAAAATAACTTTACCAAGCTTGGGAACAAAATAAGTGGGTGCAAAGCAGGGGAAAGTGAAACACTACCGGTTTCTATTAAGTAGTGTTGTTACAAATGGTTTTTCATAGAATATTGGGGCTTTTTGCTTTCTCTGAGAAAAAGGCCCAGCTGTGTTTTCCATGGCCTCAAATGTATTACAAAAATAACTTTCAAGCTGTAATCTATTTATAAAGCAGCGAATGCCTCATGGGAATAGTTAGTTCCTTACTGTAAATTATTTCTTGCATGCTGCTTCACTTCATTACTAAATTATTAGGATACATATATATTTTTCTATGATAAGCCAACATATTTTAAAGTAATTTAGTACCTTTCTAGACAGTTGCTTTGGTAGCTGTTATTCCAAGCTAAATTGGATGGAGTTGAAGGATAGTGACCTGTCACAAAACAAGACACGGCCACCAAATGAGTTTTGTGGTTGAGGTGAGAATTGAACTGTGGTTTAGATTTGAAGTTGGATTTTCCATTCTAACATGCTGCATACTATGGCAATTCTCAAGAGAAAACAAGAACCATGCAGTGCAAGTGTATATGGCTTCTGTTTCCCTTTCAGAAGGCAATTAATAGTTATAGCCATCCTTTTGCTTGCCTAAGTGGTCTCCAACTTGGTTGTGTTATAATTCAAATGATGGCTGAGGATTGCAGAAATCATAGTGCAGCACATCTAGAAGATGGTGGGTTATAGAACACTGGATTCCAGTCCCGGGGATCTGGATTACAAATTGTTGTTTAGACAGAATTCTTTATTTATATTTATAGGCTTGTGTCCTTTCTCCTTAAAAGGACACAAGCCTGCTTACAAAATTAACAAGACAATATTTAAATTGCAGGAGACTGTATTGATATCCTTTTTGAAATGAACCAGTCTCTTTTGTTGAGGAGATTGCCCTTACTCACTGGGACTCGCCTGGGAAAGGGCAGGTCTTTGGAAATCTGGGTTCAGCTGTTCTTCTTCTTCCCGAGGTGTGGAATACACCTCGTCAGCTTGTAATGTCTAAAGGCGTGATTGGAGCCTGGAAGCTCACTTTTAAGATTGGGGGGGGGGAATCCACCATGAAGGAAATGAAGCCCTCTATCGTGAATTTGCATCAAATCGCTTTTTTGCAAAATTGGTTTATTTTTCTTTTTTGATTGAACCCTGGGAAATAAATATGGGCTTGATTCATAAGCTGGATTTGTCAGGCACATAAGCTTAGAAGGATATCTATGGCTAGAAGGGAAAATGTAGTAAGGTCAGGAAAGAAACTGTTTTATTTAATTTATAATCTGACCAATGTGCCTGTGGAATTACTTTCATTTTAGACTGCATCATTGAGTTTTGGGTTAATACTAACCTTTCTTTAGAAAACACAAATGTTTTATGGAAAGGAATTGTATTTTCAGTATATATTTTCTTGAGGCATATTCTTTTGAACAATACATAACTGGTTTATTATACAGTGGTACCTTGTATAAAGGAATTAATTTGTTCCAAATGAAATTATGTTAAGCAAACTTTCCTTTATACAAATTTCCCATAGGAATGCATTGAAAACGGAGTAATCCCATTTTTATGTTGTACGGATTCTCCCCATAGGCGATTATGTTAAGCAAATTTCCCCTATCTCCGGAATGTTTTATGTTGTACAGATTACAATACAAGGGTCCACTGTACTGCTTGTATGTGTTTTTGGTATGGAATCTTTTAATTGCCCATTTATAGTTTCCTTAGGACAATCATAAACCAGTTATTTCTATCCGTATTCCACTTTTTTCTCACTATGTTTTCCAGCAATTATAATCTGTGTTCAATTAATCCTTAAATGTTAAGATATCCAATAGCTTTTGAAAAATCCCGTGCTAGCTATATTCTTCAGACGGTTTATTTGATAGCACTCTGGAGCATGCTGTCTAAGTTTGCACTGTGATTTCACACCTTATCATGACATTCAGCAGGCTGCCACTTCCACTTATCTAGAAGCATTTCCCCACAGATGTTCCCTAATAAACAAATCAAATAAATGCAATTTTTTTTTTACAAGTCTCTTGTATATATGGCTGAAATCCACAAAGACTGCAGGCTCTATATGAGGTTATCTAGTTATATACCCCCCTCCTTAAATAAATAAATAAATAAATAAATAAAGGCACACTACCAACAATAAAGCAAATTATGTAAAATTACTACTCCAAGCACCAATGACTGAACTAATATAGTCAAATAATTATTTTACCAGTATAGCTATATTCACACAAATTAAAAGGATGAGTTGCAAAATAAACTGCAACCACCTTAGGCACTGATTGGTTGAGGCTTTCAACCACTCAAAACTAGAGATGGGCACGACTTAGCGGTATTCCCGTTTCCGTTTCCGTTACTCGTTTCCGTTAATCTACGGAAACGGTAACGGGAATCACTGCCCCAGACTTCGAGCTCGAACCGACGAACGAACAATTTGGTCTGATTTGTCGTGCTCGTTACTTGCATCGCGCAATGCCAAGCGGCACAGAAAAAAAGTTTTTAAAAGTTAAAAAAAAACCCGATTCCCGGCCCTAAAAGTAGGCGAAAACTGTCTGAGGGCACCTACCAGGCCAGAAGGGTGTTTTATTTGGGGGGGAGGTGTTCCCCGCCCCCCTCTCCTTGGCTATTGCTACTGCTGCGCTGCTGGTACCAGGCTGGGAGGGCGCATCCATTTGCCATGCAGTGCGGGGGATCCAAAATGGCGACCGCAATATTTTTTTTGAAATCGTTGCCCAAAACCCCACCAAAGCACCACAGAAACATGCGAAAATTAGCTATTTTAAATGCTTGAATTTTTACAGTAGCAGCAGTGGGTTTTTCTTGCAAAAAAAAAGTCTCCGTTGATTTTATTTTATTTTATTTTATTTTATTTTTTTACACCTGCACATTTGCAATGATGGGCTCGCCCATGGGAGTGGACCATGCAAAGTTTTGGAGCCATTCCACCAATCGCATGGCCAGGTTTTGCTGACTGTACCAGGCTGGGAGGGCGCATCCATTTGCCATGCGGTGGGGGGGGATCCAAAATGGCGACCGCAATATTTTTTTTGAAATTGTTGCCCAAAACCCCACCAAAGCACCACAGAAACATGCGGAAATTAGCTATTTTAAATGCTTGAATTTTTACAGTAGCAGCAGTGGGTTTTTCTTGCAAAAAAAGTCTCCGTTGATTTTATTTTATTTTATTTTATTTTTTTACACCTGCGCATTCGCAATGATGGGCTCTCCCATGGGAGTAGACCATGCAAATTTTCCACCAATCGCATGGCCACTTGGCCAGGTTGACCACAGAGACTTCTGGGATGTGCCAATCGGGCATAAACAGCCCACTAATCGTAAAACCCGAACCCTTAACCCATACGCCAGTACACTGTCCTTCTAAGTGGGTCAGAGAGGCACCCAGATGCACCCCAATACTCACCGTAACCTCACCCGTAACTAGCCTAACCCTAGCCGTTGCGCTAAGCCTTAACCCTAAGCCAGATCTACTTGCATTGCACTACATGCAAGTACGTGAGACACAGCGGGTGCAAAGAGTCTGCCAGTCCGTCACTTGTGGCTCTGGCTGACTCCTGCAGCTCCCTCCAGGAGCCCGCTACCCCCTCCCCAAACCAGTACTAACGACAACGAAAAAACGAAAAAACGAACCGACTAATTTTTGCAAATTTTCGCGAAAAACGGAAACGAGCCGAAACGGAACCGGCCCGACTAACGACAACTCGAAAAAAAAATTTTTCAAGTCGTGCCCATCTCTACTCAAAACCCTTTACTCTTTTGAGCTTCTGTATCTCAAATGGCTTACAGTGGTACCTTGTATAAAGGAATTAATTCGTTCCAAATGAAATTATGTTAAGCAAATTTTCCTTTATACAAATTTCCCATAGGAATGCATTGAAAACGGAGTAATCCCATTTTTATGTTGGACGGATTCTCCCCATAGGCGATTATGTTAAGCAAATTTCCCCTATCTCCTGAATTTTTTATGTTGTCAGATTTTATGTTATACAAACGGTTTGTTATGCAAGGGTCCACTCTATTTAGATACAACAATCCTTAGAGTTCCCAAATGGACACCATGGCTGATCTAATACAAATGCTCCAGCACTGAACAATGCTTTCTAGTTCTCTGGATCATTACCAATTGTGGAAATGGTAGGCAATGGAACAAGTTGCAAAATGAGATTACTCATAAAAAACCACAGGATGGTCTTAGCCAACAGCGTTGGATTAAAACTGCACAAAAGAGCATAGTGGTCAGATCTAATTGAAGAATTACACCATAAGTCCATTGGTGTGCATTTTAGTGGTGAATCATAATTAAGACACTGGCATGTGCATTTGTTGTCATACAACAGGTCACACCATTGGTATGCAATGA
Source organism: Phrynocephalus guinanensis (assembly GCA_037367245.1). Classification (NCBI taxonomy): domain Eukaryota; kingdom Metazoa; phylum Chordata; class Lepidosauria; order Squamata; family Agamidae; genus Phrynocephalus; species Phrynocephalus guinanensis. Next base: position 90,551,686 of record CM074734.1, read on the forward strand.
GAAAGGCAAACACTGACTTTTTAACTAGTGGTAACTCACTGTCGTGATATACATGGAGGGACTTACACCAATGGACATAAATAGGATTCCAGCCAACAACTTTCAAAGACCAGACTGTTTATACACAGGAGACCCCTATACTTAACTTTTCCATTTTAGGTAAAAAGAAATTCAGGTATGTATTGCAACTAATTAATCACTGAGCACACATGAAAATGATTTAGAATACTTGTGAGGAATATTTTTGCAGTGATGTTGACTGATGTTTAATGGGCCAATGAATATTTCAACACTAATTGTAAATAACAAGTGGGGCATGCAAAGTACGATACGGTATGTGCAAAATCCAGATGGTTTCTAAGCACAACACAACATGGATACATATTCTAAAGAGGGGTAGTGTTCATGTTATCCACCTTTTTTGGGGGGGGGGGTTATGTATTGGGTGTATTGTAGAAGCTGGCACCTAACTAGGAATCATCTGCCAGGTGAGAGAGTACAGAATGTTCAAGGAGGGCAAATCAAGTTTCTTCTTGTTTGGAAACATTCAAACAATATTGGAAAGTCCGTGAAGACATGATTAAAATAACTTTTTTGCCCTAGAAAACAGGAAGCCTGTGATCTAAATAAACATGATTTAAAATATTGTATCCGGGGTGGGGAAGGTGGAAATACTTGAAAATCCAGGAGGAGAGAATGGAAATACCTGACTATATCAAGCTTTCTTTCATAGTTTTTGAAGTGTCTTGTCTAGATTTAAAAGAAATGTCTTTGCTTGCTTGCTTATTTCTAGATAGAATTTGACCATGATCCTTTCCAAAGAAATCTCTTCTACTTGAACTGAATGAAATAAAATATCAAAACATATTCCTTTGACATGATCCTCTTTTCAGGAATTTTCATTTTCAAAAACAAAGTTATTAACATTATTAAATATTACAGAATGGCATTTTAGGTGTCATATTTGTAAATATGATAGTGCTAGGCGCCTTGGGAAAAAATAAACAATCAACAGGAGTTGCAGAGCAAGATGGCTGCCTGTGAATGTTAAAAATGCCCAGTGTCATTTCTCAGGTGACCCAGTGTCAAACGTTATATTTTCTGCAGAGGTCCTCCCTCTCTAATTGGCTCCGTATCTTTAAGCTGTTGCCCTTAGTACAATTGAAACAACATAAGATGTCTGTCATATATTATTTTCCTCACCTACGTAGCTTGCATTTAACAAGGTTTGCTTCCTTATTGGTCATTGGAAGAGTACCTATAAGCTTATTTTGCAGCTCTGGTAGTTGAAATTGATATTTTGGAGGAGGTATGTGGAAAGAGAAGAGCCAGTATTTAATCTCAGCATGGGTACTCTGCTGCATATAATACCAAAGAAATTGCCTTGCTGTCTGAATCAGACTAAAGTTACATTCGTGTGAAGTTTGCATTCCATAAATGCAAAAATGTATATTGGTTATAAACACTGGCCACTGCAAATAATTCAAATGATAGAGAGTGTCTGCAGCAGGCATGTCCAAACTTTGGTCCTCCAGATGTTTTGGGCCACAATTCCCAGGATTCCAAGCCTGTATTTCCAAAGGCAAAGGACTGTGGGAGTTGTTGTCCAAAACATCTGGGGGGCCAAATTTTGGACAAGCCTGGTCTACAGCAAGGACAGATAATCTTAGCAACTGCGCTTCCCCAATTCTCTTTTAACTTTAAACCCATAAGCACATAAATGCTTCACAAAACTTTCAGTGTTTACTTTTATTGAACTAGGACTAGTCATATTTGTAACCCACAGAAGCTTGTTCCACATGGCAAAAGCACCAGTACAAATGAACATGGGTAGCCCACTCTTCCTACAGAAGTTGGCCTCTGTATTGCCCTTTGGGACCCAGGGCCTCTTCGGCTTCCCAAGAAAGAAATGCTTACATATATACTTTCCTTGTTGCAGGGGTTTTCAACCTTCTATTTTTAAACCCAGTTCAAGAGTGAATCAAAGGAGTCCAAACTGGGAATCTCTGCCAAGCAGAGTGGCACCAAGAATCAGAGTAGCTCCTAGAATCCAACAAGCTGGATTCTAAATCATCTAAGCCTCTGGGGAGATCAGAAAAAAGCACAGAAGGCAAAGGGAAAGGGACAGATCTCAGTCCATTCAGCCTTGCGTAATTTGGTCATCAGGTACCACACCTTCCTATGGTCAAGCCCATTCTTCTGGACACATGCACAATTTCTCTCAACTGAAGTTGCAAATAACTTGGTTTCTGTTCACCTGAACTTACAGTTTCTTGGCCAGACAATACATGAAGATTTTGTAAGAGAGTAGGTATTTAGTTCAGGGGAAATCATATTTTGGACAAAACAAGAAATCCAATTGGGAGAGTGATTGTGTCACCTCCTGCGAGGTATTTTGGTTAATAAAAGGCTTTCCCCTTCTATCCCACCGTTTTTTCTTACTTATAAATACTGTAGTCCCTCATCAAGTGGAAGCTGTGGAAGCCGTGAACAGGCAGAGAAAATCTTTAATGCTGAAAATTGCTGCCACCAGTTTACATCAATGGCAGCAGAGATTTTCAGTAGTAAAAGAATTCTTCCTCCTGGCCTGTGGCTATTATGGCTTCCACTTGATAAAGTGATAATTCACACAAGTCAAAAAAGCCATGGTAGAGGAAGAAAACATATTTAATTACACACACACACAAAATCCCTTTGTTCTTAATGTAATCACCTGCACTGCACAGTAGCTGTGTCAGTAAGATAGCCTTAATAATAATAAATCATGTCCACCATGCAGCTACCCCAAGGGGTACATGCCTTTTGAATCACTAATCACCATCATTTGGAAACTATGTTCTGTTCTGATATTTGTATTAGGTGTTTCTCAACTGTAGGGGACCTGGAAATTAATTTATGGTCAAAATCAACTCTGATTTTGAATTTTGTTTATTGATAAATCTGTCTGTCTATGGACTCTACAGTACTTCCTACATTTAGAACATTCTCTGAGCACCTTGAATAATTTAATGACTGAACAATCAGAAAGGCATTTGCATCCAATACAGTATCTGCCTATTTGAAGATGAGGGATATGAAATACTAGGAGCTGGGAGTATAATCACCAGGCAATATTACCCAATTTGCCCTATATTTAATTTTAATATAGAAACCACACACACACACACACACACACACACACACACACACACACACACACACACACACAAATACATACAGAGCTCATCTAGTACTGTACAGCGTTGGCGAACCTTCGGCACTCCAGATGTTTTGGACCACAACTCCCAGATGTTTTGGACCACAACTCCCAGATGTTTTGGACCACAACTCCCACAGTCCTTTGTCCTTGGCTCGGAATTCTGGGAGTTGTGGTCCGAAACATCTGGAGTGCCAAAGGTTCACCACCACTAATCTAGTATTACCTGAGGTATGGGTGTGGTCAATCCTTCCATCTAGAATGATCAACCTAAATGATGTATTACTCCTCAAAGTGACTCTGTTTTGTGTGATCTGTTCTAAATCAATGCAGGCTGGGACAATTAGGCTATCTAGTCTCACCCATCCTCACTTCTTAGCAAGAAGGGTGTCTGTTTTCTGCTCCAGTTCAATACCATAGGTTGTCTAGCTCTCATGTTCAGCAGAACTACCCACTGCAGGAAGGGAAGGATGGGAAGAAAGAGGAAATGGCTAAGAGTTTCCAAAATAATCTAGGCCAAGTGTCACAGCTAAGCACTCTCATTTAAAGTGCCTTTTTGAAAGTGCTTGAATCGGATCCTTTGAGTCAACGGTGGCATTTTTGTGTGTGTTCAAATAACTGCAGGGGGGAAAAACACCTTGCCATGAGTGAGAAAAGAAAACAGCCATGACTTGGAGAGATTGCACAGCGCCACAAGAATTATTTCCATCAGATCTACCTATTTCCAGTCCAGAAAACAAGATTATAAGAGAAAGCAGGGGATATCTATTAATATGTTTCTGTAGTGATAAAGAATATGAAGAGAGAAGTAATCGTTGGGGAAGAGGAAGGCAAACCTTAGGGGCCCCCCGAAAGCCAAAAACGTCACGGTCCATTAAAGAATGCATGCAAACAAATACACACTAACTCCTAGCAGTGCAAGTAATTGATTGTGGAAAAGAGAAAGGAAATTCAAGAATGCAAAGCCTTGGCAACATGTGGCATCAAAGGGGTCAGTTAAACAGAAAGGGGCAAGAGAGTAGCTGCCACACTCATTGGCCTCACACAGTGACCTTCACAAACTGCCATGTACGTACACTGGAAATCTTGAACTTCACTGAATGAAGATGGGGGAAAAGCTGTCAGTGTCGGTGCCAGCGCGATGTCTTCCTTATATTAAATATTTCTGATTTCATTTTCCAGATCTCAATGATATAGCATCTTTTTCACTAACACACTAAAGCTTGCCGATGCCAGATTTGACATGAATAATTGGGTGGTGGTGGTGGAGAGCTTGGCGCTGTTTGCTCCAGTCTGTGGTCACCTTATGTCTGTGGAGATTCTCAGTCACCTGGGGGAATTTATCTGGAAGTTGAATCATGGCAACTGGTCTTCTTTTTCTTGGTTTGGCTGCTCATCCAAACAGCTTCGTCAATCACCTGTGGTCACCTTGGAAACCCACAAATATCCTTGATCTGGTTTGAATTTACACATTTGACTGAAGACAGTACACATCCCTGGGGTTGTTTTTTTAGAGAGGGGTGTCACTGGGACATTCTAGTGTAACAGCTCATAACTACCCACTGCTGAGGGTGCTAGGCAGGTCTGCAGCTGAAAATCCACTGGGAAGTGATGCAGCAAAACCCTTTGGATAATTAAGAACTATGCTACATAAAGGCTATTCTTTTTATTTTAAATGGAAGTCAAAAGTCCCATTCACTGTGAAGCTTAATGTTTAAGCCTTTTTCTGCCTACCACCATGTGTGAACATATTACCAGGATGCAGATATAACCTAGGCACACGTAACAGCAAATGGAATTTGAGTAGTAAATGTAGAAGTGCAAGCTGTAAGCCAGAAAGATTTAATTTAAAGATTGCTTTCATCAGGGACTTGCTAGATGACCTTAAGTAAACTGTTCTTCTTTCATTAGAGTAGGTGCCGACCACAAGATATGGTTTGGATGGTCCAGACCTGATACCTTGTTTTGAATATACATGTATAGATCGAATTTCAGCATAAATAAAATCTGAAGACTTTCTGAATGATTTGGGGGCCATGGTGGTGGGTGAATATTAGTTACACACATTTTCTCTGGAAATGGGCCCAGTTTGGCTAACAAGCCCGTCCAATTTGACTTCAGTTCCAAACCAGATTTAAGATTCAGAAATCTAAGGACTTGTGCCTGTCATTGATTATGATTTAATTTCTATAAATACAGTGATACTTATAGGTCTGTTTTTCAGAACTGGATGAGATTTCCAGGCACAGAGGATTATACCTGCCAAACTTCTGACAACATAGTTAAACAAACGGATGAAGGATGTTTCAGAATCATATTTTAATATTCAAAATGCCAACTGCATCCTGCACCAAGGATTGTATAACTTTTTAATTTTAAAAAGAGCCCTACAACTTGAGTAGAAATGATTGGATTATGGATAGTTCCCTACCTTTCATAATGGGATTACCTAGTTTATCTAGCCTTCATATGGTGCCTACAGCCGGCCAAGCTGAGATGATTTATTATTTATAATCCTTCATCAACAGCAAAGGTATACATAAATCCTGCATTCCCATCTGATTAGAGACCTTTAGCATTTCCTCCCAATGTCTCCTTATCTAGTTTGGTTCAGTTTCTATAACATGTTGCTGTTATGATTCAATGTTGGCATCACTTGATGTTTCAGGTATGAGAAGAACACAACAGCAGGGAGTGAGGCAAGAGCTTATCATAGTAGGAATGATTTAGATTGTGTTCGCTGGAAAGTAGAATGCCAAAAATGTGTTTCTAAGAAGAATGGAGTTCCTTAGAAAACTGGCGGTAGAACAGAATTTACTTATGGCATTGCTTTGATATTTGCCTGTATTGGACGTTCTTAGATTTATCTTCTCTGATGGTTTGTGCTGGCTGATATGGAGCAAGCATTGGAATAAGCATTGATTTTAATTAGATGGGGCCAACATCCCATTCTTATATGCAGAAATTTGTGACTTCAGGATCCAAATGCATGAATTGCCAGTAAGCAGGTTTGTTGGCCTGTGATCTGATATTTTGAATGGGATGTAAAATGGACATTGAGCATGCTATGTAAACATAGTTAGGTTTATAAAGGTCTCTCTCTCTGAATTTCTCCCATCCTGCTAAGACTTTCTAATGAACATGGAAAAGATGTCTGAGGTTTCCTCAAATCATGCTCAACCATTCACCCTAAAAGCAGATGTACTACAGTGGACCCTTGTATAACAAACAGTTTGTATAACAACAACATAAAATTTGGAGATACAATTTGCTTAACACAATTGCCTATGGAGCAAATCATAAAAATGGGATTACTCAATTTTCAATGCATTCCTATGGGAAATTTGTATAAAGGAAAATTTGCTTAACAGAATTTCATTTGCCTTTATGGGGTACCAAATATTTCAAAAGGTCCAGTACAACATAAAAATGGAAAAAAAGAAGTTCACTCCATTTTACAAAATTTGCATCCCTCCTTCCCGTGGGAAATTTTTATATGTTTATAAAAAAAGAAAAAATTTGCTTAAATCAAGAGTAATTTTGCATTTGGAACGAATTAACTTCCTTTATCCCTCAACGTCAGTACCACTGTATTTCAAAAGGTCACAGTCTTGATTGGTCTCAATCAAAGCCCAATATATGCTTAGGTGGCATGAAAGCCTTTATAAATGACTTATAGTTTTCCTATTTTAAAGTGAATTATTAATTGGCAGTCATAAGAATATATATAAGAATATTTTTTATTTGTAAATGGAACTCGTCTACTTCCAATGTGCCATTTACAGCTGAATGTAAATAAACAACACAAAAGTTCATCAAAGTATGTGAATAACATGTGAAGCAGCCATTTCCTTCTGAAGCTGTATTAGTACAGTATCTATCTGCTGGGGATTGGTTCCAGGCCTTCCCATGGATAATGAAAACTGTGGATAAGAGAGAACGCCTGCCCTCCCATCCCCAAATTGCTGTTTCCTGACAGTAGCTTGCTTTATGACTGCTGTTTTGAGAGAGTAGCTTGCTTTATGGTCGCTGTTTGCGACAGTAGCTTGCTTTACAGATGCTATTTGTGACAACAGCTTGCTTTATAGCTGCTGTTTGTAAAAACAGTTTGCTTTACAGCTTGCTTTGCGGTTGCTGAATTATTTAATTTTTCCTCTGCCAACCGTGGATAACTGAATCAGTGGATATGGGGGTCCCACTGTGTTATGTATGTACAGTAGCAGGATGTCTCAGCCTCTGAGGAAAAGGTTCAGATAAAGAGTGCTCAGAATACCTCAGAAGCATCCTATAATCAGGCCAATGTGCCTCTAGGTCTGATTCTCACCTTACCTGAGATTGGGTCAGGGAAGGTTCTCCTTGTAGGCAAGGTCATAACAGTGGATATACAGTACTTTAAGATCATGTTCCTCTGAAACATTAGGTTTACATAGCCCTCCTGGTAATGCATGTGCTCTCTACTTGGGCAAATTGTCAGTAGTCAAGTACTGCATAAGAGAGCTTTTTTAGAGCAAGGGTCAATGCCACACCTTCTGCAATGAAGGAAAAGCAACTCCATGGCTTACCCATCAGCTATGCCCCAGGTGTCATGAACACTATTAAGGAAACAGGCTGTGTGTGCCTCTTCATTGCAAACACTGCAAGTGCCCAATGGGCAGAAAATTGTACAGTACCTGCTTCTGCAGTGGTTCGCAGGCAGGACTGATGCTGGTCTAGTAAAAGTATGTTTAGATCAGAGCAGGCCTTTTGGTCTTATCATTGTTAAATTTTTAAATATTGTGATTTGTGACTGAATATTAGCTAGAAATGTTGGAAAATCTACAGCCATCTGAGAGTCTAATCATGTAGCAATTTCATGGATTTTCTATTTTGTTCAATATTTGTATGACTGATAGATCATTAAGTCCCCCCCCCCCCCCCCCCCCCCCCCCCCCCGTGTACGCACTTCAGGATAGTATTCTCCATCTGTTCTCAGAAATGCATACAGTATTATATTTTATATAGAGAATGCTGAACGAAGTACACAATTCTCAACAGATTCTGAAGTACATGATGTCACACATTTTTAAAAAGATGGATAACTTAATAGAAATACACTGGGCTATGGAAATACAGGCGCATACTATTAGGATGGGTTTTGTTGTGAAGCAGCCATCTCAGTAAGAGAATGTTTTTATTCTGTGTGAAGCACTCTATTGTGTGTGGAGTTATCATTCTGTGAGGAAAGGGCAAATCTGTTTGTTTTGTTTTCTTAAGCCTTCCATTTCTTGAATTCTTTCCGCTTAGTTTATAAAGGATTTTTTTCTTTACAAGGTCCTTATCAAAAATGAAAGGAATGAAATTCACATTGCTCTTGCGGAAGCTGAAACAGACACAGTTACTTCTGGCATGACCCAAAAGGATCATGTTATACCACCTTATTATGAAGCTATTGAATGTTAGGAGCCAGTCAGAAAAGGTGGTGCCATCCTTAACCCAGCACCCAAACGAAAGATACACAAACAGGGATACAAAGCCGCCCATCTGTTCCAACTTCTCCCATGGACAGTTCTTTTTAATTTCTTCTTTTAGACATTCCATTCATGAAGGCGTCTGTACATCCTGTGGCTTTAAAATGTTTGTGCTGGTTAAGATATAAACAGCTTTGCCAAAAGAGACAGTCCTGGAGGAGAACTCCCTCCCGCTGGAGGCTAAGACTGCCCCGTCCCTGCTGTCTTTCCGGAAGCAGGCAAAGATCTTCCTCTTCAGGCAAGCTTTCCCGGAATGAGGGACTTCCTACTATGTGACTTTTATATGGATTACATGATTGCATTGATTATTTCATAAGAACACCAGTGTTTTCCATGTTACTTTCCTTTTTCTTTTATTTTTGTGTGCTCTTTGTAGCTTTATTGTTGCCTTTAATGTTCTAAGATTTTCTTTGGTTTTTTTGCCTGCAATTCTTGAAAGGACTAACACGGCTACCCTCTCTGAAACTTCCTCTAACTCCCTGTTCTTAACTTGAATATGTCTTAAATGTTCTGGGCTATATATTGTCCCTCATTACTGTAAGCCGCCTTGGGTCCTTTCCCAAGGAGAAAGGTAGGGTAAAAATATTCTAAATAAGTAAGTACTGGTAAGTAAGTAAGTTTCTCCTTGCTATCATGGTGATTGCTATGTTTTTTTCCCCAGTAGCCTGTTTTAAGCCAAGCTGGACTGTTTTGGAATGATCCTTTCTAGTGTTGCCAGGCATGTGCCTCTCCAGCTGAGATAAATATCAGGTTGCAGAGCAGAGGTTGGGAGTACATTTCCCCACATACCTGTCAAGTGTCCTATTTTGGCTGGGACACTACCATTTTTCAGCCTTTTTCCTGCCGTCTTCCCGGAACACTTATTTTCTCGGAAATGTCCCAGGTGGCAGTGGTTGACAGGGAGGCTTTTTGCTGATAGAGCGGTGAGCCGCCAAGCAGGGGAAATGGTGCCTGTGAGTATAGGGGGGACAAGCTGGTGCAGCTGCAGCTTGGCAAGGTGGGAGGGGAAAAGTGAGCTCTGTGTGTGTGTGTGTGTGTGTGTGTGTGTGCATGCGCATGCATACATGTGCATGCCTCAGTGTGCATATGTGCATTTCTGTTTGTGCATGCACACGCGCCCATTACACCTCGCTCCCGGCCAGCGCCGGGGAAAACTTGACAGTTATGCTTCCCCACCATGCCTGCTTGACAGGGGCTGGATGAACTGCAGGGTCCCTTCTAGCTGCATGAGCAAATGGAGTCACAAAGAAGAAGAAGAAAAGCGACAGCAGTCAATGGATAAGCGAAGAGAGTGGCAAATGGGGGAAATGGGGAACTGCAGGGAGGCAGTAGGTTGGTTGGACAATCCTGCATTTCTTGATGATGCAGGGCATCTGTAAAAGAGCTGAAGCAAGTATGATTGGGCACTATTTTGAGCCACCATAGGGCTTGATAGAAGTCACCATGGGGATGATCAAGTTTTATTGAAGCATATAGTTCAGCTTAAAATAAGTACAGTGGTACCTTGTATAAAGGAATTAATTTGTTCCAAATGAAATTGTGTTAATCAATTTTTCCTTTATACAAGTTTCCCATAGGAATGCATTGAAAACAGAGTAATCCCTAATCACGACCATTTTTATGTTTTATGGATTTTGCTCACAGACCATTCTGTTAAGCAAATTTCCCCTATCTCCAGAATTTTTATGTTGTACAAATTTTATGTTATACAAACTGTTTGTTATACAAGGGTCCACTGTATATGGCAAATTGCACATAAAATTTGTTTGTTTGTTCCATTTTTTTTTACCACCCATCTGACGATAAGGCCAACATGGGCACTTCATAGCATAATAAAATAACAAGCGCTTTAAGTACATAAGAACATAAGAACATAAGAAGAGCTATGCTGGATCAGGCCAACGGCCCATCTAGTCCAGCTTCCTATATCTCACAGTGGCCCCACCAAATGCCTCTGGGAGCACATGAGACTAGATATCTGTCTCCTGATACCACTCCCCTGCATCTGGCCCTTGAAGTATCCTGGTTTTAAGACTGGAGGTTACACATCTCCATCAGGGTTTGTAACCTGTGATGGACTTCTCCTCCAGGAATCTGTCCAATCCCCTTTTGAAGGAATCCAGGCTAGATGCCATCATCACATCTTGTGGCAGGGAGCTCCACAGACTAACAATACGCTGGTAAAAAAAAAATTTCTTTTGTCTGTTCTCACTCTCCCAGCCCACAATTTGAGTGTATGTCCCCTAGTTCTGGTATTTTGTGAGAGGGAGAAGAGCTTCCCTCTATCCACTTTACTCATGCCCTGCATTATTTTGTATGTCTCAATCATATTCCCCCTCAGGCGCCTTTTTTCCAGAGTAAAGAGCCCCAAATGTTTTAGCCTTTCCTCATAAGGGAGGTGCCCCAGCCCAGTGATCATTTTAGTCGCTCTCTTTTGCACCTTTTCCAGTTCCACTATGTCTTTCTTGAGATGTGGTGACCAGAGTTGTACACAATACAGGTGTGGCCTTACCATTGTTTTGTATAATGGCATTATAATACTGGCTGTTTTATTTTCAATCCCCTTTTTGATAATCCCTAGCATGGAATTGGCCTTCTTCACCGCTGCCACACATTGTGGAGACACCTTCATGGAGCTGTCCACCAACACACCAAGATTTCTTTCCTGATCCATTTCCAGCAGCCCTGTTGGATATCTTGGAATTCATCCATAACTTTAATAAGCATAATTGGTCTCTTTCCAGTTCTGTAATTCTATGGCTGAATAATTGAAAGAGCACACTTCACACTCTGTATGCATATTGGCCAGTGATAAGTATAGAGCTCTACTTCATTTATGTGCTGTGCTGTACCAGCTAGGCAGACCCAGGCAGATGGTACTGATTTTTCCACACATAGGACACTAGAGAAGTAAATATTTATTTAAAAAAAACCCCACCCAGTAGTGGCATTTAAGATTTTATTCAAGGCTGAACTAAAAGTTCACTGTTCCCAAATTTCATAGTAGGAACAGGAGATTATTTAAAGATGAAGAAGCAATGCAGGCAGTAATATCTGACCCTCATCTGATTTAATTGTTGGCAGAAATAACACAAAAACTATGGTTTTCTTCTGTTTAACTCAATGAGAGCCCAAATGCACAAAGCATTTTTTTGCTAAATTATACTAACCTTTATTTCCACTTCTCCCTTCAGCAATGCAGGGGATGGGGGCTCTGGACCCCTGTGTAATTCAATATTGGCGTATAACTCTTCTGTCTCACCCCCCAAATATAACTACAAAGCATTAACAGCTGGATAACACACATGCACACACATTCAGAACAGTTCTCTATATCAGGGTTGCCTTCCATGTTGTTAACATTCCTTGTCAAACTGTACTATGTGCAATGAGTCTTAAAAATCCTTATGACCCCTTGATTTCTAGAGGCAGATTTAGAGGTGCTATGTTTGGGGGCAAGTAGAACCCTTTTGACATCGTTGATGTTGAACTCATCGGTCTCTGGGTAGCCAGAGGCAGAGTACTTATTTATTTACTAAATAATGATTGATTGGAATGTTTGTTTGTTAAAAGTGCATGTATAGCCAAAATCATGCTACTTGAACCTGTGCAATTCATGGATATATCAATAAGAAATACCATACAAAACAAAAAACAAAACAAAAATGATGTGGGATCTTAATGACTAACTGCTATATTTTAATATAAGCTTTTATGGACCATTGATTCAGAGACTGGAACACCTTCTTTACCATCTGATGCTGCAACAGCTGGGCCTCTTCACTGTTGAATGATGGACCCTAAGTGGTGATCTGATTGAAGTTTATAAAAGCATACACAGCATAGACAAAGTAGATAAGGAAAAGCTGTTTTCCCTATCGCACAACACAACTAGGGTGCACTCCTAAAACTTTTGGGTGCTAGATCTCAAACAAATAAGAGAAAATCATTTTTCACCCAGTCTATGAAACTCCCTGCCAGAAGACGTGGTGACAGCTGTCAGTCTTGACAGCTTTAAGAAAGGATTGGACAAGTTCATGGAGAACAGGGGTATCAATGGCCATCATCATGGATGCCTAAGGACAACCTCTGGGTTGGAGAGATAGGCAGGATATCTCTCAATGCCATTTGCAGGGAATCATAAGCAGGTGAAGACATCTGCTTGGGAATATCCTGAAGCAAATGGTGAGCCACTGTGTGAGACAGAATGCTGGACTGGATGGGCTGTGGCCTTCTCCAACTAGGCTGTTCTTCTGTTCTTCAGACATAAGAGTTAAACACAGAGACTACATGGTAAAACATTGGTGCAAGATACTGTAAAGGGATAGTGGTCCTTGGTTTCATTTTACACCTAGTAATGATGAATAATCCCTGTTTGGTCTTCAGTTGTTTTAAAGCTTGGTTATGTAAACAGCAACAATGACTAAATGAAATGACAGCAAAAACAACATGTGGAGAACAACAGACTCTACCCTTGAGCCTTGTTCTGAAAGAATGGGTTTGGTTAGTTGACAGTACATAATATCAGATTTGGTAATTAATGGCTTAGGAATCCTTGGCTAATATTTAATTTATCATTCAGTCTGGGGAAAAGATTGACATGCATCTGATGTCGTGAATTCAAGCATTCCCAGCTTGGCTTAGACAGGTCTTCCTGCAGCGATCTCAGGAAATGGCAAAAATAATTAACTAAAATAGGCAATGCTGTGAAGCCAACCCTTCCTATTTATTCTATTTTATCCTGTCTCCCATCCATCCTGGAAAGTGAAGGAAGCGTACGTGGTGTTTCCAGGCAGTGACCAGGGTGGGCACCGAAGAGACAGAGATCTCCTTGGCTTGAGCCACACGTGCCCTTAGAGAACGATCAGTCCCTCTCGTTCCTCGTAACTCATCTGGAGTAAAAGGGGCATTGCAAAATAAAGTGGCAAGGCTCTCCCTCAGGAAAGCATGCGCCTGTCTGGGTGCCAAGGAAAAGAAAGCATTACTCAAAAGACATCACTTGCACGCATATTTTTCCACAGCAATCACTGCTGACTGCATTTCATAACACCAGCTCGGTTGGCTTTTGTATGTGAGGAGGGGTGTGTGTGTGTGTGTATGTGTGTGTGTGTACGTGCGCGCGTATGTGTGTGTGTGTGTGTGTGTGAGAGAGAGAGAGAGAGAGAGAGAGAGAAAGGGAGGGAGATAAGGTGCTTGAAAGATATGTCTGCAAGCCGGGGCAAATGAGAATATGCAAGCTTTAGGAGAAAGGGACTGTGTAACCCAGCCAGGCCCTTTCCATTTGTACCCAAAGAGACCAAATAGAAGATAAAATGGAGAAACCTCCACCTTGCTACAGTTTTGCCTTCCACAGTGGGTCCAAGTATAAAGAGGACCAAGTCGCAATGCTTTCTCCCCTCTCTTTCTTTTTTTCATAGTCATTAGTTAGGAGGTGATGATTTGGCTGATTCACTCCCTTCCTTTTTCCCACAGACGCTTATTCCACCACAACTGTGTGTAACTAATGCCTTCCCTGGTGAGTTTCTATTTTTGGGACAGAGCAGGTGATATTTTTCCCCTTCCCAGAAAAAGAAAAGCATTAAAAACACCCCATTACAACCTGTATTTTTGAACTCTGGCGGACCTTCTGAATCCAAGCCAATGCTTTGCCCGTAGCCAGCAATATGAGCTCATTCTAGATCTGGGGAAAAACAAAGAAAACTAAATACAGGGCACTTAGCGTCCTTATGTAATATCCGTGGGTTTTTGGCAAAGACGGTGTGCATGGAACTTATTAATATGGCTTGGAAAGTGGGTGGACTTCCCTTGCTGTGTGTTTAACCTTTCGTGGCAGCAGCGAGTGCTGTGTAACTTAAACAGTGCAGTGTGGTAAAAGGGGGTTATCTTGCCAGAGTGTTTCCTAGTCTTGTTTGAGCTCATCAAAAGAATTTCCTTTGGCTGGGACACACTTTTTGCTTGGCAGTACAAAGCTGGAAGAAAGTTTAACTTTAGATAATAGGATGAGAATATGTGGCGGCTGATACCTCCCAGGCTTCAACCCCCGCTCACACACACACACACTGCTGGAGCTTTAAGGAATCAAGTGTTTGTGCAGTTGGAAGGGGGAAGGTTTGTTTCTTAAAGGAATGATGCCTCTGTATAAAACAATGTTTATGTGTTTCTTCTATTGGATCAAGAATGTTAAGAAAATTTGAACATGGCTTGGGAAACTATAGCACAGCTTCATGCAAGGTGGGTGTACAAGTCTCCCATTTAAACTGGTGTGTGCACACCTACACATGTACACACAGTAGGGGATTATTTTAAAGAGAGGGTTTTTTAAAACAAAAATCCTTCCTCCCTTCCCAGAAGTGGTCTGGTTCTTAACTCTCTTAACCTGACCTACCAACCATGAACCAAAAACCCTGACCCATCCAAAAGAAGGGTAGATTTTCAGGATCACAACTACTCCTCCATAATTCTCACAACTACTGTGAGTGCAACATAACGTTTTGGTTCTGTAAGCTGAAATGTGGGTGTCCCACTTCTTCAGCCTGAGGGCCAAAGTCTCCTCAGGCAAGCAACCAGGGCCATTTCCCTGCCTGTGATGCAATTCCTGTTGGGTGGTAAAGTGAAAAAGCAATAGAAAATAGATGGTTGTGGTGAGCTCAGACATTTTCTCCTCTCATGTATTTTCTTTGTCATTACTGGTTGTCATATCAATTGCTGCTATCAAGGGTTGCTACCTACAGCACTTGGTCTTGGGCCGTCAGTGTAGTGATAGTTGCTTCTATGTTAGAGAAAGGCGTCACATGAGGGTTTCGCTGTCTTAGCTACCGGCACATGGAAGCCAGCATTAGAGTAGCAATTTAGTATTTTTTTGGTCCTCCACTCTCTCAGGATGGATTTCTTGAGGAATTCAACAAACATTTCCTATTTTTACCTATGAGTGCCCATAATAGTTACTCTTGTTTGGTTTCCATTAGCATAATTCTGGTGGAGCAGATGTAAGGGCCACTTCAGGGCAGGGGGTTAAGGACAGCCCCCCTCATAGAATCATAGAGTTGAAATGTTGTAGAAGTTATACACAGCAGAACTCATTGCTACCTTATAGATTAGGCTATGGGTAGGTAATGTCAAGAGACGTAAATCATGATTACTAAGAATTAAATTACTTTAGTTTCATAAGATTGAAGGATATGACAAGGGGATACCAGTATGTGTGTTACAACTAAGACATCATAATTAGTATAGAGCAGTGATAGCGAACCTTTTAGAGACCGAATGCTCAAACTGCGATTCACAACCCACTAATTATTTGCGAAGTGCCAATACAGCAATTTAACCTGAATACAGGTGGCTGTGAAGGGGTGATGTCGGGTGCCAACAAAAAGGGCTCTGAGTGCCACCTTTGGCACCTGTGCCATAGGTTCGCCAACACTGATATAGAGTATATTTCCCCAAAAACTCGATTTTAGTTTTGCATCATATCATTTCCCCTGTGAAAAATACAGAATACTGTAACACAACATAGGTTTAGACATACAGTATTAACTTGGCTACCAACCTAGCAGTTTGAAAGCATGTAAATGCAAGTAGATAAATAGGTACGTACCACTGTAAAAAGCGGGAAGGTAAACAGCGTTCCGTGCACAGTGACTGGTGCAAGGGAGACCTGCCTTCCTCTCTCCTCCCTCTGCTTTGGAGGCTTGCCTAAGAGGGACCTTTCCAGACAATCCCCCACAATCCAGCAGGGAAAGAGAGCCACCATTGGCTTACTTATGATCATGCGACCTGATCCAATGCTCCTATTATAAGACACTGCTTGTTGATCAAGGCAAAATTGATTGGAAATGGTTGCTCATCTAACAAAATACTCTTAAACCAAGGTACTTGTAAACCAAGCTATTACTGTAGTCCAAGAGAGTGTTACATAGCAACTGTTTAGGGAGAGGCATGCTGAGAATTATATGTGTAACATTTTTGTTGATGTCAATGAGATTTAACTCCTAAACTAATATACATTACATTATACAGTAGTCTTCCTTTCCCTTGTAAGAAAGTTTGATAACTGTGCAAGCAGTCTGACTAGTAGATTAATAATGTGTCTTTTCAGGGAGAATACATAGAATAGATGCAGCATTTAATTTCCCCTAGAATTACAGTAGTATAAAATTTATTAAAATTGAAGCTAGCTGTCCTTTCTTTTCCAAGTGCAAGGCAAGCAAAATTTCCTTGAGGCTTGTGAGTCATTGTATGTCTCTGGGACAGACTGATCTAAGTTAGACCCAAAACCCACAGAACGTTGTGCTGCAGGCAGAGGTCTTTGCAGCAGCCAGCAGCTGATGTGACTTGTAATGCACATGTTGTCGGTAGAAATTTTCTTCTTCTATAGGAATCGTAATTCCTAGCAGGGTAAGTAAAGCAAAGGGTTCTGCTCATATAGCAACTCATAGTGCTTAAAGCACTCTCTGATCGGTTGAAAATTGAATTATACAACCCACCCACCCCCAAGAAGATGGGTACTCGTTTTAGCAACCTCAGACGGATAGAAGGCTGAGTCATCCATGAGCCAGCTACATGGGATTGAACCCCGGGTCATGAGCACAGTTAGCCACTGCACCACGAGGCTCCTCGTGACGCAGATATAGTTGGTCAAAGTTCAAGTTCTCCACAGATGTATCTGTCTGCAGCAATTATTTATCCTTTTCTGAAAATCTCAAGTACTTTTTAATAATAACCAAAATATCATCAAAATATCTCCCCCTTACCTGTTCACTCTCTGGACCATGTTATGTTACCTTCTTAAGTCATTTTGGTCAACTTTCTTCTTCATTGATGAGCTCTTTCAGTTTATCATCATCATCATCATCATCATCACCATCACCATCACCATCATCATCATCATCTTGAAGAATTTCATGGAAAGTATATTTGCTTTGAAGTTGTTTAACTGTTGCACTGCTGTATTAATAATGGCTTAATGATTCTGTTTTTCTTAGGCTTCTAAGATCTTATGTTCATGTTAGGCTCCCAAGAAGCTTCTTCATGAAAAGCAAATAAAAACCAAGTGCAGTTTTTTTTTTCATAGTAGGATTTACACTGTTGGCAACATCATCCCAATTTAAGTTGCCAGCTTTTATCTTTCTTCTTGTGAAGAAACAAACATATTTTCCTTAATTCGTCTTTCTTAAAATATCCACCCACCTTTTAAAATCAGTGCAAACAGTTAAGATAATTTTCTATGAGCTGAATAATGATGTTCCAAGTGCAAAGACAGGCTTTGATCATCATAGAAAAGTATATCAAGCTTAACACATTGGTGGAAATATTGATAGAGTTTCTATTGTCAGCAGGTTTTATATTGCTATATAAAGACAGTGACTACAATAGTGAACATAGGGGAGTTATTTGATGCAAGGTGGCCATTTCCTCAACAATAGCTAGCTCATTAATGACCAAAAACTGAATCACAAGTAATTTTAAATGATAAATTGGGGATTTATATTGGTGGGAATGGAATTATGTAAATCATGACAGATAATTTCCACTGATGAATGCCTGCTGCTTATATCCCTGGCCAAATGTCTGTTGTGTGAAATGGGGCACAACGAAGAAAATTAGCAGTGATTTATTAATTGTCAGCCATTTGGCACTGCAATTTATATTGAAAATCAGCAAAAAACCCCAGCTGGATTCTGCCCATCAGCTACCGCCTACAAAAACTATAGGATTCACTCAACTGAACACAGTGGTTGCAGTTGGGAGTTGCCTTTCTTTTTTTATGCCACATAGATATTGATGAAATATGTTGGTTCTGCTGAGTTCTGCTAAGTGGTCCAGCAGAACCAACAGGGACACACACTCCCTGACCAGTTCCCACCATAGGTCATCCACCAAGACCACTAAAGTTGTCTCTGTCCCATAACCAAGCCAGGAACCCCTGGAGCTGGGAAGACACTGCCCACTCTAGCACCTTACCCAAGAAATAAACACAGTGGACCCTTGTATAACAAATGGTTTGTATAACATAAAATCTGTACAACAAAAAATTCCGGAGATGGGGGAAATTTGCTTAACAGAATCACCTATGGGGTGAATCCGTACAACATAAAAATGGTTGCAATTACAGATTACTCTGTTTTCAATGCATTCCTATGGGGAATTTGTATAAAGGAAAATTTGCATAACATAATTTCATTTGGAACGTATTAATTCTTTTATACAAGGTACCACTGTATTACAGACTGTGTGTGTGTTGTGTCGTTACAGTCATGACCAACTCTTTGTTACCCCATGTCCATGGAGTTTTCTTGGCAGGAATACTGGAGTGGCTTGCCAGTTCCTACTCCAGGCGCCTACAGCACCTGGTATTCTCTGGTGGTCACCCATCCAAGTACTAACCAGGGCCGACCCTGCTTAGCTTCTGAAATCAGGTGAGATCGGATGTGCTTAG
This sequence comes from Phrynocephalus guinanensis, assembly GCA_037367245.1. Lineage (NCBI taxonomy): Eukaryota > Metazoa > Chordata > Lepidosauria > Squamata > Agamidae > Phrynocephalus > Phrynocephalus guinanensis. The sequence goes on from CM074734.1 coordinate 90,570,824, forward strand.
GGCATCTAGGCAGCGTATTAGATACTAGCCGGTAATTATCCAGTACTGTGAAGTCCAAGAACAGAATTTTCAGTAATGGTCTCACTATTGCCTCCTTTTTAAGCAAGCAGGGCTTTGACTCTACTGCAAGGAGGCATTCACTGCCCCTTGAATCTACTCGGCCAGTCTCCTTCTGGTCTATTTTATCAGTCAGATTGGGTGAGGGTCTAGCAAAAAGGTGGTGGCCTTCACCTCTCCAAGGGCCGTATTCACAGAGCAGCAGCAACACTGCCACCAACTCAGCAAATACACAGCCACACCCAAAACTTTCTGAATTGGTCCTGGCTGGCTTGGCAGCACCCTAGGAAGATTTGAGGTGCCACAAGGGGCCAGCAAGGATGTTTTGTCAACACAGTGATGTACCTACACAGGTTTTTTTTTAATGGGGAAAGGAGGGCAGATAAAAGTTTAAAAAAAAAGAAGGAAGGGGATATGTTTCACTTAAGGAATTTAGATGAACATACCATGTTTTTACCATAAAAACACTGAAAGGTTTAAAAAGTACACACCATTATCACAAGGTATATGCCATGTGACCAAAACATGTGGTAAGAACAGAAGCAGATGACTTAAAATAAATAAAAAAAGAGGGGAATATTTTTGTAATATGACCAGGACCTTTCTCAGCTCTAGTATAGAATACTCAGTTTGGTAAATAATAAAACAAATTGAAAATGCTAAAATGGTAGAATTTGTCAGAAATCAGCTGCTTCAATAGCATTTGTAGTGTTAACGTGCTTGCCCTCAGCCCTTTCACAGGCTAATGACAAACTGCTTCTAATTTTTCTCTTTCAGTGCCGCCAACTAGCTTTGCTAGTAAATCAAAGCCTTCATACTGTTTTAAATTTAATAAAAATAAAAGAAGTTTATTTGTTACAAAATAGAATCAAAATCATTAAGGTAATGTGTATAGGTACAAACAAAATGAAAAATAAAGCTCAAACCCACTTAAGTTTAGTTACTGATAAAGCCGAATATATACACACCCAGTTCTTAAGTTTACAAACTCTAGACAATTTTCCTCACAGACACTCTAAAAGCCCTATATCTTCTCTATTTTTTATTCAGTAACTGTAGGTCCCTATCTATTCCTATCTGATTCTCTCTGATTCTCTCAGATTCCCTGTCTGAATAAGTCAGTGCTGAGCAGGGCCTTAAATCCCCTTAGGCCACTCCCTAGACTCTCTCATTGGTCTACAAACTCACCAATCAGTACAGACACTTCTCGTGAATTATTCATTAAAACAGGTAAATGCCACAGCCTTATCTTGGTTCTTTACTAGATCTTCTCTGGTACATATGGTGAAGCATAAATTGTATGCACATATATACAGTATTGACTGGATTTCTCCAAAGAGGTTATTTATTTATTTATTTATTTATTTATTTATTTATTTATTTATTTATATACCACCCATCTGATGGGAAGTCGCATTGGGCAGTTTACAGGATAAAACAGATTATTACAATATGTAACAATACAAAATCATAATAAAAACAAAAAGCAATACAAGTAAAAACATAATTAAATCAATCATCACTCATAAAAGTCAGATAAGACAGGGTAAGGGCTTATGAGAAGTAGTCAAAACAGTGGAGCAATGAAACAATCAATAACCAGTGAAAGAAGATTTCAATAACCAAGTCTTCAGTCATTTAATGAAGATCGGCAACATGGGGCCTGTCAGATCTCCAAGGAGAGTTGATTCCACAGTCTAGGTGCTGTCACTGAGAAGGCCTCATTCCTTCCTGTTGTCTTGCGGGCCTTCCTTGGTGCCGGCACCCTCAAGTGACCTGCTTGTGATGTGCATGTGACCCGGTCTGTACTCTGGGGTAGGAGCTGTTCTGACAGATGGAGAGGTCCCAAATCTGCTTTGCCCACAAGCAGCCCCATTTTATTTTATTATTCTTTGATTCTCCTACTTTGCTTCAAAATCTATTTAGGGACTTTCAGATAGAGCACATTGAGTAAACATCACTCTAATACAGCTGCTTCTGCTTCTGAAGAATCACAGAGATCTTTTCTGGAGCCTTGTTAACTAATTTCAAGTAAGAAACAGGGGTCTTACACACACACACACACACACACACACACACACACACACACACACACACACACACAGAGAGAGAGAGAGAGAGAGAGAGAGAGAGAGAGAGAGACAGACAGACAGACAGACAGACAGACAGACAGACAGACAGACAGACAGACAGACAGACAGAGAGAGAACATGGCCAAAGCCTACTTTATAATTCAGTTTTCCATTAGCTCCATCAGTTGGGCTTCTCAATCTTTCCTTCCTGCTTCTGTTGCTACTCCTTCCCCATTGCTGCTGCTTCAGCCAAGAAGCTTTGGGTTCTTGAACCTTTGTGCTCCTTTAAAAGAGGAAAACATTCTGTGTCTTTGTAGGGAGGGAGTGTTAACTTCCCCAAAGATAAGAACAAGACTTTGGCAAGAAGGGCAGCTAGTGGCGAGCGTCACACCATGGATTAATCTTAAATAAGGAAGCAGGCAAGTGCAGCCTGACTACAGGCAACTTGAACCTGATAGGGCCTAAGAGGCCAGTTCCCACTGCAGACCATGTATTCCCATGTCATTGTTGAAAAAAGAACTGAGCTGTGTCGACTTAGGTGGCTTTTGTATATGGAGTACTGTACCAAGGACTCCTACATGGAGTAGGAGGTAGCTGATAGCTTGTTAGCTCAGTGGTTAAGGTCCCTGGCTGTGGAGCCCGAAGTTGGGAGATCGATCCCCACAGAGCTTCTTTGAGAAGGGCTGGACTCAGTGACCCAGAGGTTCCCTTCCAGCCCTGCAATTCAAAGGTTTGAAATATCTCAGGTGATATATGGATATAGAAGTCTGTTGATGAGGAGGTAGGTGGGATTGCAGTGTTCTATTAATAGTTAATCTGCCTAGATGCCCTAAGAACATCCGATCTTGGTTGATTTCGGAAGCTAAGCAGGGTTGGCCCTGGTTAGTATTTGGATGGGCGACCACCAGGGAATACCAGGTGCTGTAGGCGCCTGGAGTAGGAACTGGCAAGCCACTCCAGTATTCCTGCCAAGAAAACTCCATGGACATGGGGTCACAAAGAGTCGGTCACGACTGTAACGACACAACACACACACACACACACACACACACACACACAGAGAGAGAGAGAGAGAGAGAGAGAGAGAGAGAGAGAGAGAGAGAGAGAGAGAGAGAGAGAGAGAATAGTTAGTGTAACCATTAAAAAGAAAACATTCAGAGCTTTTAAAACACAAGGATGAATCAGGCAGACTTCAAAAACATTAATATAGAAATGGCCATGGTTCTTTTTAGTTTTGGCCATGGCAAATAAATCTTGGATTTATCAATGGATAATCTAAAAGCATGTATCATTTTTTTGTTTTAAAAAATTCAAGTTGTGTCTATATTTAAATGTAGAATTTCATACAGCCTGATCTCCTCAATTAGTTTTCTGGCTCTCTTAAAAAGGCCTGTGCTCCCCACCCTGCTTCATTGCTTATCTGCCCCACCTACAACCAAGCAGTTCTGAGTCTCCCACCTCAGTTATGTTAATGTAACGAAGCAGACTCAAGGAGAGGGAAAACAAGGGGAAAGATAATATTTGCAGATAAATATACGTAGGCAGTGTATCTGAAGCATAGGATGAATCTTTACCACACCTCACTGAAGCTTTTCCCACATGAATTGTGTGTGTGTGTGTGTGTGTGTGTGTGTTTTAAAAAAAACATACAGTCCTGTTTTGGGAATTGTGTGGGAAGTCAACCTACTGAACAGACTACACTTCATTCAAAGTCTTTGCCTCCACTACAGTGAAAGGTATAAAAAGGTGATTGCTTATGTTGTAAATAGAAGGGCTGTAGCAGCATCAAAAAGACACTACTGTACTTCCATCCTAAATGGGTCGTGATTGATGTGGGGAATCACCACTTACTGCTTTGGACCTAGGATATTGAGGCCATGGTAAGAGATATCCATGCAGCTATTTAAATAATGTAAAGTTTGTTTGTACCTGAACACGTGTGGCTTTGTAAGGAGTGTTTCTTGTAAACAAGAAATATAGGAACTTTTATTAACACTAATTCTGAACAAGACATTTGTCTGGAACTCTCAATGCCATGCACTCCAGCATGACTTCCAGTCCTTGTAGACTTGATCCACCATCCACCCTCTATCTGCATTCCAGTGACCACAGCCTTGAGGCTGAATCTCTTAGGCAAACCGTTTTTACATGTGTCCGCTATTTTCAGGAAAGGAAGCACATCTTGTTCTTTATTTGAATCCCAAGGTGAAATGAATCCACAAGGCCTCTACCACCCTCTTAGCGCTGCCTTCATTCAGTGACAGCAGCAGTAAGCAGTCTGGTCTTCCTCCCACCCACCCCTTCTCCCTTTTTCCCTCTTGAGCTTCAAGCACATCCTTGCATTGTTAGCTCCCTCCTCACACATTCCCTGTGCCTGCCACTTGGTTACGCTGGTCTGTTGCACGTATCTAATGTTTCTCATTGTTTACTCAGTAGTATTCCTGACTCTGAGCACCTTCTCCTAACCACTTCATTCTATGGAACAGAGACAGGACATACTGACTATTTGTGTGCTTTATGGCATGGCTACCGGAGCCAGCTTTTGTGTTAACTTCTAAACCAAAGACCTGTTTCATACGCAGCATAAAGTTTGTCAAAACTCTTTAAGATTTCGCAATGTGAAAATGAAGGGTTTACTTTGTGCTGCGTAAACAGAGTATTTCATCCAAAGCAAATATAATTCTTGCTTGGAAGTGCAGGCAATAAGGTTAGTCAGTCACCAAAGAATGTATCTGAAGATTCTTCTGACTGTTGTCCCGAATGGAATGTTCCCTGCACTGTTACTGACGGATGCCCAACTGTATCTACTGCAGCACAATATTCACACAGGTTGCCAGTTGCGCTAAAATGGTACCATTCACTGTTCACCTGTTACTTGCAAAGCTCTGAGAAAGGACAGCTCAGCCCCAGGACAGTGCATGGCCCTCCAGGTGTTGCTGGATGGCAGCTCTCATCCTCTGTATAGCTGCTGGGAGGACAATCCAATAACATGGGAGTGGACCACAAGTTTGTCATCCCTGCCATACATATAGCAGGTACTGGGGGGGGGTCCATGTGCTAGGTCAGTGGTAGCGAACCTTTGGCACTCCAGATGTTTTGGACCACAACTACCACAGTCCTTTGTCATTGGAAATACAGGCTCAGAATTCTGGGAGTTGTGGTCCAAATCATATGGAGTGCCAAAAGTTCGCCACCACTGTGCTTGGTCATCCAGACTGCATTTGGACCATGCTGAAGTCACCAAGCAAATCATTTCTCCAACAGGGTATTTTTTTAACTGTGTGGGTGCTGCACTTTCTTGTATAAAAATGCACAATTGGTTTTTTTGAAACTTGTGATTACACTAGTTATGTTTTTGTTAATTTTATGTTAATAGCATTTATTATACGTATAGTGACTTTTATTTCCAAAATGGGAGGAGTGGGGGGCAGGTTACTGGGGTCCCTCTAAAATGGGAGATTTGGCCCTTGTGTGTCCTAAATAGCACAGGGAGCCTTCTTCAGTCTAGGATGGTTTTTTCCAAATTATGTTGGGGTGGGGACTTTTGCTGGACCCTCAGGTTGTCCACTGCGGGTGTTGGAATGACTCATGGGGCAGGGTAAGAGAGGCAGTCAGATCATGCGAGAGAAGTAGGAGACACAGATGAGATGGCTTTGCGTATGCAGCACTAACAAGGAAGTTGACTGTTTGCTAGAAGATTCCAGCACCATATGGCTACGGAAGGAAGTCAGGCTGCTGTGAATAAAGACGTTTGGGTACCACTCTGTTCTCAGTTTTTAAATCTGGAATAGTTCAGGAAGCTAAAATTGTAACTTGATTGGTACATTGAGTGAAAAATCACCTGTTTTTCCTACTCTGGATTTTTAGGAGCACAATTTTCTGTTCTGCTGTAAAAGTATTGGGCAAGTTGGACTCACTTATTGCATTACTTTAGTTAAATGTCTAGAACAGTCTAAAAGTTTTAAACAGCTACAATGGGGCCCTGCACATCTATTCTAAGTATCTCCTGTGTTCTGCGGTGGATAACTTATCACTTCCTAGATCAGGCTCTCCCTAGGATGGCATGTTCCAGATGATGCTGAGAATGCCCCCGAGGGCACTGATGAAGGTGGAGAAGGACTGTGTGCGAACTTGCATAAATTCCCCTTCTGTTGGGATAGGACAATGTAAAGAACCAAAGAGAGTTTTTTTTTCCTGGAGAACTCTTGCAATGACCCTTAGGCCACAGTCACAGCTGAACACCCAGGACAGAGATGTCTGGTGCTAAATCATAGATTATGTATCTGCCATGGAATTGACAGTAATGAATAATAATCCCATAACAATTCTAGGTGAGTTATACTGAATGCAATAGCTCTCTAAAAGTCATACTTGAAAAAAAAATTAAATGCATACTGACTATGCTACTGAAACAAAGTTTGCTTTGTGTCTAACAGCTAAAAGTCAAGCACTTCCCTTACATATTTCTGTCAAGGGAGAGCAAGCAGGATTTCTGGTGGTAACATGTTTACGTAGGAAATATTCCAATGACATGGGAGTTCAGCTATGTGAGAGGAGGGCTGGCTCCTAATGTGACTCCAGCTATTGGAATGGTGCCAGTCTGAAATACCTCGAGTGCTTGCTGGAGTATGTGTGTGTATCTATATGCCACAAATTTGCTTCTTTTGAGTACAGGACACTGATATCTTTTTAGGGGGGGGGAATTAAATGTTGCAGATGTAAGAATCAGAATGCCCCGAGAAATACTTTTAACTACAAACAGTTTTAGAGGAAGATGACCCACATGTAAACATTAACAATCCTGCTTTTGCCACCAGATGTGGCTGTATGGAAAACTTGGGCTAGCTAGAATATAAAATAAAACAAAACTGCCTCACTTCTCTGAATACAGTAGTCAGAAATTCCAAAGTTTGGGTCCTTCCCTGGATTTGATTCCCTTCACGTCTGATGTTTGTAATATATTGGCTTATTTGTAAATGTTCAGGTTGAGCATGGGTAGAATAACTATTAAAAACTTAATATATATAGCCAAACCTATTGGTTCAAATGACTAGGGCAGTGATGGTGAATCTTCAGCACTCCAGATGTTTTGGACCACAACTCCCACAGTCCTTTATAATTGGCAATACAGGCTTGGAATTCTGGGAGTTGTGGTCCAAAACATCTAGAGTGCTGAAGGTTCACCACCACTGGACTTGGGTAAAGTAGCCTTCCAAATGCTTACAGATCCCAAGCGTAGATGATCTGCTTGTTCTCTTATCTGGAAGTTGAGTCATGGCAGCTGGACTTCTTTTTCTGTTTCGCTGCTCATCCAAACAGTCTTGTAAGTCTGACGAAAGCTAGTTGCAAGTCCTCCATTTTATAATTCACTTTGACCTCTTGTCAAGCAGGTCTGAATTAGGCTCATAAGATGAACAATGGCTTGAATAGGCTTGTTAGGTAGACAACAGTCTCAATAGCCTTAAGGTGAAAATAGCCCTAAGGTGAACAATGTACTAAAGTGCTGAAACCCATGAAGTGTGGGTAGATAGGTATGGTCTAGGACAGGTGGTGAAGGCATGGAGTATTTTTGATTTGTCTAGGTATTGTTGAAATCACTTCCTGATAAGAGTTGTCTACTGAGACTGTTGTCTACCTAATGAGCCTATTCAGGCCATTGTTCATTTTATGAGCCTATTTCAGACCAGGGTGTCTATGGGTCTTTTAACACGACCCCTAAACTCCGCCGCAAATGGCTCCCAGCTCCGGAGCTTAAAATTGTTTACCCACCAGCTCCGGAGTTTACTGAAAATTAAGTGCAACCACGCCCACTTAAGCGGGTCCCAGCGCACTTTTCATGTACCTGCTCCCCAAGCATGAAAAATCTTGATGCGGATGTGCCGGGCTCTCCTCGCTTCTTTTTTTGTTGTTTTTTGCCTCCCGCCCCTTTAAAAGAAGGAACCAGGAAGTGATGGGGCTCCCGGCAGCTTCCCCCGGCACCGGGAGGTAAGCCTTTATTCTTTTGCCCCTTTTTTTCTCCCTCCCCTCACGCATCCAGCAGCCAGGAAGTGCGGAGGGGTGGGGACGCAGGAAGAGCGACAAACCCCTAAGATCTCTGGTCCGAATTTAAGTGACCAGCGGATCTTAGGGGTCGTGTAAAAGCGCCCTATATCAGATTATCACATATAATATAGTTTAGGGTATCAACACCAAAGAGAGACAGCAGCAGCAGCAGCAACAACAACAACAACAACAATGTGACCTCAGAAGACATACTCATCAGTGAGTAAGATAATCACACCTCAAAGGCTTGCAGGGACAGAGAATTTTGAGCCAAGATTCTGAACATAAACATCAAGCTGCCATGTATGGCTATTTTGGGAAGGGAATTTCCAATGAATGCATGAATACAGAACAATGGTGTGCACTCCTTGTTTCTGTGTCTGTCTCTGTAGCCCCGGATGAGCATAGGTGATGCAGGTTTTATGTATAATATGAAATGAAAAGACTCATTCTGCTACACAGATGCTAGTTATGGATGAATTGAATGCACAATGGGTCCCGCTAACAGCAGGGTCTGTTTCCAGGCAGTACATATATTGTACATTGAAAAGAACCTTGTGGTGTAGTGGTTAATACTGCTGTACAGTGTCACGACCTGGGGTTCAATTCCATGGTTAACTTGGCGTTCTGTCCTTCTGAGGTTGGTAAAATGAGTACCCAGCACGCTTGGGGGGAGGCGATGTGTAGCCTGCATAAATTAACTGTAAACCGCCCAGAGAGAGCTTTAAGCACTATGGGGAACACAGAACACTTTTTTGTTTTTTGCTTTACTTTTGAAAGAGAGTCCAAGCAGTATTCCCAATGCATGCACAAAACCATTACAGCACATTTTTTTCATTTAGGTGATGAATGATTGTATAGAAGTGGGGGGAATGTGCTGCTTACCCAATGCATGTTTATTATTTGATCTTTTTAAATTGGATCAGAAGCAAACTAGGCAGCTCAGCTTTGTTCTTTAAAGAGATGGTAAGCCACAATCTAATTTATAACAAGGAATGTGCAAGGCTGTTTTAGAAATAACATAAAATAATCTGGAGAAAAAGTACTGTATAAACTTGATGTTGTTAACAGTAGCAGATTCGGTAGCTAGGGTTGTCCCCGTTTATGCCCTTGTTAGGAAGATTATTTTGTAATCTTGAAATAGTTAGGGAATTTGTTTAAAGTGAGTGTCCAAAGAGGAGTTGCAAGATTCTTCTTATCCAAATAAGGTATGCGTGTCCTAAATGTACTTTCAGTTTGAGGTTATTAGTCTGTATATTGTACTCTGAGTGCAGAATTCCTAACTAACGATGCAACTATACAGTGGGAAAATGCAAATGGATTGCTGTGAGATTGCACCTGGGGCATCAGTTTTCACTGGGTTAGTTTCCCTCAGCCAACCATGCAGGAGTCAGCAGAGACAAAGGAGGAAATCAGTGTTGTTTGCAGCTTATTAGTCATTTGAATCCTCTTGTCTCCACACCTGATGCCTTGGTCTGCTTTATTCCCCCTTTCATTCTGATTTAGTCTCTCTCTCTCTCTCTCTCTCTCTCTCTCTCTCTCTCTCTCTCTCTCTCTCTCACACACACACACACACACACACACACACACACACGGCTTGTTGTCCTAGTCACTAGTGCTTGGACAATTAGGTTGCCAGGATTTGGGGCAGGAATCAGCAGAGATATTAATACTCATATATAAATACATATTAGAACAATTGATACCTGAAATGGGCAATGTGTCGAGTTGGATAAAGACTCTATCTATAGCCAAGAAACCATTCCAACGTGAAGTAGACATCTGGTCAGCTTAACAGTTTACTAGTCTACCTTTATCAACATAAGTGATCTAATTACACTGCAGTAATATTCTACATACAGTATATGTAAGTGTGCCTGCCTCCCTGCTACCTGAACCTCTTGAACTAGACAGGCAAAGGAAATAGTGTCAGAGTATCTGTAGAGAATCTGGGAGTTGAGTCATGGCTACTGGACTTCTTTTTTGAGAGATAGAAACGTTTCGCTGTTTATCCAAACACCGATGAAGCTGTTTGGATGAACAGCGAAACATTTCTATCTCTCAAAAAAGAAGTCCAGTAGCCATGACTCAACTCCCAGATAAACACACCTGAATGACTGAGAATCTTCACAGACGTATCTGTAGAGAATGTAAATGAGCAAACTATTTCAAGTGACTATGCAGCCACACACTTTGGAAAGAAGCCACATCAAATGTCAGTGGTAGTTATTAGTGGCCTATAGAGGTATCACATGTAGCCTAGTTTTGCAATTGTGTTTGTGATGGCCACATGACTCAACCCCCTTTTTTTCTTTGATGGTAGTTCAAGGTCTCTCATTGCTTGAGGGAGGAGAAAGCTGTAACAGCCATTATCTTTGCCGGTCTCACAGCATTCTCACCATTGATCATCAGCCCACTACTAGTCCCTGACTCTGAGGATCTTCTTGAACAACGGAGAAGGTTCTCCTGGTGTGAGGGACAGTGGAATTCCCCCCAACTTACAGTCCACCACTGGAGCTGCCTCTGGTATTCCCCTTGCCATATAACTGCATGGAGGCCAAATATTTATATTTTTCTTTCCTATGATTCTCCAGCATTGACTATGCTAGTAACAGCCGGTGGGAATTGTAGCCCCATGGTATCATGGGTGTCCCATTTCATCACCAGTTTGGGGGGGGACCTCTGAGTTAAGGGCACACAGAAAAGTGATCCTACTCTTTCTTCCTGTTGTAATTATTTTACCCATCATGATGTTTGACAAGGGCAAAGGACTGCTATCAGCCAAGAATATAAAGATATACCCAAAAGCAAGATCCCACATTGCTATTCCATATATCTTCCTAGCATTAGTGAAACATACTGTCTGACAAAATGTTTCTGAATTCTAGTTATGCGACTCTTTGCAAACCACAGACTGCTTTTGTATCGTACCAATGACTTATAGGGGATCTTTGACATGTGTTCACAGTTACTGAGCAAACCTAAACGTCCTATGGATCAAAACATGAGTTACTGTATGTCTAGACTAAATCTTTGTAAGCAAAATAAAAGGCTACTTCTCTTCTAGACAGCCAGTTAAATCAGGACACCAGATTACAACACAAGAAAAGCTTGAACCTAAGACAATGCTGAAAATCGGCCCACAACATTGGCTCTGGATTTAAGTATCCTTCGGGCAGTGATAGACAGACTTAATAGACTCATACATGATTCATTCCATATATGCCGTTTGCACCTGAACATATTACAAAGATTGACGGACTTGCCTCTTAAAACAGATGCTATCATTCTATAAAAGTGCAATCAAGACATTAAAATCGGGAGGGGGGAAAGCCAGAATCACAGTACAATATAATCACAGAAGTCAAATCAAATTTTAAAACAATTTTAAATGTAAAAATAGAAAATGGCACCAAGTACTTAAAACATACATTGAGTTGTTATAGCAGGCCCAAAGAATCAATGCAATTTGGATAACTGTTGACTTAATTGTATAGGAATTGAATTAGTGGGTCTACTCTAGTTGGCAGTAGCAATTGGATTTAGCCCTGTAAGTTGACATCTGACATATAATTGTTTGTTTGGAAGCTTTACTTTGTCAAGAGAAGAATCTGAATGACTGTAGCTGAAAGATGAAGCTACAGGATTTAGAATTAGCCAAGAAGATGGGCTTTTCTCCTTTGGACTTGAAAAAAGACAATGATGTACTGCAGGAATTCATTAATATAGCAAATCTAGAATGGCTATATTATTACTGCTGTTACAAATACCCACTGGGCATTTATGAATGAATACTAGTCATCCACACACTAGGTTTTAACTTAATTGCCACTTAATTTTACATTTCATTTCTATTTAATTCCCCATATATAATTACATGTTGGCCAGCTAAGTCCAACAAGAATGCATTTTGTACACCTATATTTTTGTTTAGTCAAAAAGGTGTTTGCTACAGATGTACTGGTTGCTCTCATTATGCTTAAACATGTCTTTTTGAAACTGGGAAGTAATTGATCTTATACCTCCAACCAAGTTGAAGCAGTCACTTGAAATGATTACCCTGAAAGGTGGAAGGACAAAGTGCAAAAGGAGGATTATAGTTAGATGTTAACAATATGAAAACCACAACTGTTGTGATTTTCTAAATGTGATTTTGCAGATGCTGAATTTATAAGGAGATGCTGAAAGGAACAGAGAATGATCATATACATTGAAAGTAATTTCTTTTCTCTGAAAAGATCCAGGCCAAACCTGTGTAAAACTATGTATCTGCCAGTCTGATGTAGAGTAAGTAACATACGATCTCAGAATCCTGTGTGAACAGGGATAATATCTTTAATTTTCCTGAGATAGCTGAATAGCTATCATGTGATTTAACTTTCTATGACATAACTTAAATATAGGCATACAAAATGCAAAGTCCGTAGCATCTTAAAAGAGCTCACCGATATTAAATATTCATCTTGAAGAAAGCACAAGTGATAAGAAGTCCAACTATGTTGTGCAAGACCCTGTAATAATGAGTCTTTGATGAATATAAAAAATAATCAGGAGAACTGACAAACAACCTATGTTAACCACTACAGTTCCTTTAACTGATTTCAGGTTTAAATTGTATAAGTGTTGTGTAATATTGACAAAGGACTGAGAAATATCCAGCCCACCAGTAAATGATATTTATGTGACTATTTAAGATCTAGTAAATGTAACCAAGATTAAAATGGCATGTTTTTATACCCTTCTGACCTCTCATTTGGTTATTGGAGTGATATGCTTTAAAAGTATGTTTCCGAACTTAAGCTGAGTCTATGGTTGTTGTGGGTTTTACAGGCTGTTTGCCCATGTTCTGGAGTTTTGTTTTGTTTTTCTCCTCGTGTTTCACCAGTCTTTGTGGCCGGCATCTTCAGAGTGCAGAATCCAAGAATTCTAGCTCCTTGCATTCCTCCCCTCTGAAGATGCCGGCCACAGAGTCTGGCAAAATGTTAGGAAGGAAGACCTCCCGAACACGCCCAAGCAAACCCAGAAACCCCACAACAACCATCAGGTCCCAGCTGTGAAAGCCTTTGAGAATATCTTAAGGCTAAACTGAGTCCTTTCTCCTCCTTCATTTTCTGTGACATGTATATTTGTTGCATGGAAGGCCTAATTTCTTTTCACAATGTGGCATTTCATATACAGTGGACCCTTGTATAAGAAACTGCTTGTATAACATAAAATTTGTACAACATAAAAATGGAATTACTCTGTTTTCAATGCATTCCTATGGGAATTTGTATAAAGGAAAATTTGCTTAACATAATTTCATTTGGAACGAATTAATTCCTTTATACAAGGTCCCACTGTATGCTTCCCCCCTAACTCTAGATAATTGGAGCTTTAGCTATAGGTTAATGCTTCATGCAAAATGGTTCCATCCACAGTGATTCCTGTGCAGTTGTTCAACAAGCCTTCATTGAATACGTCTGTGAAGATTCTCAGTCATCCAGGTGCGTTTATCTGGGAGTTGAGTCATGGCTACTGGACTTCTTTTTTGATAGATAGAAACGTTTCGCTGTTCATCCAAACAGCTTCATCGGTCTGAATATAGCTAGTGCAAGAGACCTTCTTATAGTCAGCTTGACCTCTTGTCCCCTTGTCTGATTGGCTCATAAGATGAACAAAGCCTGAATAGGCTCGTTAGGGAGACATTAGTGTCCATGGCCTTAAGGTAAACAATGGCCTAAGGTGCTGAAACCCATCAAGAATGGGTCGTTAGCTGTCAAGAATGGGTCGTTAGCTGTGACCTGGTGGTGAAGGCTCCTTGATTTGCCTGGGTACTGTGGAAAGTACAGCCTGGTAAGTAGCAGCTAGACTATGCTGGAGCCCCCCACCTCTGTTGAGGGAGGGATTTTCAATGCTGACATGAATGGCTTCCCTTACTCCTCTCTCAAACCACCTCTCTTCTTTGTCTAATATGTGTACATCCTCATCTTTGAAAGAGTGGCCTTTTTCCTTCAAATGGAGGTGTACTGCTGATTCTGGTCCTGAGCTGTTACCTCTCCTATGTTGGGCCATTCTTCTGTTTAATGGCTGTTTAGTTTCTCCAATGTAGAGGTCTGAACACTCTTCACTGCATTGGACTGCATATACTATATTGCTCCTTTTATGGTTTGGTATCGGATCCTTTGGGTGGACAAGTCTCTGCCTTAGTGTGTTCATGGGTTTGAAATAAACAGGGATGTGGTGTTTGCCAAAAATCCTTTTAAGCTAAGAAGAGACCCCACCAGCAATTACAAGAAGAAAGTAATAGAATGCTTAAAACTCTTGGAGCAGGAAAACGCAATTGACAGGGTGACCTACCACCGGTTATATCCCGGAGAGACAGTCCCCTGCTTTTATGGACTTCCCAAGATCCACAAGCAAGGAATCCCCCTCAGACCTATTGTCAGCAGTATAAATTCAGTGACTTATAACATCGCAAAATACCTGGCAACTATCCTAGCCCCACTGGTTGGACACACGGACCACCACGTACACAACTCAGAAGAGTTTGTTTCTAAAGTCAGGGAGCTCAAACTGGATACAGAGGAAACCATGGTATCCTTTGATGTTACATCACTCTTTACCAGCATACCCACCACTGATGCGCTAATAATGGTAAATAGAAGATTAAGAGAAGACAGCACCCTCACCTCCAGAAGCCGCCTCAACCCAGACCAGATAGGCCTGCTCCTGGACCTGTGTCTGAACACCACATATTTCATGTACAGAGGGGACTTCTACAGACAGAAGCATGGCTGTGCCATGGGTTCCCCAGTGTCACCAATTGTAGCAAACCTATACATGGAAGAAGTGGAGAAGAAGGCACTCAAGACTTTCCCAGGGACAACACCATCCCATTGGTTCAGGTATGTAGATGATACCTGGGTTAAAATAAAGATGCAGGAAGTACAGGCCTTTACAGACCACATCAACGCAGTGGATCCTAATATTAAGTTCACTAGGGAAGACACACCCAAGACAACAGGCTGGCTTTCCTGGATTGTGCAGTCATCATCAGACCTGACCGTGGCCTAGGAGTAGAAGTTTACAGGAAACCCACCCACACAGATCAATACTTACTGTTTGACTCCCACCATCCATTACAACACAAACTAGGAGTCATCAGGACCCTAAGCCACAGAGCAGAGAGCATCCCCACCTCCTCAGAAGCCAAGAAGAAGGAAGACAGGCACCTGAAGACAGCACTTAAGGCCTCTGGATATCCAAGGTGGGCCTTCAACAAAGCAGTGGGCCATCCCAGAAGAACAAGGGATCAGTCTGAGACCCAGACCCGACGGAAGAACCTGGTCATTCCCTACATGGCGGGAGTGTCGGAGAAGCTTAAAAGGATTTTTGGCAAACACCACATCCCTGTTTATTTCAAACCCATGAACACACTAAGGCAGAGACTTGTCCACCCAAAGGATCCGATACCAAACCATAAAAGGAGCAATATAGTATATGCAGTCCAATGCAGTGAAGAGTGTTCAGACCTCTACATTGGAGAAACTAAACAGCCATTAAACAGAAGAATGGCCCAACATAGGAGAGGTAACAGCTCAGGACCAGAATCAGCAGTACACCTCCATTTGAAGGAAAAAGGCCACTCTTTCAAAGATGAGGATGTACACATATTAGACAAAGAAGAGAGGTGGTTTGAGAGAGGAGTAAGGGAAGCCATTCATGTCAGCATTGAAAATCCCTCCCTCAACAGAGGTGGGGGGCTCCGGCATAGTCTAGCTGCTACTTACCAGGCTGTACTTTCCACAGTACCCAGGCAAATCAAGGAGCCTTCACCACCAGGTCACAGCTAACGACCCATTCTTGACAGCTAACGACCCATTCTTGATGGGTTTCAGCACCTTAGGCCATTGTTTACGAGCCTATTCAGGCTTTGTTCATCTTATGAGCCAATCAGACAAGGGGACAAGAAGTCAAGCTGACTATAAGAAGGTCTCTTGCACTAGCTGTATTCAGACCGATGAAGCTGTTTGGATGAACAGCGAAACGTTTCTATCTATCAAAAAAGAAGTCCAGTAGCCATGACTCAACTCCCAGATAGCCTTCATTGAAGCATGACCTATGTATGTGCTTAACAAAGTGATTTTATATTACGAAGTCACTCGGGCAAGGGGAGGAGATTCATGGGCAAAGGGGTGGGGAAAGAGGTCTAGTGCTCTGGTGATTTGTCCTCTCAGGATTTAGAGGAGAAATATATATGTACCGGTGATGGAACCAGTACATATTTTCTAGATTTCTAAATACACAGGCAGCTTTATGGAATGTTAGCCAAGCTGACAGCCTAGTGACACCTTTGAAGGAATAAACCAATTCCCTCTGAAGAGTGGAATTTATTTCCCCGAAGATTTTCAAGAAACTGCAAAGCAAGAATGTATGGGCTTGTATCCAAATATGTAACGGAAATCTTGCATATGAAGAGGCAGTAAGAGTCAGAACACTTAGATACTCTTGTTTCTGGAGAGTTCTTGAAGGTACTGGGTGAAGAATTCTTCCCCTCAAGGTGAGAAATATTTGATTAGGCGACCAAATGTGCTCTCTCCACCATACATCTATACCGGATACCTAAAAATATAGTATCACACTCGTTTCTATAATAAGTGGGCAGTTTTTGGTATGCTCTTCCGGTGAGCGACTCTTTCGGGTACAGAATGCCCAAGACATCCTGTTACCTGAGGCAAATAATAAACAGATGCCTCTGCTGCAGTTTAAAAAAGCAAAGTGGGCTGAAGATGGGGCAGAGGCTTCCACTGAGTGCTGTGCCAGAAGGTTGGCTTGGGAGGACGTTGCAAGTCAGACCATATGACTCACAGCTCTCTCCAGTGTATGTCTGTCACCTCTAATACCTGTTGTCTAAGGTCGCTACCTCACCATGCAAAATGGTAGGGTTAGTCCTGCAGATTGCAGAATTATCCCTAAGGTTTGTTGTCCCAATATTATTTTGTTGCACGATGCAGCATATAACAATAAGAGAAGCATGCTTCCAGAGGGTACAGGAAATTAAACACATCAAAACGCAAGAGCTCTGAACATATACTCTGGTAGTTTTAGGCTGTGGTGACACCAGAAAAATAAAATTAGGGGTCCAGAGTAGAGGCAAAGTATATGTCTAGTGGATGAGCTTATGCGAAGCGTTAAGATCTCTGAAAGAAAAATGATGCTACACTTCATGATAAAAGAGCCATACTAAACTTGTTTTCTCTGAGAGTTCTTTTTGCATATAAAACTCTATATAACATTGAATCTTCTGCATTCCTTTTATATTGTTCTTATTGTTGCCATTAAGACTTTATCTCAATTGACAGTTGCTGTCTGATGATGCTTGTCATCTGAATCATTTGTTGTATTTTAAAGTTTACAAAACTAAGAATTGAAACATGACAAAGATAAAAATGTAGTCTTTTGCATAAACATTATGTACAAAGTCACATGAGGCATAGGCTTCCAAGATGTCTCTAGTGTTGAGAAACTAGTTCCAAAAGCATAAGAACATGAGAAGAGCCATGCTGGATCAGGCCAAAGGCCCATTTAGTCCATCTTCCTGTATCTCACAGTGGCCCCATCAAATGCATCTGGGAGCGCACAAGACTAGATATCTGTCTCCAGATACCACTCCCCTGCATCTAGCCCTTGAAGTATCTCGGTTTTAAGCCTGGAGATTACACATCTCCATCATGGTTTGTAACCTGTGATGGACTTTTCCTCCAGGAATCTGTCCAATCCCCTTTTGAAGGCATCCAGGCGAGATGCCATCACCACATCCTGTGGTAGGGAGTTCCACAGACTAACAACATGCTGGGTAATTTTTTTTCTTTTGTCTGTTCTCACTCTCTCAACCCTCAATTTCAGTGGATGTCCCCTAGTTCTGGTATTTTGTGAGAGGGAGAAGAGTATCCCTCTATCCACCTTACTCATGCCCTGCATTATTTTGTACATCTCAATCATATCCCCCCTCAGACATCTTTTTCCAGACTCAAGAGCCCCAAATGTTTGACTTTACTCATAAGGGAGGTCCCCCAGCCAAGTTTTGAGATGTAGTGAATAGAACTGTACACAATACTCCAGGTGTGGCCTTACTATCATTTTGTACAAAGGCATTATAATGTTGGCTGTTTTATTTTCAATCCCTTTTTTGATCATTTATTTATTTATTTATTTATACAGCTTATATACCGCCCGTCTTCCTGAAAGGAACTCCGGGCGGTTTACAATAAATGTATAGATCCCATATCTATCTATCTATCTATATATATATCTATATCTAGCATGGAATTTGCCTTCTTCACCACTGCCATGTGTAGAGCATGTGTAGAGTGCTAACAAGAAGTACAAGGAAGGGATTTTTGTGGGTGCTCCTCACTCAAGTATGACTGTGAAACACAATGTTGGATGGCCCTTTCTTTTTCGGTGGGACTCCAGCGCCCACCGCACACATGGCTGCTGCAATCTTTGTCCAGTTTTCCTCCTTTCTTCAGGAAGTAACCCTACCTTTGGCAAGGTGGATTGAACCTTTAACAATACAGGTCTTTCCTTGGCCATTCCACCTGAGGGCAGAACAGGCTCTCTCCTGCTGTGGGTCACAGTCTCCAGTCAGGCCATCCATCAATTGCTACCCTGGTGCTCCAGGGATGCAATCATAGGAACACATGGAGGAACTATTGTGATGACATAACAAACCTGCAAGCGATTCCTGATCTGACAGACACCTAAGCATCGAGAAAAGGGAAGTATCTGTAAAAATGAGCAGGAGCTTTAACCCACTCCCAATAGTACACGCCTTGTCCATGCCTCTGAAATGACTTCTTTCTCTTATGTACCAGTTGCTTCCCCTTCCCTCAGCCACTGATCTGTTAACATAGCCTTGACTTACAGGCTGCAATGGAACTGTGGGACCTCAAAAAAGATGATTGCAGCAGCTATGCAACTGCAAAGCAAATCAACATTCTACAAAGCATCTCTCAAAATGGAGGCAGCCCCCCCCCAAAAAAAAATGTAACTTTGAAACTGGGCTTCAGATCAGGGGAAAACAGCGATTTTGTTACAAACTGAACACGCCCAGAAGGTTTATCAATAAGAGTGTAGGGAAGTAGATATATCATACTGGATTCACAGCCCAGGGAGGGAGATGTTTGGAGGTCAATGAAAGATCAGAAACACTCCAAAGCCAGACTTTGGAGGATTGTAAATTTAGGGATTGATATAATTGGAGGGGGTAGAGAGGAGAATCAGCCCAAGAGGCACTCCAGGTTTAGCAATGGTTGGACTTGGGATATTCAAGTTTTAGCCCACATATGAATTGCCAACACCAATAGTTTAGCATTTTATTGCGTTCCGGGTAAGTGCATTTTCCTCAAATGAAGCACAAAATGGTCTGATTGATGGAGTTTTTGCTTTATGGTTCACTTTGTGCCCATCTTTAGTGGTGATTAGACGAGTTTATGACTTTAAAAATGGCATGTTATTACTAGTTGCGCTCAGATCTTGCAAACTCATGTTAGGTTGTTCTCTTTTCCTAACCTCCTCACTTCCCAGCAATATTGTATTTTCCAGTAAGGACTTTGTAAACTAACAATGGTGGCTTTCTTTACTGAGGCATCTAAAGTGTTCCTCTCTTTCTAGTGCCCCTCTTTCCCCAGCAATATTGCCTTTCCTGGTCAGTTCTGTCTTTTCATTGTTGTTGTTGTTCAGTCGTTCAGTCGTGTCCGACTCTTCGTGACCCCATGGACCAGAGCTCGCCAGGCCTTCCTATCCTCCACTGCCTCCCGGAGTTTTGGTTGCACCGATGACACCGTCCAACCATCTCATTCTCTGTCGTCCTCTTTTCCTTTTGCCTTCGATTTTTCCCAGCATCAGGGATTTTTCCAGGGAGTCCTCTCTTCTCATGAGGTGGCCAAAGTACTGGAGCCTCAGCTTCAAAATCTGTCCTTCCAGTGAACATTCGGGGTTGATTTCTTTCAGAATGGATAGGTTTGATCTCCTTGCAGTCCAGGGGACTCTCAAGACTCTCCTCCAGCACCACAGCTCAAAAGCATCAATTCTGCGGTGATAAGCCTTCTTTATAGTCCAGCTCTCACTTCCATACATCACTACTGGGAAAACCATAGCTTTGACTATCCTGACCTTAGTTGGCAAAGGGATGTCTCTGCTCTTTAGGATGCTATCTAGGTTTGCCATTGCTTTCCTCCCAAGAAGCAGGCGTCTTTTTATTTCGTTGCTGCAGTCGCCATCTGCAGTGATCAAGGAGCCCAAGAAAATAAACTCTGTCATTGCCTCCATTTCTTCCCCTTCTATTTGCCAGGAGGTGATGGGACCAGTGGCCATGATCTTAGTTTTTTTGATGTTGAGCTTCAGCCCATTTTTTTCACTCTCTTCTTTCACCCTCATTATGAGGTTCTTTAATTCTTCCTCACTCTCTGCTATTATAGTATCATCTGCGTATCTGAGGTTGTTGATATTTCTTCTGCAATCTTAATTCCGGCTTGTGATTCATCCAGACCTGCCTTTCTCATGATGTACTCTGCATATAAGTTAAATAGGCAAGGTGACAGTATACAGCCTTGTCGTACTCCTTTCCCAATTCTAAACCAGTCAGTTGTTCCATATCCAGTTCTGTTGCTGCTTGTCCCACATATAGATTTCTTAGGAGACAGATAAGGTGGTCAGGCACTCCCATTCCTTTAAGGACTTGCCATAGTTTGTTGTGGTCTACACAGTCAAAGGCTTTGGCATCGTCAATGAAGCAGAAGTAGATGTTTTTCTGGAACTCTCTGGCTTTCTCCATAATCCACAAATGTTGGCAATTTGATCTCTAGTTCCTCTGCCCCTTGGAAATCCAGCTTGTACTTCTGGAAGTTCTCTTTCCACATACTGCTGAAGCCTGCCTTGTAGATTTTGGAGCATAACCTTGCTAGCATGTGAAATGAGTGCAATTGTGCGATAGTTGGAGCATTCTTTGGCGTTTCCTTTCTTTGGGATTGGGATGTGGACCGATCTTTTCCAGTCCTCTGGCCACTGCTGGGTTTTCCAAATTTGCTGGCATATCTTATGCAGCACCTTTACAGCATCCTCTTCTAAGATTTTAAAGAGTTCAATTGGAATGCCGTCACCTCCACTGACCTTGTTGTTTGCAATGCTTTCTAAGGCCCACTTGACTTCACTTTCCAGGATGTCTGGCTTCAGGTCAGCAACTACGCTATCTTGGTTATCAGGGACATCCAGATCTTTCTGATATAATTCTTCTGTATATTCTTGCCATCTCTTCTTGATCTCTTCTGCTTCAGTTAGGTCCCTACCATTTTTGTCCTTTATCATATCCATCTTTGCATGAAATGCCCCTTTAATATCTCCAATTTTTTGAACAGATCTCTGGTTTTTCCTTTTCTGTTGTTTTCCTCTATTTCTTTTCATTATATGTGCTCAGATAGGCTCTTTTCTCATTTTTCCTCTATTGAAAGTTCCCACATTTAAAAACAGCCCTGAGGATTGCTTTGTGTTTGAATGAGAAGTGGTTAACTGATGGGGGGGGAAAAGCACTCAGTTTCAGGGATTTCCCCTTGTTTGAAGCCTCTGTCAATGGTAGGGAGCAGAAGAGACCCTGCCATTGAGGTTGTCTTGTCTGCATTCAGGCTGCCCTTTGCTATGGTAACACTTGGCATCTCCCCCCCCCCCCCCCACACACACAACACCAGCACCACCTTGTGCAGCGATATTGGGCGTTTTGGGTACAGAAGCACAGACATTCGTAAACCAACGATGAATAACAGATGGATCTCCTTGTCTCTGTGAAAAAGGTGCCTTTCCTTCAAGTGATGACCCCAGTCCAGCCATGTGAGGACAACCCTGGGGGGGGGCAGCTCTTTGTTGGGAGGGCGTTTGTTCCCCGGGGACACCCCCACCCCGGAGCTTTGCTTTTTTGACTGACCCTGCGGGGAGAGAGGGCCTGAGGCGGGCGAGCGTCCGGCGGGCAAACCTCCCCCAGTGGAATCAGGGAGTTGTGTCCCTTTTGCCTACATACAAATCCCCAGCCCGAGAGCAGGAACGGAAACGTGCCCTCCGGCCCAAGATTTTTTCAGGGCAGGCCAGACCGCAGATCATTTCCTCCCAGCGCCTGTCGCCAGAGCCGCGGCCCGTGGTCGCAGCGCTCTCGGCCCGCCGCCCGCCCTTCCCCTCGTCGGATCCTTTCCTACGCAAGGACGACCAGGGGAAGTCGCCAGGAGGGGCGGAGG
Source organism: Phrynocephalus guinanensis (assembly GCA_037367245.1). Classification (NCBI taxonomy): domain Eukaryota; kingdom Metazoa; phylum Chordata; class Lepidosauria; order Squamata; family Agamidae; genus Phrynocephalus; species Phrynocephalus guinanensis. Next base: position 90,593,259 of record CM074734.1, read on the forward strand.
CGGCAGCCAGCGGTCGCCTGACGCGCCCCCGCCCCGGCCGCCGCCCCCTCCGCCTCCCGCGGGCCGGGCAAGGCTGGGCGGAGCCGGCGGAGCGCCTTTGCCTCCTCCTTCCCTCCGCCGTCCGCCCGGGCCAGCGCGCTGCCCAAACGGGGCTCCGGGTTCAGGCGCGAAGGGGGACGGACGGCGCTCCACTCGCAGGCTCCAGGTCGGCGGAGGTGGCCCGTCGGGGGCGGGATGGTGGCCCAGGGCTGCCGGGGCCACTGAAGCAGCGGCGCGATCGCCGGAGGACAGGATGATGCTCACGCCAGGTCGGTCTCTTGGCGGAGCCGGTGCCTTCGACGCGGCAAAGGCTGCCCGGCGGGCACGCACGCACGCACGCACGCACCCATACACACAACACGGGCGCCTCCTCGTTTGGGGCGACCGAAGGATTGCGGGGATTGGGCCGGCTGCCACGGGAAGGGACCAGGTCTGGTTAGGGTCACCGGCGCTTTATTGGGAGGCTGCTGGCGGCGGCTGCTTAAATTTTATTTTAAAAGCGGGTTCGCCTTTGCAGTGGTCGGAGGTGTACTCGGGCTTTTGCTTGTGGATTTGTTCCTGAGAGGGATGTGAAGCGCCTCCAGGGGAAATCCAGATGTGGAGAGGCTGGTTCGGCTAGCGCTTATTTGCCAGGAGGAATGTACAGTGGTACCTTGTATAAAGGAATTAATTCGTACCAAATGAAATTATGTTAAGCAAAGTTTCCTTTATACAAATTCCCATAGGAATGCATTGAAAAAGGAGTAATCCTATTTTTATGTTGTACGGATTTTCCCCATAGGCGATTATGTTAAGCAAATTTCCCCTATCTCCAGAATTTTTTATGTTGTACAGATTTTATGTTATACAAGCTGTTTGTTATACAAGGGTCCACTGTATTCTGGACTGTTGGGTGCTTTGAGGTTTTTAATTAATTAATTAATTCGAAAGACTTTAAAGATACTCCATCCTGCAGCTGATTCCCTCTTGGATGCTTCCCAATTCCTTACTTTACTGATAGTCTTAGCTGAATGCTGTATAGGATTTTGTTGACAGAGCATAGACTCTTTCTTTCTTTCTTTCTTTCTTTCTTTCTTTCTTTCTTTCTTTCTTTCTTTCTTTCTTTCTTTCTTTCTTTCTTTCTTTGCTTTTAAAGTGTGCTGCTTCTAAACATCTGTAACTCAGCCCTGGCAAATCTAGGTCAGTAGCACAAGGTGAGGTCTCTGTTCTGAAAATCTAGGCTATTGGGAAAAGCCACATGAAAATGATGTTGGAACGTTCCTTCCTTCCTTAATGGATGTTCTTTTGGGCCAAGGGAGTTCAGGTGGGAGTGTACTTACTCAGTGGTGACAGGAGTGGGACATCTGTGTTCGCACATGGTGAAAGTGACATGAAAGTCGCTTCTGTTATTTGTGCACAGGTCAACAGAGCTGATTTGCAAGACCTCACCCTTCCCCTCCTGCCCCATATATCCGGGTACCCTCAAACTTAACAAGACAGTTAAAGTTTCTTCCCTGGAACACTAGACTTCTGATGGAATGGGGATGATGTGTGCTGGAGAGAAGCCCAGCGTAGCTTTCTCCATGCTAAAACATCATGAATGGAGGTTGTGGGTGGGGGAGCTCAGGTCTGCAACATGAACTCATATTGGCCTCATCACTAGGTCCCAAGTGACTGCCAACAATGGGCTATATAGCAGAATATGTCGCCAAAAAATCTGTCACTGTAGTTGCCAGGAGAAAGATGGTCATATAGAAAATGCATATTCCAGAGGTTCTTCAGACTGACGAAGCTGTTTGGATGAGCAGTGAAACATTTCAGTCTCTCAAGAAAAGAAGTCCAGTTGCCATGACTCAACTTCCAGATTCCAGAGGTTGGCATCTGGCTGATGCAGCTGCCGGGCAGATCCCATGTTTACTGTAGTTCAGCAGCATAGAATCATAGAATCCTAGAGTTAGGAGAGACCTCAAGGGCCATCCAGTCCAACCCCCTGCCATGCAGGAACCCCCATCACAAGACTCCCAACAGATGGCCATCCAGCCTCTACTAAAAAATCTCCAAAGAAGGTTCAGGCTAGATGAGGGACATCTAAGAAAAATACAAGAGGAGGAGGAGGAGGAGGAGGAGGAGGAGGAGGAGGAGGAAGAGCAAAAACTAGTTTAGCACTGGGACAACTTGCTTTTGGATATTTAAATCCAGCAAACATTGCTAAGTAACTTCGTATTGTGTCAGGCTTTTTTGTTTTGCTACGGCCACAATATGACAAGTGTTGCTAAAGGCAAGGCAGTAATGCAACAAAGGACATTGCCACAAGTATCTTGGGAGCAAAGCTGTCATGGCAGAGCTGAGTGAATTGGTTCCAGCTTGCACAACAGTTCAGTTCATTTGTTGGTGGCATTTTCACTCATTTTACCTATGGCATTGACTGGAGTTTTGGTTGAAAATCTGGGGGTAGCAGGTTGCAGAGGGCTGCTTTATTTTGTGTGGCTTTAAATAATGTATTTTAGGATTGGAGTAATCAACCCACAGACCTCCAGATGCTCTACTATATTTCCCATTGTCCTTGATAGCGGTGGAAGGTTTGTGACCAAAAACATCTGGAGACCACATTTCCCCCTTCCCATTTTAGAAGCTAGCTATTTATCTGAATTGCTGAAAAGTATTGTGGATGTTGGAGCAGCCTAAATGCCCTAAACACATCTGATCGTGCTTGATTTCAGAAGCTAAGCAGGGTCAGGCCTGGTTAGTCCTGGATGGGAAACCACCAGGGAATACCAAGTGCTGTAGGCGCCTGGAGTAGGAACTGGCAAACCACTCCAGTATTCCTGTAAAGAAAACTCCATGGACATGGGGTCACAAAGTGTGAGTCATGACTGTCTCAACACAACTCAACACACATTGTGGATGTGTTTTTTTAAACTATAAATATATTTTTTCTGGTAAGGATTGTGACAAAGACATAAATGTTGGAAGTAACAGAGGTTGTATCCCAATACAAGATTAGCTGGCAAGGCTTTTCTGGCTTAAAGGGTACAATATAAATGGTTTCCCCAAAACCATGAAAATGTTGGCAATAAAAGTAAGATCCAAAATTTGTTGTCTCTATGCATATGCACACAAACATACCTCTCAGCATAGCATTATTCTTTGTTCACTAAGTAGCTTTTCGTGATGTAGTCAGGTGTAAGTTATAGTGGACAAAGAAGTATGGTGACATAAATCCAGAGTTTCACGAGAGTTCAGTTCAATTCTCTTAAAGCATGAACTTTCATTCTTTCTCATGTTTAATAAGTTTGTTCTCTTGCCAGGTGTGAACCAACTTTTATTGGTTTACATCAGCCTTCCCAACTGGCACTTTCCACATGTGTTTTCCTATAACCTCCATCACCGCAAACCCACATGGCCATGGCTGGTGAAATGGTTGCTTTATGTAATTGCAAAATAAACCACATATAAAAATAACCCCCGGATTATGATGGTGGTAGTTAATTTTAAAAGAAATCCTTTGAGTTCTCCTAGTGACCAAAGCCTGCCGTTGCTGTTGCTAGATCCAAAACTACAGTCCTTGGCAAAAGTGGCATTACATCAATTATTTTAATAATGGATTTCTTGAGACTGCAGGTCAAGTCCCTAACCATAAAACCTGACACTCCTAAAGTGCACTTCAGCTGCTGGTCTGACACTTTTTATTCCACCCTGGGAACTGGGAGTAAAGTAAGATGTCTGGTATTTACTAGACACCTGCAACCACTGCTTGTGGCCTATAGCTGTTTATAGTTGGTGGGCCAATCGTCTTGGAACAATCATGGACTGCAGATGTATCTTGAAGTCATCAGATCCGATGCCTGTTTGCAACACAGAAACAGAAAACATTACCAGGGACATGTTCAGGCTGGTAATCAACAAGGGAAGCCAAAGGAGATTGGGAAAGAATAAGGAAAGGTATGTGATTGCCACCCCCAGGTACAGAATAGATGAGGGTGGCTGCATTGGACTACACAATGGCAAGAACCACTTGCCAGCAAGAAGATCAGGGAGGCGGTGAGTTAAATTAAAGCATCAGCAGCATCTAAGCACCATGAAAGGGATCAAGCCTCTGGATAGCTTAGTACAGTGGTGATCAAACTTTGGCCCTCCAGATGTTTTGGACCACAACTCCCAGAGTTCCAAGCTTGTGTTGCAAATGACAAAGGACTGTGGGAGTTGTGGTCCAAAACATCTGGAGGGCCAAAGTTTGATCACCACTGGCTTAGTAGTATCGGTCCCTAGATGAGGCTTCCAACACTGCCAACCAGTCCCACTGTCCGAATCCTTCTCCTTTCTGGGGTGACAGTCAGCATGGGGAAGTCCCCATACGAAGAGGAAACCAAAGGCTTGAGACCGATTGCACAGAACACCCTTGTGCTACTTGTAAGGAGCAGTGGGCATCATTTCACTTCCCAGCTTTGGACAAGCATCCGAAACTAAGCAAGCTTGCCAGCCAGCTGATTAGTGAGCAAAACACTGTTGCTTTTAAATTGGCATGACTTTTATTGCACACTTGCTGAGTAAGCCATAAGGGGACGGTTTAACACCCTCCTCAGTTTTAGGTTTGTACCCAAGTAGCCAGAGTAGGAGGCAAAACAGCTTTTTATTGGCAAAAGTATACCCTCAAAATTTGATGCCAAGGGTTGGGGGGGAAACAGTGGGGCAAGTACTCACGTGGAAATGGACATCTACTCAACTAATTCCTTCCTCGTCTTTTATTTAGAAGATGCTTGAAGTCTGTTTCCTTTAAAATGAGCCCCTGATTCTCATGAAGCTTAATTTTCAGGGACATGTGAAGTTTGTTTCATGTGCTCTTTCTTTCTCTTGTCCTGCTGCTAAAGAAAAAAAAAAACAAACAAAAAACCCGATGACAACTTTTTATAGATTTCATGGGATTTTATGCGTATGGCATGAGACTCCAGAGCTAGCTCGGATATCACTCCGTTCTTGTATGCAACACACATTTCCTGACTTTCTAAACATTTAAACAGCTGAAAGTTTCCACTTCCTGCTGGCCTCATTATTGTACCATTAAAAGCCTAAGTAGAATCTCAAAATGAATTTCTTTCCCTTACATCTTGATGAGAGGTTATACAATAGGCCAGCAGTTTTTTTTTAAAAAAAAACTGCAGAATAGGGAGAATCTACAGAACAAAAAGTTGAAAAGATTGCTATTTTCTGTAAGTGAAAACACAATATGAATATGTTTGTCGCTGTCATGAGTGTTTCAAGAGAGAAGCATCACATGTTGCCTTATAATTCAGAATCAAAGCCCAATGTACTGTACTGTATGACAAAAGGGATGACATTGATAAATTTAATGCAATGAGTTGTACTCCAGAACACTTTATTTATTTTTTAGAGGTCCTGTAAATGTGTGCCCATATGAAACTGCCTTGAACATAAAAGTAAAAACAAACTATCTTCTGTTGTATCAGAAAACACGAAATAAGTCTTCAGTGTGGAGGGAAAGTATAATTATGTTCCCCATTGAGAACCATCCAGAGTCTGCTTTGACAAGAGACATGGGAAATTGCTGCCTTTCTTCTGTTTGGAACCACTGGCTTTTTCTCTTCCAGGAGTATGTTAAACATGTTTACATTTCTGAGGCATCTGGTAAACGTTTTGTAGTGCTGCAAAGCTGTGCTTTCCTCTTTTTTTTCCCTGTGGGAATGTTACAGTGTTATAGCTGCAGGACTTTGTAATTAATTGCCACCAAGCGACTAGTTAGTCCCTAACATCTGTTTTATTGCATTCAATATAGAAGCTGTATATTGAATATATACAGCTAAAGAAACTAAAATGCCTTTAATAATGACTGGGGTGGGGTAGAAAACTTTTGCTTCCTAAATGGCGCTGCAGAATTCCTAAACACTGTAGCGCAACAAGTGCTGTTGCTTTGTCTTCCAAACACAGCCATGCCTTTTAGATTCAGAATGCTTGCCCCACAAACAATAGCTTGGTGTTTAGATTAAGTTATCGCCAAGTATTTTTGAGACCACGGGCTCTGATATACATCACAGCAGAAAATGGGTAGAAATATTGCAACTAAAGTGTGCAAATATGTGATCTCAAGTTAGAACTGGCCAAACAGGGAACCAAATGGGTAAGAGTGGTTTTACCAATTCCCTTTTCATAGAATCATAAAGTTGGAAGAGACCTCAAGGGCCATCCAGTCCAACCCCCTGCCATGCAGGAACCCCCATCAAAGTACTCCCATCCAGTCTCTCCTTAAAAACCTCCAAAGGAGGAGACTCCACCACCCTCTGTGGCAGCATATTTCACTGCCAAACAACTCTAACCATCATGAAGTTCTTTCAAATGTTCAAATGGAATCTCTTTTCCTATAGTTTGAAACCATTACCCCGGGTCCTAGTCTCTGAAGCTCTGGAAAACAAACCTGTTCCCTCTTCAATATGACATCCTTTCAAATATTTAAACATAGCTATCATATCCCCTCTCAGCCTTCTTTTTGAAAGGCTAAACATTCTTCCCTCCCTACTCCCCCGTACATTTCTATAGCTATCGCTGATTGAGGATTTGAAGCCAGATCCCCTAAGCCCCCATCCACTATTATTTAGTGTAGTGAATAGAGGGTCAAGTTAAAATTCTAGAGACATGGATCCAAATCCCCTCTTAGCCATGGGAACACACTTGAGAGATAGCTTTGGTAAGACCCCTTGAACATCCCATAGACTTTGAGAGCCCTGTTAGGATTGTCATTAATCTGAACTGACTTGACAGTACATAACTGCGACCACTGCTGATTTGCAGGCAACGGTAGCCTAAGGATCTCTTGCTTTCCTGGTGGACCTATATGAGCAAGATATACATGAAGAGTCATATCTTAATGTAAGGTTGGTGGGGTGTGGCGGCATGTTTAGAGACAGAAATACAAGGCTGATTTACATCAATTGTATCACATGGCTCTGCTTGGTTTTTATTAGAAAAGGAGCCTTGAAAATATTTTTTTTTCCTCCTCTCTTTCAGAAATTGAGGCCAAAGAAGCCTGTGACTGGCTGAAAGCTGCCGGCTTCCCCCAGTATGCTCAGATGTTTGAAGGTACAGTACTGTGACGCTGCTGTGCTCCGAAATAAGGAAACAAATCAAAGAGCATTCAAAAGGGCTCTGTTTGGGTTTGCTTATGTAAGGCTGATTTTTTAAAAGTAAATATTGAATTTGCTGCTTTCCCAACCTTGATCTTTTGGATTTTCCAGATAAGCAGTTTCCTGTTGACATCAACATGGTGAGAAAAGACCACGAGTTCTTAGATGAAGATGCCATAGAATCTCTGTACAGGTAAAGCTTTGCTTGAATATTGCATTAGCCATCTAAGAGATGCCCAAGACTGAAAACTTGTTGGCTTCCTACAGGGAAGCTACTTAGAACGATAAAGCATGCCTCTTAAAACGGCTTCCAATTTTGCTGCCTGAGGACATAGATATCATATAAGATTTATAGTATGTATCTGTGCATGTGGCTACCTTGGACTAGAGCAATTTTTATGTTTTGTCAGTGCTTGCAATAATTGCGCGAGTTCAGGTAACAGTTAACAATTGTTGGATTTCCCATTATAATGTGCATTCCTGGATCACACAGAGTTTATCTTGGATTAGTTGTTGACTCAGCAATGTGCCGAGTCCAGTAAGTGGCCCAACCTGCCTGGAGTTGGAGGTGGAGGAATGGGCTTCTAAGCCACTCGTGCTGCCACACTGTGTGGTTTTTATGCACACAAAGAGCCCACTTCTAATCAGGATCTTTCATTGGAAGTGGTTGGAGTGTACTTTTGTTTACATGGTGTTGCTTTAGGGAAGTGGGGACCAGGGATGGGATTAAGAAGATATCTTATATTGTTCTATTGCCAACTGGTCAATGGGCCAAAGCATTTTACTTCTTGATCTCCTCTCCTATGGAGTGACATTTTTACTATTTATTCACTGGTTTATTTAATATTTACCCTTTTCATTAAAATATCAAATTCACTGCTTTATTTATTTTTATGATGCCTTCCCAACGCTATTTTTCAAGTTGTCTAATGTTCAGGATATAAGTAGCATTCAGATGCAGACTATGATGAGTAACATAAACGTCCTTTGGGAAAATCAAGCATTGATTTCCTTCTGAAAAGAAGTTTGGTTAATGTTTCAGAAACTAGACCAATGCTGACATTTTACCAAAGAAGCTTTTATAATTTGGCAACATGCTATAATTTCAGTTTTGAGGTATCATCTTCCCAAATATTATGGAGCTCCAACCCACACCTCAGGGACATACCAGAATAATTGCTTAATTGCAAACAAATTAGACAACAATATTAGTACAAACTGTTTAATTCCTAAAGACTTAAAGGCAAAAGATAACCCATGATGGTATATGTTGGGCCTTCATTCTTTTTAAAATAGCTGCTCAAGATAAAACATCAAGTACTGTATTTTCCCATCTATAAGTAACCCTCCTGAATAAGATGACACACACTTTTCCAGCCCAAAATTACAGTTTTGCAACTGCACAGTTGTCTCCTCATCTTTCTTCTGTGTATAAAACAGCCCGTTTTTTAGTCTTAACAATTTTAGACAAAAATGTAGTCTTAAAAATAGAAAAATACTGTATCACTTCATTGATTTCAGTCTAAACTGGAACAAAATCTTCGTAATTGATCTACTGTTGAGGATTTATTTATTTATTTCACACTTATATACCGCGCCTATTTCCCACATAGGGGACTCAGGGCGGTTTACAACAAGAAAAGTTAAAACAGATAAAAACAGATAAAACAACTAAAGCAATAATATCCAAGATTAAATTAGCGGGTCGTGGCACAAGGAAAAAAAAATGAACTGGATCCCTGGACATCGCCGAAGGCGTCCCGAAAAAGAAGAGTCTTTAGGTTTTTCTTAAACGACACCAACGACGGAGCCTGCTGTAGCTCGCTGGGAAGCTTATTCCAAAGGGTTGGCGCCACTACCGAGAAGGCCCGTCCGCGAGTACTCGTTTTGCGGGCCTCCCTCGGAGTGACGGTCCGCAGCGAGAGGGCCAGGGAGGATCGGATGGGTCGGGCAGGATCTAATTGTCGGGGGAGACGCTCTGCCAGATAAGCAGGGGCCAAGCCATGGAGGGTTTTGTAAACCAAAACCAACACCTTGAACCTTATCCGGGAGGCAACGGGTAACCAGTGTAGGTGGGCCAGGATGGGGGTGGCGCGGTCATAACGACGCGCACCAACCACCAGCCTGGCCGCCGTATTCTGGACCCGCTGCAATCGCCGAACCATTTGATCAACCTTTTGCTAAACAGAAATTGAATCATAAGAAAATGTCCAGTGTTTATTTGTGGACAGCAATATGAGGTTATATAAAAATAACTTTCTTCATGAATGGCATATGTTTCAGTGTCTGCCCTCCCCGTCCCTATCCATTACATACCACACAAGGTGTGAGTATAAATGTGGTGCTGGATGCAGCATAAATAACTTAGATATAGAAATTATCTTCCGTCCTCAGAAGGCTTTTGATACAGTAAAGCTTCTCTGCTGGTTAAAGGTGCAAGGCATTAAGTGCTATGGAAATTTGGGAAGCCTTGAAACAGAAGGGGATGCTATACGAAGCATTGTAGGCACACTGTGGAAGCATGTCTTTCACAGACTAGTGGACCAAAAGGAAAACTCGAGGTGATTAAAAAATAAAATTCATTGACTGTGAAGATTCTCAGTCATCCAGGTGAATTTATGTGGAAGCTGAGTCATGGCAACTGGACTTCTTTTTCTTGAGAGATTGAAATGTTTCGCTGCTCATCTAGAAAAAAATCATTGAAAGCCATGACTTGCAAGACATCAAGGTTGCACATCTTGATATATTTCTCCCTTCCCTTCTAGACGGTTAAATACACTGAATACATATGCAGCAATGATGGTGGAAATGAGTCGGCAAAGGAAGCGGGTATGTTTCCAAATCATGCTAAATAATTGCCTGGTCACACCCAAAGGTGCTTGCTTGGGAGGCTGGGATTCAAAGAGAAATCCTGTTCCCTTCTTCCATGGGTGGGAAGGGAAGGCAGTATTGCCAAAAACATTTCCTTTCCAGAAGAAGTCTTTCTGACCTACAGATACTGCTCTTGAGAATATGACGGTGAATAATAAACCATGCTGTTATAGTATCCATCTAATGCTATAATACTATAGATACTAAGAGCATCTAATAATATAATCTCCCCCCCATTTTTTTTCTTAAGAGTGATGAATCCGAAGAAGAGGAACCTTGTGCAATTAGCCAGAAATGGACGTACGAGAAACATACACGGAGGTGGTCTCGCCTGGGGAACGCAGAAGGTTCTGCTGCACTATCAGTTCCTGATGGTCTAAGGGTGAAATGCTCTGGCAGTGGGGATATAGTATTTTCTGACCCAGGAGAGAGAAATGACGGGTCCTCAGTTCACAGTTCCAGCAGTGGGGACAGTGACCTAATCAGCTTTCCCAAAACTTGTGAAGAGCTAGAGACAAGCAGGAGCTCCTCAACATGTTCTTCAAACAAGATGGCTTCTCTTGACTCGGCCTTCAGCTGCTCTCCCTCGCCTAGTGAGATCTTGAATATAATCAGTGAGGACAAGCTCTTAGACAAACCATCCTACAAAAAGGGTCGGAGTTTCCTAAAGAAAATGGAGAAGTTGCGCCTCAGAAGCAGCAGTTTGAAGAGAGAGGCCTATGCAAAGGCCAAGCCTCTTATTAGTGAGCCTGTTCTCCTCGAGGGACTAAATGAAGACAAACTGAGAAACCTCAACTGCATAAGTGTTTCTGGTGTGCCTGAGAGTCCGCTGAGGCAACCTGCTTATTCCCCACAGACTTGTAGCAGCGGTGGCAGCAGCAGCAGCAGCAGCAACAGCAGCCAGTCTGAAAATAGCAGCACTGTGAGTACCCCAAGCCCTGTTATTAAAGTGAGGAGACACAGTAAAAAAAAAGGAACATGTGTAGAAGAATTTGATTCCTGCAAAGTTGCCTTGTGGAGTGACCTTTCTGAGCGTAACTTCAAAAACGAGATACATTTGCAGCAGGACAAAGTATTTCAGGTACCACAAGGCCATAAGCCTGGGACTTTCCCAAAAGCACTTACCTACAGCCTCTTGTCTCCAATCGACAACACTTCTGTGAACTGGAGAACGGGGAGTTTCCATGGTTGCCGGCGAAACAGGACTGAGATCTGTTCTCAGGAGCCTGAAACGCCTCCTGGCTCTTTTTCACCAGGAGACAACAGATTGAGCATCTATGACAATGTCCCAGGCATTTATGTGAACAAATTGGACGTTGGTGAGGATGATGTTTTTACAGAACTAGACAGCGTTATGGAACATGTTAATGGGCTTAGGAAATTGGTCAGTCAGTGGACAGAGAAGTTCTCTGACGATGGGGACTCCGACTCAGCCACTCACTCCAACCAATCCACCTCTCCGTGCCCATCATCTCCTAAAGGGATCCGTCTTGATATTAAAGAACACTCAGAGGGGAAAATGGTAGGATTTCCAGTTGCTGATGATGAGGGCAACTGCAAGCATATTGGTGAACATGGCCTCGCGGAACTCATGTACATCATGGAACCAAGGACGAAACTGACATCTGAGCATTCTATCAGGTCAGTTGTTTATTGGAGGAAGTGACCTAAAATAAAATAAAATAAAATAAAATAAAATAAAAATTGGATTTTTTTAACATGGAAAAAGAAAAGTGGAATACTTCACCAGTTTAATTTAAAAGCAACAATGGCCTCGGCCTTCTCAGTGTTAATGCCTCCTCAGTCCTCTCTACTGTCTCCTTCCTACCCCCCCCAGCCTTGTCTTGGGTTTTTTTTTGTCCTAGATTTTTCATCTACCCTTATTATCCCACTTATAAATAAATGCTGTAGCTTCTTTTTATATATATTTAATTTTTATATTTAATTTTTATAGTGTTATATTTGTATATTGGGTTTCTTATTTTATTTAATCTCTATTAGCTATTTTCTCTCTCTCACACACCTTACACTTTTTTTGGGCACCTACCCATCTTTACTTGTTCTTTATATTGGGAGCGGTGTAACAAGTAAATTTCCCCCCCCCGATGTGGGATCAATAAAGATTTATCTTATCTTATTATCTTATCTTATCTTATCTTATCTTATCTTATCTTATCTTAGCTAGTAGCCTTGACACATTTTAATCCAAAGTGCTCCCAAGGGAGAGGGAGAGGTTAAGCAAATCGGCAGGTGATGTTGGTGGGGTAGCCCAGCATGGAGAGATGCAAGTTGGGATGACAGCCGTCACTACCACAGTGAAGCCACTGAGAGGCAAGAAAATGAGGCAGTGATGGCAGAAGCCATATCTTATCGCAAGAACTGCTCAATATCTCAGTGGTTTAGGCCCCTGGCTGCAGAGCCAGAGTTCGGGAGTTCAGTTCCCCGAGGTGCCTCCTTGAGACAGGCCAGACTCAGTGATTTGTAGGGTCTCTTCCAGCTCTACAGTCCCAAGGTTATTATTTTCAAGGCTGGAAGTGGGTGGCATGCAGCAGTGGCAGCTCTCCAGTGGAGCAGCAACAGAGCATCCTATCTGGTGCATCACTGCCTATGGAAGTGGTGGTGAACCTTTGGCGCTCCAGATGTTTTGGACCACCACTCCCAGAATCCCAAGCCTAAATTTGCTAGTGAGAAAGGACTGTGGGAGTTGTGGTCCGAAACATCTGGAGTGCCAAAGGTTTGCCACCACTGCCCTATGGCAACTGCAGCACTCAGCCTGGTGGGCGAACTGGTCCTGCTCTAAGTAACTGAGTGTAAAGGCAATTGAGTTCAGTAAAAAAAACAAAAACAATGATTTAATTGTTAAATGCATTTCAGTTTTGGTGTTTGATTCTCTAGCATTTTGTCTGCTACACAATATTTTCAAATGCATGGCTGTTGAGTTGTGCGGCTTTAGAAGGGGAATGGGTGCAGAAAATAGTTTTCATATCGAAGGGCACTTAAGCAAACTTTTGTTTTGCAGATGCTTCAGGAGACATTGGTCGGCTGAGGGATGCACCAATGTGGGGAATCTCTCTTTGCAAATTGACAGCCAGTCAGCTTCCCGCCTTACTCGAATGCAGAAGCTCGCTTTGCTAAAGTTGACTACTTTAATGGATAAATATTCTCCTTCCAGCAAACAAGGATGGCACTGGTAAATTAAAGTGAAAAGCGGTTTGATTTCACTTTAGTTTCTGAAGGGGAAGCAACTATTTTTTGTTTTAATGTTGTAGCAGAAATGAAGCCAGTATTGGTAAGCAAAACACAATGGAAGTCTTCCACAAAGTGTGTTCTGAACAAGATATCTCCTTGGCTTCCAACGTAAATTCTTTTGCTGCAGTGTTTGGTTCTGCAGACTAACGAACCATTTTGTACTAAACTCTCAATATGATCATAGTAACAACAGCAAAAGTGAAACAGAGTAATCTGCAATGTGCACAGTTTTTGAGAATGTTTGTGGCAAACATTGGGCACGGTTGAGCCTGGTCAAACTGTTGTACTGCGGCTATAACTGTGCTGACAACCAGGGGTTCAATCCCAGGTAGCCGGCTCATGGTTAACTCAGCCTTCCATCTTTCTGAGGTCGGTAAAATGAGTACCCAGCTTGGTGATGGTGGGGAACAATGTGTAGCCTGCACAGTTAAATTGTAAACCACCCAGAGAGTGCTTGAAGCACTATGGGTGGTATATAAGCAGAACACTTTGCTTTTGCTTTGCTTTACATGAGAATGCTTGAGTGCGGTAGCGGTTTGGAGGGTAACTATACAGTATAGTTGCTGATTTGAAGTTTCAGCCTAATGCCCGAGCCCTATGAGCCCAGAGTCTGGGACTTTTGCATTCTCACAATCCTTTGTATTCGACATACACAGATAAACAAGTGCTAAGACTACTAGTGAGCAAGAACAAAGGCAATCTTTCCTTTTGAAAAAGATTTCATAGACTTACTGCCCAAAAGTTATGGTGGGCAAATTCAGCACTGCTGTTGCTACTCGTAGCCTCCTGGTTCCTGTTGCTTCATTGGCCAGTATCCTGTTCCTGTCTGTATCAGTGAGGCGGGCATTATGCCAAGCAACAGAGAGTTAGGCCATGCAACTGGGCAATTGGTAACATATTCCTCACATGACCAGCTGCTCAGTGCACTGGAAGAAGTGCATGAATAGCAATTCTACCTTGGCATTGGCGCAACTACCACCTGCACAACCTTGAGTTGTATGCATGCTGTTGTGCAACAGAATTATAGCCATTATATTATTTCAATGTGTAACATCCTGTAAATTAACATTTAAATATCCATTTATTGACATCCATTTCCAAACCAGCCAGAAAAGCATACATAAGCTAACGAACTACTTCTTTGCTTTTAGGACTATTCCAAAGTTCATTAGAAAAATAAAAGCCCCTGATTATAAGGACAAAAATGTATTTGGCGTGCCGTTACTGTTAAATGTCCAGAGAACAGGCCAGCCACTTCCAAGAAGCATCCTCCAAGCCATGGATTACTTACGAGACCAATTCCTTGACCAGGTATGATATACTCGGGAAACTGTGGTTAGTATTGTATCACATTCACTACTAGCTTTTTTTTGTGATCAGTAGCTGAAAATGAACCTAGCAGTTCGGTGCTCTGTGAAAAGTTGATGATTTATGCTGTAATTTAGCAAATGCCTAACAATAACCTGCTTGGTGGTTATCTTAACCTAGTTACTTGCATCATTTTGTTGAAATCCAGAGAGAAAGGTGATTGCCTTAATTAGACTAGTAAATTCGTACACACAAATATTAGCTTTTGTTCCGTCTTGCGTCTTTGTTGAGTTGAGCATCACAGAGCTGGTGGTTATGCAGTTCCCCAACCAACCACGCCCCAAAGCTCCAAAATCCATGACCAAAGTGTATAAGCCCCATTCCCTTGTTTAAAGCAGGCTTGGAAATGGGGACTGCAGAATCCATGTAAAGGCAGTAGGGTTCAGATTGCACATCTGGCCATGTGGATTAGAGTGCCCCCAAGGGGTTAGAGGAAGGGCTGATGGACATTCAGAACCCCTCCACAAACAATGCCTTACGTGGAAATGCATGGTTCTGTTTTAGTTGTCTGTGAAGATTCTCAGTCACCCAGGTGAGGTCATCTGGACGTTGAGTCATGGCAACTGGACTTTTTCCCCCTTGTGAGACTGATCTTGCAAGAAAAGAAGTCCAGTTGCCATGATTCAACCTCCAGGTTCCTTTTTGGTTGGTTGGACACAGGCACACGGGAGCATGACAGACTCCATATCTGAGAAACTGGGATAAAATTTAGTCTAAACACTGAGTAAGCAAATTGCAACCAAAAGCATTGTGTCATAGACGAAAGAAAATGTTGTGCTCAGTTTGTAAGTCCTTCATGTTGATGTGATGTCAAATGTCCTTGCTTGCTCTCCTGTGGAGATCGCCACAGTCAGCTTTTCACAGTACAATCCAACACAAGCTACAAAAGTGGTGTGCTCCTTGTAAACAGCCAGAAGGCAATGAGGGGATATCTCTTAGGCTAGTTAAATATGACACACAGAGGCTACTTATTGACTCCATTATTTCTTTTGGCATTGAGTCTGTCGTGTTTCTGTGTGCCTCTGTCCCCAGCCAAAGAGAACCCAGGTGTTGCGATGTAAAAGCATGGCGTGTGAGTTGGAAGCTGATGTCTCTGTGTGAGATTTTAATGATCTACAGTAGTAGTAAAGCTGTGCTGCTAAAAAATTTTTTTTTTCTGAAATGTTTTAGGAGTATAATTTGTCCTGAAAACCCATTTACTATACATGCAAGCATGCCAGTGACCTTTTGGCATATATAAATATATGAATAGAAATTCACTGTTTTAGAAAAGTTAGAAAATCCAGGTGGGCAAAATAGAAATGTTACAAGGGCAAAGAGATGCAAAACATGACCGGGTCTGCTGGTGGAACTGCATCTTCAGAATGTGTTTTCATGGGTATTTTCATTGGTCTGGGCGTAGCACGAGATGTTAGCCGGAATCTTATTAGTATTTTATGCTGTCGTCAACTGCAAGGATGAATGTTACTGGTTTAATAAGTTGGAAACTTGTATCACTTGTTGTGTGCTTGTTCCATGGCTTGGCACCTGGCAAGGAATGTAAGTGGACCAATGGCAATTGGTTGCTGCAATTTATGTCACACACTTGTGCTGGCATAACTAGCCCATACAACTCTGGACAATAATTGGCACCAGAGTTCTGTCACCATAAGCAGAATTCTTCATGGCACTTCATGTTTCATACTCAGCACTCTTTAATGCAGGCTGTTAGTGAAACTAGCAGTCCTTGTTCAACTATAAATCATCAATTGCCTAGGAGAAAAAAGTATACAAACATATAGATTTGTGAATCAGCCTTGAATGACAATACAGTACATAAAACACTGCAGATGAAAGCATGTTTGCAATTATGAAGAAAAAGTCACAATCTGTTCTCCAGCAGTTTATCAACCAGGACTTTTAACCTCTCCACCCAAAAATGATTGCAATCTCCTGCTTTCTTCCATGATTATCTTGTGTGCACAGGCACTTTGATACGTGACAAAGTGCTTAGGAAGTTTGTAGGTATATTATCACATAAGAGTTCAGCCATCGTTCATTGGGTCCCAGACTGAGACATGTGAAGAAATTCCAAGGGGAGCATAAGGCTAGAAGGTTTTAATAATCCTTCATAATCAGTTTATTTTTAATGCAAAATATATTTTCATTATCTTTCAGTTTATCTATCATTATTTTTAATTTCAAATTTTATTTACATAGTTTCTTTATTTACTTTTAAATTGCAGTCTGAATCTTTTGCTGAAAGGAGGATGGAAAGTAGTAAAGGAAAGATGGAGTGGGTGGGTGGACATTTTTCAGAAAAAGGGGGCATGATGTGGGAAAAAATTGGGAGCGGCTGCCATAGCCAAAATAGTGGAGAGTCTTCTTTGAATGAAATCTTTATTTTTCAATGTCTTTATCATAGGTTGGCCTTTTCCGAAAATCTGGTGTTAAATCAAGGATCCTTTACTTGCGGGAAATGAATGAAAACAGCCCGAATAACATAACCTATGAGGGACAATCGGCATTTGATGTGGCAGACATGGTGAAACAATATTTTCGAGATCTCCCAGAACCTATCTTCACCAGCAAGCTCTGTGAATCTTTCCTTCACATCTACCAATGTATGTAATTGCTTTTTAACACTGTTCCGATGTCATAGAAGTTCCTTTTTGCAACTTAGGAGTGCCTATGCTTTTAAATTAGGAGTATTTCCTTAGTGACGAGTCAAGAGATGAAAGGCATTATGACCTTCCTTTCTTTCTTGAAATAACTAGTTTGGTTCATGTGAGAGGCTTTGAGCAGAATCTGAGGTGAAGACAGTTTCTGATCTGAATGTCCCAAGGTTTCAAAGCTTGTTGGTTAGTTTGCGATTCTTCTGGATCTTCTTGACATGTACCCAGTTGTGCTTCAAATACCTGTACGTGCAAATGCTCTGTCTTCTTGGTAGTACAGTTGTAAACACACAGGAAAGAGCTGCCCTCTTTCTGTGGCTCCTGACAGCTCTTAATTCATGTCCTCCATCGCTTTCCAGACCTGCCAAAAGAGCAGCAATTTCATGCTGTCCAAGCTGCGATTCTTCTGCTTCCCGATGAAAACCGTGAAGCTTTGAAAGTTCTGCTGTTCTTTCTCAGAGATGTTGTAGCTTTTGTGGACGAAAATCAGATGACTCCCACCAACATTGCCGTGTGCCTGGCACCATCTTTGTTTCATCTCAATACCCTGAGGAGAGAGAGCTCCTCATCATCCAGGTACCATTTTTTTTGGTTGCTTGAACAAGACTCCTTTGTTGATGAGAAAGTGGAAAACTCCCTGGTTTATCCGAATGTAACAGTGCTTCAACCCATGCAATTTTACAGAAATCAAGCATAATCTGATTGTTTCTTTCAACTCTCTGTTCGGTTAGCTATGGTTTCCTTCTATTCTTTCATGGACTGTTAATTTGTGATCTTCAGAAAAGCTGTTGGGTAGCTACTAAAATTGTTATAATTTTAGCAGAAAGCTGCTCTTTCTAACTTTTGGTATATGTGCTAAGCCAGGAATTAGGAACCTGTGGCTTTTGTGCGGCATCTGTTTTTTTGGTCTGGTGCCTCTCAGCAATGGAAGATTGACCCCCCTGAATCTCTTAAGGTTGTCTACTCAGTGCTATGGTGGTGGCCAAAACCTGTTGTTTCGTGTGCTAAATTCCATTAAAGTAGCCCATTGTATCAGTGGGATTTGGTGAGTCAACTCCTCCTAAATGCCATTGATTGAAATGGCCCTACGCTGTACTGTATTATATGCTAAAATAGGTTGCAGTTAGAGTAGGCCTTTTTGAATCAATGGAACCTACAGAAGGGTGGACCCAATACATCCCTCTTGATTCACTGGAATTATTCTCATGCAATTAATTACACTAAGCAACAGGATTTTGGCCACTGTCTTAGCTGTGGGGTGGAGAATTTCTGGGGAGTCAGGGTTCAGTCTCCGAGAATTTGGGGGTCAGGGCAATAAAATAATTACAAATATTTCAAGAGGGGCATAGCAAGTAGCCAAGGAGGACGAGGAGAGGGGAAATCATTCCTTACTTCTTGGCTGTCTCATGTCAGTTGAGGATTTCCTTGACATATTTTAGTTGCTGTTGTTGCTGACTCGCTCTCACAATGAGGATGAATGTTAGAAAATAAAACAGAATCGTTTTGAAGCATGTCATTCTCTCATAAACTGATCTGCCTCACCGGGTTGTTACCAGAATAAAAAGGGAGAGGAGCAGAGACAGGCACAAGGCTAATTGGAGGAGAGGCAATATGTAAATGCAACAAATAAATAAGTCGGTAATAACAGGGTGGCTTGGGAGACCTGTCATTTTCCAGATTTATCCAAGATGATACTCAGGCACACTTATGCTGAGGTACTCAAGCTACACCTGCGTGAAGGAGCTTGCATAACCTCACACAAGATACTTTTCTTAGCTGTTTAGGGACTGGATTGGGAAATAGGTAGACGTCTGAAAAATAACATACAACCAATGTACAACCACTGCTGTATGAGTACAGATAGTGGCAGCTGAACGATCCCTGAGCCAGAGGTCTGTCCGTTGCAGTTTGGATTACAGTAAAAAGGGATGGGGGCGGGGAAGCAGAAGTGTGGTGGTGTGAAGAAGAGTCCTTCTTTACCTGAATTCTGTGTCAGGATAAGGCCAAGAGGCAGGTTTCTTGGTGGGTGGGTGGGTGGGCAGAAACGGCTGCGTGTTTTGAGGATGATCACTCAGCCTTTGGGAGAGGTAAAGGGAGGTAAACCATGTGAAGAATGTGCTTTGAAGGAGAGGACACATCCAAGATCCATATCAGGCTCTGAAACAAGTCCTGTGATGCTCACCATGAGAGAGAGAGAGAGAAGAGAGAGGAAGGAATGTCAGGCTGAGATGATGACAGTACTGCCAGTCAACAGAGACTGAACATGTGGGCAGAGCCAGGAATGTGTCAAAAAGAATGGCTAGAAAATGTGGTTGCAGAGTTGCTTATTCCAGGTGAAGACTTTAAAAAAATCTTTTGGAAGCAGAGATGCTTTGGGGGTGGAGGTGGGGCCTGTCCCTTCAGGTTTTTTTCCCCTTTCAGGTCTGTGCTCCACCAGGAACAGTTAATTCGGAAAAGTGGGTGGGAGAGGGAGGTGGGGAGTGTATGTCTCTTTCTGTTTCCTCACTTGCAAGGTGGCTTTGAACCTGAAGGTTGAATAATATGCTTGCTAATGTATTTACTTCAGTGCCGGAATTTCAGAAAGTCCTAATCTAACAGCCCTGACTTCACTGATTAGACTCAAGCATCTTTATCTAACAACCTCATTAAAAAAAGCATTCCTAAAGAATGTTTTGAGATAAAAGCTATTAAGAGGTAAATGCCAGGCATTTGGCATGATGCCACCAGTACGCTTAAATAAAGTATGAATCAATGCTCTCTGGTAATAGCACCGGGAGCTGTTGAGTAATGTGACTGGCATTCTCTTTGACTTTGTGGGCCAAGTTTTAATTAAACGTTTCTGAATGATCATAGGCAAATAATTGAGAACCTTCTTTGTGCCTGTGAATGAAATGCCACTCACCCGGATCAACGAACTGTGTGGCACTCCATGACTGAAAGAGGTGCCCTGGTTCACAGTATTATATTCAAAGGGTCTAGCCATAAATTTGATTTTTTTTTAAAAAAAAAAGGTATTTTAGTATGACTGGATATACTGCCCGAATATGAGAATCCTCTCTGTTACTGGCCCAAGACGTAATTACAGTACATACTATGATTGTTAGTGGATTTTTTCCCTTACTTATTAAAATGAAACTGCTTGGATGAGTAGCAAATCATTTTAATCTCCTCAAGAAAAGTCCAGTTGCCATGACTTGACTAACAGATACTTACTAAATTGTTTTTTGTTTTCTCTAGGTAAGGTTTTGGAGGTGTCTTTGCCCCCAAAAGCAAGTTATTGGTTTCAAACTTAGGAAAAACTCTCTTCTCCCGAGATCATTTTCTATATAATTGTCCGTATAACATGTGACACGTGTACTTGCCTTATTCTTTTCATTCGCCAAAATCCTGTTGCTTATCATAGAAGAATAGGTCCAATGAATCAACAGAGATTTAGAGTATCAACTTCTCCATAAGTTCCATTGGTTGCAATGAGCCGGTTCTGTGACTTAGTGGAGCATGGCAAGTTGCAGGGGAAATCCTGAAGGAGCTGACTAAATCCCCTTTGATTTAATAGGCCTACACAAGTGCTCAGTGAAGATCCTTGAGTCACAGTGGTTAAATTGTAGTATTGCAGAGAAGACTCTGCTGACAACCTGAATTTGATCACTGCCGGGTTGTGAGGTTGACTCAGCCTTCCATCCTTCTGAGATCAATAAATGTATCCAGCTTGCTACGGTGTGGGGGAGGGGGGAGATGTGTAGCCTAAACCTAAAATCTAAACCACTGATAGAATGCTTTAAATACTGTGGGGTGATATATAAGCTACACACTTTTAGTGCAGTTTACTGTGATAAACAAAAGGATGTTGACCGCTGTCTGGTGTGGTCCTGCCTGGATTAAGTGACATTTAAGTCCAATGTTGAACCCTCAATATTTTATATATCTTTTTTTTTCCAGATCCAGCCTGAGGAAGCACAGTACTGGAAAACCAGACCAGAGGGATCTGAGTGAGAATTTAGCTGCGACACAAGGTCTGGCTCACATGATAATGGAGTGCCACAGACTCTTTCAGGTGTGCTTTTCATCGCCTTTCTTTATGACATCCTCTTACTCAGTCTCCTTTGCATCTTCATCCACTATCTACTACTAAGAACACAATTGCAAAAATAGGTTACAGGTGATACCTTCATAGGCCACTATTAAAAATAAAAAAGGAACATTGCAAGCTTTCAAGTGCAGTCAATCACCCTTCTTCAAAGCAGGTCCCAGAAGTTCAGACATGGTGAAAGATGTTCTTCACCAGGAGGTTACTTTTAAAGTCCTTAGTTAGATGATGTTCTTAAAATCCATGGCTAGGTGATGTTGTAGCCAGGACAGGAGTCTTGTTGGAGGCAAGAAGAGCAGTTGTAAAAGGCTGTTTCTTAAGTCACACCCCCGTTCTTCAAACAAAGAAACATGGGTCATATACCACCCCCCTCCCTTACCCAGCCCCATTTGGCACTACGAGACATACAAATCCCTTTTGGCCTCGGCAGAGCGGGGAGAAAAGGGTTGATACAAAGGACCCATGTGCTTCATTCTGGGTTTGGGGTAAAAAAAAATTAAGTCCACTAGGTTTGCCTAAGAAATGTAAGTTGTTTCAATGGGGCTAAAAAGAAAATAGGAACCCTTTCAAAATAAGAAAACCTACACCAGCTCTTAGTAAGATGCTCATTAGAAAAGAATGGTCTTTTGTGTTACTGTCGCCTCCTTCAGCTGACCATCTCACTTTCCTTCACCATACTTACTCTGGAGAGTCAATGTGGTGTACATTAGGACTCCTGTATCCACTGATTCATTATCCACTGATTCAGTTATCCATGGTTGGCAAAGGAAATAAATAAATACATAATCCAGCAGCTGCAAAGCAAGCTACTGTCATAAAACAGCAGCTGCAAAGTAAGCTACTGTCATAAAACAGCAGTTGTAAAGCAAGCTACTGTCACAAAACAGCAGTTTAAGGGACATTTTTGGTATTCTCTCTTATCCACGGTTTTCATTATCCACGGGAAGGCCTGGAACCAATCCCTAGCGGATACTGGGGTCCTACTCTAATAGTTACAGTGCTGGGCTCAGACTTGTGACACATGGGGTCAAATCTTTATTCACCCACAAAACCCATTGGGTAATTTTGAACTGTCAGTGGCTTGGCTTTGGTCCCAGAGTTCTTGTGGGAATAAACTGGAGAGTAGAAAGTTGTGTATGATATCTTGAGCTCACAAGGAAAGCAGGATATAAATTAAGTATGTAAGTACAGTAATACTGTACTGGAGCAGGTTTAGTTCAGTACGAGTGTTTTAGGACTCTGCAGCCTAAGGTAAATATTAAAAATCTTCTTGCTTTGGAAATTGTTGTATTGCCTAAAGCTAATGCACTTAGTGCTTATGGTGAACTGAGCCTCCGTGGATGCTACCATGCCAGAGGCTTGTTGCTTTGGCTAGTGACATGGTAGTAACCAGGCAGCCAGAACATGTACATGCTGAGTGAGTACCACATATAATATCATATTTTTTTCAATCTATAAGATGCCTCCATGTATAAGGGGACTGTTTGCAGAGATAAGGTATGGGCAGTTTTGCAAACGCGTGGTTCTCTCCTCAGCTTACTTCCATGAAGAGCATAAGATGACCCTCAATTTTTAATCTAACAATTTTAGACAACAACCTAGTTTTATTCACGGAAAAAATATGGTAAGTTGGTGGCTGTGTACAGGAGCCTTCAGGCAACGGTTAGGCCATGCCTACTGAGAGAATCCAAGCCAAAATGAGTCGACAGGGGCAATACTGGCGTGCTGCCTAGATGCTGCTTGCTGTCTCGGCTGTGATGTTGAGGTTGTTACGCCTAAATTAAGAGGCTGGCTATCTTAATTGTTTGGTTTGTTCATTTTCTGAGTACAGTATGCCTGCTGGCCTTGCTGGCCTTGGCTGTTTCTGGGATCATGCCAAATAGGGGCTCCGAGCCTGGGTGGAGGCAACATCTCATCTTGGGGTGTTCCTGAGGAGCACTGTGCCTGTTAAAAGCAAACAGCAAATCGAAGATCACTTCCAAAAGTGATCAAAAACATCCAGAGTGGTGAGGGAGAAATGGGAGTGTTCCTTGCTGTCTCTGAGCACATGGCAGGCGCGCTGATGGATGGGTCCAGTCCTAAGTGGTGGGCCTGCTGGCACTTCAACCTCCGCTACGTCAACTGCTTTCATCTCGTCCTGTGCGTAGGAGTTTGCCCTGCCTGGATAGGGCCAGTGCCGGTAAGGCTGAAGAATGTTTGGCACTTGGGCCTCCTGACTACTCCTCTTGGCATCATTTGCACTGATATGAACAAGGGCCGAGATGCCAAGCATTGGAACAACCTGTCAGAAAAGCCTGGCTTGATGGCAGTCAGTGATGGAAACAGAGCAGGGCGCTCATGCACGAGACAAGAGAGTATCTCAGGCTCCATTTAAATGTTTCATTGATTCCTGCCTTTTCTCTTGGCTTTCTCTGCCTTTGGCTGACAGGCAGAGGGTGTGGGAAAGGATTAAAAAGAGGGGGCTGAGAGGATGGATAGAGGAATTGCCAGACGAAAAAGGGAGGGAGCGATTTTGTACTTGATCAAAGTACAACCCTCCTCCGTGGAGGCCCACCTTAGTGTGCTGAGGGGTTGAGCGTGTCAGAGAAGCAGAGAGCGAGGCTGCCTGGAGGCCAGACTCCATCAAGAACCTCAGCTCTGAGCAGGATCACCCAAGGGAGAATGCTCCCAGAGAAGTCACCAGCCTGAGGGTCTGTCCAGACAGGGGAATTTGGAGCAGTCTGATGGACACTAAAAAGATTATTTTCTTCAGTGTTGTCTGTCTTACTTGAGCCAACCATCCTTTCACATCGGAGATGCTTATTCTCCTATGAGAAGGATCCATACGAGTCTTTGGATTGCTGGTTTACCCTTTTTAACCATCTCTGGAGGCAAAAACTACAAAAGCTTGGGCTGCCCTACTTTGGGCACATCTTGAGAAAGCAGGATTCCATGGAAAAGGCCAGACTTGGACAAGCTGCAGGCAGACGTGATACAAGATGGGTTGCCTCCAGAAGGGGAGCCACAGGTTTGCCTTTACAAGCACTGAGCAGGGCTGTCGGGATAGGACATTTTGGGCAATCGCTCGTTCATAGAGCCATCAAGAGTCTGGGGCCACTTGACAGCACACAATAGCAATACAGGACCCCAAATAAGTACAGGACCCCAAATAACTAGTTTTAGCAAAGCCTTTTTCTACCTTTGGGTGCCAGGGGTGGCAGTGACCTTAGGTGCTAAGAGGAAAGCTGAACAAAACCCAGAAGGATAAGTACATTGCTCGCTTCTGTTTCTCTTAAGCCCCTGTTTTGAAAGGAAGCGATTCTGACATCATTCTAAAGGCTTATCAAATGACCATTTAACATGCACACACCGTGAACATGCTGCCTAGAAGATAGACATGTTTCTTGCCTTGCCTCTCTTGGTGCATTTGAGTAACACAAACATACATCTAATTGCTCTGACAAAGGAGTTCTTACTTTCAGGAGTTCTGATGCTGATATTCCATTCTTCAGTGCATTTCATGGGACAATATACCGTGACTCTCAAGAGTCGATGGCTCAGAAAATGACCTGAAAATTTATGTTAGTTTTGTTGCTCAAGTTAAGCAAGGCTGGTCAGTTGTGAGTTTTCTCCAAGAGTGTTTGCCGATCAGCCAGGTACACGCTTCTCTCACTCCTTTGGTTACAGCTGTTAAGGGTCACATTAAAACCCTTAACATATTCAGGTATCCCTTCTCCATATCCTGTATTTTCCAGACTCCCATGTAAGAATTACTTGCAGCAAGACCACGTAAGATTTACTTGTGTGTAATACAGCCTTGCATCTCAACCAACCTGAATTCTTTTGCAGGTACCCGACTATTACTTGGACCAGGTTTATGAAGATGTACATGAGCGAAACAATGCCACGGAAGCAGCTCCACACCAAAGCTCCTTGACAAGGCATTCCACTACCGTGACGTCCCTGGAACGGTCCATGCAGGACTTGCTCCGAGATGCCAAAGACAAATTTAAGAACTGGGCGACCTGCTCGGTCTTAGAAGGGGTAGATTCTGCATATAAAAAGGTGTGTGAGGATGTTAATGAATTTCAGAGCAAGTGAGCTTTAAACTGCATCTAGGTTAGTACAGTGGTCCCCCGCCTATTTTGCGGTTGATATACTGCGGTCCCGCTATATCACGGGAGCACAGTATATGAAAAAAGCCCCCCTGGGGTAAGGGGGAAAGGCCTGTTTCATGCCCCCCTTACTTACACCAGGACTGGCACTGCCCCTAGAAAGGCCCTCAGAGGCCTAAGAAATTATTTTTGGCAACCCAGAAGTGACTTCCAGTTTACCAAAAGTCACTTCTGGTTCGCAGGGAGGCCCTTTTGGGGCCTCCAGAAATGCTCGGGAAGGCCCTTGCAGGCCTGTGGGGCAGTGCCAGTCTTGGAGTAAGTACAAGAGCCCCCAGCTAGGCGCCCCTGGCCTGGCCCGACCTGCATCTGCATATCACAGATTTTCAATTATTGCGGGTTGGGTCGGGTCCCTAACCTCCCCAATAGGCGGGGAGTCACTGTAGTATGTTGCCCCACTTGAAAATGCCCTAACCCGCCCGTGGTGGCATTTTATTAGATGGGTCGGGTTTGGCACAGGACACAAAAATGCTTGAATGCTGCCTTAGTGTGGCTGCTGCTCGGTCTGGAAACCCATTGTTGAGCCATGCTGAGTTTTCATATGAGATGCTGGAGCATGGCATTCTGTAATGGACAATAGTATGCAAGTGGATCCCTCTAGGATACATGGAGGCGCCACATAATTCTGTACTACCTTGTTGTTGTTGTTGTTGTGTACTATCACATGATTTCCCACTAATAATAGCAACACTGTGAAACTCATGGTCTCCGAAAGATCTCGTCACTCTTCACCCTGCTCAGGTCTCACAAACTGAAAGCCAAGGCTTCCTGAACTAAGTCCATCCAGCTCACGTTGGGCCTTCCTTTTATCCAACACCCCTCCAACTTTCCTAGCATTATTGTCTTTTCCGATGATCCTTGTCTTTTCATGCAATCATGAGAAGACTCACTCCATTGCCTTACCTGGGAGTGATTTCTATTTACATCAGTAAGACGTGTTTCTGAGTAGACCTGATGTTACTGGAGCAACATTGGTTCCAGCCACATGTCAGTGGCTTCCAGACTGCTTTTAGTTAGATGTGTATTTGGCTGACATCTTTTAAGTCTTCCTGTCTTGTTGAAAGGGATGGAAACCTGCCCAGCTCTTTTCTGACAAATTAACTCTCTTCTAAGGTGGACGATAACTACTGTGTGCGGTTCTGGAAAGCTTCTGTTGAAATTGATGCTGCCCCTAAAGTGGTTTTACATCGGATACTAATGGAGCAGCATATGTGGGACCCAAGCCTTCAGGAAACAAAAATCCTAGAGATCTTTGATGATGAAACAGATGTTTACCACTACACGACGGAGAGCATGTCGCCACTTCCTCCGCGGGATTATGTAGTCCTAAGGTAGATCTCTCTCTCTCTCTCTCTCTCTCTCTCTCTCTCTCTCTCTCTCTCTCTCTCTCTCTCTCTCTCTCTCTCTCTCTCTCTCTCTCTCTCTCTCTGTGGCAACCTGAGTTCTCTCCACTGCCATCCTGCTGGGACAGAGGGTGGAATGAAGGCTCACAAAAGCCAGACAAATGGAAGAAAAATGTTTTATCCTGAAAGGCGTAGGCGGTTGTCCTGTTCCTGGTGTGCAAAGTTTGTGAAGGAGAAATATTAAATCACAGCCGTCTGCAAAGAAAAGGCAGCTTTTACGTAACCAGTAGTTTCACCTCAGTGGTAGCAGGAGAAACTTCTCTTAACATTTATTTATTTATTTATTTATTTATTTATTTATTTATTTATTTAATCAGCACCAACAAATTCCTCAGATCAATCAGCAACCTAAGTCTAGGGATGAAAGTGATAAGAGAGGCCAAGGCAGGGTACTGTTATAAGGCTTATTTCTGGGGCTCTTTAGGGCAGGCAGGTGAGTGGGGGAATGCAGCTGAAAGTGCAAGTTTTTGCCTTCCCCACCTCTGTAATGTTTCCTTTTGCTAACTTTCAATAGGCCAACTATGGTATGGAAGTAGAAGTGCTGACAGAGAAAGTCCTTCCATCTGCTCCTTTTAACTAGCTTTGGTAGGGCCTTTGATTGTACTTCCTTTTGGTACAGAGACGGATTCAGGCTTGCTTCTTCATTTAACCAACTACTGTATATACTCGAATATAAGCCTAGTTTTTCAGCCCTAATTTTATGCTGAAAAAAGTGGCCTTCAACTTATATGCGGGTCAATACTTTTAGCCACTGAGGCAAGTGCTTGGGTCGGTGGCTAAAAGTCATTTTAAACATTGTGCGCTGCTTCTCATGACCCCCCCCCTCTGCATCACAGGGGAGCGGCACACGATGTTTAAAATGACTTTTAGCCACTGACCGAAGCACTTGCATCAGTGGCTAAATTTAAACATCACACAGCACTCCCCCAGCTCACAAAGGAATAGCTGCCAGGGCTTGTTGCATTTCTCACCCTAGACTTATACTCGAGTCAATACATTTCCCCAGTTTTGGGGGGTTATTTTTTTTTTAAATACGTTTTTATTAGAAAATTTTTGTATACAGAAAAAAAGTCAAGTTCAAAACATTAGTAATACAAAATCATTCTACCACTAAAATTTGGCTTCCCTCTGTTCTTCCCGTGGTTTTAGCGTTATTCATCTCCTAGCCTTCCTTTCAGACAAACCCCTTTATATGTTTATAAAAAAGATTTGAAAAATAAGTAGTAATCCTTCGAGCTCTATCCTAATCCGGTAAGAGTCTTTAATTCCTTGCAATAAATCTCCATGTAGTTCTTAAATTTTTGCCAGTCTTTTTGGAACTTCTGGTTGTCTTGATCCCTCAGTCTGCACGTCAGTCTGGCCATCTCTGCAAAGTCCAATATTTTCGCCCTCCATTCATCCAAAGATGGTATATACGTTGTCTTCCAATTCTGTGCCAGGAGCATTCGTGCCGCTGCTGTTGCATATAGAAATAGAGTCCTATCTGCTCCTTTAATTTCATTATCCACCAACCCTAACAGAAAAAATTCAGGTCGTTTTGGGAATGTACACTTTAACATCTTTTTGAGTTCATCATATATCAATGCCCAATACTCTTTCACTTTCTCACACGTCCACCACATATGATAAAAATCACCTTGTTTCTCTTTACATTTCCAGCAGTGGTCATCTTTCATCCTATACATCTTTGCTAACTTCATTGGAGTAATATACCACCTATACATCATTTTCAACAGATTTTCTTTTATCAAAGTACATGCGGTAAACTTCATATTCTTTTTGTCTTTCCCACACATCTAACCCAATATTATGACCCAGATCCATAGCCCATTTTATCATACATTCTTTAACTTGTTCATCTTTTAGATTCAACTCCAACAAAAAATTATATAATCTAGTCAACAATTTCTTTTTTGGGCCCATGATTATGGTCTGGAACTTAGATTCCTTCTCTCCAAACCCAGATGCCTTTCTATCTTTCTGAAAAATGTCATTTAGTTGATGGTACTGAAACCAGCCTGTTAACTTCTCTTTCAACATATCATAAGACTTCAGTCTAGGACCTTTTTCTGAAAAGAATAACACATCACCATAGGTGATCCCCACTCCTTCTTTATCTTTCCTCTTGATCACCAATGCCTCAATCGGGGATAACCATCTCGGTGTATGTCTCTCTAAAAGGGGTTTCAACCGTTCCCAGACCTGAAGTAATGACTTTCTAATTACATGATTCATAAAGCTTTTATGTACTTTCACTTTGTCATACCAAAGATAAGCGTGCCAACCAAATCTGTTATCATGACCTTCTAGATCCAATAGATCCTCATCAACTAAAGTAATCCAATCTTTTATCCAACCGAGGCAGGCCACTTCGTAGTACAATCTCAAGTCTGGCATGGCAAATCCTCCCCTTTCCTTGGCATCTGTTAATAATTTAAATCTTATTCTGGGTCTTTTACCTTGCCAGACAAATTTGGACAATGTCTTCTGCCATTCCTTAAAGTGGCCTATTCCTCTAAGTATTGGGATCATTTGGAATAGAAATAACAACCTTGGTAGCACGTTCATCTTTATCACCGAAATTCTTCCCATCAATGACAGATTCAATCTATTCCGTGTTTCCAAATCTCTCTTGATCGAATTCCAAACCGTAGTATAGTTATCCTCAAAGAGATTCAAGTTCGTAAGAGATAAATTAATTCCCAAATATTTAACTTTTTTTCACAACTGAGAGAGCAGACAGTTTTTAAAATTCTTCCCAATCTTTCTTAGTTACATTTTTCAATAAGACCTTTGTCTTATTCTTATTCAGTTTAAAGCCAGCTAAATTACCAAATTCTTCGATTACCTTCATCACCTCAGTAATACTTTCTTTAGGATTCTCTAATGTCAAAACCAGATCATCAGCAAATGCTTTTAGTTTATATTCCTTATCCCCCACACTTATACCTTTAAATGTCTCCATATCTCTCAGTTTAACTAACAATACTTCCAATACAGTAATAAATAACAATGGAGACAGTGGGCACCCTTGTCTTGTACCTTTCCCAATCGGGAAACTTTCTGTTATCACATTATTAACCAATAAACTTGCTTTCTGTTCATTGTATATTGCATTAACACCATTCCAGAACTTTGTTCCCACTCCTATATATTCCAAATTCTTCTTCATAAATTGCCAAGAAACATTATCAAAAGCTTTTTCAGCATCAATAAATACCAGAGCAGCTTGTTTCTCCTTCCTGACTTCTAGATATTCTATTATATCAATTATATTTCTCATATTATCTTTCATCTGTCTGCCAGGAAGAAACCCCGCTTGATCTTTATGTAGTAATTCATTTAAAACCCTTTTTAATCTATTGGCTAAAACATCGGCAAATAATTTATAATCTCCATTCAAAAGGGAAATGGGCCTATAGTTTTTGACATCTGTCGCATCCGAGTTCTCCTTTGGGATCAGTGTTATATACGCCTCCTTCCAAGTATTAGGTATAACTCCTTTTTCTAGCACTTCATTCATCACCTCCACCAGTTTTGGGGGGTTAAATTAGGGGCCTCGACTTATACTCGGGTCGACTTATACTCGAGTATATACGGGTAGTTAATTTTCATCAACATAATCTTGGCTAATACTTGCACCATCTGTAGGTTGGTTTTAAATCCAGCTTTGCCCATGAGGTCTTGATGGCAGTCGGTAGGCTGCAGTTGAACTTGACTGACAAAATTCCTGACTTGTTTTATACTCAGGACTTGGCGGACGGATCCCCAGAGTGGCACGTGTGTGTTAGCCGCGACCTCAACAAACAGCGAAGGCGCAGCTGTGAGTGGGATTTTGGCTCAGGTCCTACTTTGTCAGTACCTCATAGAAGCCACTGGCTCTCAGAAATCCAAAGTGACCCACGTCTGCCGAATAGATACCAGGTATCTTTTCCTCCATTTCTCCTGTGCACTCCGAACCTAATCTCTCCTGTGTAGCTACTACAGAAACTTTAAAAGGGTCTTTCTTTAGTATAGGAGAAAATGTTCTCCAGAACAATAGGACTGGAATATCAAAAAGATTATCTGGTGGCCTATTTGTGGCCTGACCCACAGCCTCTTGCACAAACTGTTTTCCTCACTTTTATATATTTGATTTCATTGGAAAAACACAAATGGTGTAATGTCCTTTATTTAAATAAGTTTCTTCTTTAACAAATACGATTGAGAGCAAATTGTTAGAGAAGTCTGTTGTCTCTCCTTTGCTACTACAAGGGTCTGTGGTCTTTTAAAATTTAAGGAACTATTTGAGTTCACTGTCCTATAATCCACCTGTTGGTGCGATCAGTGTAGATGGGCAGTTTCAACCTAGTATGGTGTACTTCATGGCCAGCTAAAAAAATTGTCTGTTTTCAAAAAACACGAATTGAGGTTTAAATTTTGTTTTTCTTCCTAAATAATTTTAGGAAGTGCTGGTAGAAGAGGACTGTGCACAGCAAATGCCTAGCACTTCAATTTGTAATAGAATATGTTTTTCTCTTCACAGAGGCCGGACAACGGAGTGGTACAACAGGGTTTTTGGTCACTTGTGTGCTGCAGAACTGATAAGGATTAAAGAATCACTGAAAACCTCTCCTTATTGACACTAGGCCAGAAATGATTCGCTGACAATTTTGAGATGCAGACAAGGTGTGGTGGCCAAAATTGCCCTTTTCAAAGAAGGATCTGAAGCGGATTTACCTTTATTAAACATGAATCAGTTAAGACAGCAATATATAAATAGCACACTAAATAATTATATTTAGTTCCAGCATATCCTTCTGATGACTGTCACCATGCACCCTTGTTTTCTGTCTTGTATACAACATATTTTATACCAAGAATTATGCTGAATGTTACTTATACAGATTTTATACCAAGAACTATGCTGAACATTACCCGTCAAAGTAAATTATTTAAGATGAACATTATGTTCTAAATATATTTTAAGTACTGTGTAAATGTGAGATTTTATTATTTTTCAGATGTTTTATAAGCTACAAATGTGATAGTAGCCTAGTACCTCTGCAGCTCCAGGTGGGTTTAGAAAACCAGCTAGCTGTTACGCTGGTCTGAATACTGTTAACTTATTACGAATTCATTCCATTCCTATTGGAAGTCAAGCTATACCTGTGGGTCACCGAGACCTGTACCTTTTGCAAGTGGGAAGCC
The DNA here is from genome assembly GCA_037367245.1 of Phrynocephalus guinanensis. Lineage (NCBI taxonomy): Eukaryota > Metazoa > Chordata > Lepidosauria > Squamata > Agamidae > Phrynocephalus > Phrynocephalus guinanensis. Next base: position 90,625,383 of record CM074734.1, read on the forward strand.
ATAAATAAACAAACATTGACAGGGACGTTTGCATACATTAAATAGTTGTGCAGTATTGTTCCTTTCTTAGGCACACCGTAAGCAGTGGTCTGAGATGAAAGGCAAAATGGGCACTTTTGATTAGAAATGTGTTCCCTGCTGCAAAATAAAATAATCTGCTAAACAGTGACGGGAGGAAACGCCTAGCATGCCCCTGGATCCTCATTAGGTGCCGCTGAGCAGCACATCCATTGGTAACAAGACAATTGTGCAGTTGTGCTTGGCATGTACTTCAAAACACAGCTTGGAAAACAGGGACTACAAGTGGACCATGCAATAAAATGTTGCAATAAAAGGTTTTTACCTAAAGGATTTTCACCCCCTCTATTCCGCCCTGCATCTCAGTTCCTGTATATGATGAACACAGGAAGTCCTTAGTTTTTTTTAAAAAAAAAATGCCATCCTTTTCACCCTCACACAACCCCGAGGTATTGTGCGGATGGATTTGCAGACTTTGAGTATGGATTGTCTGAAAACAACTGGGTTACAGCAAGTCTGCTGCTGTTTCTCCCATGCAGAGGTTTAATTTCTCCTCCTCAAAAACACTTGAGATTTAAATTGATATTAGAGAAAAGTGGCTGGAAGTCCTATTGCTCAGCACAGTAAGCTGCAACTAGAGCAGACCCACAGGCCTACTCTAGTTGCAACCGAGTACACGCAACACTTGTGTTTTATGAATGAATGATTCAGTAGAATGAGTTGTAAAGAGCAGGACTGCTGTAATTCATATGCTTCTTGCAACACTAACAACTGATTTCTTTTAAAAGATAAAATGTCAAAGAATTTTTGAAATTAGCTTTTCCCATACATGAGTTGATAGAGCTGTAGGACTTAATCAGTCAACCCAAGGGAGATAAAATACAGGCCCCTATCTGTATTCAAGACAGCTTAGACTTGCACCATGAATTGATAATCTTCTATTGAATTCTCCTCTCATGCAACTTTGATGAACTGATCCTTGGGCACAAGTAGACTGTTGGACGGAATATATAATAGGAGTTAAAGTTTGTTCTTGAACAGGTGTGGTTTGGTCAGTTTCTCTATGCAGAGGCTAATATTCAGAATGTCTGCATGTAACCAGCAGCTGGTTCCTCTCTGTTTGGACATTAACACTGTTTAGCCACTCTTTTAAGGTGAGGGCAGGGCAATATGCGTGTTTTATCACAACACTGACAAAGTGCATATGAGTGTTTTATCTTAAATGTGTTTAGTAAGTATGTCATTACATTTGCTCATTATAAATATTATCCTAAAAGAAAAACCCAGGCAATTTAGACTGTAATAAACAAACATTTCCTTTGAATTTTTTTATTCCATTCCCAGTAATTTTTTATTCCATTCCCTGTAATTCTGCCACTGTTTAGTAACCACCCCCCAAAAGAGGAAATCTAAAACTGAGTGAAATTTTAAATCATCAGGCACAGGAAAAGAAGGAACAAACTTAATTACAAAACTGATATTCAGTGGTTAAGCAGCATTTTATTTGGCAATGGAAAGTGGGGAGAAACAATGTATTGTGTTAAAAATGGTACTTCTAGGTTAATATATTTATACTATGCAGTTATATTTGCAAAATGTCTAACTTCTACTGTAAATATTGCTTAGCTAGATGCATATACGTTCAGACAATACACCTTGAATAAAAAGGTGATACATTTAAGGACTGCATTATTGACTTGTAGCACAGGTGGCTTTATTCATGAAGTACCATTACTTCCCCTGGTTCTATGTGCCTCTCAGTCATTGCCCCATTGGCTGGCAAAGGTAATGTACTCTTCACACAACTGGCAAGTGTGACCTTTCTAGGCTGTCAGGATGTTCCCAGAAACCCCATCCATCTCATCACACTGAACTTCAAGACTGGCCTCCTGTTGTTTTTCATGGTGCAGAACAGCTCTGTGGATGGTGCACTCTGCTCAATCGGTACCTTACACTTACTCAATCCAGGGAGGATTATTTTATCCCATTGATTTCAACAGAGCTTTCCTGTTGTGCAAAGGGCGGCTCAATTCCCCCCATGGATGAGTGAAGAGAAGGACCACATGTGGAACTGCCCGCTTGGCAGCCATCATCTTTGTGGCCTCTGAAATTGGTCATATAACCTAGGCTTTATGTGAAATCTAAATTTAGATACTTTTAGATACATTATCTAAATTTAGATCAATTGTATCTAAATTTAGAGAGGGAGAGGGAGAGAGGGGGGGGGAGAGAGAGAGAAGCTTCATTGCGGCTAAAACTGCCATGCAGTTGCTATCCATTTTCCAACTGCCCTTCGTGAAATGAGGAACAATGGGACTTTTATAATTCAGTTTTTATTTTTAAAACAATGGGCCATGATAGTCAACTGATTTGATGTTGGCAATTCTGTTATTTTAAAAAACAAGCACATTAAGTCAATCAAGTTACATTTTCTGGACAGGCTTGATTCCCAGGATGTCAAAACCTTTGGCCATGACAGCAGCTGTTGCCTCGCACAGGAGCATTCGCCACATGTTCACTTTGACTATTTTACCTAGGAAAGAAGATGAAACGACACGTGAGGTGAGGTGCCAGCAGCCACATAGGTAGCCAGTCCCTTGGCGTAGCTACCTTTAAGCCACCCACCTGGTCCTTACTTCGCTCTCAGTACAGCAGCCGCTACACATAATAGCACTGCCTTCACTGTTTGGCCAATTGTGACATTCACCTTGAGTGACAGATGTTCTGGCCATACCATGAGACTATCAGCAGCCGCAGCAGTGCTCTGCCGCTTGAATCTGGCCACATACAAGTTCATTTATGCTAAAATATCATAATCTTGTTTTGATTAAAAAAAAACCACGGGCCGATGCGTGGTTAGACTATCAGACAAGCAGGAATATAACTGGACTAAGGCGGCCACCAGCAATGAAATATCAGATGAACTACTGCCCTTTAAAAGGCCTGCATATTAAGCAGTTCTGTGTCCCCCCCCCCCAAAAAACATTCAGATTAAGCAGTTTGTATTTGACCAGTTAACCTTTCTCCCCTCCTCTTGCCATCTGGACAGGAGAGCTTGAAAGGCATGTAGCATGACTGATGGGATCTTCTCTCTATATGGGACAACTAAACTGGCGGCCGTAGGGGGGAGGGGTTGTATTCAGAGCTTGTTGCAATCCTTATTTTGTTGGAATTAACTTTGCCTGCAGTGCACTTCTCCCATAAGACCCTTAAGAGATATTGGGTGAGGGGGTTTCCAGCAATTTAGCAGGAGGGCGGTTCTAGGTGGGAAGGACGAGGTAGAAAACACACCGGCACAAGTAGAAATCGGATTGCTTCAGGCTGGATTTCCCCACTCCGCTCCCCCCACCTCTCTGCCCCTTGATCCAACCTCTTCATTACAGCAAACAAGTTACAACTTACCAGTCTGTCTGTCCTTTTCCACGCAGTAGCAGTTGTCATAGAATTCGGTAAAGGTCGTGGCCAGTTCATAGAGATAGTCACAGAGTGTGTGCAGTAAAAGGTCATCCAAGATCTTCTGAATAATCTCGGGGAACCTCAAAATGCACTTCCCTAGCTTCCATTCTTTTTCATGGTCCAATATTATTTCTGTTGTTCTGGCTGCCTTCTTGAGTGTCTCTTCATCGATATTGGCCAGCCTTGCTATAGACCTGTTAGAGAAATAAATCCAATGTTATACTCAGAATGTCCCAAAATCTATCTGAACTTCACAAGCACTCATTTTAGCAGAGAGATGACCAAGAAATCTCATTCTTAGCAGAACATCTCCCCCCCCCCGTGTTTTTTTACCTGATTCGAGTGAAGGCATAAAGTAAATAAGCTGCAGTGTTTCCTCTGTCATCCAGCATTTTGTCAAAAGAGAAGATATAATCATTTATTCTATTATGGGAAAGATCAGCATACTTAATGCAACCAAAAGCAACAGAGGTTTGGGCTGCCTTCAGCTCTTCAGGAGTCAGAACCTGGAAGACAAATAAAACACATTGCATAGAGTTGAGGAAAGGCTGTAGAAGAAATTACAAGATGAAAGGGAGTGAGCATGGATGAAATGCCCTATATCAGTGTTGGCGAATTATGGCACGGGTGCCAAAGGTGGCACGTGGAGCTCTTTCCGTGGGCACGTGACATCGCCCCCCCTCACAGCCACAGCACTTCCCCCTCCGCTTGGAGCACGCCACTGTGCTCCATGCCGAGAGCCTGGTGAAGGGGGAGACAATGGTTTGTGGGCTCCTTTGTAGACCCAGTTTATTCTCCAGCCATCTTGACCTGAGCACCCCAAAAGTGGCATAGCTGGAGAGTAAACGGGGGCTACAAAGGAGCCCACAAACCGCTGCCTCCCTTTTGCCCAGCTCTCTTCATGGAGCCATTTCAGCTGTGGCCAGTGAAAATTCAAAAGCCTGCTGTTTGATTCTCACTTTTTCCAAAATGCAGCACCCCATGCTACCCTTTGGGAAAGCAAGATTCAAGCAGCAGATTTTTGAATCTCCTGCAGCCACAGCGAGGGTGCTGTGGCTGCAGGAAATTCAAAAACTTGCTCTTCGGGAAAGCAAGACTCAAAGAGCAGGCTTTTGAACTTCCTACAGCCACAGCGAGGGTGATGTGGCCGTGGAAAATTCAAAAGCCTGCATCACTTTCCCGAAGGGTAGCACCCCTGCTCTTCGATTCTTGCTTTCCCGAACGGCAGCACCTGAAGCATTTGTAACCCAGGGTACCACTGTATTCAGGTTAAATTGCCATATTGGCACTTTGTGAAAAATAAGTGGGTTTTGAATCTCTGTTTGGGCACTCGGTCTCTAAAAGGTTCACCATGACTGCCCTATACAGTAATAGTATAGCAGCAACTGAAGGTGACCCGCGGAGAACGGAAACACACAACAGCGTTATGACAGATATGAACATCTGGTAAAATAAAGAGAAGATTAATGTTTTTAAAACTATCTATTCCTTGCTTGGTTAATGCTTAGGATTCAAATCCAAATTGGTCCTATAGTGCTTTTGGTACATGGCTATTGTGCTTTGTTACTAAGGTTGTGCCAGCTGGTCTTCCAAAAGCCTTCTTAATTCTTGCATCCTCTCCGGCCTGGTACCTTAGGCATCCTTTTAGCCGCACAGCAGATGGAAAGGCTTAACTGAGAACCCTCTGAGCCACTGTGGTGAAAGGCAACTTCTTGGTAGGGCCTGCTTCAAGTCTGACAGTGTTGGGCAGAAAACATGCATCCTCTGTACATGCTGAAGTTTTTAAAAATAAATAAATATAAAACTCCTTTAATGGGACACAACGCCAAGTAGTGTGCAAAGTGGGTGAGATGTCACTGGCTGGCCTCTCCCATCAGCCTTAGCCAGTAAAGACAGGGTTGGAGCAACATCTACAAGAACACACTTTGACCCATCCTGGGTGTAAAGGAAGCTCACAGAAACAATCACTCTGGGGTGACTTTACAAGTTACCTGAAGCCATTCAAAGTGGTGGGTTGGGGCTGGGGGGGGGTGGCAGGAAGGAGGTCACGTGAAACTTCCAACTCACACAGTGGCTTGAAAACAGTGACAGACACAATGTCAAGGGCAGGTAACTTGTAGCCCTAGGGATGTGGCTGGACTGCAGCTGACATCAGCCTTAGCCAGCAAAGCAAGTGGCAAGGGATGATGGCAGTTGTAGTCTGACTGTTACCTGTAGTGTCGTATCTTTCCACTCCTGCAGTGAGCTCTTCAATCCTTGACCAGTTTCAAATAACATGCAATGGGTGAGGAGCCCAAGCAGGGGTTTCCTAAACTGTCATTTGATGTTCTGCTGCCCTCTGCTGGACATGCACCTTATTTCTCACGTGTCCCCTTTATACAGTGGACCCTTGTATAACAAACAGTTTGTATAACATAAAATCTGTACAACATTAAAAATTCCGGAGATAGGGGAAATTTCCTTAACAGAATCGCCTATGGGGAGAATCCGTTACAACATAAAAATGGGATTACTACGTTTTCAATGCATTCCTATGGGAATTTGTATAAAGGAAAATTTGCTTAACATAATTTCACTTGGAACGAATTAATTCCTTTATACAAGGTACCACTGTATTTGCTTGCCAGTGCACACATTTTGTTTCAACACAGCCAGGTGCTAAATACAGCAACTGAAACTGTAACAACGAGATCACCTCTGATCATCCTCCCTAACTCTCAACAGTTGACAATTGGTAACTCCCTACGGCGCTGTCTTAAAAAGGAACAAATATCAAAACAGTGATTTCTTATTATTATCTATGGTTCACCAAATGATTATTTTGAGCTGTATACCCCCTTACAGGAAGGAGTCAAGCTGTAGAAGCAAACACAATCATCTACTTCCTTCTGTGCACTGGGAGAAAAGGCCCCCCGTGTTACCTTATCTCTCTCCTTCTCCTTCAGTTTGTCCATGGATCTCTTCAGTCCCTCTTCAAGGAGGTCAATCAGCCGTACTGTATCCCCGGAACGCGTTTTAAACTTTTTCCTTGGGGCAAAACAAAAAGGTAGATATATTCCTGGGCTGAAATCCCATTTTCAAACAGAACACTATATTTCTGATTCATACGGGCATCCCCAGCCTTTCTACCACCAGCATTCTGTCCTGTCAGCTGACACCCACCGTACACTGGTGGATGTGTGTCTACGGAGGAAGCCAAGAAGTCTGCTGGCTTTTCAGCAGTCAGAGAAGATCTCCACACAGATACGCAACCAAAAGAAAGACTTTCCCCCCAGGGAATGGAAGTGACTTCATTCATTAATCCAGCAGAATGGAGATTGACAGAGGGTCTGACTCCGCCATAGAATCACTGTGGGTTAAACTACCAGGTCCAAAGAGTGATGTGATAGTTGGAGTATTCTATCGTCCACCAGATCAAAAACTTGAGGGGGACCTTGAAATGAGGAGAGAAATCATGGAGGTGGCTAAGAGGGATAGGATAGTAATCATGGGGGACTTTAATTATCCCCACATTGACTGGGCCAATGCGAGCTCTGGGCAAGAAAGAGAAACTGGGTTTCTCGACTTGCTGAATGACTGTGCCTTAGAGCAACTTGTCATGGAGCCCACCCGAGAACAGGCAACTCTGGATCTAATATTGTGTGATACTCAGGACCTCGTCAGGGATGTGAATGTCACTGAGCCTCTGGGGAACAGTGACCATGCTGCAATTACCTTTGCCATGCATGTCGGAGGAAGAGTGTCAACCAAATCAGACATAAAAACCCTTGATTTTCGAAGGGCAAACTTCCCTCAGATGAGGAAACTAGTTAGAGAGAAACTGAAGGGGAGGGTTAGAAGAATCCAATCTCTTCAGTGTGCATGGAGCCTGTTTAAAACAACAATAATAGAGGCCCAGCACAAGTGCATACCACAAAGAAAGAAGAGCTCATTTAAGTCCAAGAGGACACCGGCATGGTTAACGAGTGGAGTTAGAGAGGCTCTAAAGCACAAGGAGAGGTCCTTCTGTAAATGGAAATCCTCCCCAAATGAGGAAAATAAAAAGGAACACAAACTCTGGCAAAAGAAATGTAAAAAGATGATAAGGGAGGCAAAGAAAGACTTTGAGGAACGCATGGCTAGCAATATAAAGGGTAATAATAAAAGCTTCTTTAAATATGTTAGAAGTAGAAAACCTGCCAGAGAACCAATTGGGCCTCTGGATGGTGAGGGAGGAAAAGGGGAGGTTAAGGAGGACTTGGACATTGCAGAGAAATTGAACGAGTTCTTTGCGTCTGTCTTCACGACAGAGGAACTTGAGCGGATTCCGCTGCCTGAGCCGCCCCTCTTGACTGACTAAGAATTAAATCAAATACAGGTTAAAAGAGAGGAGGTTTTAGGACTAATTGATAAATTGAGGATTAACAAGTCACCGGGCCCAGATGGCATCCACCCAAGGGTTATTAGGGAACTGAGAAATGAAATTGCAGATCTCTTAACGGTTATATGCAACTTGTCTCTTAAAACGGCCACAGTGCCGGAGGACTGGAGGATAGCAGATGTCACACCAATTTTTAAAAAAGGAAGGAGGGGGGACCCAGGAAACTACAGGCCGGTTAGCCTTACATCTGTCCCAGGGAAGATGGTGGAAGGCCTCATCCAAGAGAAAATCTTTAAAACACATAAAAGAACAAACCTTGCTGAGAGAAAATCAGCATGGCTTCTGTAAGGGTAAATCTTGTCTTACAAACCTTTTAGAATTTTTTGAAAAGGTCAACAGGCACGTGGATTTGGGTGAAACGGTGGATATAGTCTATCTGGATTTTCAAAAGGCTTTTGACACAGTCCCTCACCAAAGGCTGCTGAGAAAATTGCATAGTCAGGGGATAAGAGGGCAGGTCCTCTTATGGATTGAGAACTGGTTGAGATCCCGGAAACAAAGAGTAGGTGTCAATGGGAAATTTTCACAATGGAGAGAAGTGAAAAGCGGTGTGCCCCAGGGCTCGGTCCTGGGACCGGTGCTTTTCAATCTGTTCATAAATGACCTGGAGACAGGGATAAACAGTGAGGTGGCCAAGTTTGCAGATGACACAAAACTTTTCCATGTGGTAAAAACCAGAGAAGATTGTGAAGAGCTCCAGAAGGATCTCTCCAAACTGGGGGAGTGGGCTGAGAAATGGCAAATGCGTTTTAATGTAACCAAATGTAAAGTAATGCATATTGGGGCAAAAAATCCAAACTTCATCTATCAACTCATGGGCTCTGAGTTATCCGTGACGGATCAGGAAAGAGATCTTGGTGTGTTGGTGGACAGCTCCATGAAGGTGTCTCCCCAATGTGTGGCAGCAGTGAAGAAGGCCAATTCCATGCTAGGGATTATCAAAAAGGGGATTGAAAATAAAACAGCCAACATTATAATGCCGTTATATAAAACAATAGTAAGGCCCCACCTGGAGTATTGTGTACAATTCTGGTCACCGCATCTCAAGAAAGACATAGTGGAACTGGAAAAGGTGCAGAAGAGAGCGACTAAAATGATTACTGGGCTGGGGCACCTCCCTTATGAAGAAAGGCTAAAACAATTGGGCCTCTTTAGTCTGGAAAAAAGGCGCTTGAGGGGGGATATGATTGAGACATACAAAATAATGCAGGGTATGAGTAAAGTGGATAGAGGGAAGCTCTTCTCCCTCTCTCAAAATACCAGAACTAGGGGACATACACTCAAATTGAGTGCTGGGAGAGTAAGAACTGACAAAAGAAAATATTTTTTCACCCAGCGTGTTGTAAGTCTATGGAACTCCCTGCCACAGGATGTGGTGATGGCATCTGGTCTGGATGCCTTCAAAAGGGGATTGGACAGATTCCTAGAGGAAAAGTCCATCACGGGTTACAAACCATGATGGAGATGTGTAATCTCTAGGCTTTAAACCAGGGTACTTCAAGGGCCAGATGCAGGGGAGTGGTATCAGGAGACAGATATCTAGTCTCATGCGCTCCCAAACGCATCTGGTGGGGCCGCTGTGAGATACAGGAAGCTGGACTAGATGGGGCCTTTGGCCTGATCCAGCATGGCTCTTCTTATGTTCTTATGTTCTTATGTTCTTATTTCTCAGACATCAGGCCCATTGGCTTCCTCAAGGATTTGACCACTGGCATTTTTAAACATGCCGGGGGAAAACATAGGATGAAGGTGCAGCTCCTTTCTATATACAAGATCAACTAAGATGTCCTTCCCATTGTACTCCCTGATGCTCTTTCCTAGGAGCACACCAGCAAAGTGGTGCTGAATGGTCTCCTATAAAAATGATTAAGCCATAGCAAAAGCCAGTTGTGGCTGCCATGGATGTAGAACAATCAGATCAGGTAGGGACCACAGTCAGAGATGGAGGGTATGACAAAAACCAATGAGTAGAGACTCATAAGTAGGAGAGCCAACCTGGAAATAAGGAGAACTTTCCTGACTGTGAGAGCCATTAAGCAGTGGAACAGCCTGCCTCCCGATGTTGTGGGTGCCCCATTACTGGAGGTTTTGAAGAAAAGTTGGGGCAGCCATCTGTCCAATAGGTATGAGGTCTCCTGCCTTGGGCAGGGGGTTGGACTTCCAACCCTGCAATGATTCTGTGATTATACTGCTACAGTAAGACTGCAGAAATGTATAATTCTCTCTCTCTCTCTCTCTCTGTGTGTGTGTGTGTGTGTGTGTGTCATCTGCATAAATTTCGGCCAAGGACCAAAAGGTGGCCTTGGACCTCTCCTCCACAGCATTGCCACCTTGTTCAGAGCAATGGCAATCATGGGTCCCCAGATGTTCCTGGACTAAACCTTCCAGAAGCCTTCACCACTAGCTGGGCTGGCCAGGAGTTCTGGGAGTTGTAGTCCAGGAATGCCGATCAATCCATGATTGGGAAGCACTGCTCTAGTACAGATGGTGCAACGTGCTCTTCAGAAGCTTCCCATACAACATTTAGACCAGTGGGTAAAAGAGGAAATCCAGCAGTTCTGATGTGCCAGCATACACAGTACGCTTGAGAACACAAGAACAGATTGTTTCAAGTCTAAAGCTGGTAGGTACAGAGAATATCCTTTGTGATTATGGGACAACCCATCCTCAATTCATGAACGCCAAGAATTTTCGTGACCAGCAATAGCACTGGGCACACAGAAGAAATGACTTCTCCACTTACTTGTCTTCTCCCAACACTACACCAAAAGGAGCATGAACCACTCGGGTCACCTTGGGGTCATACCAGCCAATCATCTGAGCAGCAGCGAAGATGGTTTGCAAGTGTACAGACTGCAAAGCAAGAGGAGATTAAGGCAGCAACTCATAATTCCCCACGTGCTCCTGGAACTGGACAAGCATCACCATACTAATTATCAAGGCACAAACCTGCACTAGTGCGCAATGAATGGGCTCAGAGGCACCGTACTACGGTCCTTTTTGTTATGGCATTTGCACAAGGGCTTGTCCCTCCTCCTCACTCAGAGGCCCCACTGCATTCAGCAGGGAATAGCCAGCCTTCATGGATTCAAGTGGAAGGTCCCACAAAGTGTTCCACTCACTGAACCATACCTCGTGGCTCGTGGGCTTTAGTCATCTTATTACATAGCCATGTTGTTTTACTATCGCTGCTTTCTAGAATAAGGAAGCTAAAAATTTTTTTTAACAATGGCGTGGATGGAATTTAGAACAGCTGGATAGACTGCCAGCCAAGGAAATGCATATCTGATTCTTATTGTGGGTACAGTGACCCCCCCTTTTGTGGTTCATATACTGCGGTTCCGCTATATCGTGGGACCGCAGTACAGTGGAACCTGAAAGGCATTTTAAACACTGCACGCCGCTCTTCTGTGCCCTGGCTCCATTGCTTAAAGGCATTTTAAACATTGCACACTAATACCTGCGCCCGGGGGGGGGAGTGTTAGGGAGAAGCAGCGCACAATGTTTAAACATCGCACACTCCCCCCCCCCCGGCCTGCATCCACATATCACAAATTTTCAATGACCGTCAGTCGGGTGGGTCCCTAACCCCTGTGATAGATGGGGTGTTACTATACATAAAACCAAAACAATGCTTGAAACACATAGGAACAACACGATACATATCAGAGAAACTCACCTGCCCACTATCTACTACATATACTATACAATCAGCTTTTTCTTCAAACAGCCTCTGCTTTATGGCAGCTAAATCTGATGTGTCATATGTGAATCCCCCATCAGATTTCATAATTGTCAAGGGAACAGAGCAGCCTGGGACAAACACAATCTTCCGGCCATCATCCACCTGCACAAAACCTAGGTACAGACAGACAGACAGACAGACAGACAGGGTGTGAGTTAGCGGAAGAGGCAAACACTTTTGTATCCGGCACCTTTCCCGGGAAACCTTACCCGCCAGTGGACCTAAGAATTGTCTTCAGGAGCTGGTATACAGAAAATGCCAAACACAGCTTAAGGAGAAGCATTTGCAGAAGGAAGTAAGGGGAGATTTGGCAGACTTCCTGGCCAGCCTCCTGCTGAGGAGCTGCTCCCACAAGAGGGATGTTGCATGTTGCAACCTGAGACAGGCCAAGGTCACTTATCCAGAGAGACTCCAAAAGGCAGCCATTCGCCCACCCTCTACCCTGAAACACCAAGGAAACAACTTCTACAGTTTCAGAATTGAGTATAGTAATACCTTGGTTTACGAGTGCTTTGCAAGACAAACAATCATTTCTGATCCATTTTGCCTTGATCTATGAGCAATGTCTTACAATATGAGCACTGCAGCAGATCACATGATCACAAGTGAGCCAATGGTGTCTGTCATTCTCTCCCTGCTGGATTGTGAGGGATTGTCTGGACATTCCATCTCAGGTAAGCCTCCAAAGCAGAGGGTGGAAGAGGGAGAAAGGTCTCCCTTTACCAGCCATGGAGGTTTTCAAAGGAGAGTGCAGCTTAGGGTTTTATTTTTATTTTTATTTACTTTGTGTTCAACATCCTTTCTTATTTTTCAAATCATTTCTAGCTATGGGGCAGCTAGTCACCATGTATATGGCTACAAATTGCACTTTATTATTGTCACATTAAAAACATAGAGTAAAATACAGTTGTTAGTTGAAAGCAGAGCAGATTCCGCAGCCAGGTACCTAAACCATGGTGTGGACATCGACTTCTAGCCAACGTCTTTTGCAAGTTTTGGCATTCTGTGTACAGTATGTTTTCCAACTGTGATAACAAATGTGTTACCTTGTTCTTCAAACTCTTTCACGATGTCAGACATCTTATCTTGATAGTAAGATTCTCCTCTCTCTATTAGGAAGATGTCTAAGCAGTCATAGATTTTTTGGAATTCTGACCGCAAGAGACAGTGAAATGAAACAAGAACACATGAATATCAAGGATTAGTGACACTGGTTCTTGGAAAAAATAGTTATTAACTTGACAGTAAAGTAACAAAAATGAAGGTTTATTACAGCCATTTATGGGATTCACGTCCAGCCTCGCCTGTTCTCTTAGTCACTTTTAAGCCACTGTCAAGTCATTTAAGGGTACTTCCAAGGGGCGACCTACGGCCACGGCTCCCTGTGCTTCCTTTGGTCCCAATCTTCCTTCCTTTCTTCCTCTTCCTCCCTCCCTCCCTCCCTTGGTCCCCAGCTCCCTCCCTCCCTTCCTTGTTCCCCACCTTCCTTCCTTCCTCTCTTGGTTTCCACCTCCCTCCCTCCCTACCTCCCTTGGTCCCCGCCTTCCTTCCTGCGGGTGGGATTGCAAGAGGTCAGTGGGTGGGGCTTATGGGTCAGTGGGTGGGGCTTGCAGTGGGGTGGCAGGGTCGGGGAGCAACCAGCCCCTGACACATTCTCAGCCACCAAATCTGGCCCTCCTTACAAAAAGTTTGGGCACCCCTGTCTTACACTCTTCCTAGTTCTGATTTTTTTTAAAAAAAGCTTCCAACGCTGTATGGACACATGAAAAAAGCAGGAGCCTTGTTAAAGACAGAGATAGGTTATTTCCAAGAGTCACCTTTCCGGGATACATCGCAGATCAGTTTCCAAGCCTTAATGAAGTCCGGATTTTTGCTCTGTAAGAGGACCACACACTGGTATGCACGCTTCTTAAACTCCTCCTCTGTGTCAAATCTTCTTTTGGATTCCTAGGTTAAAAAGAAGGCAGAGGCGCCATAGAACAGTATGCTCTACACCTGTGGTGGATAACCTACGGCCCTTCAGAGAGCCTAAACTGCAATTCGCACAATCCTTTATTGGCGATGGCAAATGGAACTCAAGGGAAGCAGCAGCCTGACTTGAAGGAGAGCCAGTGCTCCACAGAAGGGGCTGCCATGTAAGAATTCTGCAGGATGCTCTCTGTACTCCTGACTCACTTTCAACCAGAATACTGCCTTCCGGTCTTACGATTCCCAGGAGGGGACCTGTGGAAATTAGTACTGTATATCTAGCTTCTCCTGTGTAATCACAGAAACCATTGTCTACAGTAGGGCCCCCGTATCCACTGATTCATTATCCATTGATTCAGTTATCCATGGCTGGCAGAGGAAAAAAATTAACTAAATAATTCAGCAGCCGCAAAGCAAGCTACTGTTACAAACAGCAGCTGTAAAGCAAGCTCCTGTCATAAAGCAGCAGCTATAAAGCAAGCTACTATCACACAACAATTTTTTTGGGGGGTTGGGGGTGGCGTTCCCTCTTATCCACAGTTTTCCTTATCCACAGGAAGGTATGGAACCAATCCCCAGTGGATACTGGGGTCCTACTATATTTAAAGATTTAAAAATACTGTACCTTATAAAAAGCTTGAAGGTCTCCAATGGGGGGTGAAACAGTCAGATAATCTGGGAATTTATCTTGCAAGTGAGCAATCAGCATTCCAAACTGGGTGCCCCAGTCTCCTAAATGGTTTAATCTAGACAGTAACAAGCATAGAACATGTTGAGAAGGCAAGTGGGGGCTGCATGCAAACTCACACAGAAAACCATTACATTTGATACAGCTTGAACAGCATGCCTCGTTCGGGTATGTTCTAGTCAATGGTGTTTACCCAGAGCACCAGGGAAAGGCTCTAGGAGACACGTGCAGAGGGTAACTTCTTGTACAAAGCTAACAATTTTAATGGGTTGTAGAGAATCAGTTCGAAAATTATCTGTAATTTCTTTTTTTGTTCTAATGGAGTACAAGGAGAAAAGGTAAGCACAACACATGTATGGAAGACCAGGGCATTTTACAGAGGGTAACACAAAAGAATAGCACTCCAGTGACACCTAACACCTCCCTCTCATTCCAGAAGAGAAATGATGGTGTTTTGAGCATGACTGCCCACTAGTGGACTTACCGGAGAACATCGTACCCCACAAATTCAAAGAGACGGCACATACTGTCCCCGATGATAGTTGATCTTAGGTGGCCAACGTGCATCTCCTTTGCAATGTTAGGGGAGGAGAAATCAACCACCACCTATAGATAGATAGATGAGAGAGAGAGAGAGAGAGAGAGAGAGAGAGAGAGAAGCTTATTCTAGAACAGTGGGCAGCTTTTGCAAGCATGGGGTCCAATTTCACCATCATACTGCTCAGCTGCTTGGATACAAAGCCTTTTCTGAGATGTACATTGATGAACCCTAACACAGAGTGGCAGAAAAGGGAACACTATTTTAAATATTGCGAGACTGCTGGTAATAAAACGGCATGCAATAAGCACAGAACAGACTAGACGATGATTAAGCAATACACAGTAAAATGACTGTGTGTGGATTTCAGATTTTCCATTCAGTATATTATGGGTTCTTGGGGCAGGGGGAAACATCCTATAAGTGGTTCAATATAGAACAGCATACTTCCTGGGTAAAACATTCAATTTCCTTAGAGCTACAACATGAATTAATACTAGTTCTTAATGTCAGAAGTGCAAATAACTAGGAATTACAAAATGTACAAAACATCTGATCATATTCTAGCCCAAAATTCACTATGTCAGACAATTAGACTATTACATGAAAGCAATGAAACAAGGATTGTAAATACAACAATATTGGACCTCTGAAAAATATAAGCATGCATATGTACTCAATACTTGGTTTGGGCCCCTTTTTCATCAATTACTGCCTTAATGCGACGTGGCATGAATGGTATCAGCCTGTGGCATTGCTAAGGTCTTATGGAAGACCAGGATGATTCAATAGCAGCCTTCAGCTCTTCTGCATTGTTCGGTCTCATGTCCCTCATCTTTCTCTTGGCACTGCCCCATAGATTCTCTATATGGGGTTCAGGTCAGGCGAGTTTGCTGGCCAATCAAGCACAGTAATCCCATGATAACTGAGCCAGGTTGTGGTGCTTTTGGCAGTGTGGGCAGGTACAAAACCTGATGGAAAATGAAGTCAGCATCCGCATCAAGTTCATCTGCGGAAGGAAGCATCAAGTGCTCCAAAATCTCCTGGTAGACGGCTGTGTTGACCCTGGACTTAATGACGCACAGTGGACCAACACCAGCAGATGGCATGGCTCCCCAAATCAACACAGACTGTGGAAACTTCACATTGGACTTCAAGCATCTTGCATTGTGTGCCTCCCCATTCTTCCCCCAGACTCTGGGTCCTTAGTTCCCAAATGAGATGCAAAAGTTGCTCTCATCAGAAAAGAGGACTTTGGACCAATGAGCAATACACCAGTTCTTTTTTTTTTTTTAGCCCAGGTAAGATGTTTCTGACATCGTTTGTTGTCCATGAGTGGCTTGAAAAGAGGAATACAACATTTGAAGCCAATTTCCAGGATCCGTCTCTGTGTGGTGGCTCTTGATGCACTAACTCCAGCCTCCGTCCACTCCTTGTGAAAGTCCCCAACACTTTTGAATGGCCTTTTCCTGACATTCATCTCCAGGCTGCGGCCATCCCTGCTGCTTGTGCACCTTTTTCTTCCACACTTTCCCCTTCCACATAACTTTCTATTGATGTGCTTTGATACAGCACTTTGGGAACATCCCACTTCTTTTGAAATCTGTAGCTTTTGGGGCATTCCCTCCTTATGGAGGGTGTCAATGATGGTTTTCTGCACAATTGTCAGGTCAGCAGTCTTTCCCGTGATGGTGATTCCTACTGAACAAGTCTGAAAGACCATTTGAAGGCTCAGGAACCCTTTGCAGGTGTTATGGATTCATTAGCTGAATAGAGTGGGACACTTTTGAGCCTAGAATATTGAACCTTTTCACAATATTCTGATTGTCTGAGATTGTGAATTTGGAGTTTTCATAAGCTGTAAGCTGTAATCATCACATTTATAACAAATTAAGGCTTGAACTATCTCGCTTTGCATGTAATGAGTCTATCTCATATATTAGTTTCACCTTTAAAGTGGCATCACCGAGATAAATGACCTTTTGCACAATATTCTAATTTTTTGAGTTTCACCTGTACTTCCAGAAAATACCTATGTTCACAAAGGGATAGGCAGGGACTGTTTTTCTCCAAGAAAACAGTGCCAGAATTGTGTTGGGAAGGTCTTCGCCAGAAGGAGGCAAAAGGAAACTTAAAAGCTCCCATATATTAACACGAAGTGAAGCATGGTGATTGTGATCTTAGCTCTTGAGGTTCTGTGAATGAGCCAATTTTAAACAGCTGAAAATGAACATCTCATCATAAATACTTGAAGACATCCTCTAAAGAAGAGACAATAACAACCATGTGCACTGTGTTACCTTTTTCCTCTCGCCAACAGCTGGGGGCTGAACACCATTCGCCAGCAGACTGCTCAGCTGTTTGGATACAAAGTCTTTTCTGAGATGTACATTGATGAACCCTAACACAGAGTGGCAGAAAAGAGAACAGTTTTTAAAAAGCTGGGGCCGCAAACATACTCAAACTTTGACCACCTCTCCATTAAGCAAACTTAATAAAATATGGCAAGACTGCTGGGAATAAAATAGCATGCAGTTTGCAGCTGTAGTGTAAAATCCCAACCCCTCACTAGTGCCAGGTACCTCCCTTAAATATTGTCCAGACAAAAATATATTGTTCTATAAATGGCCTTCCTCATCAATACGTTTCCTGGCAGGATAACTTGGAGTGAGAGTCTATGATTCCCCACCTCAATCTAGCAATGTAAAATTTCTTGAAATTTTTTTGGGGAGAAGGAAAAAACTGTCTCCCCACCCCAATTTTTCATATACTGTATATTTTTGGAAATATTTTCCATCCATGGCATCAACATTGTAAAACACCCCTCATGGTCCCAGAATGCCCTCAAGTCCTTTTGTCACAATTCTTCTAACATTAGATTTAGAACCCCCTCCCCACCACTGCCAAAAGCAAATGAAGAGCGACTATACCTGGCCCAGCAATTTCAACCTTCTCGATGCATTCATTGCCTGGAATGTTTCTGGCGATCCGGTCCGCAATTTCTCTCGGGCTGACTTTTTGCTCCTTAGTTTTGAGCAGTATCTGGAAACCAAAAGCAAGGATCTTTGTGCAATGGCTGACCGAAGGCAATGCAGAGCACCTTGCCCCAAACTGCTGATCCATGATTTACTACTAGCAGACTCAAAGAAAGGTCAGAATTCTGACGGGGAAATGGTTTATCCTAGAACATCCCTCCAGGTGGTTTAGGCTGATGCAATCAAATCTGGTTGGCACAACTCAGCCATATAAATAGTGACTACAGCCCTTTACTCTGGGAAAACCTTTGGAAGCCTCGGGTGGGGGTGGGGTGGGATGGGTGGTGGGTGGGTGGGGGCCTTTAATACTGGGAAATCGCCACTGGTATTCCCACAAAGGGGATGGCTGAGGAGCCTTGGAACCTGCAGCAGGATGGGGAGCAGGGTCTTGAAAGGTTTTAAACTAAAGCCAAATAAAGATTAATGTTGCCAGGGGGTGACATCATTCATCACCATTTACACCCAGCCAAGTTATGCCACAGGATTTCAGCCATATACTCATTTTCTCCTAGCTATAAAAGGGACAGTGACTGCTAATTGCACTTTTAACAATTAATCCAGAACAGCTAAAATGGTTATATATTTTGAGGGCACACTGCCAAAGGCTTACACCTCACCACTGATTATTGCGACCACTACAGCTTCAAGCAGAAGGAAATCCTCATGTGAGGAGTATAGCAGAAGAAAGTTTGTGCTCAAAACCAGGGAATTCAATGGCTTCCAAGTTTGAATTATTCCCTTCTAACGAGACTTCCCTCTCTGACATACTCTGTGGTTGCAGGAAAGAGTTCACGGTATAAGGCATTGAGCCTACGTGCCAGATGACAGCCTCTCCGTGCAGCCTGCCAATGAGGAGGGAAAAAAACTTACAAATGTGGTTCCCCCCCTCCTTTGTACAGCCTCATTAGCATCCCGTGCCTGCATTCCAGCTGGAAGGGCCAGAAAACGGTCAATTTTAGGGATACACTGCTTCCTTTCTCTCACCTCTACGTACGCTCACAACCCCTGCTCTTTCCACTGCATCCTTCAGGAGGTATTAAGAATTCTGTTTCTGAACTTTTGTCTCAACAAAAAAGCCTTCCTCAAATGAATGATACATCCAGAACCTGCAAGTTACCTTTCTGTCATTTAATAGAGGGAATTGAAATATTAGAAGCCAAGGGCCAGAAGACCAACAGGCTTGATAGCAAATTTTCCCATTCCTTCCACTCAAATTAATTACAACAAACTTGCATATTTAATTTTTCTGGCCCAACAGCAAATTTTAATCACCATTCTCTGTACCAGAGATGGGAGGGAGGCAAAAATCTCTTTGTCTAGGAGAAGATGTTATTTTAACACAAACTTACCAGAGGTCCCACGGGCTGGAAATGAGGACAAGGGGGATGGAATAATGTATTTACTACCATCCATCGCAATGAGAGTACAAAACAGTGAAGCCGACACCTGGCACATGTGGAACTGCACAAACTAAATTAAGGGGCAATCGAAATTGAGCCTCTGCTGCAAAATCATACAAGGACGGTGAAGAGCTGGGAAAGCAACCTTTGCGGGTGACTCCCTCTTGGGGGGTAGTGCTGGGAAGGCCCATGTCTGGCATCAAGACAGAAACACAATACAGAATGGAGACTCCCAGGAGCAACCTAATTGGGGTAAAGCTGTGGTCAAAATACATTCAAAAAGGCACAGTAGGCTTGTGCCGGACTGGCTGACACCCAGTCAAATAGGCTAATGAGCCCCATGAAAAAGAGAACATGCATTTGCAGGGCTGTTTCCCCAAGAGAAGGCCACGCGGAGAGGCTGCCGGCTAGCACATATCCGTATCGTTTAGAACGTAACCTCTGCTAGGCCCATTTGTCTAACAATGGCAACAACATATAAGAAATGTGTCAAGAAGTCTGATTTATAGGTACAAATTGATTTTAACCAACTAGTTCACAACTTTATTATCTGTTGTAACATATAAGACAATTCATTAAGTTTGTTAGAGACACTTCTAATATGTTACCTGCTTGTAGTGTAGATTAAAAGGTTCACATACAGGCTATTTTTTTTTCTAATTCAAGAAATTGAGGTTGCATAGCATGGTTGCTTATGTCCAACTGGAACTGACTCTCACAAGTTTGTATGCAGTTTAAGATCATCCATAAATGCTCCAAACTCACATATGGCTGGACTAAAGGAAAACTTTTGCTCTGCCCCTAGACCAGTGATGACGAACCTTTTAGAGATTGAGTGCCCAAACTGCAATTAAAAATCCACTAATGCAAAGTGCCAGTATAGCAATTTAACCTGAATCCCGGTGGCTGTGAAGGGCTGATGCCGGGTGCCCACAGAAAGGGCTCCAAGTGCCCACCTTTGGCACCTGTGCCATAGGTTGGCCAACACTGCCCTAGACTCATACTTCCTAGCCCCACATGTGTCAATTTGCCAAAATCTAATGACTTTTGGCCTTTAGAGGGTGTGGTAAAAAGCTGATCTATCTATCTTCATCTAGGCCAGGGATGGTGAACCTATGGCACGCGTGCCAAAGGTGGCACGGAAAGAGCTTTCGCCTGGCACGCGACATGCTCCTTGCCCCCCCCCCCGACTTCCCCCTCCGCTGGAGGAATTTGTGGAGGGGGAAATGGAGGGTGCAGGGAGCATGTTGTGTGCCAGGCCGTCCCTACCGCCGTCACCCCCATCCCCATTGCTATTGCCGCCCCGCCGCCATCACCAACGCCATCCCTGCCCCTCCCACCGCCGCTGACCCAGACCACAACCCCTCCGTCACCCTTGCTGCCTCCCCCCCCCCCACTGCCGCCGATCTTGACCCTCCGCCACCGAGTTTGGGCACTTGGTCACAAAAAGGTTCGACATCCCTGATCTAGGCAGTCCTGTGCTGTTTGGGCACAGCCTCAGATAATGTCAAAACACAGTCACATTATTGGTTACCTGAGTGATGCTCATAGCACTGTTACACTGGTAATCACCAAACCTGGACTGCTGACTTGGTGTCACAGCCAGAGGAGGGTTTTCTAGGTCTGGATAAGCAGCTTTAATAGCCACACCAAAAATATCTTGAAGGAGGTTGTTGATATTAATCATGCCTTCTGAAGGTTTCCCTCTATGCCGTTCCTCCTGAAGACTCTGGGGGGGGGGCGAAGAAAAACAAAACAAATAGCCTTGATGAGGGTATCACTATATAGGCATCTTTAATCCAATTGACATGAATTCCCAAAATATTGTCATTTGAAACGGAAATGTCTGTGCATACCATGCATATACAGACATGTTTTTGACACTTTATTTTTTTTAGAGACCTTGCTGAGAATGTTCTGCCCCTCAGATGAACAAAGAGTAATTAGCCTGGGGTGGGGTGGGGGTATGAAATCTCTGCTGTGTTTGGTTCCAACCACTTGGGAATCTACAAAAGCAGAAAAGTGATCCCATTTTTATCCTTCACTACCATGACACATTTCTATGTTCCTCTTTACAAGTGCAAGGGACAATTACGGAACCACTGTATGGGGGCCATTTGCAACAAAGCACTTTCCTAGACAGAAAGGTATTTGTGTCTACCGTGCCAATTGCTGGGTGACCAACAGCAACAAAACAGACTGAAACTCTTCTTGGTTAGTGTATGTACAATGGTCAAAATCATACTGACTTCTGTTCATAAATGGTTTGTCGCATGTGCTTTTTGAACATTATCTCCTTGTCTAAGGAGGCATTCAGTAGCATTTCATACACTTTCTGAAGTCTACGTGGGCATCACAGAGATCACGCTGGAGCCCTGAAGACGAGAGCGTAGCACTGCACTGACGCTAAAGAGGACACCAACTCTCATCACAAGGAAATCTATTGGGGGGGGGTTAACAGATTTGCCCCTTTACACAACTCTCTGCAGGCTTTCCTAGGGGAGTAAACGGTGGAGCAGGGAAGGACTGCTTCTTTTTGGACTACACCCTGGTTGAAGTGGAAGGGTACAACCGTTTCTTCCTTGAGCAAAATTGCTGGAAAATAACCAGGAGGAAATCACCCGTTCAACATATCCATGAGTACTTTGTATACATGATTTACAATTTATTAACTACCCCAGTCCTGAAAATAGATCCCTAATGAGGGACACTGCCAGGATGCAATGCAGCGTGTTTCTAGTTTTCTCCTATATTCATAGGAAAATGGATGGTGCAGATGCAAGCAAAGTCTAGAGAGTAAGAAGCACCTATGTCAACATAGGTTAAACATGGAAAAGCCCTTTGGCATAATAATCCATATCCATTTCATGATAATCATTTTAAAAAGCAATTCTCATGAGTCACTGTTTTCAAGACACTGGTGAACACAACTTGACGGTCCCATATCCAAAACAAGACACAAGTCAACAGTCAGGAATAAGGGGGCTTCGTGTAGCCATTTCATTGTTATTTAAAATGAATTTGACATCACAAGCTTTCACATTTCCTGGTTTAGCCTTAAAAAGGGTACAGTAACTCCTGACATTAAGATCCAGGCCAATGGTTATAATACTGAAAGTTCGGGATGTGGTTAAATGCCCTCTGTCTCTGGGCTACATAAGAGTTTGGAGGATCATCTTCTTACTGTAGATAGTGAGAAACTCAAGCCACTAAAATTCTCTTCTCCTCTGCTATTCCCACCAAAGAGGCTCTAGTTTCTTAAGGGCTGCTCCTGGCTATAGTTCAACTAGGGGAACACAAGTGTCTACTTTCTCTGGCTTGCCCACTCTGCACTCCACCCTCCCACCCCTTTCCTATGCACGTACCAACTAGTCCTGCTGCTTCCCAGCCACTCTTTCCCCTTCCTCTGGCTCCGTGCCTCCTTGCTTCTACTCAAGAGGCTCCCGACTCTATTTGCCTTTATTCTCTGGCCAAGTTCAATTTTGCCAGCTTTTCATACCATGGGTTTCAAGCCCCTGCTGCTGTGCCTGGCCAGAGTTTTCTTTTCTTTCGACACTTCATGTTGCCATAGGGGCTCTTTTGCTCTTCTGGAAACCACTTGATCAACTCACAAGAGGATATTCTCCATCATTAAGAAAAACAAATGGCAGTTCTGGGAACCGTGGCAACCATCAACATTTTTATTTTTCACACACACTGCACTTTATTTGGGGGAGGGGGACATACCTTCTGTAGAACATTTATGCGATACTTAAGTTTAGCATTCTCTTCTCGCAATCCCTCCAAGCTTGGGGAAACTCCCAAACATCCGCAATTTTTCAGCCGGTCAATTTCTGCAGTCAGGAATTTGATTTCCTTTTCCTAGAAAGCCAAATAAAACCAGCTCTTATATAAGGTGCTCTCTGATTCTCTTGTGTATAATTTCTCTCCATAACACAGAGAAAACAAAAATAAAAGCACAGTGACACCTGAAAGACAAACAGATATTTTTTTCCATCATCGTCTACAATGGATTACACTGTGCAGTACTTCCAGGGGCAATCAAGGTGCTATTTTTTAGCCCCAGCTTTATACACACAGGAAACATAGTAGCCAAGATAGGGGCTAGGAGTGAAGAGGGATACAAGCACCACAAAGGAACTGCCCAAGAGACAATATCACTAGTACTAATACAGGTAATGACCTTCCAATGTCTTCGCTCTAGGTAGGAAGATCAACTGACATTGTTTGTTTGTTTGTTTGTTTGTTTTGGTCTTCAGCCAAATTCTAGTAGCCACACTTCATGCTATTTACAAATATCTATTAAGCCTCCTGTTTCCAATCTACACTGTATGGGCTGGGGCTTTCTCTGTTTTGTGGGTGGGAAAGAGACAGACTGGAGAACAAGGGTGGACTTCCAGACTGACAGCAGGTTACACCCCTTGATCCATGTCCTCATTCCAGGTTACTGATATTTACTCTATCTTGGCAGGTTCTCCACCTATAAAGGAGGAGGCACATGAGTGGAGGAATCTTGCAGAAGCTGGGGAGTAAGAATGCAGATTATTCCTTACTGTATTCTAAACAAAGTTCTTGACTATACATATCCTTTGCTGGAATTTACAAGATTCTAAATTATTTCAAAGAGAAACGAAGTTCCCCACCACTGCTCTGTGTACAGTAGGACCCCGGTATCTGCTAGGGATCGGTTACAGGACTTCCTTTGGATAACAAAAACCATGGATAAGAGAGAATGCCAAAACCCCAGAAGTGCTGTTTTGTGACAGTAGCTTGCTTTACGGCTGCTGTTTGTAACAGTAGCTTGCTTTGTGGCTGCTGAATTATTTATTTTTCCTTTGCCAACTGTGGATAATTGAATCAGTGGATACGAGGTCCTACTGTAATGCTAACAGAAATCAACATTACCAATGGTCAGAAATCACTGGAACTGTTGTTCAGAAGATACTCTGTTAAGCATCTCTGATATGCTTCTTAACATGTGTGAGGGTTCATTGAAATCAATTAATTGCTCAGGTGCAACAAACGGAGAAGAGTCATTTTGTGTGAAAAAAATCTAACAATAAATTTTTATTTAACAGTTCTTTTGGTAGTTTGTTTCTTTCTTTCTCTTCTTTCTTTGTTACATAGGGAGTTAACACGGGAATATTTAAACTTGGAGATAAACTCGATATAGAACTTCTCTTACTCATGACAAACGGATTATGACTTTCTTTATGAGGAATATTCAAAATTTCTTCATTAGACCACCATTCTGGCTCCTTAGGGTACGAGGCAGAACTCGGAGGGGATGTTCCCATCCCCATCCTGGTATCCATCCTGGAGGATTGGGATCGGTTTTCCTCCCTGAACATCCCAAATAGGGATAATTTCCTCTTATTTCAGGTTGTCTTAAATTGATAGGACTTGGGAGATATATTCCCACATCTTTCTCTCTCTCTCGTCCTTTTTCCCTCTGGCTATTCCCTTCCGTTTTTTCCGTTATTCTTCCAACCGCTCCTCTCTCTCTCGAGCCTGCTCTTTCCCCCCCTCCCTGGGTTCCTCCCGTCATCTCGTGCCCCACTGTTTGTATCCCTATTTCTTTATATATCTGTTTCTTTATTTTCTCTTTTGTCTGAATCGCCACAGATTCATATACTCTCCTTGACTCTATTTTTACCTGGATCCCGACATGCTTTGTTTTATTGCCAATCTCTGTTTGAGTACCTATTGTCTTTTGTCCCTCCCCACTTCCTCCTACCTGTATACCTAAATGCCCTACCTCTTTAATTTCTTTTTCCTCATCCTCCGTCTGTACTCCAGTATTCTTAAGATTTTGACATATGTCAATTAACCCAATCCTTATGTCTTCCCATAATTGCACTTCTTTTACAATCGCCAAATAACTGTCTTTGAATTTCTTATCTTGCTCTTCCTTATCCTCTTTCTTAATAGTATCAGTATTTGTTTGATCCTTATTTTCAAAGAACAATTTTCCTGGTATTTCTTCTCCCTTCTCTATGTCTTCCTCCTTCATCTTATTGTATGATGTCCCTTCCTCTGTATTTGCAAACGACCTACTGGACCCTTGTTTGTGTTGTCTTGTATTATGTTCACAACATGTCAACTTAAATAGAACACCTGTTCAACAAATATCAGTTTTGCTACATAAGGACATATTTTGTAGTAGTTTTAGGTTACAGTTCAATGTGACTAAAGTTCTGTGCTTTACATCCTTACAAAAACAATCAATTGGTTTTATAACATTATAAAATAAAGCTACGCACCAGGACAATATCAACTCTAAGAACACTGTTTCAATAAATGAACTGGAACACAAAAAGCAAAAAAAAAATTCTGGGTGCTTTACAGTTTAATTACAGTATGCAGGCTACACGTTGCCCCACCCCTCAGCAAGCTGGGTACTCATTTTACCGACCTCAGAAGGATGGAATGCTGAGTCCACCATAAGCCTGCTACCTGGGATTGAACCCCAGGTCATCAGCACAGTTTTATCTGCAGTAGAGACATTTAACCACTGCATCACAAGTTTCCTTTAAAGCACATTATAACAGGTCTGCTCCTCTATACTGACATGCAGAGCAGTGAACCAGAAATATAACCACAGTGAAGAACAGCTCTGGGGTCAGGAATGGAGAAAAGAGTCCTCAGAGGGATGGAGAGATAAAGAACCCAAACTCAAAAGTAGAGATGGAGAAACGATGTTTCGAGTTGTCGTTTGTCAGGACGGGTCCGTTTCGGGTCGTATCCGTTTGTTGCGGAAATTTTCAAAAATTTGTCATTTCCGTTTGTCGTTTGTGTTGGGGTTGGGGTAAGTGGGCTCTTGGAGGCACCTCTCTGGGTGCCTCTGACGTCTGACCCACTAAGAAGGGAAGGGAAGCGTTTCGCGTTGCCGCCGCGTACCATACATTACATTATGTTAGGGTTGGGGGGTAAGTGGCAGAGGCACCTCTCTGGGTGCCTCTGACTCACTAAGAAGGAAAGCATACTGGTGTACTGGCGTACAGGTTAGGGGTAGGGGTAGTGGGCTCTGGCTGGGAGGCACCTCTCTGGGTGCCTCTGTGACCCACTAAGAAGGGAAGCGTACTTGCATACGGATCTGGGTTAGGGTTGGGGTTATGGTAAGGGCTAGGCTTAGGGTTACGGTTAAGGTTACGGTGGGTTAGTGGGCTGCACCTCTGGGTGCCTCTGACCCACTAAGAAGGACAGTGTACTGTATGGGTTAGGGTTAGTGGGCTTTTATGCCCTCTGGCACATCCAGAAGTCTCAGTCAAAACCTGGCCATGCGATTGGTGGAATGGGTCAAAAAATTTGCATGGTCCCATCCCATGGCCAGCCCATCATTGCGCAGGTGTAAAAAAATAAAAATAAAATGAAATAAAATCAATGGAGACATTTTATTGCAAGAAAAACCCACTGCTGCTACTATAAAAAATCAGGCATTTAAAATACCTAATTTTCAAATGTTTCTGTGGTGCTTTGGTGGGTTTTTGGACCACGATTTAAAAATAAATATTGTGGTCGCCATTTTGGATCCCCCCCACCGCATGGCAAATGGAGACGAGGATCCCCCCCCCCAGACTGGTACCAGCAGCCCAGGACAGGAGAGGGGGGAAGGCTGGGGACCCCCCCAGAAACCACCCCTCTCTGGTAGGTGCCCTCACTGAGGCAGGCATATTTTTGCCTGTTTTTTTGGCCCGGAATCGGGTTTTTTTTTACTTTTTTTTCTGTGCTGCTTGGCATTGCGCGATAGCCACAATGCCATGAATGACAACGAAAAATCAGACCCAATTTTTCTTTTTCGGGTCGGGTTCGAGCTGGAGCGGAGTAATTCTCTTTACCGTTACCCATTACGTAACGATAACGAGAACCGAAAACGGAAACGAGAATTTCGCCGCTCCGTGCCCATGTCTACTCAAAAGCATAGCAAGATAAAATGCCAAGCTAGATCTGAATGTGAATTTTCATTTCCTCTTTTTAGAAACAGCCAACATCTGCGGCAGTAAATGAATCAGGGTTTTATTTATATGCATACTGCCTTATATTTAAATAGAAGCACTTACTAGTAAATTTGAAGGTATTGCCAAATGTATTAAGGAAGGAAGTGTGAGATAAAAAGAGGAACAGGCAAAAGCAGTAACAGTTTCTTATGTGGCTATTTGTTTAAACTACTTGTTTAGGTATTAATTTATGGACATACCATTACTTGACAATATGTTGCAGCCATGCAATTCAATTTTAAAGCTCCAGGCATACAGTGTCACACTCCAGAATACATGACAAACTAAGAAAAGTGTATCTATAATTATCAGATTTGTTTTCCTGCACACTATCTACTTAGAACAACTTCAAACCAATCTGTG
Organism: Phrynocephalus guinanensis; assembly: GCA_037367245.1. Taxonomy (NCBI): domain Eukaryota; kingdom Metazoa; phylum Chordata; class Lepidosauria; order Squamata; family Agamidae; genus Phrynocephalus; species Phrynocephalus guinanensis. The sequence continues at coordinate 90,653,011 of CM074734.1, forward strand.
TCAACATTTTCTCTTCAGGATACACTTTCAGTGATGTCCACCTATCAATGGCTGGTAGAATGTGTTACTCTCCCCAGGACTAACCCCGACTTGCTTTAGAGCAGGCCTGCCCAACAGGTAGACCGTGGGCGAAGGGTTCAAAAACAGCCCACTGGCCATCAATAAAAAAGTGAGGGGAGTTCTCCATCCCTCCCTCCCCCATCCCAGGGACCACCACTGCCCCAGCAAAGTTCTCAGTCTGCCAGCTCACTGTCTCAGCTAAGTAGGGCAGTTCAAGGGCCACGGCGCAGTCCCCTGCTCGAGCCGGGTGCAAGGGAGCCATGTGCATGGTCATGTAGGCTGCCCCTTGGAAGTGGTGATCTGTGCAAGCATGCATGAGCCCCCTTGCACCCACCCACACCAGTTCGAGCAGGTGCAAGATAAGTGTGTGCATGGTCAGCCTTCCCATAGGAATGCATTGAAATCTGTTCCCTCCAGAACAGATTAATTGAATTTAAATGTATTCCTATGGGAAACCGCTGCTCTACTTTTTAAAAAAACTTATGTGCGTGTGCTACGAACGGATAAAATTTGTAAGTAGTGGTTTTAGTGTATTTGCCCTCAAGCCCTTTGCGCCAGAAAAAGTAGACCTCGGCCTGTTCAAAGTTGGACAGCTCTGCTTTAGAGTGCTGGAGGTCTTTCCAGAGCAAATCTGAAACATGGGGATGGTGTTGAAGAAGGGGCAGCCTACCCATATGTCATTGGACGCAACCCATGATAGAGACCATGACAGCACGAACAATACATTGTTCCCCCTTCCTCATACAATTTAAACTCAATCAGAATGTTCCAGTAAAAGCTCTTGGCTCTCTCATTCCAGGTTTTTAAAAAACAAGCAGATCTTCCAACTTCACATTAAACTTTCCCTTCAAAAGTCAAATGTAAATCTTCAGGTTCAGTGATTGCTTTATGTCCCTTACATGGCTGGCTGTCAACAGAACCTGCCAGGAAGTAAGAACACAGGTCTTGTGACATAGTAATCCAACTGCCTACAGGTAAAATAAAGACAAGACAAAAGTACTGTGACACCTCAAATACTAACAGATTTATTGCAGTGAGCTTTCATGGACTGTAATCCATTTCATCAGACAAACATGACTGTAAAAGGTCACACTGAAACAAGTGACAGGACAGTTTTTGCTTTCCTTTAACATGCTGAAACAGACTAACAGGACTACCTCTTTGATAACTGAATATAAATTTTCCATCAGTAAGGGGGGGATTAGTTGAGTGTTTTCATTCATTCTGCACTGTATTCATTTTACCATGATTTCTAAGAATTACTCTCATTCCCTGGATCACCTTATTAAAAATGCAGGGTACAGTCATTTTAATTAATTCTTCAAATCCCTCCCTCTTCTATGGCAAGTTTTCACAGATATAGAAAAGGGAGAGGAGACAATTCTTTAAAAGGTGAACAATTCCATAAAAGTTTATTTATCTTATATTTTTCTACCTGAGAATACCCAAAGCTGCCCTGTAGAGGGGAAAACACGAAATAAACAATAATTTTTCTGAGGGTGCGTTTTATTTATGATTATCTGTTTGTTCGCCTCTACCTGAGTAACGGTACTCTACTGAGCAACTGTGAGTAGAAACAGGAATGGGGGGGGGAGAGAGATTTCTCGGGGAGCCCAGGCTTTGCCAGGTAGGAAATAGCTTCACCCTCCCTTGCCAACAGCCACGTCCTCGGACTGGATTCCTGCACTGAGCAAAGGGCTGGATGGCTTTTGAGGCTCCTTCCAGATCCACGATGCTGCCATTCGCACAAGGCTTTTTATAATAGACATTTCGGAAAGGGTAGCCAATGTTAGTCTTTTCAAGAATTGCAGGCAAAAATGAAAGAAAAAACAAAACAGAACAAAAGAAGACACAACACATGTGGCACCTTGAAGACTAACTTTCATATTTTAACGTAACGTTTCGTGGACATGTCCACGTCTGCTGCTTCTGTTACATTAAAATATGAAAGTTAGTCTTCGAGGTGCCACATGTGTTGTGCCTTTTTTTTTGTATCTTTTGTTTTGTTTTTCTTTGATTTCTGCCTGGCTTTTTATAAGGCATTCTGAAGGAAGACCAAGTTCCCCCCACTCACGACCTTGGCTCCCCGGTTGGCTCCCGCCTCTCTTTCCTTTGGATGCCGGTTTTAAGAGGCTAATCTGAGAAACTTAATCCTAACCCCCACCACCCCGGGGAAAATATTTATTTATTTATTCTGAAATAAAATAAAAAACCTTACCCACAGAGAGGGTCCCGTGGGCATCCAGAGGCCTCACGAGGTGTCCCAGTCCTGGGTGCTGATTTTTTTTATTTTTATTTTTTTGGCGTGCTCTTGGTAGCTCTATCTAATGTGACCTTTTTAATGTTCTAAGATGCCTCTTCAAACTCCCTGTTTTCAAATAGTACTTGAACATGTCTTAAATTGTACTGGTCTGTATATTATCCCTCATGACTGTAAGCCGCCTTGGGTCCTTTTCCAAGGAGAAAGGCGGGGTAAAAAAAAATTCTATAAATAAATAAATAAATAAATAAATAAATAAATAAATAAATAAATAAATAAATAAATAAATAAGAGGAAGTGCCGCGTCGACCGAAAGAGGGGACCGTGAGGTTATCCCGCACAGCCTCCCGAGCAGGTGTTGGCGGGGGAGGACGAGGAGGAGGAGGAGGGAGGGGGTGGGGGGGAGATGGAGGATAAGAGCCCCCCCCACCCCCCCTCTCGGCGCCCCGGTGGTTTCTGACCTGCCGGCCGAGCCGCTCCGCCCATTGAGCCGCCTGCACCTCCATGCTCACCGACCGGAAAAGGAAACCCGGGCGCCCCCCTCTCTATGGTAAAGCCGCAAGGAAGAACGGCTCCCCACCACCACCACCCCACCTCCAGGAAGCACGGGAGAAGAAAATGAACGCGGACGCCCTCTGCCGGGCCGACCGGCGCACTGCGCCTTCGGGGACGCATGAGTCGCCGGGGGGGGGGGCGGCGGCGGCAGGTTGAGCGAGGCAATTGGAAGGAGCGGGAAGGTATTTTCCAAGGAAGCGCGATTATATCTCATGCAAGGGATTTTCCCTTTCATCATCATCATCATCATCATCATCATCATCATCATCATCATCATCATCATCATCATCATCATCATCATCATCATCATCATTCCAGTCAGGGTTTATATAATTTTGATTGGTTGCGATTGCAATTTTTAGCAATACTGTATAGTACTAATTGTAAACTAAAGGTGTCACCTTAAAGCCACTTTCTATTTTTAGTATGAGGTTTCGCGGACAAGCCCACTTCTTCTCGCCAGCCGCGTGGCTCGCACAACGGAGACAGGAAGGAATCAGCAACAGATGGAAGGTCGTCTGAATTGCTCAGCTCCAGGGTAGCGCAAACTGTTGGAAGCACTGGAGTGGACTGGGCAGGCTGGCTGCTGCTTCTCTACTTGCAAGGAAACAGCTGGTGGTGGGGCTTCTGTTCTCTCCAGCTGGCGGTTACTTGGCTGCAGAATTTGGGACAGTTGTCCCTTTGGGTTTGAAACTCATACAAACCTCTGGGCTTCGTGTTTTATAACCATAAAATTATTTCCTTTTTAAATCCCCCCACCTTTGCCTCCCCACTATTCACACTTCGAATAAATATATACTGTATTTATGTATTTAACAAAAACAGGTAGCCTATGACAAAGGGCCCTGCAACTCAACATTGTCTTTGACACTTAACAGTAGTCAAGGATTATCATCAGCCACAATACAATTTTCCAGGTCATACGACTCCTACATACACTGTTTATAAAACTTTTTCCAAGTATTTCTACAGGCATTTATGTTTCAGTTTTCCGCTGTTCATTTAATTCATAAATCCATTGTTTGCAGTACCAATTTTTGCAACACGGTTGCAAGAAATTAAGTCCAGTTGCCACGATTCAACTTCTGGATAACTTCACCTGCATGATTGAGAATCTTCACCAACATGTCCCGAGAGGATTTTTAAATGTACAAAATGGGTAGAAAGAGCCAACTGCTGATTCCAACCCTTTATGATTATGCTACAATAAGTGTTTAATGACTGTAAATAAGTTGAATTATAAAAGCTATTGCCCTAGACTGCTACATGTTTTGTAAAGTAAAATCAGGGCATAAACTTACATCTGTTTACATTGCAAGTAGTGGGAAAATAAATGTTGAAACAACACCTGAGTGGGAACTTTAAAAACAAATAATTGTACAAGGTATTCTATATTTGTAAAGTTGTATGGCCTGTGACCCATGAAACCTTGGCTGCAGCATTTCTGTTCTGCTGAGGTTTTTGAATATATTTGCTTCTCCCCCACCCCCCACCCCAAGTGACATTTATCCTGGCGTGTTTTGGTGTCATATACCCCTCTGGATCAGCTAATCAATGGGGAATTTGTAGACAAACCCCACAAATGAATTTTTTTAGGGGGGGGGGAGAGAAATCAGGACAATTTTCATTTGGCTCCAGCTACCACGTTGGGAGGTTGCAGTGACTGTTATGTATGTTCATGTCACGTAAAGGTCATGGAATTGGGGCTACAGTGGAACCTTGACTTACATAATGCTTGACTTACAGCATATTTGACTTGCAGCAAGAAGGGGCCTGTTTGACTTGCATCGCGGGCTCCAACTTACAGCTCGGAGCCCCGGTGCAAGGCCCCGGAATCGGGCGGCAGCCACGACCCAGCATCGCGGCTGCCGCCTCCAAACTGCTCCTGCCTTCTTCCTCTCCTCCGGCAGCGGCGGCTTCGGGGAGGCCAGCTCCGAGCAACTGGAGCTGGTCCTCACATTCGCCGAAGCTGCCGCCGCCGCCGGAGAAGAAGGGCTCACTCTTGTAAAAAATCTGGCTGCAGAATTCTGGTCAACAATGGAAGGTAGCATTTTAGTTGGGGAGCTGTACAGTTGTGGGACTCTAATGATAAGCATAGGGTTGTTCAGAACTTGGAACGTCAAGTTAAAAATAAGTAAAACTTAAATGTTAGACATTGTTGCTATGAACATTAAAAAGTGGAGGCGTATAACTTGTGGACTATAATTCCACTGCCTCCTCCTCTCTTTGAAGAGACATTTCATTTACATCCCTGGAAGGAATCTCCTATCCCAGTCAAATTTGTGTTAAATTGCTATTTTGGTGGGTCTTTTTCATAGTCTGGAACGGATTAATCGACTTTCCCATTACTTTCTACTGGAAAAGTTCATTTGACTTAAGGCATGTTTGACTTATGTCTAGACCTCCAGAACGGATTAATGATGTAAGTCAAAGTTCCCCTGTATTTGATTATGAGGGAAAATAACTTCATTTGAACCCACTGCTTGTTTTTGTTGTATACTGTCAAATTGCCTCCAACTTATGGCAATGTGATGAAAAAGAGATCTCCAAAATGTCCTGTTTTTAGCGGCCCTGTTCAGCTCATGCAGATTCAAGCCTGTGGCTTCAATAGCAAATCGGCCAGTCACATGTTTGGTCTTCCTTTTCCCTCACTTCCTTTTACCTTTCCTGGCATGTTCGTCTTTTCCAGAGGATCCTGCCTTTTTATGATGTCCTAAAAGTAGGACCACCTCAGGTTCAACATTTTTTTTACCTCAAGAAATACTTCAGATTTGATTTGGCAACCCAGGGTACCCTTCAAGTTCTCCTCCAGCACCACAATTCAAATGAATTTTTTCCCCTCTCACCTTTCTTTTCAACTTTCACGCTCATACTCAGCGATTGGAAATACAAGAATATAGATGGCCCCCATGGGTTTTTCCCCCCTTAAAAATACAAAGTTCTTTACATAAAACTGCCTCTTTGTGTTTGAACCAGCCGAACATTCACTACTATCCCTGTTCTGGCCATGAATCGAGAGCACCCTTTCTTTCTCTGTACCACCCAGCTGGCACGAGTGTAAGGCAACATTGAAGGGAGCAGAGAAAGAAAAAAGACCAAGCATAGCTAGCTGAATTCCATAAGGAAAGCCACAGCCTTGTATTGAAAAGACCTGAGAAGGCTGCTAGCAAAAGAACCTTCTGGAAGCCACTTTTTCATTGAGGGGCCAGAAGTCAGAAATGACTTGAGAGCACACTAATGCAAGTTACCCAGCCATTCTTATTTTGCTCGAGACAGTGGCCCAGTCTGCTTGCATGGACAGATTAGATCAGGGGTGTCCAAACTTTTTACACGGAGGGCCAGATTGGGTGAGGTAAAATTTTGTGAGGGCTGACCATCCAGCCTGAAGGGCAGAGGAAGCGTGTGGGCCCACGCACACCTGAAACAGCCACAAACATTCTGGTTTCAAGGCACCCAAGGAATTGGCTGGCACAAACCCAAGACGCACCGCTGCTTGTATATGCTGCCCTCCCTTGCAAGGAGGTGGGGAGGATGCTGCAACAATGGAGCTAGGGGCGAGTAGGCTGGGTGGCTGGCTGGGGGTACAGATGGAGGCAGGGAGGGTATGTAAACCATAAAACTGCAAGCTGATGTCTCCAACCAACACAGGGAGGGGGCGGCTGGCGGGGATGCATAACAGGCTGAGTTGGCAGGAAGAAGAGGCTGCGGGTTGCTTAGAATTTTAAACCAGACCACATTGGGCCTCCAGGCTGGACTTTGGACATGCCTGGATTAGATGCTCAGGTTTTCTGCTCCAAATTGACTGTCAAAGTCTTTTCAAGAATGGACCTGGGTGGGGGGCGTGGGGGGTGGAGAGAGCAGAATTTCTGGTTGCTCTGGGAAAATATCTGCAATTAAGAACTAAATTAATAAACACATGTTTCAATAATAGGCTCACATAAAAAGAAATCATAGCAAAAATTAAAAGCTGTCAAAATTGCTCCATGATCCTAGGCCAACTCTGGTAAAACCTTCCTTCCCTTGTTGAAATCCATTTTTAAAACATCTGCAGAGAACTGTATCTGTGACTGTTGGAATGGACAACAATTGTGGCACAGAATTCCTATCTACAGACAGAGAAAAGACACAAAAGTTTTGGTTTGTAAATTTCTATAGCAATTTTAATCTGTTAATCCTGACAAAATTTAAAATAGGTATAAATTCAGTCATTTAGTGCTTTCCTATTAAAAGTGTTTTATACATGAAAAACAAATATGTACATCTCAAGAGACATCCAATTTTAAACCACTTGCTGGTTTTACTCCTGAAGGTGCATCTTCGTGTTTGGGCTTTTGTATTCCTGCGACCGGCATTCTGACATTGGCAACAGTTCAGAAAGTGAATTCGAGAGCCAAGTGGTGCTGGTGGGTTGCTCTGAGTGTGTGTGTGTGTGCATGCGTGCATGCGTGAATAGGTTTGTATGTGCATGTGCAACATACATTATAGCACATTATCAGCTGTGTACGTGTGTCAGGCCATTACATATCCTACCTTTTACCAACGGATGTTTAAAAAAATACCAACTGTACTGCATAACAATTATTAAAATACAGCACCTAGAAAAGTCAGTGCTTTGATCTAACGGAGGACTGGTCCAAGGTGGTCAGTAGGTGACTTTCTTACCCTCTGTTCCTCCTGGATCCCCTCAGAGCATCTTCTGTAGGTTGTGAGACATGAATGGGCCAGGTTGCAATGCAGACAGCTAAGTTGTGACAGAGGATTCCTGCAAACTTGGCAGATAACCTTCTGTCCCTCTCATGGAATAAGCAGCTCCCAATCAAGGCAGATGCTTTCACCCAATTTTAGAAAGAAAAGACCTTCTGCCCCTTTGGAGAACCTTTTAAAGGAACTGTGTAGGGCAGGGGTCTCCAACCTTGAATAAGCCAGATGTTCTTGGACTGCAGCTCCCAGAAACTCAGGCCATCACAGCTGGTGGTGAAGGCTCCTGGGAACGACCGTCCAAGAACACCCGGGTTACTCCAATTTGGAAAGCCCTGGTTCAGAGGAAAGGAGAGAGTAGGAAAGAGGGCTTCTTCCTTCCACCTTCTGCTGATACGGCACTCAATCCCAGTCAGTGTTTTCTTCATTCACCCAGTATTCCTCGCCAACAACAGTCCTCTTCAAAACTACCACACATCAATTATTTCCCCCTTGCATTGAAAAAGTAGGGAAGAGGATGCATCTAAGACGTTCGTGACCTAGTGCTTCATTAGGACCTTTGGTGTGTACATGGGTGAATCTGTGTGCTTCCTCCAGTGTATGTAGGACGAGAGTGCAAGAAATGGAATGATTGTGCTGCACACATGGGTAAGTCAAGACATCACCAGGTTGACCCCCACCCCCCACCCCACCCCAAAAATACCACACATGTGCAAGTACAAATAGAAAGAGTGATGTGCTAAATTATAGTTGATAAAACACGGTTTCCAGACAAGGTTTGTTTCATGTTGTTTAACAGATGTTTAATTAGCTATTCCATTCACCTGGAGCTAGGGGAACAAAGGAGACCCTTCACAAATGTTTACCTAGAACTAAGAGGAAAATATTTATTTTAAGATTCTTAATGGCCATTCTTTGAAAATAGATAGTATTCCATGAGAATTTCTTTGTTTCTTAAACAACCAGAAAATATTTTTAAAACAAAATTTGATTTTTAAAACAGAATGACTATTATTATTATTATTATTATTATTATTATTATTATTATTATTATTATTATTATTATTATTATTATTATTATTTATTGCTGTCTAGATGGGCCTTTTCCCCCCATTCCAGCAAAACAGTGAGCCTTAAGAAAGATTAACACACATGTATGTTCCCTGTAGCTCTCTCCCTGTATCAAAGGGTTCACTGGGCTTCTGGAACTTCTTATAAGCCAAATATAGAATGAGCTGAAGCAACAACCTCCAAATTAAAGTGCATCAGGGCTTTTGAACTCCACACTCATTTTTTTATGACCCAGAAGGAAACCAAAGTGTTTCATAGCTCACAGAGCACTTCTTTTCAGCTCTTAAAAATTTAATGTGTTCTTCCATCCCTTAATTTTGTATAAAAATATTTAAATTAGCAAAAGCTAGTTATACTGTATAGGAGAAGGGTTACATTTTTAGGGTTATTGGATTGATGCTCCTTCAGATTCAAGTTTTATTGTGGTAAAACCTCTTTTTTAAAAAGTAGAGCTGTACAAAATGTCTAAACAAAATCTTGTTTAAGCAGCATTTATAGCTGTGTTTGTTCATATTTAAATATTCTTTCTGGAAAAAAATACATTGCTAAATATACAAACTACATAACCATCTCATTTTTATGCTGGCATTTGCTGTGAAGAGAAGAAAGCTAAAAATTTGGAGGCAAAGATACTAAGGTCATCAATGTACAAATGAGTTGGTATCATCATAATACCATATAAATAATCTGTAGTGACAGGACATTATACTTGGTTGACATCATGAGGAAATTACTTAAATAGACATTAAACATCGTCCGCAGAGAGAGCTGGAATGTTTATCCTTGGTCTTGTGAAAAAAGCCATTTTCTCTCTGCAAAACAAGACAAACATTGATTGTTAATACAATTAAGAATTCAGTAGTAAAATTTCAATTTTCAAAATGAGGAAGTAAAGGCTGTCACATAAAAACCAGAAATTCCTAGCCATGTGCAACTAGATATGCATAAAGTTACTCACAACAAATTTATTTTTAGAAGAATGGGGGCCCTATGTTGCATTACTTTATTATTATTATTATTATTATTATTATTTCAGCTCTGTTGGCAATATAATTCCACGCCTTTTGTAGTATAACTGTAACTTTTGAGCTAGCTTCATAGTTATCAAATGGTTTAGGAAGAACATCACACGTTTCAAATGTGCCACAAAGGGCTTAGAGCTGCTTGCCCAGGTTGTGTTGTGAGTATTGAGATCACAATGAAGTAGACGGAGGAAGCACATCTCTTGTCCTATATCCAGCAGATTTTTTTAAAGGTAAGACGTTATTGCCTTACCCATTTTTCAAAACCAAAAACAGCCCCCCCACCAAGTTAGACTTTAGTAACAATGAAAGCAAATAACTCCTTTTTCAAAGCTTAGAAATGTACCTGTAACTAATTATATTTGCAAGTAAATCCCAAGTTCAGAGAAGCCCTGTGAACAAGACTTTAAATATACATATTATTCTCTCTCTCTCTCTCTCTCTCTCTCTCTCTCTCTCTCTCTCTGTATGTATGTATGTATGTATGTATGTATGTATGTATGTATGTATGTATGTATGTATGTATGTATGTATGTATGTATGTATGTATGTATGTATGTATAATGAGCTCATTTGAAACAATGGCCCAAATCCTGTTCATATAAGGTTGTGTGGTAGAAGCTGATGTCATCACACTTGGCAAGGCTTCATTTAACTCAAACAAACTGAAAACTTCCTAACCTCAACCCCCCTCCCCGGCAAAAAAATATATATCCCTAGGCCTTCTTTTTGTCCTAGGGAAGCCTTTGGGACCCTTGGGACAGGAAGGGGGAGCCTTTAAAAGTAATAATAATAATAATTTTTGATAATCACTGCCGGTCTGATCCTGCCGGTGGATATTCAGTGGTGATTTTTATTTACTTTTAAGGGTTACCCACCCAATCTCAAGGCTCCCAAAGGCTCACTGGGGAAAAGACAGGCTAAGACAGCCTCAGAACAGAAAACTGAGGTGGGTAGGAAGGAAGCTTTTAATTACTTTGAATTAAATATTATCAGCACCGACTGAGGAAGTCATCAGCTGTGTAGCTTTATGTGAACAGGATTTTGGCTTTCAAATAGCCAAAATTCTGTCCAAAAAAGCTCCACAGCTTACTCTAGTGCAATTTGCTATGTTACACAAAAAGATTTTAGCTAGTGAGATCACTGATATAGCGTGCAAGTACAGAAAGTATAGAAAACCACTGGGTTTGTTTTTAAGGTGTCATAACTCTCCTTGTTTTTTAATATAACAAGCTAACATAGATACCGGTTTGGACAGTGCTGCTCTGGATACTGTGATGCAAGATGAAAGAAGCAGTAAGATTTCATTCGAATATGTTTTTACTAAATCATCCCTAGCACAAAAGGAGTTTAAATAAAGCTTCCACTGTTTTTCTGTTCGGTAAGCATGCATCAGACTGTTCTAGGTAGGTTGTTCATTTTAAACGAAGAGATCTGACCAACGAAGCAGTATTGTGTAACCGTTAGATAAGGACGTCTCACATAAGAGCTCTCCACCACCACCCCGCCCTCACAAACAAAGTCCCGTGCAAAGATCTCGTAGCCATTGTTAGAAGACGACCGTGACACAAATATGACAAGCCTGCTTCTTTTTAGCTGAAGGTTTTTGGTTTATGGTGCTGATAAGAAGAGTTACATAAAAAGGGCAGCAAAGTGGTGGTGGGGAGAGGGTGCCAAGCGGTGAAGTAAAATCTGCAAAAGATCTTCCCTTACCTGAACGACTGCACTTCGAGGGGCTCCTTTCGGCTCTGGCCTCGTAGCCTGTGCACATCCTTGGCAGCTGCTCTCATCATTTTATCAGCTTTCAGCTCGCACTTACATTCAACCTTTTCCACCTAAGCGAACAATGAATGGAGCCATTCATTTACACAGGGACACAATAGGCTTTTCTGTAATCACACATTCTCTGTGTAAGACAGAGCACTTCCATTTCCATGCCTCCCATTGAGCATTCAGGTGAGGCTGATTTATTGAGAGCCATAAACCACATAATCCGTAAAAAAGATTCAGAATGTTTAAGCAGATCCGTAGTCAGTATTGTTTCCTCCAACAAGCTAGGCTAGGGGTGGGCAACCCTGATAAGTGCCTGGCATGTACCATCGTGGGAGTCTCATGCTCGTGAGATTAATTCTTTTATTCCATTTACATAAGCCCTCAGAGAAGTAAATGAGGCTGAAAGATGCAGAATACTCCCCAACCCCTCCCAACTAATTTCTTAAAGCTTCAGCGTCTCCTGCAACTTTTTAAATGGCCACAACAATTCACCCACTGTCTTACAGAACCTTTGGCTAAGTAGAGATAAAAACCTACACATGACCCACAGTTTGGCACAGCAATCAGGTTAATTATCTCAGATCCAGACATTTCAGAATGTTTGCAACATAGCTGCAAATTATTGCTCCAGCAAAGCAGATCGTCCATGTATTTAAGTTAGACGTTGCAATTTGTATATGTAACTCTCATGAGTAGAGATGGGCACGGAGCGAACATTTTTTCGTTTCCGTTATTCGTTCGTCGTTCCGTTACGAAACTACAAACGAAAATTGTGATGAAAATGCAACGAAACGAACAGAACCACGAAAATTGTGGTAGTTACGTTTCGTTTCCGTTAATGGCAACGCGCAATGAAATGAGCTGTTTTAAATGTTAAAAACGCCCTGGGCATCCGTAAAAAAGCAGCGATAATTATTTATATTGTCTGATAATACCTACCCAGGGGGTTGGGGTCCTTAAAAGTTGCATTTATGTCTTTTCTCAGATCGCTGTATTTTTTCGCTGTATATTTTAGGGAACATCGACCCAAAATGGCTCCCAGATGCCTAATATTGATTGATTTTTTTGGGTATTAAAACACCCTGGACATCTGTAAAAACACAGCGATAATGAGATAATTATTTGAAATTATTACCTACCAGGGGGTTGGGGGTCCTTAAAACGTTTGTTTTTGTCTTCTCCCATCGCAATGTATTTTTCTTTTCCCTTTAAAATGGATGTCGCCACCAGCCACAAAATGGAGGCAAGCCATGTGATGGGATCATGTTCAACCAATAGCATGCCCAGGTTGCAGAGTGGGCAGGTCTGGCAGCCACAGAGGGCATAAAAAGCTCTGGCAGCCCCCGTCCTCCTTGCAGTCTCCGGTGGGAGTTAGGATGGGATTGTTGTCTGTGACTCTAGCTTCAGTCCTGCAGCCTCCCTGTGTGCGTGTGTGCGTACCTCTTGGTGAGTACCCTCCCTTGCCCCGCAGTGCAGTCACTCTGCGGCTGCCTTGCACCTTGGGCAACGCCCGCCGCTGCCTTTGCAGCCTCCCTGCGTACCTAGTCTATACTGTGTCTCTGCCAGCATCCATTTTTAAGTGTTTTCCCTCTGGTCTGGGGCGTTGGGGGACGCCCGCACACGGAAATGCTTTAAAAATCACACAAAATGCGGGTAGAAACAACAAACAAAAAAACGAAAAACGGGAACGAAAATTTCCTAAAATTCACGACAAACGGAAACAAAACGAAACAGACCTCTCAACAACAAACGAAAAACCGAAACGCCATTTTTTTTGTTTCGTGCCCATCTCTACTCATGAGCTACTGTTTCATAGCACTACTGGTATAGATAGCCTAATGAAATGTTGGGCTTTTAAGTGCACATGAAATCCGATCTATGCAGATAGGAATTTTCAGGATCTCTTACTGAACCACAGTGGAGAAAATAAAAATGCTAAAACCCAAATGTTTTGCACCACACTCTGGGATGTCTCCAAAATGCAGGCTATTTTTCCAACAACAACACATTTGATTTCTCTTATTTACATGTGTTTTGCTAGTGCTACAGCTGAGAATTTTGGTTTTGCAGATATGAAATATTTGGAATAGATTTTCAGCCAGGATTTAATTTGGTAGGGGTAGTAGTAGCAGTAGCAACAGCAGCAGCAGTTCAGCAATTCATCCAAAATAACAAAGAACTGTGTGCCACTTTTAGGTGGAACAGATGTATTGTGTTTATTGTTATTTTTAAAAAAATGTATCATTATGTTCATCAGTTGTCATTTTGATGCAACCAACTAACATAGGTAATCTTTTGGAATTTAAACCAATACTGTAATTACCGTGGAGCCATGGTTTACTGAAAAATAAAAATATGGTTTAGCTTGAAGCACCCTGGACCATCAAATGTACAATCTTGTCCAATATGATTTTTCTGAGTATGGTGTAACACAGGAAAGAAGAGAATTCAGCTAAAGAAAAATATGACACTTCATCAAAACAAAGCACAAATTTCCCATAGTTTTTCATGTATAAGATGACCTCGTGTATAAGATCCCCACTTTTCCAACTCAAAATTACAGTTTTGCAACCACACGGTTCCTCTCCTCAGCTGACTTACATGTATAAGACAACCTTCAATTTTTAGTCTAACAATTTTAGACAAAACTATAGTCTTATACTGTACTTGGAAAAATATTGTGCTTTAGGGTGGGGCTGAAGAGGGCTCATATGGACAAGGAGCAATTACAACCTGACACATAATGACAGACCCTAATTTTAAAGTCAACCCAAGGAGAAAGTGCTGCAAATAAGTCTGGAAGAGCCAAGGCAACTGGACTAGAAGAGACTTTGAAAACACAAAACACTGGATTCTTCTGCCATTTTCGCCATCCAGTTATTTAAAAAAACAAGGTCTATGGGTCCAAGAATACTTACCTGTTTCTCCACCATCCTCATCAAGCTCCGAAATTGTTCATCCTCGTGTACGCACTGGGGCAGTTCTTTCTGTCCCTGACTCTGAGCTTTTTCTAGCTGCTGCTTCAGCTGTTTAAGGATAGAAATCTCCTGTACCAACTGGCTGTGCCAGGTCTTGGAAGCCTGCAAGTCCAATTCCAGGTCCAGAGAGGTACGTATAAGCCGTTCAGGTCCAGAGCTTTTAACAGATAACTGGGGAGAGGGGGGGGAAACAAAAATAAATAAACCAAAACATACACACACACACAAAGATTTGGAAATGGGTTGCGATGAGAAAATACGAGGGTGGGTTTTTTTGTTCGTTTTTTGGTCATGTCACAATTACTTAAAATATTAAACTTGTGATTCCCTATATAGTACTAAACAGACAATAATAATGTATGTAGGAAAGAACTCCTCAACGTATAAGAGCCTCTGCAATGTTTCAGTGCTATGTGCCATATGTTTTGTGATGCAATTTCTCTCGCACACGATCCATTAAAACACATATATATTCCATTGACAGCAAACTGCCTCAGTATTCCTGTTGTCAGTATTCAGCATGCAAAACTGGGACTGGAAGAATTATTCATGCCCTACACCCCAAGTCTTAAAATCAAGTTATTATTTCAAAACAATTCCTTAGTCTATAGGTAAAACCCACCATCTTCACAATATCATTATTTTTATTTTATTACTTTTAAAAATAAAACTATAATTATAGTAGCCCTCAATCATGGAGATGGCTATCATCAGATAGAGTTCATCTCTTTTAAAGCCCCACCACTTACCTGAATAATTATTTATATGTATACTGTCAGTTTTAGATTTTTTTAAAAAAGAATTTTTAATATTTATTGTTTCATTGTGCTTTATATTGTAAATCGCCCAGAGTCCCCTGTGGGAAGATGGGCGGTGACACATCTAAATAAAATAATAATAATATTTCATGTCATTATTTTTAACTATTATTCTCTGAATTTTCTTGTACTGAACATTGTTATTCCCATGTTTTTAATTATCCAAAAGTTTTTCCTTAATTTTGACTGCAGTTTTATTACAGATCATCACCATGGATGCCTGATAGACAGAGGCAGTGGTTTTAAATGTAAGCAAACAAATTGAATAAATACAGGCAAGGCATGTCACAGAAGGGTTTACCCTTTTCATCCTGACACTTCTTCTCTCCACAGCATTTCGAACAAAGGGTGGTTTCTTTGACAGAGTTGAACTATCGCTATCGCTGCGATTAAGCTGAAAAAGATAAACAAAGAACGGCATTGAGGATGTTTTACCAATGATACTGGGTGATTACTCACTTATCTTTATGAGAAGTTCCTTCCTCTGAAAGAAAGGCAGGCAAGAATCAATAAGTTGAAGCCCATGGCAGAAACCAGGGGAATAACAGTACCGCCTCCAAGACACCATTGTCCTCTATAACCTCTGCTTCTCTTCACATGATTGGCTATTGAAGAGGACCATGAGGAAGGTTCAATAGCAGAGCATGTGTCACACAGAACAACATCTCTACTGGGTGCCAATCTACTTCCAGGTACAATTCAGTGTGCTGATTTTAACCTACAAGGCCCTAAATGGCTAAGTTCCAAAGTATTCAAAATACCTGTCTCCCTTTAAGAGCCGGCCCAGGTATTAAGAACATCACAAGAGGCCTTTGTCTTGATCGCACCACCTTCACAAGTGCATCTGGTGGGAACACTGGAGAGGGCTTTCTCTGTTGCTGTCCCTAGAAGTCTCTCCCAAAGGAAGCCTGGCTGGCCTCAAGTTTATTGCCTTTCTGAAAGCAAGAAAATACCTTTTTCTTCTGGCAGGCTTTCTTTTAGTGACTATTTGGGATGGTTTTGTATTTTGTTGCTTCTCAATCTGTTTTAGTAATATTTTTAACTAATATTAATAAATATAATGTCATTAATTCTTAATGTTTGAACAGAGTTTAGCTTTTAATATTATGTTCTTAATGATGTAAGCTACCTTGGGCTCTTTTTAGGAGATAGGCAAATAGATAATATTTTAAATATTTTTTACAAAAATCAAAATTAATTAATTAATTAATTAATTAATTAAATAAATAAATAAATAAATAAATAAATAAATAAATTAAAGAAAGAAAGAAAGAAAGAAAGAAAGAAAGAAAGAAAGAAAGAAAGGACTGGAGACATGCTTTCTCTAAATTGCTGCTCCTAGTCATAACAGACCTGGTAATTAGAACTATGTATGTCCCCCCCCAGAAACATGGCATTTTGTGCCCAGAGTCACAAATAGAAAAATACACCTTCCTCTACTTTCTATGATGCCAACAAAAAGAGTGGAAAGGCTGCATGGGTGACCGTACCATGCTCAGAGGGTAGCAGCTAACCTCTCATCTCTCCAACACTGCCTGCTACATGTGGAAAGTAATAATTTTACAAGCGAGATTCTTCTGCCTGCATCAGAGCCCTCCTACTGAATTATCACTTTCCATATGTACAAGCTCAGCATGTTGTTTGTAAAACAAGGAATGTGGAAAGTGTGCACCCTGTTTTAAAACCCAATGATACTTCCATAAGCTATATCACACTGGAATACAGGAGGTATACCAAACGTTGGTCTGAAGGGGGGGGGGGGATTGCTGCTTTTGTTTGTTGCTGCTGTTCCACTGAGTTTTGGGTGCATTTGGGTTGCACACACCTCCACCCACATTCACAGGAGGCCCTTTTGATCTGTGACTTTTCACCACAAGGAAATCTGGTCAAAGTTCCTTTGCTACAAACCAAAGCAAAGTATTCTGCTTATATACCGTCCCATAGCATTTCAAGGAGCCTCTGGGCGGTTTACAGTTTAATTATGCAGGCAACACATTGCCCCCCGCCAGCAATCTGGGTACTCATTTTACCAACCTCAGAAGGATGGAAGGCTGAGTCAAACATGGGCCAGCTACCTGGGATTGAACCCCAGGTTGTGAGCATAGTTTTAGCTGCAGTACGGGCATTTAACCACTGTGCCACAAGGCTCCTTCAGAGATGCTTCTTCAAACTGCTTTTTGTTTATCTAAAGTGGCATCATCTGCACTATGGCTAAAAAGAATGAATCAGCTTCTCACTGTCTCTTCTTTTTTCTCTCCTAAGTATTAACCGATAGGGGGAAATATATTTATGTTTTTCAAATCTGCATTAAAAAAAGCCCCCGTAATCTTCTATTCAGGATAGGTAAGTGGAGCAAGATACAGGACACCTTACAGCGCATCTCCTCTTCATGCACTGAAGCCTCCATTTGTCTTGCCATGCCTGACTGCCCTTGTCATGTGCTATTTGTTCCATGGCCCGATGCCACAAAGCCAGTCTTTAGAAAAACAAGATGGTGCAATTTAGAGGGCTGGCCTATTGTGCCGAGTCCAACTTGCAGTGAAATCAAAAGGAAAATGGATCGCTGGTGAACCTCACGGTGTCTGGATTTGGAAGAAATAACTGTATCAGGCCCCGTTGTGTTCATCTGAGCAACAGGCAGCCTGGATGTGCAGAGGGAACTCCTTGTTCTTTAGCAGAGCCAGACCATGCTTCGTGAAAGGCACTTCCTGACAGTGGTTTCCTTGTTTGCTTCACAGACGGAAGTCAAAGAGACTTTATTTATAGTCTCTCCTGCTCCTCTCTCCTGGAACTAATTAATTATGAATAAACATTAAACCAAAGAGATGGCCAAGCATACATAACTGCAACCCATTGGACCCATTCATGCCCAGCGGCATTGTACGTTGCAGGTGAAATCACAATTCTTCCTACTTTCACATCTCCATCTGAATTCCCAGTCCTGACCCATAATGTGAAGGCCATTCCATTTTGAAAACACTTAATTTACTATTAAATGGCAATAAAACTAGATTCTTCTTCCCAATGGTATTACAGGCGAGAATGTTTGCCACTGGTGGTCTTTAATTTTCTTTACCATGAAAAAGACATTGAAAAGAATGTAGGCAAGTACATTGCAGATTCAGGTGCAACAATTTAGGTTAGTGTTTGAGCTATTCTACAATATTCATAAGCAAGTCACCCATTATCTTTCCAAGATGCTGCCATCACACGCAAGACCGTATCCTGCATTTTTTTCATATCTGCAGAGTAAAATCGCTGAACAATGGGTTTAACTCCAATAAGGTACCCAAAAATGAATGCTGCACACAATATCCCATGAATCAAATTTAGGAAATCTTTGATACGGGGTTTCCCCATTGTTGCAAACCTTTGACAATGCATAAGAGATAACAGAACAAACCACACTCAGATCTGTGTACGCACACATTGGCATTCTTGCATGTGCCCCAGAATTGGTCTGCAAAGTTGAAAGTCAACTGTAAGAAAATGGATCTTGGCTTTATATTTCAATAACTTAAACAAGCTGTTCTCTTGTTAGTGAACTGAGGAGGCATGAGCTGAAGCAACTATACGTGAATAAAGGCAAGTTACATATTGGACAAACTTTCTTTTGTCAAGAGCTGAATTCCCTTGCAGACAAACTGAAGAGGTCAGCAATAGATGGCGACAAGTCACAGGTGAGTCAAATCACAGGTAAGCCAAAACTAAGACAGCACACAACCCTTCTGCACCAACCCAGCCTCCCCCTTTGCTGGCAAGGCAGGGGACATTGGCCTCAATGAGCAACATTGACCAGAGGTGTGAATGTGTGTACATGAGCCGTGACATGTCTTTGGAAGCACTGGAGCAAGAATAACACCTCCCTCCCTTCATTTCGGATGCAGCCTAAGAACATCCAGGTTCCGAGCCTAAGAAACTGCCTGGCTTTTTTCCCACCTTGCCAAGGACCGTACATCTAAGAAAGAACTCCTGGCAAATCCAGCTTTTGCCATGTTATAACGTATTGGTACTGCTCTGAGGAAGGGGGTTTCGCCCTCAAAATATTAGCAATGTTTTTGTTAATTTTCTAATAGCCTAAAGGTATCACCTGTTCCACTTTTGTATTTGGTTTGTGTGATGGCTACACAGCTCCTCAACGTGTTTTGTTTCTCTTTCTTTTTCTGATACAGTAATACCTTGGCTTAAGAGTAACTTGGTTTAAGAGCATTTTGCAATACAAGCAAACATTTGTTCTAAATCTCGCCTTGATTAACAAGCAATGTCTTGATATACAAGCACTGGAGCAGGTCACATGATCACAAGTGAGCCAATGGTGGTTCTCCCTCCCCCTGCTGAATTGTGGGTGACTGTCTGGAACATTCCCTCTCTGGCAAGCCTACAAAGCAGAGGGAGAAGAGAGGAAGGTGTGTCTCCTTTGCACCAGCCATGGAGGTTTTCAAAGGAGAGTGCAGTTTAGGGCTTTCTTTTTCTTTTTTTCTTTTTTCTTTTCCTTTTCCTTTAATTTGTTTTCAACATTCTTTATTATTATTTTTCAAACCATTTCCAGTCATGGGGCAGCTAGTTAAATGTGTATAGAGCTACAAATTGCACTTTATTATTGTCACATTAAAAATGCAGTTAGTCCCAAGCAGAGCAGATTCCGCAGCCAGGTACCTAAACCATGGTGTGGACATGGACTTCTAGCCAACTTACTTTTTGGGTTTTGGCATTTTGGTGTGTACAGCATGTGGCCTATGGGGCGCCAAAACAAATCATCTGATTTTCCATTATTTCTTATGGGAAATTTTGCTTTGTTATAAGTGTTTTGGTTTACAAGCATGTTCTGGAATGGATTATGCGCGTAAACCAAGGCATTATTGTATTCTCTTTTCCCTTTGGCTCCCTCTCCCTCCTATTTCCCAGCACTTCAGGTGTCCGAATTCTACTTGCCATGTGTTGTTATAATTAACTGAGGCCTCTTGCAGTTAGGCTAGGGACCAGAAGTTGCCCACCTTAGTAGTGTCTTCAGTTTGGAAGAAGTGGGCAGTTCCACAGTCTAGACAAAACATGTTTACTTGTTCCTGGAGTCATATTAGGTTGCCAGTGACTTAGTAACAAAGAATTTAACATAAATATTTGTATGCAATACATTAATCAGCAGAAGCTTCCCATGGTGCATTCTTTAAACGCCTGACTGAGCAAACTAAATACTGTGCCTATCAACATCCTTACCAACATATCCTGATAAACCCTTGGCAAAAACATTTATAAAATGTGCAGATCTAGGCCACAGTCAAGCAATATAAATAAACAATCATGCATTTTCTAAGTGTTCTCAAGCATAGAACACACACCAACTGCTTTTATAACTTCCCAAATCTGAACAGAAGTTAGGTGGGGTGGTCACGGTGGGGAAGTTTATTTGACAGTTTTTGAAAACAAAAATTGGATGAGTTTATATACGGTATTTCCCGTTCCTAATTTCTCCTTCCAACAACACTTCTGTGACATCTTCACAATGTTTTTTTTTTAAATTGGAAGATATTAAAGAACACTTGGAAGGGACACAAAGCTTCTTTGGAAGTGTCCACCCACAACTTCATGCGTACAGGTGGATGGCACAGCTTCATACTTTACCTCCAGCTTGCAACGCTTGTGTTAAGTCACCTCTTGAATGCACAGCATTTAATTTTAGATTTCAAATGTTCATCTATTACTCAAGTTCAAAAAGCCAGATTGTCTTTTAGCAGAGGAGAAAGACACATTTATTACCACCTCTGGCACAATGCTTTGATAAAGATAGCAAGTTGCTATCAAAAGTTTTGCTCATATTCCTTTTGCATATGTTAAAGAAGTTTCAAAGTACCAAAACTCAAATAAATACAAGCTGAGGACTCTTGATGCTCTTTAGGAGGAATGTATGTGAAGCAAGAGACCTGTAAGCATTTTATATTTGACATAAGAACCATGAATAGAAAGCACACAGTTCCTGTTTCCCTTACCCGGCACACATACTGGCTCTGTGGTCCTGGGGAAAAGGTCTTGGAACGGATTATCGTGCCGCCTCTAACAAAAGGAGTTCGGAGGGGGTTAGAAGCTCTTTTATCTTTTGGACGAACCACTGAGGAAGATTGTGGAACAGTCTCTGTATTGGTCTCTTTATCCACCTGCAAAACAGAGGTTTATCAATGTTTTCTCCACCAACAACTTATTCCATACACTTCAGACAACACCGTATCACCGAATTCTAAATCTTTCTCTTCAACCATTATACTAAATCAATATATCACTGCCAGCGAGATTTATTTTATAGCAGTCAGCGCTTCTAAAAATAACTGTAGAAGCAACAGATATAGGTTATAGCAGAGACAGAAGACAAAATGCTACAGTCATAATCCAACACAAGAGTTAGTAAAGCTAAGCCTGGACCATTAATTTCAGCATCTCGTGTGCCTAAATCCATGTTGCATTTGGACCTATACAATTCAATATTAATTTCTTAAGTAAGCATTTGCTATCAGCCAGCTTCTAAATACTATACGGCCTTTTATATGCTTCAGCAAGCGCAATTGTAACAAGACTTGGGAGTGGAAAATTTAGCCTTAGATGGAGTTCACCACCTGCTTTGGGCTGCATTCCCAAGCAACCTGACTCTGAGAAGACCCAGTACCGGCGTGCCGGGGGCCACAACCGGCCTCACACCGTCCACGGGCTCTGCGCGGACCCCACTCGTTTACCTCTTAACGGTTTCACACCCTACTGAATTCTCTCTTCAGAGTTCTGTTCAACTTTCCCTTACGGTACTTGTCAACTATCAGTCTTGTGTTGTTAGTCTGTGGAACTCCCTGCCACAAGATGTAATCTAGCCTGGATGCCGTCAAAAGGGGATTGGACACATTCCTGGAGGAGTAGTCCATCACAGGTTACAAACCATGATGGAGATGTGTAATCTCCAGGCTTAAAACCAGGGTACTTCAAGAGCCAGATGCAGGAGAGTGGTAGCAGTTGACAGAGATCTAGTCTCTTGCACTCCTATAGGTATTTGGTGGGGCCACTGTGAGATACAGGAAGCTGGACTAGATGGGCCTTTGGCCTAATCCAGCATGGCTCTTCTTATGTTCTTATGAGAATGCCAGAAGCAGGTAAACAGAGGGACAGGAATTGGATTAAGATGAAACACATCTGAGCAAGAAAGTCACTTACACTACAGCTTCCTCTGCACATTAGCAATTTTTTTAAAAAAAATACTGATTTCAGGCCAACACATGAAGGTTAAACTAAAATTGGTAGTCTCTGGAGGGTTTGAAGCTGACGAGCCAGGGTGCCAGAAAGGAATGAAATGCTGCTGAACTTAAAACACGCTCCTATTCCCCAACATAAATTTGCTTGAGAAAACATAACTGTGCATGGAAGCATGAGCATAATCTGATTTTGCCTATGCAAATATTGGTTTATGCTGACAAAATCATACCAACATAGTTCATTCTTTCTCAGTGCTATATTTCAGCTATTAAGAAGAGACAGAGTTTTCTAGCATGATTTGCCACATTATGAACTTGTGTCTGGACCAGATAATGGACTGGATGAGGGTTAATAAATTGAAACTCAATCCAGACAAGACGGAAGTGCTGTTAGTGGGTGCTTCGTCAGCCAGGCTAGAGGGCCACTTCCCTGTCCTGGATGGGGTTGCACTCCCCCTAGCTTGGGGGTGCTCCTGGACCCCGGTCTAACTCTGGAAGCCCAGGTGGACTCGGTGGCCAGGGGCGCCTTTCTCCAGCTGTGGAATATATATCAGCTGCGCCCCTACCTGGATGAACGGAGCCTTATGACAGTTACGCATGCACTGGTAACATCCCGTATTGATTACTGCAATGCGCTTTACGTGGGGCTGCCTTTGAAGACGGTTCGGCGATTGCAACTGGTTCAGAATCGTGCTGCACGGCTGGTGAGTGGTAGGGCCACCAAGGAACACATCACGCCGATTCTGTATAACCTTCATTGGTTACCAGTTGCTGCCCGAGCCCAATTCAAAGTGCTTGTTTTGACATATAAAGCCCTAAACGGCTTAGGACCTAGATACCTGAAGGACCGCCTCCTTCCATATGAACCTACCCGGCAATTAAGATCTAGTCAGGGGGCCCTCCTGAAAGAGCCATCCCTTAAGGAGGTGAAGGGGATGGCTTGCAGGAAAAGGGCCTTTTCAGCAACTGCCCCCAGACTATGGAATGCCCTACCAAATGAGACTCGCCTGGCACCGACGTTGCTAACATTTCGGCGCCAGGTAAAAACCTTCCTGTTCCAAAAGTTTTTTAACTAATGATTGTGGGTCCTGATGGCAATTTTAGTGGTGTTTTTAATGTATCGTATTTATTTATTGCATTTACATGTTTTTATTGTTCTGATTTTATTATATTTTGATGTTTTAATTGTCCATTTTGATTGTGAGCCGCCCAGAGACCTTTGGGTAGTGGGCGGCATACAAGCTATATAAATAAATAAAAATAAAATAAATAAATAAATTATCATTATGATGAAATCCCATGGATCATTTCTAATTTCAGAATCGCTTTCATTTAACTCACAGATTAGTAATAACTCACCAGATCATTTGGTGAAATCTATGGGTGGTATACAACTAACTCAAATAACTAGGCAAACATAGACACAAAAAACACCACGACATCACAACTTGGCAACACAGAAAGTCTGGCTTCTTCATCCTCTACTTTTTCTACCACCACCACCCCAATTCCAAAATGCGGGCGATTGTGTTGCAGTATCTCTGAATTTTTGGCTAGGTATGTATTGTGTGATGCCGAGTAAATTATAAATTCACAAGAGAACCGAAAAAGTAAGCGCAGACCCATTGTGTCAGAGGTGAAGCAAGGGCATGCCAGAAATAGCAAAATGCTGATGTCGGGTCCTTCTAAGCACCTGCCTACAAGGGACTCTTGCTTCCCTTGCATTTTCATTACCTTGACGGCTGCTGACTTAGCATAAGGAAAGGACGCCAGTGTCTCTTCTGTTTCCCATACTGCTCTCCCACCATAAAATTCTTCCTCTTCTTCTACTTCCTCTTCGCTGTTGCCATCCTGCTCAGCATCTTCCTCATCCTGCCTGTTAGACACATAATAAAACTTCTTTGTGAACAGGTGGCATACACTGAAAAAAAGCACCTTTTAATAGCTTTGGAAAAGCTATTGATATGCCCAAAGGCAGTGGGTCCCCCGTTTTCTTGTTTTCTCTGCTCAAGTTTTACCGTACTGAGAGATACAGCACAGTACTATGTGATACATTGAAATAAACAGGATACTATGTGTACTTGCAGCAAATTGACAATACATTTGAATTTATAGGTGTATCCTAACATATTCCATATATAGCTTGCCACTTGACAAAGTTTTAAATTAAAAAAAACTCTTGATTTCATAGGGGGAAAATATTCTACATGGTAGCAAAGCATGACGCAAGCCATTCATGATATACTGGCTTCCTCAACTGCATGACAAGGTTTGCATCAGTACCAGAAGATATCAGAGATGCATATCGCCAGTGCATGGCCATTCCATATAATAGCTGGTACATAGCATTTAAGACAAACATGGCATAAATCTGAACAGTACACGTTGCTTGCCAAAATGCAACAAAAGCATCCAAGTCAATGGGATTTCACTGATGATCAACATGGCATGGGTTTGCAACCTGAAGTGTTGATACCCAGAGGTATTCCAGGCAGAACACAGTATTTTCCTAACAGTGATTAAGAATTCATACTATCTCATTCTCTCTGTTAGGTGATGGCGAAGCTTTTAGAGACCGAGTGCCCAAACTAATTTTTTTTTCAAAGTGCCAGTACAGCAATTTAACCTGAATACAGGTGGCTGTGAAGAGGCGATGTCGGGTGCCCACAGAAAGAGCTCCTACGTTTGCCGACACTGTTCTTCATCCTCCTGGGTTTGTGATGCACATTTATTTGATTCATTGTGTTTTATAGCCACCATTATAGAAAGGCATAGACCCAAAAGTAATATTACAATTTTTAGCCACTAACAGAATTTTCATTTTTCTTTGCTTTTGTTTGCCCAGCAATACTATTGCAATTTTATGTCCTTAAAATGCAGCGTACATGATAAACAAAATAATATTTAATAGCAGATTTTCTTAAAAAATGTACATGTCCTCTTCAGAAAAACTCAGAATTTTGTTTCTATTAGGTTGATCTACAGGTTATGCAATACAAAAAAAACCTGCTAAAAAGGCAACAGGAGAGGAATTATACAATTTTAGGTTTAACCTCCAACACTAAAGATTTGTCAGCTAAACACAAATGAAGAAAAGGACAGATACAGAATTTCAGGAAAGCTTTCAGATAAGTCGGTTCAACCTCAAGGACTTAAAAAAAGAAAGAAAGAAAAACCGTTGCCTGAGCTTACCTCTGGCACAACAAACAAGTTTAATGCTACCAGCTTTTGCATATTCTATTCCTCTGGTGAAAATTGGGCAGCATATAAATATAAATATAAATAAATATAAATACTCTTTCCAAAAATAATAGAGGTATCATTTCATAAAGCAAAGTGCTTATATATCGCCCCATAGTGCTTAAAGCACTCTCTGGGTGGTTTACAATTTAATTATGCAGGTTAGACATTGCTGCCACCACCCAGCAAGCAGGGTACTCATTTTACTGACCTCGGAAGGCTAGAAGGCTGAGTCAACCATAAACTGGCTACCTGGGATTGAACACCAGGTCGTGAGCACAGTTTTTTGCAGTACAGGCATTTAACCACTGTACCATAAGGATGGAGAGTTTTTCAAATATTGGCTAGTAATATTAATGGTAACCTCTCTATACCATTGTGTTATCCAGTGACTTGCGTTTCCTTCTGCTTCATCCCTGCATGATGAGAAATTGGCATATGGAGGAATCAACTTCTGTGAAGAATTCAAGAGCTCTTATTTTCATGAAAACCACAGTCACAATAATGGCAGTACCTCTGTTACATGATGCATTCTTTAATCTAACCCTGCTCATTCAGATATGATGATAAAAAAAAACACATAAAATAGCATTTCATATAACTTACCAGTTTTCTTCACTGATCATGGTGCTTCTGCTTTCTTCTAGTTTTTTCTCTACAGCTTCTAGTTCAACAGCAGTCTGTTCCAGCAATGCAGACACAGAGTCCTGCATGAATTCGTTAATAACATGATTACTTCATAATGTCCATGATGTTTTCCAAAACTGAGGAACAATGTGTTGCCACTTGGGGTACACTGCTTAGCCAAAAACAAAGCACAATATCCCCCCCCCGAGTAGTTCCATTTCACATGTACATTCCCCCCCTCTCATATTGCAACTTGTGGGGAAATAATGTTTAATCATCAGCCTTTACCATTTTCTCAGAGTGTGGCAGTTTGGAAACGGTGCCCTCCTGCTCGTTTTCATTGCTTTGCTTCTGTAGGTATTTATAGCTGAGGAGGTTATACCACCGCATGGACCTCTCTCCAGACCTGCAAATTTCAGCCAGACTAATTTGTGCGCCTCCCTGTAGGAGCAAGAAACAAACAAAAGGAAGAGGTTCTGAAGTCGTCACATTCAATGGCCATTTTCAGGACATTCAAATGACAAAGAAAATGAATGTTGGGACAAATGTGTGTCCTGGAACAACACCGTGTTTCCCCGAAAATAAGACACTGTCTTATATTTATTTTTTTCTCAAGAAGACACACTAGGTCTTACTTTCAGGGGATGTCTTACTTTTGTTAAGTATAATAGGCTTGAATGTCAGCCCTGCACACAACCATAGCCACGCCCATCACTAGGTTTTATTATCAGGGTAGGGCTTATATTTAACAAATGCATAGAAATCCTGCTAGGGCTTATTTTTGGGGGGATGTCTTATTTTCAGGGAAGCAGGGTACCTGTAGTTTCCTCCTCTTGTCAGGTGTGCATTAATGACTAAATGGCTATTTAGTCATTAATGCACAACTGTGCAAATCAGAATTAGCAGTATATCCCAGGTCACCTCGCAAGACGAGTTTACACAAATGGCACATCGTCAGTAGTGCTGTTTTTCCTGCATGAGTGTTAGTGGGCATTCATCAGATGCTTGTGCGGGGCACACACCCTCTGTTATCAACTAGCCCTTAACAGTAAAACATTCTGGAAAGTGGTCCTTAAATTGCCATGAGGATGAACATTTCACTCTCTTGTCTCACCCACTCTATATCTGTGTCCATATTTTTGTAACTCACAAAGATATACAACTGCTAGAGTAAATCATCTTGAGATTCTTGGCAATGTACCAAAAGCATAATCAGATCTCTAGTCAAAACTAGCCCAGCTTGCAACATATGCCTTCAATTTCTCTGGGTTTAGCATGATGTGAATCGACTCAAAATATTCAAAAAATAAATTTAATTTTTTTAAAAATAAACAGTTTAGCTTCAGTGCTGCATCCCATAGGCATCCCATAGTCTTTCTGTCTGCAACACTGATACACTGCTATGCCATTTTAAAAAATATTTTTTAAAAATGGGGAAAAATTAACTCTGGGCAAGACATTTATGCACATGGACAAAATGCTGGCAGAGTCAGAACAGACCCAATGGGTGGATTCAAGTGTCAAGCCCAGGTCTGTTTAAGGCCATTTAAACCACAGCGTATTCCTGTGCACCAAATCTACCCTGTTCCACTGAAGCTGTCCCATGAGGATGGAGACAGTGACACAAAAAGCAAGAGGCATGAATGGATAGAATAATGCCCTTATCTGGGCAGGGTAGTAGCACCCTATGTCTCTAGAGAAGAACCTGAATTCACAAATTCTTAGCAATGGATGAACACCAAAATGAACACCATGTTGCTGTTCAATGAAGAGATCACATATAATATTTTACCATGATGGTTTTAAAAGACGTACTATCTTTATGGTTTAACTGCAGTTGTTTTGGTTCTTCAGGTTACTAGCTTGTTTTTAAGATGTTTTATAGTTTTGTTTTTTTAAAACTGTAAACCGCCCAGAGTTCTGCTCCGGAAGATGGGTGGTGTATAAATGTATTAAAAAAATAATGCATTGCTAAGTTGTTCCGAAGTATTATGAACTTCCTTGTAAGGTTCTATTCTAAACATATTCAATAAATTAAACATTACCACTCCCCACATAATACATTACCAAAATGTTTATGGCAATTAAAAAGTATAAGAAGCCCTACCTTATATTTAGTACATTGCTTTATTCTAACTACTAAAGGCTAAATGAAAGTGTGCTCTTTATGGAAGGGACCTCTATCCAATTTTTCAGGATCCCACCTTCCACACCATGTCCCAGCCCACCCATTCAGCATGTTGCCCTGTCTGACATTTCCAGGGTGCTGAAAGGTCCTCCATGGGAAGGAGGAAGTCTCCTCCCACCAGTTTTATTTATTTTTATATTGGTATACTGTGTGTCTAATGTACACACCTAAAACTGGGATTCACCCCCTAAAAGCACTGCCATGTAGTAGGAACCAGCACTAACCAAGCACTCTTCAAGATGGCACTGATCCACGGTACAGATGTCTATCCTTAACGTCTTCTGGCGTAAAACAGAATGAGGGATTGCAACGTAAAATAATTCATTGTATGTGAGAGTGTCTGATGCCTCCATGGGTCTGGTGCGGAACAAACAGCTTGCGCTTTCGGAAGAAGGAAGAACAGCCACTCGGACACACCTGTTGAAAAATACCTAGGTCAGCATGGTTTACACGACTTATTTGCCAAACAGACAGATTTTTTTTTTACACACTTATGTTGTTCACCTGCAGACCCTAAAAGCGAGGAAGCGGAAGTAAAAAGAAAGTGACATTTTTCCCTTTCTTTTTTGTTGTGGTTGTATAACATGTGTATGTACATGTGTGCATGCAGGCATACCTAGGCTATGCCTTTTTATGTCTGCAGCTCTTGATCTGATGGAGAAAGCGTACTCCAACCCCTGACTGCATGGAGACCGGCCATCCCTGTACTACATTTTGCTGCCTATGTGAAGATTACTGCAGTTCATCAAAGTAGAACCAAGCATCAGTTACCAGAATAATCTAAAATACAATACAGTAATACCTTGGTTTATGAGCATAATTCGTTCTGGAAACATGCTTGTAAACCAAACACTCTTATATCAAAGCAAATTCCCCCATAGGAAATAATGGAAACTCAGATGACTTGTTCTAGGGACCCACAGACCACATACTGTACACACAAATGCTAAAACTCACAAAAGAAGTTGGCTAGAAGTCCACGTCCACACCATGGTTTAAGTACCTGGCAGCAGAATCTGCTCTGCTTGGGACTAACAACTGGATTTTACTCTGTATTTTTAATGTGACAATAATGCAGTGCAATTTGTAGACCTATACGTACTTGACTAGCTACCCCATGACTAGAAATGGTTTGAAAAAATAAGAAAGAATGTTGAAAACAAATTAAATAAAAACATAAATATAAAGGAAAATAAACCCCTAACCTACGCTCCCCTTTGAAAATGTTCCAGGCTGGTGCAAGGGAGATCTCTATTTCTCTCTCCTCCCTCTGCTTTGGAGGCTGCCTGAGATGGAACGTTCCAGACAATCACCCACAATCCAGCAGGGATAGGGAGGGAGGGAGGGGGAGTCACCACTGGCTCAGTTGTGATCATGTGACCTGCTTCACTGCTTGTTGATCAAGGCAAAATTTAGAAGAAATGTTTGCTTGTCTTACAAAACACTCTTAAACCAAGTTACTCTTAAGCCAAGGTATTACTGTAGTTCAATACCAGAAAGAATTCAATATGATGATCATTGAACTGCCACAACTGTTATTTAGAAATTAGATGTTTCAGTGCTGTATAAGAATTATTAGCACTTTAGAAGGTCTGGGAATGGATGCACAAAACCCTTAGGGTTTTACCTTGGATTTGTCTTCTGCCCACATTTGTACACAGACAATTGTACACAGAGAACTGAGGTGCGCCAAAGCATAATTTACATAAAACAAACAACAGTTCCTTCCTCTTATGGAAAAATGTTAGGTGGAAAAATTCTCCACTTCCCCACCACCATTCATTAGCCATAATTGGTCATAATAGGTCTTGATGTCAAAATGTGACAATTTATCAGTGAATATGTGCTTTCCAGCCTTGACAATTTTAGCATTCTAGTTGACTTAAGATACAGAATTTGATTAAAAACTGCCAAAACAACAGCAATGCCCCTCGTTGTACCAATGAAAAATGAGTATGAAAATAATAGACCACTTTCCAGTTGATCAGTAATGTAATAGTGTACAATTATTAAAACACAACATGACATTAGCCACATGAGATATACAGTAGAATATTCTAGTGGTATTATGTCATCTTCAGTCAGTTAATTTTGACAAAGAGACAGTGAATTAACAGTATCCACATCACTACACCTTCTAGTTTATGTTTTCTCCATCTGCAGTTTGCAGTTTTTCTGCAGATCAATATTAAGACACTCTAGATCGGTGGTCCCCAACCCCCGGGCCGCGGACCGGTGCCGGTCCGTGGACCGGTCGGCACCGGGCCGCCTGGGGAGGCCGGGGAGGCTCCTCCCCTTTTCCTCCTCCGCCCTCCTCCTCCTCTTCTTCTCTCCCATGGGCAGCCAATGGAAGAAGAAGGCTGGAGGAGCGCAGGAGGAGCCGCCCGCCGCCCGAGGGACAGAGAGCGCGGTCATGCGGCTGCTGCCCCAGGCGCCTCCGCCGCCTTCGCCTTCGCCGCCGCCACCGCCGCCGCCGCCGCGCTTCGCCCTGGCCCTGACGGTGCTGCTCAGCGCCGCCTCCTCCTCCTCCTCCTTTGAGGGCGTCGTGCCCGGCGGCGGCGACTCCTCCTCCGGCTTGCCCTCGGCGCCCGGCCCAGGCCCCGACGACGACGCCTCCAGCGCTCCCGCCGGCGGCAGCAGCAGCACCGACCACGACGGGGACGAGGAGGCGGCGCCGGCGCTGAGCAGCACCGTCAGGGCCAGGGCGAAGCGCAGTGGCGGCGGCGGGGACGAAGGCGAAGGTGGCGGAGGCGCCCGGGGCAGCAGCCGCATGACCGTGCTCTCTGTCCCTCGGAGGGCGGAGGAGGAGGAGGACGCGCCGCTGCCGCCGTGGCTGCTGCTGGTGGTGGTGGTGGTGGAGGGCGAGGAGGAGGGCGGCGGCGGAGGAGGATGCGCCGGGGGGGCATGGGGCGGTTGCCCCCCCACACACAGAGAGAGAGAGAGAGGCCGGGCCCCCCGAGCCCCCCCAACCGGAGTGTGCGTGCGCTGGCCCCCACCGGCCTCCCTCCCCTCCCCCCTCCCGCTCGCCTGCCCGAAGGCCGCAGCCGGAGGCAAGGCGACATGGCGGCGGCTCCGGCCCGAGGGCGCCACTGGGACCGCCGAGCCGCCGCTGGCGCCCCACCAAGGCGGGCGGCAGGCGGCGGCGGCGGCTGAACCCGGGTGGCTGCCGTGGCCACCGCGGCCGCCGACAGGAGGAGGAGGCGGGGGCCCGCCCGCCCAGGAGCCCCGGGCTCCCCCCCACCCCGCCCGTGCGTGCGGGGGGGAGCGGCACGCCCGACGCCCCCAGCCGGCGAGCACCGCTGCCGCTCCCATGGCCCCCCTGCAAGGCACACACGCCAAGCCCCCCCCGCTCCCCTCCTCCCTCCCCCCCCCCCACCCCCACCCCCCCCCCCTCCCCTCCCCCCCCCCCCCCGCCCGACCCCCCCGCACCCCTCATCTCCACCCC
The DNA here is from genome assembly GCA_037367245.1 of Phrynocephalus guinanensis. NCBI lineage: Eukaryota > Metazoa > Chordata > Lepidosauria > Squamata > Agamidae > Phrynocephalus > Phrynocephalus guinanensis. Next base: position 90,684,969 of record CM074734.1, read on the forward strand.
CCTCCCCAGCCCCAGCCCCGGGCCACGGAAAAATCATCAAACATTTACTGGTCCGTGGGGACAAAAAGGTTGGGGAGCACTGCTCTAGATAATAAGACAACCGGTCTTTTCTTATAGAGGTATAGTCTAATTCTAAATTTACTATGCGTAACTTAAACACTTAAAACCTTTATTTGCCCTGATTGATACTATATTTGTTAACAGGCTCTTAAAATGGGGTACAATATCATCGGATGGGCAGTCTATAAATCAAATCAAACCAATCAATGCATACATAGTTAACATGATGTAAATGGAAGAGATATGTCAACTTTTACAAATGATATAAGAACATAAGAAGAGCCAAACTGGATCCCTAGTAACCTAAATTTGTCCTCCAGGACCACGCAGGAACATTTTCCGACATCACTGGTGACAACATGCACCACCACTGCTACCTTTTCCCCAGCAGTCTCTACCTATCCAGATGAGAGGTGATGTCTGCAGCCTTCGCACCAGGCGGGCCTCAAATCCGTCATAGACCCCCTGCTCTATGTTCCTGACAATTAAATTGTCCACTAGCAGAAGCCCCTTTCCCACCTCCCCTCGAGGAGTATCCTCAGTGTGACTGGATACTGGCCCGTCTCCTGAAGAAGGGGTCCTCACAAAGGGATGGTTCCCCTCTTCTTCAGAAGGACGTCCTCCTGTGAGCAGATGCAGAGCTGTCTGCCTGTGGGTAGGACGATGCCTGAAGTTCCCTGGAAGTTTCATTATGGTCCCTCTCTCCCTGCCCCTGCTTCTCCAGGTCTGCAACCAAGGTATCAAGAGAGCGAACCCATTCCCTGAGCTCTTGGAGCTCCTTGCAACAAGGACATACCCATGACTTTTGCCCAAGTGGCAAATAATTGTACATATGGCACTCAGTACAAAACACTGGATAACCCCCACACCCCTGCTGGCTGTATGACTGCATGCTGGAATTTATTGAGAGGATGGTGAACACTCTTTGTAGGGGAAGTATCTGGGGGCTTGGCTTCTATCAGGCCGGGTTTTTATGTCCTTCCATAGAACTTACCTTTGCCCTTTAAATAATATAAATAAATAAATGTGTTAAAATTTTGTTAAGGGTCTCCCCCAGGAAACTCTTGTTTTCTCCCCCTGTTCGCTCACTCCCTGGCTCTGCCCCAGCTTTAATTCCTCAGCTGTGCTCTGCTTGGAGTCAGGAACCAAAAGCACACTAGTGAAAATGTTACTCAGAGCAGGTAGCTAATTATATTTCTTTGAACCTCCAGATAAATATTTCAAGTACCCTGTGTCTATAATCACAACAGACAAACTACCATGGTGTTGCATGTGTGTTTTTCTAATCTAAATGGAAACAATGGAAAGATAACACATATTACAAAATCTGTTTGAGGATATATTTTGATAGTAATGAGCATTTTGTGCTGTACATTAAATAGCAAAGACCAAGTTGTAATAAACAGTATGAATAATGCTGTGAAGCTAGAATCTAAGTATGTACAAGTATAAGACTCACTTAAATACTACTGATTTCACTAAAGTATGACTTAGTCCACAGGCAGAATACCTGGTGAAGGAAACACCAGCAAACTTTCACAGGCCTCTCTAGTAAATCATTCCACTTACTTACACTTTCTGGTTTTGCTGTGGCAGCAGAGCAGGCATATTATTCACCTGTGCAACAAATATTGCAAATTGTTTATTCTTGTCATCATACCTGAATCAGAAAATAAGCAGAAAAAAAGAGCCAATTGTAGACAGCAATACAATCACTCAAGTTAAAAAGGCAACTGTTCATATTGATCAGCACCCAGGTTTCTGTGCTGAGCATTTGATACTAAGGACACACTCCTAAGTATACAGTAAACTCAACTGAATGCAGGAGGACTACAAGGTTGACTGGGTTATAAAACAACACCTCCAAGCATACCAGCCGCTGAACTCAGTGAGCTTTAATCTAAGAGAACATGCCTGGGATTAAAGAAAGGAAGTATTACTGGTTTCTGAATCAAATGATCTGGGTGAACCAGAGTTGTTTGACTGGTCCAAACAACATTTCACACTGGATTACTGAAACACAGCTTACAATGATGAAGATATTTATACTCTAGTCCAGTGGTGGTGAACCTTCAGCACTCCAGATGTTTTGGAACACAACTCCCACAGTCCTTTGTCACTGGCAATCTAGGCTCAGAATTCTGGGAGTTGTGATCCAAAACATCTGGAGTGCCAAAGGTTCACCACCACTGGTAAAAATGTTAATCAGAGCAGGGAGCTAATTATGTAGTCTCTCTCTCTCTCTCTCTCTCTCTCTCTCTCTCTCTCTCTCTCTCTCTCTCTCTCTCTCTCTCTCTCTCTCTCTCTCTCTCTCTCTCTCTCTCTCTCTATATATATATATATATATATATATATATATATATATATATATATATTTTCGTAGATTTTCAACGGGTATAGGTATGCATGTTAGGGTGGATTCGGGTTTCTTCCCGTGTAGAAATCTGGTTGTTTTGGCGACGTTTCGACGAGGTCTCACTCGTCATCTTCAGGCTGGTGTTCTGGCTTCTTTCTTCTTGAAGCAGAGCGTGATCTCAGTAGAAGTCCTTCTATAAATACTGCTGGGGGGTGTGGTTTGCTTGCTCTGTTGCTGATTGTAGGTTTGTTTGTTCTTTTGTGATTTGCTGTGTGGCTGAGGTGATCGTTAAGGGCTTAACTGCTGGTGGGTTAGATGGCTGTTTAGAGACATCATGTGTGGGTGAGGTGCTGGATGTGTGTCTATTAGCCTTTTGTTTCTTAACGACCTTGGTGATGGGTGTTCTGGCAGCATCCTGGGCTTTGGTAGAGTGGGGTCCTGTGTCTTGTGAATTCATTTTGGTCTGGCTGCGTGTCTGTGGTCTCCCAATGTTTTTTTGGCGTGTGTAAGTGTGCTCCATGTGGTGGCTGGAGTGGGGAGTAGCGGTAGATGGTGCAGTCGTGGTTTTGTTATTGGATGGTGGTTTCGTTTCATCTGTGGGAAGGGTCTGGGTTTGTGTTTGGTGTGGATGGAAGGTGGTGGCATCTTGTGTCCTTTTGGACCTGGTGTCAGTCTTTGTGACAGAGGCTCGTCTGTTGACCAGGGCTAGTTTCCAGATGTCTGGCAAGCGGGAGGTGTCATCACGTTTATTCATGTTGTTTGGGTGTTTCTCTATTTCAATGGCTTCCATGATTATTCGACTGTTGAAGTGTTCAGTTTTGGAGATGAGTTTGGTTCTTTTAAAATCAATTTCATGACCTGTTGTTTTTATGTGCTGGAAGAGAGAGGAAGATTTTTCTTCTTTTTTGACTGCGTTCTTGTGTTCTGCGATGCGTGCGCTTATTCTCCTGTTTGTCTGTCCGATGTATGTGGCTGGGCAGACTTTGCATGGTATTTCGTAGACTCCTTGGTTTTCTAGCTCAATCTTGTCTTTGGGGTTTCTTAAAATGTTGGCTATTTTTTGTTCGGTGCAAAAGGCTGTCTTGATATTGTGTTTGTGGAGAATTTTGCTTATTTTGTCTGTGGTGCCTTTGATGTAAGGGAGGAGGGCAGTGCCGTTGTTCTCTTCTGTTTCTTGGTTCTTGGGGGGTGTTTCTTTTTGGATTAGTTTGATGATGGTGTTTTTTTGGAATCCGTTCGCAATTAAAGCATTCGAGAGAGTGTGTAATTCAGTTTTTAGGTGGTCTTTGTCAGCGAGGCGTTTGGTTCTGGAGATGAGGGTTTTTGCTACGGAGTTGATCTGTGCAGGGTGGTGGTGTGATTGTGCATTTAAGTAGCGGTTTGTATGTGTTTTTTTCCGGTAGATGGTATGGCCTAAGGAGCCGTCGGGTTTTTTGTAGATTAGGACATCCAGGAAGGGAAGTTGGTTGTTGGCTTCTATTTCCATAGTGAATTGTATTTTGGGGTGTAGGCTGTTGAGATGTGTGAGGAAGTTGTTCAGTTTGTCTTTCCCGTGTGGCCAGATAACAAAGGTGTCGTCAACATATCTGAGCCAGAGTTTGGGTTTATGTTCGGACTTCTGTAACGCGTTGGTTTCAAAGTGTTCCATATATAGGTTTGCGATGACCGGTGAGAGGGGTGATCCCATGGGTGCTCCTTCTATCTGTTTGTATCTTTGTCCATTGTGGATGAAGTATGTGTTGGTTAGGCAGTGGTTGGTCAGATCTAGGATGTGCTTGGGGGGGTTGTATTTGTTGTGGATAGCTGTCAAGGCTTCTTGAATGGGCACTTGTGTGAAGAGCGAAACAACATCGAAGCTCACGAGTAGGTCATTGGGTTGTAGGTCTTGTTTCTTTATAATTTCTATGAAGTGGAACGAGTTTTGTACGTATGAAGAGATGGATTCTGCATAGGGCTGGAGTTGTTTGGCAAGAAATTTGGCGAGGTTTTGTAGGGGTGAGCCTATGGAGCTGACTATGGGTCTGAGAGGTGTTCCTTCTTTGTGAATCTTGGGGAGGCCGTAGAGCTTGGGGCATCTGGAAGATTTCTCTCTGGGGATGATGCTTGGCTTGATTTCTTCACTTAAGGGTGAGGCTTTTATTTTGGCTTTGGTGGTTTTTTCCAGGTAGGTGGTGGGGTCTGTGTTCAAAGGTATGTAAGCAGGGTCTTGTAGTAGGTTGGATAGTTTGGCTTGGTAGTCAGATGTGTTCATCACCACTTGGCATTGCCTTTGTCTGCTGGGAGAATGATTATGTTGTTGTCTTTCCTCAGGTTGGTGAGGGCTTTTTGTTCTTCTTTGTGTAAATTGCTTCTGGGTGGTTTGCTGGAGCAGAGGATATTGGTGACTTCGAGTCTGATTTTGTTGGCTTCATCTGGGTTGATTTTGGTTAGGCTGGCTTCCACTCCGCATATGATGTTTTCAGTGGGGATGTGTCTGGGGGCGACTGCAAAGTTGAATCCTTTGGACAGGACTTTGGTCTCTGCGATGGTGAGTGTCCTGTCTGATATGTTGTGAACTGTTTGTTTCATGGGCTGCTGTGGGGGGTTGGGCTTCTGGCGTTTTTCCAGTTTGTGGAGTTTGTTGGTGTGTGTGTCTGTCTTGTGGGAGGTCTCTGTTTCAGCTCTCCAGGCGGCGAGTTGCTTGGATTTGTTCCAGAGTGTTGGGTGGATTTTGTTGCTGAGTTTGAGGTGGAGAGTGAGTAGGTCTCTGTTGGTTTGATCTAGTAGGTATCTTTTCTTGTGTAGTTCGTTTCTGATTAGGGCTAGTTCTGTTCTTTTCAGGATCCTTTCGCTGGATGGGGTTTTTGAGTGGAATTTCAGTTGGAAGCTTGTGGGGATCACATTTTTATCTCGGCAGTTGCGTAGGAATGCAATGTCACATAAGATGGTGGCTCTTCGGACTTCTAGTTTCTCGTAGGTTCTGGTCAGCTGGAAGGTTTCCTCCCCGTAGAGGTCGGATATTTGTTTTCGTAGATTTTCACGGGTATAGGTATGCATGTTAGGGTGGATTCGGGTTTCTTCCCGTGTAGAAATCTGGTTGTTTTGGCGACGTTTCGACGAGGTCTCACTCGTCATCTTCAGGCTGGTGTTCTGGCTTCTTTCTTCTTGAAGCAGAGCGTGATCTCAGTAGAAGTCCTTCTATAAATACTGCTGGGGGGTGTGGTTTGCTTGCTCTGTTGCTGATTGTAGGTTTGTTTGTTCTTTTGTGATTTGCTGTGTGGCTGAGGTGATCGTTAAGGGCTTAACTGCTGGTGGGTTAGATGGCTGTTTAGAGACATCATGTGTGGGTGAGGTGCTGGATGTGTGTCTATTAGCCTTTTGTTTCTTAACGACCTTGGTGATGGGTGTTCTGGCAGCATCCTGGGCTTTGGTAGAGTGGGGTCCTGTGTCTTGTGAATTCATTTTGGTCTGGCTGCGTGTCTGTGGTCTCCCAATGTTTTTTTGGCGTGTGTAAGTGTGCTCCATGTGGTGGCTGGAGTGGGGAGTAGCGGTAGATGGTGCAGTCGTGGTTTTGTTATTGGATGGTGGTTTCGTTTCATCTGTGGGAAGGGTCTGGGTTTGTGTTTTTGGTGTGGATGGAAGGTGGTGGCATCTTGTGTCCTTTTGGACCTGGTGTCAGTCTTTGTGACAGAGGCTCGTCTGTTGACCAGGGCTAGTTTCCAGATGTCTGGCAAGCGGGAGGTGTCATCACGTTTATTCATGTTGTTTGGGTGTTTCTCTATTTCAATGGCTTCCATGATTATTCGACTGTTGAAGTGTTCAGTTTTGGAGATGAGTTTGGTTCTTTTAAAATCAATTTCATGACCTGTTGTTTTTATGTGCTGGAAGAGAGAGGAAGATTTTTCTTCTTTTTTGACTGCGTTCTTGTGTTCTGCGATGCGTGCGCTTATTCTCCTGTTTGTCTGTCCGATGTATGTGGCTGGGCAGACTTTGCATGGTATTTCGTAGACTCCTTGGTTTTCTAGCTCAATCTTGTCTTTGGGGTTTCTTAAAATGTTGGCTATTTTTTGTTCGGTGCAAAAGGCTGTCTTGATATTGTGTTTGTGGAGAATTTTGCTTATTTTGTCTGTGGTGCCTTTGATGTAAGGGAGGAGGGCAGTGCCGTTGTTCTCTTCTGTTTCTTGGTTCTTGGGGGGTGTTTCTTTTTGGATTAGTTTGATGATGGTGTTTTTTTGGAATCCGTTCGCAATTAAAGCATTCGAGAGAGTGTGTAATTCAGTTTTTAGGTGGTCTTTGTCAGCGAGGCGTTTGGTTCTGGAGATGAGGGTTTTTGCTACGGAGTTGATCTGTGCAGGGTGGTGGTGTGATTGTGCATTTAAGTAGCGGTTTGTATGTGTTTTTTTCCGGTAGATGGTATGGCCTAAGGAGCCGTCGGGTTTTTTGTAGATTAGGACATCCAGGAAGGGAAGTTGGTTGTTGGCTTCTATTTCCATAGTGAATTGTATTTTGGGGTGTAGGCTGTTGAGATGTGTGAGGAAGTTGTTCAGTTTGTCTTTCCCGTGTGGCCAGATAACAAAGGTGTCGTCAACATATCTGAGCCAGAGTTTGGGTTTATGTTCGGACTTCTGTAACGCGTTGGTTTCAAAGTGTTCCATATATAGGTTTGCGATGACCGGTGAGAGGGGTGATCCCATGGGTGCTCCTTCTATCTGTTTGTATCTTTGTCCATTGTGAATAATCATGGAAGCCATTGAAATAGAGAAACACCCAAACAACATGAATAAACGTGATGACACCTCCCGCTTGCCAGACATCTGGAAACTAGCCCTGGTCAACAGACGAGCCTCTGTCACAAAGACTGACACCAGGTCCAAAAGGACACAAGATGCCACCACCTTCCATCCACACCAAACACAAACCCAGACCCTTCCCACAGATGAAACGAAACCACCATCCAATAACAAAACCACGACTGCACCATCTACCGCTACTCCCCACTCCAGCCACCACATGGAGCACACTTACACACGCCAAAAAAACATTGGGAGACCACAGACACGCAGCCAGACCAAAATGAATTCACAAGACACAGGACCCCACTCTACCAAAGCCCAGGATGCTGCCAGAACACCCATCACCAAGGTCGTTAAGAAACAAAAGGCTAATAGACACACATCCAGCACCTCACCCACACATGATGTCTCTAAACAGCCATCTAACCCACCAGCAGTTAAGCCCTTAACGATCACCTCAGCCACACAGCAAATCACAAAAGAACAAACAAACCTACAATCAGCAACAGAGCAAGCAAACCACACCCCCCAGCAGTATTTATAGAAGGACTTCTACTGAGATCACGCTCTGCTTCAAGAAGAAAGAAGCCAGAACACCAGCCTGAAGATGACGAGTGAGACCTCGTCGAAACGTCGCCAAAACAACCAGATTTCTACACGGGAAGAAACCCGAATCCACCCTAACATGCATATATATATATATATATATATATATATATATATATATATATATATTGTCCTGAAGACTCTGAAGTAGCGAGTTCTGAGGTGCGTTTTCTTTGGCCTTGTCAGCATTTGATAGAAATATTTTTCATCAACACTACGTATATTCAAATTCAATTGTTTTGTTTTGGTTTTTTTCTGTATTGGCATCCATTTTAATTAACAGAGATCACATGAATGTGGACATTGAGAGGTACTTGCTGATCATTAACCATTTCATTGTGGGATAGTTACCAGGCTTGAATAAAGATACTAATTTAAAACACAGGCCACCTAGCTTACTTCATGGAAATCTGAACTTTAGCAGTGTTAGATGCATCATCGTTGTCAAAAACAACTGCTTCCGATACACAAGACCTGGAAAAAAACAACAAGAAGTCTTAAATAGGCATCATGTAATAAAGTTTATGTGGAAACAACTTTTCTCAGCAAACTAGTCAGAGGAGAATTAGCAGAAAGAATATATTTTAAGATTGGCTATGGAATGACAGCAGCATGTTGGCAGCAGCTGAATGTTAAATACCCTGCAGCATGAAGTATTTGCTAAAGAGAGGCTCACTTTTCTTTTTTACTAAAAAGCTGGACCATGGAAAAGCACTCTTATGTCCACAGGCTCTCTTATTCCCCCTTTCTTCTACAATGCACAAGCAAGGACATTGTCAAAGGGCCTGCTGGGACACTGCCTTCTTCTTTCCCCACTTCAGGATGTCAACAGGAGATCTCCTTACTACAGCAAAAACAGGATCAGCAAGTGCATAAATATTTCAGCCACTCCTTGGTTATGTCAAATGACAATACTGAATCTTGACGGTGGTGGTGGGTTGCCTCCATAAAATGCCACCCTGTAAATTCTCTCATCCCAAATACTGTAGTCCATTTATAAAACCTGACTTTTCTGACCTGCGTAAGCTTCATGCATATAAAGTTCAACATGTAATAACTTGATCAAAAATACCTTTTCACCGATGCTTCATACACTCCACTATCTCCAGCGACTGACTCATCTGATACAGCAGCTGATACACATGCTACCTTCAGTGCAGCTCCTTCAACCATATTTATATCTACAAACACAAGGAGGAAAGTCAAAACTGCATCAGTGATTTCAAAAATGAGTCAGCTACACCTGGAGGGCCAAGACTTAGTAACACAATACTGAGTTAGAAGTACCAATGAACTGGGAAGTCAGTTTCATATATTGAGATCAAAACTCACTGGCATTCAGTCACCTCCAGAGTTGTGTAGAGGTTCTACAGAACAGACTAAATGTGACTAGGCTTGCAAAACTTTCACCAAGCCAAAATGCAGACTACCAACTTAGATATGCACATCAATTATCAAGACCACGTTTGAACCTAATGTTGGTGATAATTGTACTGTTGATGTAAGATAATAATACCGTATATACTCGAGTATAAGTCGACTCAAGTATAAGTCGAGGCCTCTAATTTAACCCCCGAAAACTGGGGAAACGTATTGACTCGAGTATAAGTCTAGGGTGGGAAATGCAGCAGGGCCTGGCAGCTTTTCCTTTGTGAGCTGGGGGATGTGATGTTTAAAATAAGTTTTAGCCACTGATGCAAGTGCTTGGGTCAGTGGCTAAAAGTCATTTTAAACATTGTGTGCCGCTCCCCTGTGATGCAGAGGGGGGTCATGAGAAATGGCATGCAATGTTTAAAATGACTTTTAGCCACAGATGACTTGCCTCAGTGGCTAAAAGTATTGACCCGAATATAAGCCGAGGGCCCCTTTTTTCAGCCCCAAATTAGGGCTGAAATACTAGGCTTATATTCGAGTATATACAGTACTTAGTACATCTTACCTGCCAGGCTTTATCCCAGTGCCATTAAAATGTGTTCAGTGCAGGCATCTACTGTATCTCGCCATGTGAAGCCAACAAATGTCTAGTTAGCCAAATGAGGAGGTAAGAAAAAGCACTCCCCCCCCGCCCCCACAGCTTCTTGAGAGATACCAAATCTGACCAGGTTTTAACCTAATGAAATACAGTAGTTTCCAAATATAATGCTTTTAGGAGGGGGAATGTGGTGGGAGGGGTGTCTTCATTATTTAACTTTTCCTTTTAGTCTGCATCATGTTTTTTGACTACATCAGGATATTGGCTAAGTTGCCTTCTATGGTCTACTTAGTTAAGCTAGATACGGAAGCACATCCAAATTATAGAGGAGCAAAAGCTTTGTAAAAAGGGGGTGATGGTGAGGAGATCTGGGGATCAGCTGTTTAGTTCTACTTATCAGAACATGTGAGGACACATGATCTCAGGAACCATATTAATTCAATCAGGGAGCTTTTCAGCTACTTCATGCTGTGAGAGGAGAGCCCAAAGAGTGAACACTTTTCTCATTACTGCCCTGAAATAAACTACCTGCGGTGATTATTTTGTCTGCTGACTGAATAACAACCCTAAATCACTTAATCTGCTTAATGCCTTATGGCTTTCACTTTAACAGCCTCAGCCATTCTCAAACAGCCAAGAAAGGTTAAGACTAATTACTGCCAAGATCTAATGGAAATAATCATCATTTTATACTCTAAATAAAAATGTAGCCATTGCTTGCAAAAGGGAGGGAAGAACGCAGTCTAAAGACAAACGGCTTCAACAAGAGTATGTAACTTAATAAGATGAAATCCTCTCGAACAATTTAGCAAAATGGTATAACTTTTAGGGGTGAATTGTGGTACGGTAAGACCTTATCAGTCATTTGACTTGGTATGCAAGAGAAAACATATTTCTTAACTTATTGTAGTTTGTTTCCTCAGGTTATGCAATTTACAAAACTGCAAGCTTCAACCAAAGGTATCTTATACCGTATTAATGCAATGTGTTGTTTTATTCGTTAAACTCAGAAATGTTCACTGAAATTGTACTAAATGCTCTTTCACCAATGAGCAAACAAATTTGTGGGACAGGAAGGTTTAGGTGACCTCATCACACTATAGTGCCTCAATGGTTCTAACATTAAACAACAGCATCATCTTTCACCTAGCCACAAAGTAGATGGCTTGGTAAAATCAATGAGGTCATCTCGTTTTGATTTTGAACAAAGGATCAGCCTGAGACCCAGACCCGACAGAACCACCTGATCATTCCCTGCATGGCTGGAGAGTCTGAGAAGCTTTAAAGGATTTTGGGCAAATACCACATCCCTGTTTACTTCAAACCCACAAACACACTAAGGCAGAGATTCGTCCACCCGAAAGACCAATACCAAAACACAAAGGGAGCAATATAGTATATGCGGTCCACTGCAGTGAGGAGTGTGCAAACATCTACATTGGAGAAACTAAACAGCCATTAAACATGAGGATGGCCCAACACAGGAGGGGTAACAGCTCAGAACCAGAATCAGCAGTACACCTCCACTTGAAGGACAAAGAGCACTCATTCAAAGATGAGATATGGGGTCAGGGAAGCCATTCATGTGAGCATTGAAAACTCCACCTCTGTGGAGTTGCACCCTTGTGATTCGCCATGAGACAATGGTAACACATATCAAAAATAATAAATACTAGCTTGTTTAGAATTTGCTACTTTATTATTAGAATAAATTGAATGTGAGGAAGGGATCTTTACTCTACCTTGGCCTAGGTGTCTGTTCCCAGTTCTAGGTTCTTCTGTTCTATATTTTGTAGCATTTCCACTGTGGAGATTAATTTCAGACAGTCCACTGTTTATATCAGAATCTTCAAATTCCGAGTGGCTCACGAAGGCATCTCCTGTGAAGAATGGCTCCATTACTAGTGGGGAACAGGGCGGAGATGGTGAAGAGAGGGACGACCGTGGGGAGAGAGATGTCAGTGATTTGGGTGTCCCAGACAAGGACCGCAGGGCTTGTAAACGGCTAGCTGTGTCTGCTTTTTGAGTTTTCACAACCTCGTTTTCGTGGATAGTAGTGATGCAGCCTGAAGGCCGGAAGCCACTGGCTTTCTCCAAGAGCAATAGGTCCATTTTGTTCTGGTAATCAGAGTCCGATGGTTCAAGTTGTTCACTGAAGAGATCTGTAAAGCTGGCTGAGGCTGAAGAATCCCGGCTCGAGGCGGCAAGGGATCCTCTGCTGGACGCAAGAGAGGCCGGGCTGCTGCCGGATGACAAGGAAAGCATGCTAGACGACAGGCTGGAGGGAAATGTCATATATTAGAATGGCTCCTCTGAGCGGTCCCCCACCATGTCCTATGGCTGGAGCATCCTGGCCTGCAGGAGGGAAACTCAGGTTGAACCCTCCACTCTTTCATAAAGAATCCTACTGGCCCTTAGGACTTCAGTATTCATAGCCATCCTACTGTTGTTCAGCTCGTAACTAAAAATTTATTCCACCCATGTAGACCAGTAAGAACACAGGAAGCTGTCCGACACTGAATCACACCCATGACCCATCTAAGCGGATGGTTACTGACACTGACACGTGTCGAGGATTTTCGTTGGGATCCTTTCCTGACCCTGCCCAGAGGTGGCAAGACTGAACCTAGGACTATCTGTGTTCCATCCCCGAGTCATACCCCACTTCACAGGCTTGTTTCTGAAGGTAAAGCGGGAAATTAAAATGTGAACTTGGACATAATGGAAGAAATAATATACTGAGGTGGTACAGTTTGAATTAATGGACAAATTAATTCACAATTATACCTATTTTAAAACTTGTTTCAAGAGACACAGTTGCCTCCTCCTGCACTTTCAGATAGCCTTTCTTTATTGTGCAAAATCATTAAATAGTAGTTGGTAAGCACCTTGGGAAGCAATCTCCAAAAAATTGGTAGTGCTTGCTGCACCTGCTTCATTTTATTGTCTTTGCACTTTAGAAAAATGAGTTGTGCAATTTAGTGCTACTTTTTAGCCACTGAAAATGAAATAGTACCATAGTCTACAGATGTTTAGGAACAAGGAAATGGGATACAGTATAACTATTTTAAAAACAGTGTTGGTTTGCATGAACATTTTTAAAAATCATTTTGTTTACCTTTATACACAATTCCCATGTAATAGGCTAGAGAAGACTGCTTGATGTAAGGCCCAGTACATTTCTTTTTTAAGAGTAAGAAATAATGCTTTGATGACACAGTACAGTACTTCTTTCAGAACTGAAGATTCGATTAGAAATTTATTTTCTGCTTAACAAAATGCAGTAACTTTGAATGTTAGCAAATTCAACTTGCTTCCCTGGTAGTCTACCAGACAAACCATACAAGCATAGTTCAAGAATTAAACTGCACTGGACTCTATCTTAATGAAGGCATATGAATCTTTAAAATAAAATAAATGTGTATTTCATTCAACAGCACCTGTTCATGCAAGCCACAAGATGTTTTTCCCATGTTGTTGATACCTATATTTTACACTGTAGTAAAGTGGATAGAGTGGTACAAACATAGTGTGGTAATGAGCTATGGTCATTGACTCTAAGGTTGATAGCCTCAAAAAGGTGATTAATGGAGCATGGGCCTTTCACAATGGCTCAATGGAAGATGTTGCGCCATTGGCCATGCTTGGCTGGGAGCTTCTGGGAGCTGTAGTCCAAAAAGTCACTCTCCCATACCCTGCTCCATACTTGTCAACTGTATGTTACCAAATATGACTTTCTGGATGTAAAGCAAGACAGTGTCGAAGGTGGGCCTTTGGCAATCAAACTTAGTTGCTCAAGAATAGTCTTTTAATTAGGGAGCTGATTATTGGGGCTTTTTACTTCTACGTTTTAAACTGGATTTTAAAAACCCTTTTAAGCCTTTTCTGTTATATTTTATTGAGTTTATTAAAGTACATTTTTCTATAAACCAACATGTTCCACTTTGTGGACAAAAGGCAGTATAAATCATCATCATCATCATCTACAGCAGCAGCAGGAAGAGGAAGCAGAAACATGTAAGATGTCACTTTAAAAACTCACTTTTTCAGCTGGATGTGCAACTTTGCTACTAATCGTGTTGTCTCCTCTAATTCTCGGACCAACTGGTTTCTTTTACTATTTAATTTCAATCTGGAGAAGTTACAAAAAAGGACAATTTAAAATGCTACTCAAAGATGTATCAATTTAAAAGTCGATGGTCAGCCCCTCTGATACAATGCTCTTAAAGATCAAAAGAAGCCCCGTATCTCACCCGTTACGCTGTCCCCCCCCAATCTTCCAATTTGACTTTACATAAATAAATATTTCTTCGTACAGAACAGTTAAAAGACTACAGACTAAATGACAATCTTTTATGTTAAAGTAATCAGAACGAGAAGGATTTTACACAGATGAATGCTTCCTTTACCTATCAATTTATATATTCAATGTTGGGAACTAGTTTCTTTCCATCTTATATATCACGAATCACATTCTAAGTACAGTACCAGGATTACAATTTGCTGATTACAAACATTTTTTTGACAAACTGTGAAAAAGGAAGGCCAGGATTACCATTTTACACTAAGATGGCATCTATGTGATCATTATTTTGTTCACATTTGTAAAGGTATGCAGACTAACCAGAAGCAAACAGATTCATTGCATAAACAAGATTAATGCATCCTGGAAGAGAGGCAAAACAATACTGAAAGGGTTGTAAAACTATTGGCTCTCTTTCTATATCTTAACAGATGGTCCAAAAGAGATATTTGAAAGAGGATACTTAAAGAGGGTACTTCCTTAGGGAGGTAACAGATGGGACACTTTTTATCTCTAAAGAAAGTTTAAGTTCAAAATGTATAAATAAATGTCCCAACGCCATTTTAAAATATAGAGGAAGTACACTGATATTTGAATAAACCTAAAAATGTATCATATCTATGGTGCAGTAAAGCAACCTTAATTTGGGAGTGGGGGCAGAGGACGTACAGCACTAGTCTTATTTGCAAGCAAAAGCAGAACCAGGATTTAATTGAGTTTTACGTTTGCGATAGACTGTTCTGCTATGTATGAACAATATTTGCACTGGAATTTGGAGCACACTCAGGGAAGGCTTTATGCCACCAGAAGTTCTACTTAACAAACTTAATGATTATTCAATGGTTACTAATTAGCTATGAAACCATACTCCTCGCAGCACAGTAGTTGTATTGTGGCTCGTCAGGGAAGCAGTGTGATAATCAATCTTTATATACAGTTATGTGTTATTTTTCATTGTTTTGAAAATATGCTGGTTCAACCCAGATGAATTGATCAGAAAAATAATTCCCCCAAGCACCCTGAATTCTGATTATTTTGAAGGTAATTTTCAGAACTGCCATTTAAAATTATGTGGTGATGAATGAATACAGAGAGAGAGAGAGAGAGAGAGAGAGAGAGAGAGAGAGAGAGAGAGAGCACCGTTTGACAAGTAGTTCATACAAATGAACAAAGCAGTGTAGAATAAGAAGGGGAGGATGTTACTACAGAACAAATGGAGATGAACAGTAATACAATGTGTAAGGAAATAGTAATCTGTAACTACTCAGTATCACCTCTAGAAGTAGCAAGTAGTAATTTTAGAAAAAATGTGTTTTTCTCCTTTTATAGCTAGATAAGATACACAGATAGTTGGAGTGCAAATATATAAATATCCTGGGTGACCCAATATTTAGGATTCAGTGAATTTTTCAGATTTTGGAAGGTTTAAAATCCTACACATATGCTTTTTAGTTCATTTGCACGGGATGGCTGTTAAATGCACCTATAAAAAGAAGTCTGTAAAATCATACACAGAAAAAGTAAAATAAAATGAAGGACAGTCTGTTCAAATCCTTTTTAGTGAGCAGAAACTGAATGTCAAAAGCAGACATAGGCAGGCTCTAAGCATTATCTGCCTACACAACGAGTCTAATGTATGGCAATTACACCGACGTTTTTCAACCTTGCTACTACAGCATCTTGTACTAAAAACTACAGCTGAAACCTGTCTTCTCTCTTTATCCAGGCACCAACTGCCATTCTCTTTCAGTAGCTCAGAGAATTACAGGAGACTGTGTGGGAGAAGTGGCAGCTTTTATCTGCTTGGCAGTCTAGCTGTCAAATTACACTCTTCTGAAATTTCAGTTCCTATGGGAATAACATTTAAAGAACCATGCATATTTAAATGTAGCTAAGATTCTAATTCTAATGTCTCTTTGCAGTTCTCAGGTGGAACCATCTCACTAAATATTAAAGGAAGGCAGCACAAGAAAGCATCAAACCAGCATTTCAGTATGGATGAACTGCACTCTCGAAACAGCAACTTTACAAAAGATGCCACAAAAAAACCACCCAGGATTTGCCACAATTCGTATTGAATCTTATGCTGAAATCTATATATATATTAGTTTCTACACTAAATTGCATAGAACAAATATATTGCTTGTCTCCTGTTGTGTTACTGATTCAATCACAGTTTTTCCAAACATTTTCCCAAACATTTGAGCCCAATATAATTCATATCTCCTTTCCCAGCTTAAATATCGTACTTTCATACTTAGTTTCCTTACTATCTCATCCCTATTCTATTTAACTTTACTTACATCTATTTTTAATACAAAGCATATAGCCTAACATCAACAATCTATTCAATCTCGCTATTTAGCTCTTTGATACTAAGCAATTAAGGATAGATTTAGCTAACTATATATATTCTATATATCATCCACAGTATATTTACCCATTCTTCCAAAAAGTGCCTAATTTCAGCAATCATCTTTAATTCAAGATAATACTTTATGGGTTATTATAAGAGAGCTACCTCCTGGTCTATATATTCCACTTTATGCACAGAAATTCTTGCTTATACTTAACTGCCTCTATTCTTTTATAAGTCTAACAGATTAACATTTATTTATATATCACGTTTGTCTTCACATTTCCATTTTCTCTTTTCCATAGCATACCAATTAACCAGTGGCCTTAGACAATCAGAATATTGAAAGCATTTTATGTAATAAAATTCACTAAGCCAGAAGTTCTTTTTTTTTTCAATTTTCCCTTTTCCTGCCAAGCCCCCCATCCTCACAGATTGCTTCCCCCTTGCCAAATCCATCATCCTCATGGGTTGTTGTATTATCTTGATAGTAATTTTGATGGCCACTGTGCTACTGAAGAAGTCTCAAATTTTCCTCTTTTTGGCACCCACATTGAGTAAGACAGATGCACTCATCATATTCCGTGGACCTGGCACATCCAGAGGTCCAGCCTGCACCATTCCTGTCACAGTTGTGTTCATTTTAAGATCCGCCCTCTGTTCTAGTTCAATCTCTTGACTCGGGCTGATTTCAGTAGATTCATTTATCATATTATGTAAATTTGCATATCCAAAGATTTATCCTGCATCAATCTTGTCATGTTTGTAGATTAAGATCAGCTGTTTGTTTTAGCTCAATCTCCTGACCAGAGCTAATTTGCTTTTTCTAGAGACTGAGTGTTATCCACCACTCCATCTTGAGGTCTATCTTGCAGAGTTGCTGTTGTACTACTGTAATCTGTAAGCTGCATTCCAGTCTGTTTTGCCTCGGTGTCTTTATCAGAGAAGATCTCTATATCTTCAGAGGTTGAGTCAGTGTAGATATCTAAAAAAATTTCTGAAATGTTTTCCCAATCCATTGTGTTTTATAGCTCACAAGAAAGGATTAATATTGTTTGTAATAGTTTCTGCCACTTAGTTTCATAATAAGAGAGATACTGAGAAGAGTAACTAGACTAGATTGAAGTCAAAGCAGTGAGAAACAGCCTTCAAGCTTTGCTTTCAAAACATGCAGTTATTCCAAGGTCAGATGTTTTTTGAAGAAACAGTTTTCCAATGCTGCTCTTAGCTGCGTCTTTAAATTCAACATATCAAAAGCACAGAGGCATAAGGTACTTTCATTTAAGTTTTGTCTTTAAATCCACCACATATAAAGATCAGCAAAGGGATAAAATGTTTTTCCACAAGAAGGCAATAGACAGGAAGGCAAGTTCATGAAATAATGTGAAAACAATCACTACTGTGCTTGTCTTTCAAAAACACTGACCTCTTCTTTGCTAAAAGCCACTTCCTCAGAGAAAGGGGGTTTAATGCTTGTTTGAAGGAAAGACTTCCAGATACCAAGGACTCACGACACACCAAGTATTTACAAGCGTTAATGTCCGGCATCGACAGCTCCACTTTTGCCAGAGCGAAGGTCTTCCTCTGGTGGGAGATGAAGCATTTCCTGCTTCCACAAAGTTCACCACCGGTCCCTTCATGGTCTGCAGTTGCTGCCTCTTCTTCGTTTCCCCTCCAAGGAAACTTTACTTTTGTTAGGGTCCCTTTATCTGGAGGAATTCAACTTGATAAGCTGGAGCACTTATCAAGTTGTCTCGCCACAGTGTAGCTGGAACCAGAAGTCCTAGTTGGTGTAACTTTATGCTATACAACCTGGATGATGTCATTGACCAGTGATGGAAATCTTTATTTAATTAAATATATCTTGTTTCCCCCCGCTTTTTTCAGGCTCTGAGGCTTCCTGGCGAATCCCTTCTGCCTGGGAAAAGCCTTTGGGAGCCATAGGATGTGTATGAGAAAATCACTGTGAGATCACAAACAAACGGTTCTCAATGGTTTTGCCAGGTCCTATCATGCTCCAGAAAGTCTTTTTTGCCATAAATTAAACACATGAAAAAAAAATTCAGGCTGACTGTTGGCTAAATGGACAACACGTATATCATAGGGCCATCTTGTTAAGTTGGTTTTTTAAAATTTGTTTTGAAGCATGTCTTTTAAGTTAACTATGCTTTAAAAGTTGATCTCATTATGTTTTTCTCTAACTTAATGTTACTATGAGCCTCTCTGGGAAGAAAGTTGCTTTGATTCAAATACATATATCAACAAACCAGGAACTAAATAAACATGCTAGCTGCTGGACAGCTCAGTGGTTTAGGTACCTGGCTGGAGAGCCAGAGATTGGCTGTTCAATTCCCTACTCTGCTTCCTTGAGAAAGGCTAGACTCGGTGATCTATTGGGCCCTTCCCTTCCACAATGCTGGTCTAAGAGACTCATCCAGTGAAGAAACTTTGCAAGAGAGTCTATTTAAATACAACTGGCATGCAACAGGGAATCTGCTTATACTTTATTTCTTTTGCATCAATACCTATTTGGGACTTGTGCAAGCAAGGGCTCCGGTGACTTAAGTGGTCCCAGAACCACCTGTGAGTAGCACAGAGAGTAGCACAGATCAATGTTGAAACTCTCTTGCTGCACCAATGGGGAAAGCAGCCATATCTTCACTGACCGAGGAATAGCTGAGAGCAGTTGTCTGCATTTTGTGGCCACACAACATACAGTATTTTAGTGATGACAATATTCTATATGAAGAAATGCAGAAGGATAATCCTCTTTGTGAAAGTTCTTTCACTTGAGTTCATTCCAAGTCCGACTAGATGAAGATGAAGAATCATAAGAAGGAAGACCAAGGGCTTTGATGTTGCCTACCCATAGTGAACACATGGACAGCAAACTCAAGAACCACACAGTTCTCCTCATTCAAATGAGATCCATTCTACTGTTTGAATTATTTTAAAAAATTCTAATTTGGCATCATCTAATAGATAAAGTCCTTGCTTCACAGTCGTGTGTAAGTTGATAGGCATTCCTTGCCTGGGAATTATCTCATGGGGCTTCAAAGTGGTTACAGAGTATGTACTGCTTATGAAGTCATCTTTCAACCCTGAAGAGTAGGACCCAGAGAGAGTTCTCCCAGTGGCCTGTGAATAACTATACACAGCAGGATGAACTGTCTAAATTGAGCATTTCTCATGCTTTCTGGAGGCAGTGCTGAAGACCAGTGGCCTGCTTTCCCAGGAGGTCTCAGGGTTTTCTGTACAGTATCATATCCAACTGCTTTATAGGTGGACACAGTGTCTGCAGCAGATCTACTAATTCAAAAAAAAAACACCTGAAGAAACCATTTTCAGTACTGAAAACTGAGAAAAGCACAGAATGTCACAAACATGGCCCACTGCACATCAACAAAAGATGCACAATTTAATTGGAAGCACCTACCTTTCCGTTAAAGCTTTGCTCTGTGTGTCTCTTGCAGCCTGAAGATCTTCTTCTAGACGTTTCCTTTCCATCTCCAATCTTTCTACTTCACTTTGAGTCCATTTTCTAGGACTAATGAACCTCATCTCTTTTAGAAGTTCCTCCTTTTCATTGATTAACATCAATCGATCTCGTTCAGAATCCAGCACACCAGGCCAGGCCTCGCTATCCAGTTTAGCCAACTGTATTTTTATGTTTGCTATTCTAGAAGAGGAAAAAACCCAATGAATTATTTGCCATGCACTTTCAAAACTATGCCTGCATTTGTTTAATTCAGGAATATGGCTAGTTCTCTCACTTTGAAAAGACAGTATTCAGTCCAAACAATTACATACGCCACAATATTGGCCCAGCGATGATTACTGTGGGTCCGAATCTACTGCTGACCCAAAATGGCATGTCAAGGCACTGCTGGTGCGATGTAGACAAGCCATGCTTCAGAATACATTTTCAAAACCTTTTAGCTTTTTTCCCATAGCAGGGAAGTTGCTGCTTAATTAATTTAAAGTCTATAATTAATAGTCATCCATCCAAGCTGCACCAAACCATTCTTTGCATCCCTTTTCAAGCTCAGCTGCTTGATTAAGCCCATCATTGTGCTTCAGTATTAAATTAGCAAAGGCATTCATTTCTAATCTGTGAATTCCTCCATGCATTTCTAAAGAACATGGTCTAGAAAGATTGCTCTGCCATGATTAGACAACTTCTATCATCTTATCAGCATGCATATGATAAAAGGTCATATTTGTTTGCGGTGCTCTCAGTTTTATACTCAGTTTCATTTGTCAACTGTGCGGCTTATAATGCTAAACATACTGAGAAGCAAAACACAGACTTCCTCCAGTTATTTTGTACTTTGCAGTCTACCTGAAGGATATGCTTCCACTTGTCCAGCCTAGGAGTCTTAGCCATACTATTCATACCTCGAAAACTACAAGTGTACTACATACACATTTAATCTCAAGTTCTACATATCAGCTTTGTTAAACAGATGTGTTCTTCCTACAAGTTATTCACATTATGAATTGTGCTTATCTGGACTGTCAGTAGCATTAAAGAAAACCACATTACCTTCGCTTAGCCTCTTCATATTGGAGGCGTAGTCTCACTTTCTCAGCCAACTGATTGTTACTGCTTACAATAAACTAAAGGGAGGGAAATGTAAGGTCAGTTACTCATCACTGTAAATTTGTCATGTCAACAACATGTGTCAAAGGCAATGTTCAACATAAGCATTCAAAGGATAAGAAATGACACAAATCTGAATCATGTTTACTTCCCAAATTGCACACCTAAGACATTCAGAGAAACTGAATGTAAAAGCATTTGCCTTAAATATCTATGTAAAAACAAACCAAGTGACAACAGAGAACCCTAAAACAACTCTGATGGGATAAAATGACAGTGAGGGCCTGGATATTTTACATACATTTCCAGAAACATCCGTTTGGGAGCCAGCATCCAGATACTGCCTAGGTAATGAGAAACTGGAACTTTCCAAAGATGTACTGCTGGCCCACAGATCTGAATGTGATCCTCTGTCAGTCACAAAATTAGCCTTTAGTCTGGCAAGACTCTAGAACGAAAAGAAAAGAAAAGAAAAGAAAAGAAAAGAAATCAACATCAACTCCTTATTGCCTCACTGAAATGCTTTGAAAAGGACAATTAAGATGGAGTAGGAATGCGCGGGGGATATACTTCATAAAAATCTGTCTCTTTCATCAATGTGAAATATGCAGACATAAAATCATATCTCCGTCTTTTCAATAGCCTTCTTTTGCAGACATGTGGTGGTGGAGCTAACACAGAGACAGAGCCATTTTACTTTACAAAAAAAAAATAAGAGATTCATTTAGTTTTGCTTCTATTAATAGGTATAATTTCATCTTCCTGCTCAGTACAAACTATTTCTTAAACTGGCAATTACAGAAATTCATACTTGCTGCCATGGTCCTCCCAGCACAAACTGCTCACCAAACGGCTTTCTTACCTCCAGGAGATCTTGCTTCTCTTTTTCTCCTGACGTGATGGCTTTCTTGATAGCTTTCATTTCATTTAGGATAGCCTGTGCCTCGTCGAGTTTATATCCACCTTGAGTATCAGCCATTTTCATATCAATTCTTTAAGACGGCAATGTATATAAAAAAAGATGAAATGCTATTATTAATTCGAAGACGAGTCAGAATCATAAGGACAAGAGATTCAGTACTCATGTTGTTGTTCTTAACACAGGTTCTCTAACCCATTGGTTCCCAACCTTGGGTCGCCAGAAGTTCTTGAGGTGCATCTCCCACAAGCCTTCGCCACTAGCTGCGCCAGCCAAGATTTCTAGGAGATGTAGTCCAAGAACAATTTGGGGACCCAAGGCTGGGAACCACTCCTCCCATGTATACATGACAAACAGCTAGGAATGTTTTATTTTTATTTTTGCCTGAAAGTCAAGATAATTAACTTACTTCTTTAGTGTCTGGAAACCAAGTTCCTTATACTGGAGCTCCTGCCTCATGTGAGCAACTTCTCTCTTGAGTTTGTTAACCTGCAAATTGCAAAGAAGCTAAGCATTTTCTTACTTTAACCATAATGTTTAAAGTAGAGATCTTTGTAATCCTTCCACAGCATACTCATGCTTTTTTTAGTATGGTTTAATTGTTAGCTTAATAATACTAAGTATGCCAGTACTAAGAAGGTAATTCAGTAACTATTTATCTGAGTTAATAAGTCTCTTTAAATTCATTGGGCTTCACTACTGTTTAGTTAGGTACAGAATTGCATTATAAGGTATTACAGTAAATAGATGTGAATGAAACTGGTCTCCATGCAAGTTCTAATAACTCTCCTTGCCTCCATCTGCTGCAGTTTATCATGCCAATACTGTAGCTTAAAACCATATGTGAACAGAGTCATGGATGGGGCAAAGAATGGGGAAATCCCTG
This sequence comes from Phrynocephalus guinanensis, assembly GCA_037367245.1. Taxonomy (NCBI): domain Eukaryota; kingdom Metazoa; phylum Chordata; class Lepidosauria; order Squamata; family Agamidae; genus Phrynocephalus; species Phrynocephalus guinanensis. Next base: position 90,707,802 of record CM074734.1, read on the forward strand.
TTATGAAAACAATCTGATATGCCAATTATGTATTTTGCAAATTACTATTCAGACTTTTCATGCTCTGTACTCTTAAACTGTGAAGTACCTTTCCATGCTATTTTTTTCTCAAGAAAATATTTTGAAAAATGTAGTAGTCTGAAGCTTTGAACGAGAAAGCAGCAAACATTAAAGGCAAATTATTAAAGGATCAGCAGAGGTGAGACCACTTTCAGAAAAGTCAGTTAAGTAACTAAGAGCACTAAGCTTTAAGCTGTTGTGTCACAACAAAAGGGCCTTCCCACACATTCTGAAGCTTACTATGTTCGACAAGATTCAGGAGTAATACTTGATCCTCTATGTTTATATCATGGCACTTTGCTTTTCATGTCCCCCACCTCCAGAAAATGATGCCCCAACTGCCTACATCACCCCAAACGATCTGTAGACATGCCTCCTATCTTTGTAAGAATGTACCACGATTAACATGTCACAATGCAAGTCAGAGTAATTCACAGATATATTGTTAAACTGTAGTAAATGTTAGAAAACATTTAACTAGATTATGCTCTGGCACCCCGTGCTATTTCACATGTTATGCCCAATTCCTTTTCAGAGGAGATGCTTCTGTAACTCTTTTATTAATACAAGAAGGATACAACCAGAATCCCTACCCAGCACACCCATTCTTGATGGGAGATGTAATAAAACAATAGCTTTAACAAACCTTGACTATAGGCATTACAATATGATTAAATCAGCATTACAGTAATATAAGGGATCTTTTATTTTTTTGCCCTTACCCTAGATTTTGTAGTAGCAATTTCAGCTTTAAGAATTTCTGGGTCATATTTTGAGCTGGAAGAAGAACTGGACACTACTACAATCAAGGGAAAAGAAACAAACAAAGTTTAAAACATACCAGAGACATCCAGTGATAATATATAAAATCAAGTGCAATATTTACCTTTAGGCTATAACACATTTTTTGGCTGAGCATCTGAATGTTTCCAAAGAAACAAAGGTTGGAAAGAAAAACGGGGAAAGATACCAGCTGCACTGATATCAATAGAAGAATTGTTTTAATGTGCAATTCTAACATTTCAAAGTTACTTCCCCACCACCACCACTTCATCTTTACTCTTTTGGGAATGTTTTCTGTAATTAATCCATTGTTTTTAATAAATTGTGACAGACATCACTCGGTCAGACAACTTTAATAAGCCCCATTTGCAACATTTTAACTCACCATACCGTATTCTTTCACAGCTACATTGTCTGCTGTAGTTTATGGCTGTTTATAAAAAGTCATTTATGATTGCGGGGTGGGGGGTGGGGGTGGGAGGACATACAAGTGACTCTTTTCACTGGACTTTCCAAAGTGCAATTCATTTTAAATACAGAACAGTGTCCTGGCAGCAGGAGCTGAGACAGAAAAGTCAATGGCTCGCATAGTTCCTGGATTATTTATGAATAAATAATTTCTGTGCAGTGTGATCCATATCTCTAGAGTAGCTCCAACCTTTAAATTTCAAATGACAAGCCAGAAAATTCCAAAATATATCTCAGTTATGCAAGGAGAAGCTAGAGAAACTCAATCCTTGCAACAACCATGTAGCTTTTTCTATTAGACAAATTAACGGAGAGGAATGTATTTTTCTAGTTGCTCCCTATGCACACCTTTTGTATTTAATGCTAAGATTCTAGTAGTGTGGGGCAATGGCTGGACAGTATTGATGTTGGATCAGATGCCAAGCATCCTCCTCAGCCTAGAGACGGCTGGTCTCCCACAAGGTTATCTTTACTGTTCTGAGCAGAATCCTTACATTGCTGAAATGCTGTACAAAAGGGCCTCTGCTATTCTGCTCATAGGACTCTTTTTGCACCCTAGTGTGTTAACATTGTGTCACCAAAATAAGACAGCTAGGGAGGCTGTGGTGCCTGACATTGCTTTTAGGGTGAGAATTAATAAAGATAAGGGTTACATTTCAATACAGTTGTGGATAACTCTGATCTTCCAGATGGTTTGGAATTCCATGTGTCCTCAAAAATGAACTTGATGTTTTGCAAAAATGGACAAATTTTCAGAATGGTTCGAGGTATACTGGAAAGGAACCCTTTCCTTTACGAAGGAACCCTATCTTAATGTCTTCGAGCAACCAAGGCAAGCAGCAGTGGCTATGACTGCTGCTTGCCTTGGTTGCTCGAAGACATTTTTAAAAAACTGCTCCTTCCCCTGCAACCCATCCGACTGGGGGGGGGGAGGGAGAGGATTGGGTTTTTAAAAATGTCTTCGAGACAAGCGGTGGTGGCGGAGTGGTTCCGCGAACACTGCTTTCCTCGAAGACATTATAAATGACCCACACTTTTCCCTTCAATGCACCCAACTGGGGGAAGAAAGCAGCAGGTCGTTTAAAATGTCTTTGAGCCACAGAGGAAGTGCTTCTTCAGTGGTAAAAGACATTTTAAAGGACCCATTGCTTCCCCGTCCAAATTGGGTACATTGGGGAAGAACTGGCAGGTCGTTTAAAATGAGGAAATACCACTGAGGAAACACTTCTTTGGTGGCTCAAAGACATTTTAAACAAGCTGCGCTTTTCCACGCAACGTGCCTGATTGTGGGGGAGACGTAGGGGCTTGTTTAAAATGTCTTTTTAAAAAGACATTTTAAACAACCTACGCTTTTACTCTCAATCGGGTGCATTGTGAAAAGTGTGGGTTGTTTAAAATGTCTTTTAGCCACCGAGCCAAGCGCTTGTCGTGGTAGCTAAAAGACATTTTAAACAACCAGCGCTGTCCCCCTCAATTGGGCGCATTGTGGAGGAAAGCACGGCTTGTTTAAAATGTCTTTTAGCCACCGAGCCAAGCGCTTGTCTTGGGGGCTAAAAGACATTTTAAACAACCTACCACTTCTCCCCCCCAACCAGGTGCATTGCAGGGGAAAGCATGGCTTATTTAAAATGTCTTCAAGCCACTGAGCCAAGCACTTGGCTCGGTGACTCAAAGACATTTTAAACAAGCTGTCGCTTCTCCCCACCAACCAGGCGGGTTGTGGGGGAAGCAGTAGGCTGTTTCAAGTGGTTTCCAATAGGAATGCATTCCTATGGAAAACCACTCCCCAGCTTACAAGGTCAGCGACTTAACGAGCATGCGCTTGGAACAAATTAATCTCATAAGTCAGGGTTCCACTGTATTGTTCAGTGTTCTGCCCAACTTGCATCCCCCCTTTCCATCTGTATCTTAATTTACCCTTCCCTATCTACTCTTTATCTATATAATTAAAAATGACAATGATGCCTCGGGTTGATCTGAAGGGCTACAGTTGGTTCCTTTTAGCACAACTGGAAATTTAGAAAAAAGATTAATAAAAAATCAATCAAGTACTCACAACTAGTTTGAGACCCCAACTTGTGCTCCCAGACATCATGAAGTTGTTGGTATTCCTGCTGAGCCAGTTCAAGTCTCTGCTGCTTGACCTGGTAGATCTCCTTCTGAGCAGTCAGCGCTTCCTGTGCCAGTACGAGGTAGTCCTTCAGCATGTGCTCCTGCTCCTTCCGCCATTGTACTCGAGGGTCCTCTATCTGGGTAGTTTCTTTAAAGCATATGGATACATTTACTCGAAAGGGTAGAGTGAGTGTAATCAATTTTGCCTCATACTAATATTATGCTTTTCAGAATTATTTATTCCTCTACTTAAATATAAAACATCATAGTGCTTTCCTGGTGACAGTTTACAATCTTACAATATAAATAATATAAATAAAATCTTAAGATTTAGTAAAAAAAAGATCTTGGTAAGTTGGTTTAAGAAAAATGAACAGAATAGTGTTGAAACTATCCAGTACTAGAACAATACTCTGGGCACCTGCCAGTCTTGTCTTAATATGCCTAGCTACAGATGGCTTGAGCATGCCTTTATATTCATTTTTCTTAAAAGAAATACTCCAAAGTCAACTAAAATTACATAAAGCAAGTTTTGATCTTCACAACCCACTAAAATACAGATGCATAATTTTTTTAACTTGGCATGGAAGAGAGCATCACATGGCAACAAGAACCATTTATATAGGTTGTAGGCAAGACCATTATAAGTAACTGTATGAATAAGTTCCTGGTTTTCATTTAAGAAAATTGCACAATGCCATCTATACACTAGAGGTCAAGTATTTGAATTTGTTTTCCTTTCTGCTTGCTGAGCAAGTATGGAGAAAATCTGTCTTCCGATTCTCTAAGTGCTTCAGTGGGGATTTTGTTTTAAAGTCAGGAGCAGGAGTTCCAGTTCTTCAGCCAGCTTTAAATGCTCCAGACTGTCTCAACACATCATGCTTCAGTGGGGATGCCTAGCTAACCATCATGAATAAATAATCAGATGGGGCTGCGGGATACCAAAGGAGCCTTATCTGCATAACCTAAATATTTAATAAAAACTGTTTTGTCAAGTAAAGCATTAAAGGCATCCCAGGCAGCCGGAAGTCTTTCTTTACGGTTGAATGAACTATAATCCAGAAAGCACCTGCCACAGACCCAGGCCGAAACATTTAATTTTACCAATGGCTGGAGGCTGGTTGGCACAACTCATTTATGCTGGTAGGCAGTATATGGAGCCATCATGCATCCTATTAAATGCAGAGAAAATTCAGGACAGTGTACAAGACCTCTAGTAAAATGTTCCATCATCTTTCTTTCTTTTCTAGCATTAAAAGCTTTAAGATATTCAAGCATGGGAACAGGGAAAGACCCAATGGATGCCCAAAATCCTTGACTGCCTTTCCTTAACCTCTGAAACAGGATTCAAACATTTCTCTCATTGCCTGTTTTGAATGATGTTTTATTTATTTATTTATTTATTTATTTATTTATTTATTTATTTACCACCCACCTTCTAAACAGAACTCTGGGCAGTTTACATCAATGGTTGAACCATTGTAAGGATAATACAACAACAGTAGCAAATTATTACTCTTTTGAAGAAATAACCTCTCTTAGGGATATGGGTACATACTGTACAATTAATGACAACTTTTAAAGATGGAATACAAATTTGCCCTACTTTTCAGAAATTCAACTTTACCCCACACCCCTGCCTCAGAATCTCAACAGCTTCCCCCTATTGAACAGGATCCCACAGGAGCCTCAGACTTGTGGGATCCCCTCAGAAAGGGGATTGGGACTATTTTAGTATGATTTCTGAAAAACCATGGCATAGCTTCGCAATGCCTGTCAAGTTTCATCTAGTTTGTTAAGTCTGGTGGTACAGTAGGACCCCAGTATCCGCTGGAAATTGGTTCCAGGCCTTCCCGTGGATAACAAAAACCGTGGATAAGAGAGAACACCAAGGAAACCCCTGAAAACTGCTGTTTTATGACAGTAGCTTGCTTTACAGCTGCTGTTTGCTCATGACCTGGGGCTCAATCCCAGGTAGCAGGCTCATGGTTGACTCATCCTTCCATCCTTCCAAGGTCAGTAAAATGAGTACCCAGCTTGCTGGGAGGGGGGGCAATGTGTAGCCTACATACTGTAATTAAATACTGTAAACCACTCAGAGACTACTTGGAGTGGTATGGGGCGGTATGTAAGCAGAACTTTGCTTTTTACAGCTGCTCTTTTAAGACAGTAGCTTGCTTTGCAGCTTCAGGATTATGTATTTATTTTTTCCTTTGCCAACCGTGGATAACTGAATCAGTGGATATGGGGGTCCTGCTATATATAAATAAAATAAAATAAACCAAATTTCAACTGGCAAAAAGGTAATTATTTTAATTACAGGCACAGTGGTTAAATGCCTGTACTGCAGGTAAAATTGTGTTCACGACCTGGGGTTCAATCCCAGGTAGCAGGCTCATGGTTTTCTCAGCCTTCCATCCTTCCGAGGTTGGTAAAATGAGTACCCAGCTTGCTGGGGGGGGGGCAATGTGTAGCCTGCATACTGTAATTAAAAACTGTAAACCACCCAGAGACTACTTGGAGTGGTATGGGGCAGTATATAAGCAGAACACTTTGCTTTTGCTTTGCTTTTGGAGACTTATCCCAGCTACTACACTAAAATAACTCACTGGGACAGTTGCCAAATATACAAACTTATAACTTGAAGCCAAAGTATACATTGAATTTATGCAACATTTTACAATATTTTGTGTCTGGAGAACAACTCCTGGCATTTGTATCAGAGAAAATGCAGTGAAATGAGTTTTGGCTCCTTCTCATATAACAGGGGAGCAACAGGAAATGAAGCTGCGGGAAAACTATTTAGTAAGAAACAGCTGTTACATAGTTATTGTTGTTAAGTGCCATCAAGACATAACTGATATATAGTCATCCAAGAGGGCTTTTGAAGTCAGGTACTTCCTTTAAATTTTACCAGTTGCACATGTTCCCACTGACTGAGTAGTGGTTTGAACCCAGGTCTTTTAAGACTTAGTATGCCACTCTATCTACTACACTCAACTGAGTATCCACAATAAGGAAGTTAGGATGAGGTTTATTCTAGGTCTTCTTGGATAATCAAGATATGATTGTTCTAGATTCAGCTTTTTAATCTTTATTCTAAAGAATAACAATAAAAATACAGAACACTGCCAATGAGAATTAATAGCATTTACTCTACTGATGCATTCTCAGAACCAGATTTCTAATCTATGACATACTTCTATCTGTTTAGCTATCTTCTAACTTTAAAGCTGCCCTTCAAACAATTTCTGCAAGTAGGTCTCACTGTGCATTCTATCTTCACAGGGATGGATCTGTTTAATTCTACAGTACTTACATGAGAACCACTGAAATTACTACAACCTGTTAGTCCAAGCTAATTTACATCTTACCTCTTTGACGTACCGTATCTAGTTGAAGTAGGACCAATGTTTGATTTAGCCCATAAAACGGATGTTAGCAGCAATACATATCAAGAGGATGGGAAGCTACATAAACACTTCCTTTTTACTGAAATACATTTGCAGTTTCTCAGTCACATATCTGCCTGATCCCTTATGGATGAGCATCTAACAATAGCAGCAGGCATTTATACAATGATTTTGGCTGTAATCCAATACTGGGAATAAGATTCACTAGGCTCCTCCATGGACACAGGCCTTGACGAGGCGTGCCTCAGTGAAACTGAGAGCTATGCTGGTGGTGGCGTTGCTACCAGAAGGGTCTCCCAGGCCAGACAGGTCTCAGTGGAGAGATCAAACTAATGGTGTCCACCCTCCAAATGTCTGATCCAGACTGGTTGGCTTCAAACAGCGTCTGATCCATAATGGGTGGCTGACATAATGCCCAGTAATGGCAGTGAAGAAGGCAATGGGAAACCACTTCACTTAAGCTAACTTCCCCAGCCAAATCTTTAGCATGACTGGAAAACCTAAAGCCATGGCCCCCAGTCTCCAGCAGCCCTTCAGTGGGCAGGGGGTGCTAAGAATCTCTGGGCCAGCCATGAGAAGGATAGTCACCTGGAATGTTTGCAGCTTATTTCAAAGTGAAAAAACCCACAACGCCATCAGGGTAATGGAAAGACTAAATATTGATATTGTTGGTATTAGTAAGATGTGTTGGCCCAGGAAAGTGTGTAGTACAGGCCTGTCCAACAGGTAGACCGTGGGCTACCAGTAGCCCATGAAGGGTTCAAAAGTAGCCCACCAGCCATCAATAAAAAATGTGAGGGGATAAGTTGTCCACCTCTACCTCCACCACCCCAAGGACCACCACTGTCCCAGCAAAGCTCTGGGTCTGCCAGCCCACTGCCTCAGCTGAGCGGGGGAGTACAAGGGCCATGGTGCAGTCCCCTGCTGTCCCTACTGGCCAGATGATTGGTGTGCCACTGTCTCATGACCAATTGAGTTGTTAGTGCAGAGCGAAGGAAGAGGAGTGGAGGGGACAACGAAGGGTGGGGTCATGACCATGCCCACCTCCTTTACGTGGTTACGTCCCCCCCTCTCCCCCCCCCCGGGAGAATTCCTTCCTCCCATCCTTCCATCCTCATCCTCCTCCCACCCCCACAGCTGCCTCACAAAGAATGTGACCTGCCACTCCTCCTTCTCCCCTTCTGAGCCATTCCCTCCTCCTTGTGCCACAGTGGCGATGTGATTGCCCTGCTGCTGGCTTGGCCCATACCAGCTGCACAGAGAACATGGCAGAAGTGAGTGAGAGTTATGGGCGGCAGCAGCAGTGGCAGTGAGGGGGCTGGAAGTGAGAAGGGGGAAAACAAGAGGAGAAGTCGAGTCAAGTCAGGCCCCGGGCGGGTTAGGAGGGAAAGTGTACCTTTTTAAAAAAGTCTTCCAGCAGCCGGGGCAAGCGGAATAGGCAATCTGCGCAAGCATGCACGTGCTTCCCTTGCACCCGTCCACACCGGATCGAGAGGGTGTAATGGAAGCATGTGCATGGTCAGCCTTACCATAGGAATGCATTGAAATATGTTCCCTCCAGAAAGGATTAATTGATTTTCAATGCATTCCTAGGGGAAATCGCTGCTCTACTTATGAGCATATGCTCGGAACAGATAAAATTCATAAGTGGAGGTTTTAGTGTAGTAGCCCTGAGGCACTTTCGTCTGGAAAAAGTAGAGCTCGGCCTGTTCAAAGTTGGACAGCCCTGATGTAGTAGATGCATAACAATGCACCTCATCCCTTTAATGGAGTGGGAGTCATAGTCCATCCAAACATCAGTAAGACTACCAGAAAGTTTGGGCTAGTGTCAGACAAGAGTTATTTTTCTGCAACTTAATGCACAACCTATCTTGCTAAATCTTATCCAGGTGCATGCACCAACATGTGGTGCATCAGATGATGATATAGAAGAATTTTATACTCATTTAAAGACTGATTTATAATTTACCAAATCAATGAAAGTTACCATAGTAATGGATGAATGCAAAGATAGGACAAGGCCAATGGGCTGAAGTAGTAGGTAATTATGGATTAGGAATTGGCAATGAGCGAGGTGACCGATTAATTCAGTTATGTCAAGAAGAGGAATTTATAACAGCAAATACATATTTCCAGATGCCATCGTGCCGTCTTTATAGGTGGACCTCAAATGCTGACACAATTGATTATGTCTTGATTTATAAACTTTTAGGAATTCAATTAAATGTGAGAAAACACCCTAGTGGAGATATTAATTCAGATCATAATATTTTTGTTAGTAATTTGCTTAGTTTTAATTTAATTTGTTCCATTTAAAGTTAAATTGAGGTTTCTATATTATTCAGAGACCAACTGCACCCTTCTATAAAACATTGTTAAAATTAAGCTGCAGGGTAATTCAGGAACATGACAGAAAGTATCCAATAGAAAAGATGGGAATGAAGTAGAAAACTCTGAGAGGAAGAGTGTGTGTTCAGAAAATGATCAAAAACATTTCTTCTTAACGACAAAAAATGTACTGGCTTGATTAAGACGAACACATATAGACTGAGTTCTTAGATTTTGAATGTGTGACATTGCTCTTTACTATGCAGAATTGAAACACCTGGAAGTGGCTTGATCATGCTGCACAACGTTGTACCAGTAGGAAAAGCTGTCAAACTTTACATAACAAATAGCCTGAATTTTGATTACACCAATATCAGCAGTCACGTTGTTCTACAGGATACCTTCTTGTGTTCACTGTTATTCAGAAAAAGATACCAAGCAGGGGGAAACTGTACAACCTGATGTCTTTTTTTAAAAAAAATCAAAAGCACTTCTTACCCAAACACAAAGTAATATTTAAGGCTGTGTTTTATTTTATTTTATTTTATTTTATTTTATTTTATTTTATTTTATTTTATTTTATTTTATTTTTGCTACAACTGTGCCAAATGCAGTGCTGATCTGAAGCCTACATTTATAAGTTACAATTTGTTTTTGGTTTAGGGTTCACCCATTTTTAGAATTCCCCTGTAGAATGTGGATTTGCTACATGATATCATTGCTGCACTTTCATGCAGCTATAATATAGCATATAAATCCTCAGAATAAGAACTGAAGAAAGAAAGAAATGAAATGGAACAAATTAGGTGAAGTCTGCTGGGTGTATTAAAAGCAGTATCTTGAAGACTGTCTCTTCTAATTCTTATTAACCATAAAAAGTCATCTCTCTGTGGGCCAGCGGAAAATTATCTAAAGCTATTCTTCAAACAGCTCTGGTGATAGTTGAAAAGACTGCTGCTCCAATTCCCAGGCTGCATACTTACAAAGGATGATTTATGATAGCTATATTGTTTACAAGGTGTATAAGGACAGAGTGCAGGCCAAGGAAGTCCTTAAAATAAAGAAATTCATGTACCTTGCCAGTTTTTATTACAGTGGAACCTTGACTTACGTCATCAATCCGTTCCGGAGGACTAGACATAAGTCAAACATGACTTACCGGGTAAGTCAAACAAACTTTTCCCATAGAAAGTAATGGGAAAGTAGATTAATCCGTTCCAGATGATGAAAAAGACCCCCGAAAACAGCGATTTAACACAAATTTGACTGGGATAGGAGATTCCTTCCAGGGATGTAAATGAAATGTCTCTTCAAAGAGAGGAGGAGGTAGTGGAATTATAGTCCACAAGTTATATGCCTCCACTTTTTAATGTTCATAGTAACAATGTCTAACATTTAAGTTTTACTGATTGTAACCTGACGTTCCAAGTTCTGAACAACTCTATGCTTACCATTAGAGTCTCACAACTGTACAGCTCCCCAACTAAAATGCTTCCATTGTTGACCAGAATTCTGCAGCCAGATTTTTTACAAGACTGAGCCGACTGTCTAACTAGCGAGGGCAGCCCCAAGCTCCTGGCCCTTCTTCTCCTCCGGCAGCAGCGGCAGCTTCGGTGAGGCCGAAGACCAGCTCCAGGTGCTCGAAGCTGGCCTCACCCAAGCCACCACTGCTGGAAGAAGGCAGGAGCAGTTTGGAGATGGCAGCCGCGATGCTGGGCTGGGCTGCTGCCAGATTCCGGTGCCTTGCGCCGGGGCTCCGCGCTGTAAGTCAAAGCCTGAGACTCAAGTCAAACAGGCCCCTTCTTGCTGCAAGTCAAATATGATGCAAGTCAAGCAGCATGTAAGGCAAGGTTCCACTGTATTTGATTTCACAACACAATATGATGTGCTCCATTTAGCTAAATACGAATCTTAATCACACAAAAGATTTGAAAGCAAGATATCAGTGCACATCACATGGAATTATCAAGCAAGTTCAGCTCTACAGATATATAGGGACATGGGAAATTCAGATGGATTGTATTAGAAGGGGATAATATGCAAGAAATAAGTGCAAAATAGCTCAGTGAGCTAGATCACCTGGCAACAGAGCAATAGTTGAGAGTACACATTCCCCACTGTGCCTGCCTCTTTGGAGGAGAACCAGTCCGTGCGGCCTTTGATATGCTAGAGCATTCCAAGAAGAAGAAAGAATTGGTAAACTGTCTCTGAGTCTTTTATAATGAAGAAAATCCTGTGAAGGGTTACCATAAGTTGGAATTGGAGCAAGTGAAAAAATGATACAATACTTACTGGTGTTGTGATCAATGTAATAGACTCCAACCTGGGGATCATACGCCTCTTCCCATCCCAGTGGCAGCTCGTCGCTGATACAGTCAGCAAAGGTCAGTGGTTTAGTATACCTGAAATGGAGAACAGGTAGTTATTTAGGCTATACAAAATCTACCCATAAAGAATATTAATGTTAATGAGCCCAGTAGTATACATTAATGTGTGGAACAGTGGGTTTCAACATATCAAGGACATAATACAGTATTTCTTTACACGGTTATGTTTTTCTACTTTTTTGCACTGACACAACACTAAAAACATGTGTTCTTTCTGGAAAAATAAATCCACATCATTGCTCTAGCTCAAGCTCAATCAAGTACTCTAAAAGAAAAAGAATATAAAGAACTCCTATAAACAATTTCAACACCGACAACTGAACACTTTAATGATGCATGAAATATGTAAATTGTTAAAACTCGACAAACTAAAAAATGTGACTAAGGAATTTTAGACTATAATATGTATCCTTCTGATTCTTGATAAGGTATTATACCTTCTGATTTGTGATCAGAAAATCTGACTACTACTTATTGTGTAGAAACACTGGGCTCTGCAAGCATTTTAAATACTGTTAGAATGTATGAATTAATATCAAATCAAACTGTTCTTATACTAAGATATTCAGATAAAGAAAGAATCTGGATAGGGGGCACAGCACTAATGTGTCATTTGCAGGACAAAGGTGAAGTAAAAAATGAAGAAGTAATTGAGTAAACAAGCTTTCAAAAACTCAAAATACATAAATCGAATTATTATAGCTCCCTTTTAAGTCAAGTTCTGCTGCTGTACATGGAGAAACATGTGTGTGTGTGTGAGAGAGAGAGAGGGAGAGAGAGAGAGAGAGAGAGAGAGAGAGAGAGAGAGAGAGGAGAGAGAGAGAGAGAGAGAGAGAGAGAGAGAGGGGAGGGGGAGGCATAACCTGGAACAATCCAGTCTAGTTGGATTAATCAGAGAGAGAGGGTATGCTACAATTTGGATAGGCCCTGCCAACTGAAAATTGCCTTCAACAGGCACAGTATGATGTCCTAAATTCTTGTCACAAATCCAGGGTATTCATAGTAACGACAAAGAAAGCGTAGAGCAGCATGTCCATTCAGATCTTTCAGAGTTCCAAGATGAAGCACCAAAGATTTACTTTTTATAGCCCATGCCAGTAAGAAAAATAAGGCTACTCAGTATGAAGCACAAACATTTAAAAATAAGTTTCAAAGAAGGATCTAAAAGCAAACATTTACAAGTGCAACCAGGGTTAATAGAGAAATTCTAGTAACTGAACAAATGTGAGATAAGTTATAAAATGCTGCCTGACAAGGTTCTGCTTCAGAGGGTAACATTCCTTTCTTATTTATATTAGAGAAATACTGATTATTTGCATATAAGCAATTCTCAATTATATAAAGAAGTTGAATTGGCATTACAGATATCCCATTGGTATAGCATTTATGTGGAGGAAGGTTTTTAGCACAGAAGTAGCACAGAATTATAACCATAGTATACGTTAAAACAAAATCAATAAATAAGGCATGGTGAAATTGGAGTCATTTTCAGGCTGTACCCCGTCTTTGAACACCCAGCTTAGTATAACATTGGTTCATAACCCTGTTCATATAGTCATTATGATGCACTGATCCTTCTTGTTTTCTAGGTGTCTGGAATAGAGATGGGCACGACTTGAAAAAAAAATAATTTCGAGTTGTCGTTAGTCGGGCCGGTTCCGTTTCGGGTCGTTTCCATTTTTCGCGAAAATTCGCAAAAATTAGTCGGTTCGTTTTCTCGTTTTCGTTAGTACTGGTTTTTTTGGGGGGGTAGCGGGCTCCTGGAGGCACCTCTGTGGGGTGGGTGCCTCCTCTGGCCCGCTATAAAGGGAAAGCGGGCTCCTGGAGGCACCCGTGGGTGCCTCCTATCCTCACCCACTAGGAAGGGGAAACAGGCTCCAAGAGACCCCTCAACATGGGGGTCTCCCCTCCTCACCTGCTGCCGCCTGCTGCAAAATGCCATGCATAGCCATATGGATATGCATACCAGTTGCAGACAGTGAGACCAGTGAGTGAACCCAGAGCCATAGGGTGAAGTGATGCCTAAGGCTCTCGCACCGCCATGTCTCACAAAGAAGGGAATCGTACTTGCGTGTAGTGCAATGCAAGTAGATCTGGCTTAGGGTTAAGGTGGGTTAGTGCAAGGGCTAGGGTTAGGCTAGTGACGGGTAAGGTTACGGTGGGCTAGTGGGTTGCACCTCTGGGTGCCTCTCTGACCCACTAAGAAGACAGTCTGTGACGTATGGGTAAGGAGTCAAGGATTAGGGTTAGGGTTAGAGGGCTAGGGCAGGTTTTAGGGGGCTTTTTGGCACATCCCAGAAGTCTCCATGGCCAAGTGGCCATGCGATTGGTGGGATGGCTCCAAAAATTTGCATGGTCGTCCACTCCCACATGGCTGGCCACTCGGCCAGCCCATCATTGCGCAGGTGTAAATAAAATAAAATAAAATAAAATCAATGGAGGACAGAGGAGGAGAGGAGAGACATTTTGTTGCAAGAAAAAACCCACTGCTACTGTGAGAAATCTGGCAGTTTATAATTTTTCGCGTGTTTCTGTTGTGCTTGTGTGTTTTTGGACCACGATTTCAAAAACAATATTGCGTTCGCCGCCCCATTTTGGATCCCCCGCCCACACCGCATGGCATGGCGAGTCCGTCTGCCCAGGATGGGGGGGAGGCGGGACCCCCCCTCCAGAAACCACCCCTCCGGTAGGTGCCCTGCGCCCTTAGTCAAGCAGGCATTTTTCCGCCTGCTTTTTTGGCCCGGGAATGGGTGGGGGGAGAGTTTAAAAGTTTTTTCCTGTGCCGTCCGTGCCGCTTGCTTGCGCTTTAATTGCGGCGGCCGGCGGCGAGACTGGGCTTTTTGCTGGCTGTGAGCCTGCGGCGAGTCCCACCAGAGTAGCCCAGGACGGGGGATGGGGGGGAGGCTGGGGACCTCCAGAAACAACCCCTCTGGTAGGTGCCCTGAGGCACGGCAGGCATTTTTCCGCCTGCTTTTTGGCCGGGAACCGGGTTTTTTTAACTTTTAAAAACTTTTTTTCTGTGCCGCGTGGCATCGCGCGATGCAAGGAACGAGCACGACAAATCAGACCAAAATTGTTCGTTTGTCGGTTCGAGCTTGAAGTCTGGCGGAGTAATTCCCGTTACCGTTTCCGTAGAGTAACGGATACGAGTAACGGAAACGGAAACGGAAACGGGAATACCGCTAAGTCGTGCCCATCTCTAGTCTGGAATCTTCGGAGGTACACAAGGGCTCATGCATATTCGCTTTCCTGCCCCAGAAATCAGTAGCTGAAATCCAAGTGTACATAGCAAGTGGCAACTAGAGTAGGCCCATTGAATCAATGGATCTTCTGGAGTAGTTAGCACCAAAATCCCTTCACAACAGGATTTCAGCCAACAGTTTACAGGAGTTATAATAACTGTTGAGGTGAAGGTAAGATGGGCCCCTTTTCTGGCTTCTATTTGAGATGCTTAGTTTTCTCCCAGATAAATTTAATAAGCAAAAACATATCACTTATGGAGGAAAAGATAAACACAGATACTCACAGGGACCAGCACAACTGGCATACAGTACAGTATAACTATTTGTAAGGCTTTGCAGATGTAGGACTATTCCCAAAATTCATTTTTACTGTTCCGCGTACCAGATGCATTCATTTGACACTCACTTTAGTTGCTTAGTCTTAAAAAGTGCCTGGTTATCTGGTTTCCTTTTTAAAGGCTTGCTGAAACTTTGAGTAATGCAAGTACAATTGTTGTTGTTGTTGTTTTCCACTGTTCAGTGAAGATGTACTGCTTTATTACATTCAGGTAATGTAAAATGAGCAAAACATCATACTCACACAGTAGAAATGGAAAAGCTGGATTTTCAAGTGAACCCATAACATATACTTTCCTTACTTCCTTTTCTAAAACCTGTATCTCTCAGTTCATCCTCCCTTCCTAGTTAAATCCCTTTCCCTATTTTTAATGTCAGAGATACTTCCTCACATCCATCAGCCAGCTTGCTTATCCAAAAAAACAAAATTCGCCATGATCCCAGCAAGTTATTCTATTGATCAAAAGTCTTCAGTACCAACCACTCTGTGTTTCGCTATCATTCTGCCCAATTTTACTGTATGTAAGTAGGCACAGAACACACAAGCTATATTGGTTATCTATCTATTGATCTCAGATATTCAGTCTATCTGAATAATGTCTATACCTATAAGGAAGCTCCTCAGCAGTGAGGCAGCACCACATGGTCTTGTCCACATGTCCTTCCTTCTCTATTTATTCTGACATACTGAGAGGTATAGGAGGTTAAAGCTCGATCAGCACCATTGCCATGGTCAATGACAATAGATAAAAACTAGAGATACAGACATAAAGGTTTATTAAAGTGTTCCTACAAACACACCAAGAGCAAGCAGTTCTACGCAGATTGAGTTTAAAACATTAAAAAGCTGCCAGTTTAATTATTCATTTCATTCAAGCTTAACCAAGGGTATGGTCGGGCCTCTCTTGGCTAGCATGCATTAATAAAAACAGATTGCACAACCTGGCCCAGAATGATAAAGATCTCTTCTATCCATAAGCTTCTGAGATTAGTGCAATCTGCTGTTTAATAGAGATGGGGAGAAATGTGTTAGGTTTGTATTCACACTTCCCAAGCTAATTGGTGGACTGGAATGCAGTTAGCATTTTGTTACTGCAGTTCAACAAATTTTGCAATCGTCTAAACAAAAAGAAAGAAAGAAAGAAAGAAAGAAAAAGAAAAATGTATATATCCTAGGAGAAATTATGTACAAGATGCACACATTTTACAAAACCACTGGTTAGAAAATGCATATATTAGAGAAAACATTGTTTAAAAATTGTGTTGAGTTTCAAAGACCCAGTTGCAGACTGATCAAGAAATGGACTGAGATAAAACATAGAAGAGAAAAAAACAGATTTGTGCTTTACAAGTACTTCTAGATGATGGACTACTAGGAACTATCAATAAATTTATAAATAAAATAGGGAGCAAGCTATTGTGCCTGAATTCTATTATCTCGCTATCTCTCTTTTGCAATTCAAACACATCACAGTTAAACTGTTGTGCAAATGTCATACTGTATAAACATTTTGATGTCACCACATTTTGGTGAAAAATATTAATATTAGATTACAAATTAACCAGAAATTCATCCTGGGCATGGAAGGAATTTGTGCTGATCATAAAGTTACATTTTTAGAAATTAAAAGTACCTCCCAAAAACCACCTGACATATTAAAGTATTTAAAATGAAGGACTAGAATGAATGATGAAAGAAAGCTACACATTGGAATCAGTAAAATTTATATAACTAATAAAATACAGGCAGAGGTTATTGGTAAATTAGGCCTTAATATGTATCTGAATGGTAATGACCAGCTCCCAGGACACATTAGAACTTGTTCGTGCAAACATAGGTGAAAGGATGCTGAGAGAACACCATGCAATTCTAGAAAAAGGCACAGTCTATTTCTTTAATAACAAAATGATACATGCACATCCAATCTAAGGAAATCAGGTACACCACCATGAAAGTTTATTTGGCTGTATCCTTTTATTACATACATACATACATACATACATACATACCAGTTAAAGTTTCCTTGCTTCTCCAGTCACTACTGACTATGCTCTGATGAACTAAAATAACAAGGCAAAATTAGGTGACAACTGTGCCATTCGACTCAGTGTTCCCTTAATTTTTTTTTATGAAACACCCGTCCTCCTCTCTGAATGTATTCAGGCAATAGAGAAACGGACACAGACTGATGATCAGAGTCCACGTGGAAACTGAGTAAGGAATTCTAGATAGGGTGTCCAAAGGAGATATGGGTATTCCTCCATTTAGACCCCAGTTCAGTTTGAGATCCAACTTTGGGACAGCCTAGACTGGACAGCATGGCAGCTGAACACATAATTTCTTCTCTGACCCCCATCCCCAAAAGAAAAAAAATCTATTGGCTTTCTTTCTTCTTTTCCTTTTTGGTGGACACTTCTTCCCCATTTTCCGTCCTGCAAAGCAGCACTGAGAAGAAAAAGCTTCTCTCCTCCCATGAAGTCTCTGTTCTTTGCAAAGTGTGAAAGCAGACTCCCGCAAACACACACACACACACACACACACACACACACACACACACACACACACGGAGTGAAACAAGAAGAGGTAACAGAAGAAAGGCATTAAAATAAATAAATAAATAAAAACCCTGGTGCCATATCCCATTGCCACCAAAGGGTGAGTAAGAGCCCTTTTACATGACCCCAATGATCTGCTGGTAGCTTAAATTCGGATTCCCTCCCAGCCAGATATCATGTGGGTTTTGTTCCCCTTCCTGTGTTCGCACCCTTCCACACTCTGTTGCTTCTGTCTGCGGTGAGGGGAGGGAGAAAAAAAGGGAAAATAAAATGCAGGCTCACCTCTGTCTGCCGTTGGAGCAGCCCTATAGGGATTCCTGTCTGTTAAAGTGGCGGCGGGGACAACAAAAACAAACAGAAGGCGAGGAGAGCCCAGCATCCACAGCTCTACAATCCGCATCGGAATTTTTTTTACCTCCGGAGACCAGGTACTTATAAAGTTCGGTGGGGCACGCTTAAGTGGGCGTGGGCGTACCTTTTTTTTTAAGTCCACTGCTGGTGGGAAAACAATTTTATGCTCCGGATCTGCAAGTGTTTTGCAGTGGATTTTAGGGGTCGTGTAAAAGGGCTCTAAGAGTAAAGGAGGAATTTCTGGGGGTGGCAAGTAGAATGAGTCGGGAAGAGGCTGAGTGAGATAGTGTCCCCATGTAAGGTAGGAGCAATCTCAGCAGGAAGGGGGGGGAGGACAGAATTTTAAAAAGATTTATTTATTTTTCACTGAAGAAAACTGTGCTCTGGTGGAAGAAGAAAACAAGGATGAGTGTATAATCCGTGTTAATAGGGTCAGCGTAATAGTGCAGTGCATCATGTTGACACATTTCAACTTTTTTTCCAAGATTAAATAGATCCTAATAAATTGAAGGAATACATTCAATTCAATGAATTAAAATTAAATTATTCTTTACATGCCATAATTCTTTCTGAGAGCACAGTAGTGGGATTTTAGGGTTTAATTCATATGCCACCAAGCCATAATGTCTTAATTACATCAACCCAAACATTGCTCCTGGGGTGTATGCTATTTTCAAGGAATAGTTTACCATAGCCAATTCTTACCCCCTCCCTAAGAATTTCCATTACCAAGCAAAAGTTTGAACCCAGGTCTCCGAAGCAGAGATGGGCACAAAGTGCTTCATCATGCTTCATGCTGAATCATAAGCATGACACTCTCCTCCCATTCCCCACTACCTGGAGGCCTACTCACCACCAGGAGCATCATACCAATACCTCCATACTCCTGTGGGGAGCCAGTTATGGAAGATGCTGGTGCTGCCTTTTCACACCCTCACAGTTCGCCAAACAGTCACTGCCTATGCGGGACCACTCCCAATCCCAACTCCTCTTCAGACTGGCCAGAGGCTTGTGAAGGCAGGGAAGGGCAGCCCCAGCTCTTGGAGTGCTGTAAGAATAGGAGGACTCTGATATGACACTGATGCTGGTCAGTGGTTTTCCAGGCAATTGGAGGGAAGGGGATAAGTGTGGCACTGCTTATGATTCAATATGAAGGAGACAAAACACTCCGTCCCCATTGCTGCACCTGAGTTTTAGTCCAGTATAAAATCCAGTTTTTTTAAGGGAAATAAAATAGTATACTGTATATACAAGATACTTTCACAATATATATTCCAATTCAATGACTTGCAGAAATGTCTAGGCATATAAGTATTTCAAAAAAGAGTTAAAAGAGATGGGTATGAACAAGAAAAATGGTGGTTGGTCTTTGATTTATGAACCATGTAACACAATTTTATAAATTTTCCCCAAACTGGGTTATTTGCTTCCCCCCCTCCCCCATGATGGTGGAAGTAACAGGCACACATGCCGCCAGGCTCCTGGTGAGTAGACCAGGAGAGTTCTGAGGGGTGGGAGTCAAACACTTGGTTACCTGTGCTGGCGCCCATCTGTAACAGTGAATTAAAAAGAACTAATTGCAAACCTATAGTTAGGCTCTTGCCTGTGGTGGATAAAACTGCCTTCTGGAATGCAGCCTAAATAAAGAGAAACACATGACTTACATGCTGCTTGACTTGCATCATATTTGACTTGCAGCAAGAAGGGGCCTGTTTGAATTGAGTCGCAGGCTCAGACTTACAGCTCAGAGCCCCAGCGCAAGGCACCAGAATCTGGTGGCAGCCACAACCCAGCATCGCGGCTGCCGCCTCCAAACTGCTCCTGCCTTCTTCCGGTAGCAGCGGCTTCGGGGAGGCCAGCTCCGAGCACCTGGAGCTGGTCCTCGGCCTCACCAAACCGCCGCTGCTGCCGGAGGAGAAGGGCCGGGAGCTTGGGGCTGGCCTCGTGGGTTAGACAAATCTGGCTGCAGAAGTCTGGTCCACAATGGAAGCATTTTAGTTGGGGAGCTGTACAGTTGTGGGACTCGAATGGTAAGCATAGAGTTGTTCAGAACTTGGAAAGTCAGGTTAAAAATCAGTAAAACTTAAATGTTAGACATTGTTGCTATGAGCATTAAAAAGTGGAGGTGTATAACTTGTGGACTATAATTCCACTGCTTCCTCCTCTCTTTGAAGAGACATTTCATTTACATCCCCAGAAGGAATCTCCTATCCCAGTCAAATTTGTGTTAAATTGCTGTTTTCGGGGAGGGGGGTCTTTTTCATCATCTGGAACGGATTAATCCACTTTCCCATTACTTTCTATGGGAAAAGTTCATTTGACTTAAGACATGTTTGACTTATGTCTAGACCTCCAGAACGGATTAATGACGTAAGTCAAGGTTCCACTGTACAAGTAAAAACATTTTTTTTAAAAGTAGCTGAGCTTTCCTCTGGATTTGGTCACAATAGAACACTTCCAAGACACAACTACTGCTACAGCCTGTTGAACTCACTGTAGCAAACCAAACTGAAATCACAGAACATGCAGCCCACTGGTTAGAGCACCAGCTATCTGAATACAGCTAGCTTATCTCCTCTTAATCTCTATTTCCCAATCTTGTCATGAACTTTCAGTTCTGGGTATTTCCAGGTAGGTAGAAAATAAATGAATTCCTTTTGTATATGAAAGTTAGTCTTTAAGGTGCCACATGTTTGTGTCTTTTCTTTTCTTTTCTTTTTCTTTGATTTTTGCCTTAAATAAATAAATTCCTCATCCTGTTCAGTCTTCTCTGCAGATATTCCAAAGATTCAATTACAATATGTATAAAAAATATCATATGGCAACAAATGCAAACAGAAAGCAAAAAAAAAAGGTTACTCATGTGAATTAAAAACAAAAACTCATCAGAGGAAAGTTAGGGTTTCTCCTAAGTGTAATTACTTATACCTTGAAAAAATATACAATGCCCTGATGCCTCCATTACTCATCCTCTAATAGTATACAGTAGTTCTGCAAGGTTGTATAAAATTATTCTTAAAACACAGTATCTATTAACTATGCAAATGCCAGAACCACTTTACAAACTTCCTAAGGAAACAGGTTAGAAGGCTGGAGACAATAATTAAAATGACTGAAGCAATGTTTAAATAAATATTTTATTAAACAGCTACAAATAACTGAATTATAGCTTCAAGCTGAATGCCTGACATAAGTGCAGAACATAGATTGGTTCAGTCGTAAAAGAAAGCAACTCCTTCATCTCTCATAAAAGGAAAAGGAAAGATACACGTGCTAGCATACCATTTATTCATATTCTGATTAAATGAGGCAGGAATCCTGGTTTGTAGGGACACAAGAATATGGTCTATTATAAGATCAAGAATAGCAAGGGAGATAAGTGATTTTAAAAAGAGGACTTGCTTGTGACACATGCTGGATCCAATTATGCCCTGTAGTACTCATTAACATGACTTTTTCACATTATCATTGATTAAAGCTAATCCCTGTATGATTGTGTACGACTGTTTCTTCTGCATTTGTCATTGGTCTTCGGTTCTATCTCTTTTCTTTCACTCTGTTTTAAACACACACACACACACACACACACACACACACAAAAAATCAATCAATCAATCAATCAATCAATCCTTTTTAGGTCACATCTTATTGTTTGAAAATCATTTTTTTTAGAATCAGTCAGAGCTGGACCAATGTGTTTATTTTACACTGAAGAGTGTACATGACATTTTAGTCAAGTACTCTACCCAGACATCCTTCTTGTTTATAGTTAAACCAATATCTACCCAGCTCAGGAGAAGAAGCTACTCTTAGAGGAGCTTGCAAACAAGCCAATATAATCTGAACTTCTATGGCTGAACAACCACCTGATAAAATGTTGCCAAAGAGAAGTTTTAATTTCCAGAATATATTTTTTCAATAACAATTTTTTAAAAATAGATTTCTTAGCAAACTTGTTATAAAAAGCATGTATTTAAATTCAATTGACTGTATTTTGATAAATCCTTCTGCATAACCTCATTCTTTGCTTTATGCACAAAGAAGTATGAAATAACTTGAATCACAGCAACAAAAATCAACCTTTCTTGTTTCTTGTTTTCAAGACACTGCTATTGTAATCAACTGGAACAAAACAAAAAATATAGTTACCAATTAAAATGTTGCTTAGATAAAGTTTCAAGGACTAACAATTACACAAATTATAATTTACAGTCAGATTAACAAGACAGAAAAAGGTAGAAAAGATACTGCCAATTTGAACTAAAAAAGGTGAAAGGTTTATTCTCGTCAATGTCATCATACTGTCCCTGGAGTCTGGTACAGTATAATCATAGGCTTCATGACATAATTATAGTGCAAAAGTGGGTTAATTTGCATCCGGTAAGAAACTATTACTATTTTTGTATTACCACTGAAGAAAGGACGTAAGCTTTGGAATTCTAGTCTTATGCCCAATATTAGTCAACAATGGTACTAAAATCTATTATTTTGAATTTCTTTAAATTGGAGCATCCCTTACAGAATAAGGACTTGCTGACAGAGGAATGTGTGGGGATTTCCAATGACAGAATGATGCAAGAATTATGTAGCCCTATTCACTATCCAAATGTGTTAATTTACAAAAAAAATTAGCCGCCCAACTACCAAGCGGTATCTGGGCAGCAGTTACAAAGTAAAGATACAAACTAATTTACAAACTAAAGATAATTTCCCAAAACAGATACATTTGGAAGAAAAACTGGCAACAGTAGAATAATCGACATCTTTGTGTTATGGTATTCACTGCAGAACAATGTCCAATATCAGATATCTCTTGAGCTTTAGCAGAAAAAAAGAAAAATATTATAAGTAAAAAATAACAATAGCAATGCTATGTGAAACTACTGGATACAATCTTTATTTACCACCTTCCAACATCATAACAAACTCTATCCATAGTCGCACAATTTAAAGCCAAAAATCTGAGTTTAATAAAAACAAGATGGTTACAATCTAATAGCAAATTTACACCTGTAAAGAAAATTGTGTCCATTTATCTTCTTAAACTGCAACTCATTAACAAGGTGTTGATTGCATTCCTGATCACATGTTCAATCACACAACTGGAAGTGCTGACACCTCCTTAATGAGTAGCAGTCTGTCACCAAGATTTATACAATTTCCTGTAGACAAGTATAAAGTGACAATAGGATTCTGGCTAATATGAATGATATACACCCTACTGCACACAATGCCTTTGTGAGAGTGGACAAACTAAGCAGGAATAAATTGCTTTGTATGATATCAGAAGCCAGGATTGTGGTTTTACTTTCAAACAAGCCTTGATCTGTAATCCTTGAAGAAACTTTGGTTTAAAGTATACAGTCCTGGCTTGCTGAGGTACATCTAAAATTAATTTCCACCTGAGACCCACAAAAGTATCCCTGTCTCCATGGGGTTATTTGCAGACATGAAAGGGGGAAGTGAGGGACTGCGTGCACCATCACAAATTTCACTCACATCACAATTTATCAAGTCAGAATTCCTGGCTAAAAATGGTACACTAAGTTGTAAGACACAGATGAATGCAGAAACATTCTAGGAACAATACATGAACCAATATCCGGTTAAAGCTTATCCATGCACCTATTTGTAGAAATGCTTTGCATGCTTACTTGGCTAGTGGCTGCACAAGCAATTGTGCAACCAAGAGAAGGCCTGGCACATGCCAGAGAGCTGACAAAACAGCTCCCATTGCTTGGACCATGGTCCTTATTTAATCAGGCAAGCATGCTTGCTGGATAGCTCAGTGAGTTATATATCTGGCTGCAGAGCTAGAGTTTTGAAGTTCAATTCCCCATCATGCAAACAGCCAGGCTATGTGGCCCTGGATAAGCTGCACTCTCCCAGGATGCCTCCAGAAGAAAGGGAAGGACAAATCATGTCTCACTCTCTACTTAGGAAACCCTGAGAAACCCTCAAAATTGATTTGATGGCATACTGGTTATTATTGATATTATTAATTAGGAAAACCATTAATTAATAATAATTAGGAAAAGCCTCCACTTCTTCTCAGAAGAGAAAAACCTGAAAGAACTAGGAGAAGACTTGGAAAGTCTCATCTAGCTGTTAACTGAAGTTAGTAAAATTCAAGGGCAGCATATACATATGGCTGCTATTAATCTGTTTTGTCGGCTTTTCCCCAATGAAATACCTTTGTCCTCTGAGCAAAGGGATCATCTGCCTCAGGCATACCTCAGGCAGCTGACTCAGTTTACTGCTTTGTTTTATTAAAATCTGCAAGCTTCATCTTCTCCTGGAGCTCATATTTACCCATCTGTACCGAAATCTTGTATTTAATACCATACTGGCACTAGATGGACTGTGTTACAGATCTAGTTACCATTCTCTCTCGTTTTTTTCACATTCATATCTGGTCCAAAATAAAGTACCTGCAGTTATTTTAGAACACACCTATAGATTGGCCATAGCTGTACCTGTACTTATTCGTTCAAAATGTACCATAATAAGCAGACCTTATAGCAGCTGGGAACATATGGTCCCTCAATTGTCGGACTTCAACTTTAATCATCCCTCACCATCTTATTCTGGCTAGGGCTAATGCAATTTGCTGTCTAACATCATCTCTGTTGCTATACGTTCTCAATCTAGGCCCTAAACTTTCCTTGCACTTCTCAGAGCCAGATGAAAATGCAGGTAATGAACAGGACTTTTCCTCCTGGAGTTTTATAAGGCTAGCAATTAATCAGGCCTAGGTTACTTCAAGATACCTTTCTGCAGCTCACTTGGATCACAAATTCAATTAACATGAATAGCAGATTAACTACAGCTGGTGTGGAGGGAGAACTGCATACACCAACTCACTGTTGGTTTGTAGTGTAGATATAGATAGGGGTGATACAATCAGTTAGTGAACTGTAACTAGTAACTTACAACTGTATATAAAGGCCACCGATGTATTCAACTGTGAATTTCCAAATACTGTATTTCAAATCAGGAAATAATTTAAGCTGTTGTTAGAACCTTGTTTTGATATTTGCCTTCAACTGATGATTGAGCAGGAGAGTAGAGCCCTGTCCAGAGTGTACTCTCTCTGTCTATGAACATAAGAACATAAGAAGAGCCATACTGGATCAGGCCAAAGGCCCATCTAATTCAGCTTCCTGTATCTCACAGTGGCCCCACCAAATGCCTCTGGGAGCACACAAGACTAGGTATCTGTCTCTTGATACCACTCCCCTGCATCTGGCCCTTGAAGTGCCCTGGTTTTAAGCCTCGAGACGACACATCTTATCATGGTTTGTAACCTGTGATGGACTTTTCTTCCAGCGATCTGTCCAATCCCCTTTTGAAGACATCCAGGTCAGATGCCTTCACCATATCCTGTGGCGGAGAGTTCCACAGACTAACAACACGCTGGGCAAAAAAAAATATTTTCTTTTGTCTCTTCTCACTCTCCCAACCCACTTTACTCATGCCCTGCATTATTTTGAACGTCTCAATCATATCCCCCCTCAGGTGCCTTTTTTCCAGACTAAAGAGTCCAAAAAGTCTTAGCCTTTCCTCATAAGGCACGTCCCCCAGCCCAGTAATCATTTTAGTCACTCTCTTTTGCACCTTTTCCAGTTCCACTATGTCTTTTTTGAGATGTGGTGACCAGAATTGTACACAATACTCCAGGTGCGGACTTATTATTGTCTAGTACAATGGTATTATAATGTTGGTTGTTTTATTTTCAATCCCCTTTTTGATAATTCCTAGCATGGACACCTTCATTGAGCTGTCCACCAAGATCTCTTTCCTGTTCCGTCACGGATAGCTCAGAGCCCATGCGTTGATAGATAAAGTTTTGATTTTTTTTTTTTGGCTCAATGTGCATTACGTTACATTTTCCTACATTTAAAATCCTACATTTAAAAACATTTGCCATTTCACAGCCCATTCCCCCAGTTTGGAGAGAGTCTTCTGGAGCTCTTCACAATCTTCTCTAGTTTTTACCACATGGAAAAGTTTTGTGTCATCCGCAAAATTGGCCACCTCACTGCTTATTCCTGTCTCCAGGTCATACATGAACAGAATGAAAAGCACTGGACCCAGGACAGATCCCTGGGGCACATCGCTTTTCACCTCTCTCCATTGTGAAAACTGCCCATTGACACCTATTCTTTGGTTCCTGGATCTCAACCAGTTCTCAGTCCATAAGAGGACCTGCCCTCTTATTCCCTGACAGTGTAATTTTCTCAGCAGCCTTTGGTGAGGGACTCTGTCAAAAGTCTTCTGAAAATCAAGACAGACAATATCCACCGGTTCACCCAAATCCACATGCCTGCTGGCCTTTTCAAAGAATTCTAAAAGCTTTGTAAGGCAAGACTTACAGTTACAGAAGCCATGCTGATTTACCCTCAGCAAGGTTTGTTCTTCTCTAGGTGTTTTAAGATTTTTTTCTTCAATGAGGCTTTCCACCATCTTCCCCGGGACAGACTTAAGGCTAACCCAAGTTTCCCAAGTCCCCCCTCCTTCCTTTTTTAAAAATTGGTGTGACATCTGCTGTTCTCTAGTCCTCCAGCACTGTGGCCATTTTAGAGACAAGTTGCATGTTAAGAGATACGCAATTTCACTACTCAGTTCCTTAATAACCATTGGGTGGATTTCATCTGGGCCTGGTGACTTATTGATCTTCAATTTATCAATTAAACCAAATCATCCTCTCTTTTAACCTGTATTTGATTTAATTCTTTAGTCAAAAAGGGCTGTTCAGGCAGTGGAATCTGCCCAAGGTCTTCTGTTGTGAAGACAGATGCAAAGAAGTCATTTAATTTCTCTGCAATTTCCAAGTCCTCCTTTACCTCCCTCACCATCCAAAGGGCCAACTGGTTCTCTGGCGGGTTTTCTACTTCTAACATACAGTGGACCCTTGTATAACAAACAGCTTGTATAACATAAAATCTGTACAACATAAAAAATTCCGGAGATAGGGGAATTTTGCTTAACATAATTGCCTATGGGGCGAATCCGTACAACATAAAATGGGATTACTCCGTTTTCAATGCATTCCTATAGGAATTTGTATAAAGGAAAATTTGCTTAACATAATTTCATTTGGAACGAATTAATTCCTTTATACAAGGTGCCACTGTATTTTAAAAAGCTTGTATTATTTCCCTTTATATTGCTAGCCATACGTCTCTCAAAGTCTTTCTTTGCCTCTCTTATCATCTTCTCGTGGCGCAGTGGTTAAATGCCTGTACTGCAGGTAAAACTGTGCTCACGACCTGGGTTCAATCCCCGGTAGCAGGCTCAAGGTTCACTCAGCCTTCCATCCTTCCGAGGTCGGTAAAATGAGTACCCAGCTCGCTGGGGGGGGCAATGTGTAGCCTGCACACTGTAATCAAAAAATTGTAAACCGCCCAGAGACTACTTGTAGTGGTATGGGGCGGTATATAAGCAGAACACTTTGCTTTTGCTTTGCTTTTTACATTTCTTTTGACAGAGTTTGTGATCCTTTTTATTTTCCTCATTTGGGAAGGATTTCCATTAATGGAAAGACCTCTCCTTGAGCTTTAGAGCCTCTCTAACTCCACTCATTAACCATGCTGGTGCCCTCTTGGACTTAGTTGAGCTCTTCTTTCTTTGTGGTATGCACTTGTGCTGGGCCTCTATTACCGTTGTTTTAAACAGGTTCCATGCACTCTGGAGAGATTGGATTCTTTTAACCTTCCCTTTCAATTTCTTTCTAAGTAGTTTCCTCATCTGAGGGAAATTTGCCCTTCGGAAATCAAGGGTATTTGTATCTGATTTGCTTGACACTCTTCCCCCGACACGCATGGCAAAGGAGATTGCAGCATGGTCACTGTTCCCCAGAGGTTCAGTAACATTCACACACCTGACCAGGTCCTGAGTATCACACAGTATTAGAGCGAGAGTTGCCTGTTCTTAGGTGGGTTCAATGAAAAGTTGCTCTAAGGCACAGTCATTCAGCATGTTGAGAAACCTGGTTTCTCTTTCTTGCCCTGAGCTCGCATTGGCCCAGTCAATGTGCGGATAACTGAAGTCCCCTATGATTACTATCCGGTACCTCTTAGACACCTCCATGATTTGTCTTCTCATTTCAAGGTGTCCCTCAAGTTTTTGATCTGGTAGACAATAGCACACCCCCACTATCACATCGCTCCTTGGACCTGGTAGTTTAACCCACAGTGATTCTATGGTGGAGTTAGGCCCACCATCAATCTCCATTCTGCTAGATTTAACACCTTCTTTGACATAGATGGCCACTCCACCTCCAACCCGCCACTCTCTATCCCTTCTATAGAGTTTATAGCCTGGGACTGCGGTATCCCACTGGTTCTCCACACTCCACCATGTTTCTGTTATGGCTATTATATCAATGTTATCCCTAGCTGCCAAATGTTCAAGTTCTCCCATCTTTGCCCGGAGGCTTCGAGCATTTGCGTAGAAGCACCTGTACAGTGAGTACCCCAAGAACGGCTGCTTTTTTGTTCTCTTCCCCCCACAGCTTTTCGTTCCAACGGATAAACTACAGTGCTATTACCTACTACGTCATCATTTTGTGGTTCTCTACCCTCTCCAACCTTGTTCCAAGCAGATGAGGTGGAACAACCAGATGCCACTCAGATCCTGTCGGCTTTGTAATATAATACAATGTAATAATCATGTATGATTGAGCTATTCTTGGTCCAGTGTAATTCAGAATAAATTCCACTGAGCAGTCTCCATGCATGTACATGTGCTCACACTCTCATGCATACACAGTTATTACATAGGAAGCCTGCACATCATGTTTGATCCCCTCCCCCAACATCCACAAAGCATATGGACTGTATACTGTCTCTCCTTACTGTAAGACGCCTTAGGTCCTTTTTCAAGGAGAAAAGCAGGGTAAAAATATCCAAAATAAATAAATAAATAGCAGAAAGGTACAAACTACTTTTTTCATCATCATAAGAATTTTATTTGCAAGGCTGGTCAAACCTGAACGTGGGTACCAACAAATTTCATGGATAAGTTATATATCTCACTATTTAATAGCCTATCTAAAATAACTGTCCAGAGAAATACATCAAAGCCACTTACAGCATGAACTCACTGATAATGCAGATGTTTAGTACTGCAGTCAGGGAATGAGTAATATCCATGTGCAAGCCAGCTCCAAGTGAGTCTCTACATACAGTTCAGTTAACTTGCAATTCTGATTGAGTAAACAATAAGGAGAAGTTGCACCAGAACAATCTCTTCCAAAGCAACATAATGGTTCTTTTGTTTATGTGTTTCTAAACTCCAGAATGTTTCCAAAAAGTATATTTCCTGAATTTAGAAGACGCGAGTGTTTCCGGCTAGATGATATCCCCTCCGGAGAAAAAAGAATTTGGGTCATTACACATTTTTATATACCCAGGAGAGATAACCTTTGATTAAAACGATGTTGTTCTTGACCATTCTGGGAAAATAAGGAAGTGGGAAACATATGAGCATTCCCCAGCATCTATCTTATTCATTCCCATTTTCAAAGCTAACTTTATTCCAACTAAATTCAGGCCAGCATGTATCTAATTCACTTTAAATGTGTGTGTGTGTGTGTGTGTGTGTTGTGTCATTACAGTTGTGACCAACCCTTCATGACTCCACATCCCTGGAGTTTTCTTGGCAGGAATACTGGAGTGGCTTGCCAGTTCCTACTCCAGGCACCTACAGCACCTGTATTAGCCACCAAAAGGAACTATTAAGATGATTCGATGCTAATACTTTTCTCTATATGTATGCAGTCCAAATGGTTGAAGAGAAAGAGATACTACCCAGGAGGCTGTTGAAATCTCAGGTTAGACTGTGTGTGCATGAACAGAGAATGTTAATAATTTCTTCTGTCCATCTCCAGATTGGCAGGACAGTTTTTCTGGACCCATGTTTGGAGGACTAATCTCCCCACCATCATTAGAGATGACAGTGTCTTTCTTTTCTGTCCTTCAAATACAGGGGCAGGCAGCCTCCTGCATGCATGCATGTGTGTGCAGGCAACCACAGAAACACACCTGTGCCTTGTCCACTCTAAAGGTGTTTTTAAAAGGCTTAACAGAAAAAAAAATCTATCTCACAGCACATGGAGCATTTCGATGTTGGAACGCAGATGCTTTGCCTCCCATCCTCCTCAGGGACTATCTGGCCAAATTTTTTTAAAAATGAGATGCAGAGGTGCTTTGAGGTCAAGGGTGCTAGAAGCTCCATTTGGGGCTCTGAGGGCCATATTCAACTTTTGTTCACACTTTGTTCTAATTTAATACGTAGAATCCTAAATCAGGAGGTGAGCCTCTTTAGGCAGTCATGAAAAGATCCCTGGGATTTTTTTTTGGGGGGGGGGGGGAGTTAGAGATGGTAATTTTCATGAAAATTTTATTTATGAACTTAAACATTTTGTGATGAATACTGACACTAGAATTTAGGATTTCTGAAGAAAAATACAATTTTTGATTATAAAGGCCGTAATCTCACTGATTTTTGCATTTAAGGTTTGTGTAATTTGCCGTAGACAATTGAAACTAATTGACAATGTGCCATGATGTGTCTCGATCATGTATCTGGTGACTTACCTGACTAATTACACAACTCAGATGTGCCTCCCCTATCTACAATTAGCTGCAGCACATTACATAAACTTTACCTTAACACCAACTTTAAGTTGGCATTCTCCAAAGGTGGCTGGATCATGGTAAAAGATAGGAAGAAGGGGGAAAGGCTTCTGAAAAGTCGAAGAGAGCAATGTGATGCTAAAAAGTATGGAATCACTGAGCTAGCACATTCCATATCTCTGGTATATTATTAGGAAATAGCCAGCTAAGAAGCTATCAGGGAGCTACAAAGAAAGCTTACTGGTTGAGACCATAAATTGTGAGCTGAGTGTACATCCAAGTTCCAGACTGAGCTCAGTGATGAGTTCAGTCAATATCAAAACCATTCCTTCCATGTCAGCTTCCCTCTCCATAAACATAGGAAAATATTAGATTGTCTCACGTAGAACCTAAATGTATGTGTCTCAACTTGAAGAGGTTTTCAGACAGCCTCAGACAACTGTCAAGTATTTTGCAATGTGTGTCTAGCTTTGTTTCACACTTGAAGTTTTCGCAACTCCTTAATCTGTAGGGTATCTGCACTGAAAAGCACAAGAATCCCATTATTAAAGCATCATGAGTGGGAAATTCTAAATAGGTCTTTCCTGCAGAGACATGTTTTTAATAAAACCAATGTGAAACATCCTCACAGGATGCTTATGGTGACATTAACAGCTTAAGAAATAGTTTAAATCCACTCTAAACTTAGCAGAATAGAACCAAAACATCAGATAGTCTGATGAGAATTATTCCTTTACAAAGAAAATTATGCAAAATATATGCACCTTGTTGAATGTATTATTGTTTCAGTGAGTATGTCATGAACTCTTGAAAATCATGTCAGTTTTTGCATTCAGATCCAAGAGGCATGAACTTGGTAAATTTGTACAACATCACTACCATAAAAACTAGGCAGTGGCATTTTTCTCACCAGTGCTTAATGAGGACGGCACCACATGTTGTGAAAGTTGTGTGTGTGTGTGTGTGTGTGTGTGTGTGTGTGTGTGTGTGTTGTGTCATTACAGTCGTGACTGACTCTTCGTGACCCCACTCCATGGAGTTTTCTTGGTAGGAATGCTGGAGTAGTTTGCCAGTTCCTACTCCAGGCGCTTGCAGCACCTGGTATTCCCTGGTGGTCGCCCATCAGAGTACAAACCAGGGCCGACCCTGCTTAGCTTCCGAATTCAGGCAAGATCGGATGTGCTCAGGGCATCAAGGCAGCTCGAAAGTAATGAACCCAGCCCAATTCTGCATTCTACCTTTGTGTAACCATATTTCCTATAACATGCAAAGCATTTCTTATTCTCAGATCTGAAGTGATGGAACTGATTTGTAAGGGTAATATGCTTATACACAGTTCTTCGAATAAATACACCTGAATCACCATTTGATCCTCATATATTAGAATAACCTATTAGTTGATCCAGAATATATTCTATAACGTCTTCTGAAGAGTTGTAGAACATATCTTCAAGTTTCAGTCATTTGCCATAAAGCTTGTTTTCTCATTTATTTAAAAACCATCAGGGAACCAAAAAATGACATACTCTTATCATAAGTAGGTTGGCCCCATTTCTCCATGTCCAAGAATTCTCTGGGATTCTTCGTAGGTTCAGGAAATGTGAGATATGTGTAACAGTACTCTTAATGATAGCTTTTTGGTGCACTGGAATATTCATGGTGTCAGACAGTATCTCTCACATGCTCAGTGCATGCTTATTTAAATCTTGATAGTTGGGGTTAAGATGGCATGTTTTCATGGCAACTGCCTGACACAATCAGCACATACTTATGGTGCAACACTAGACCTGTCTAATGGAAAAGCAAATCCATCGAATTCAATGATGCTTTCTCTTTGAGAAGTAGGTACACATACATGCAGTCTTAACACAAACAAATGCATCTTTAGCACTGAAAAGTAATCTTGAATCATGAAAAAGTTATAAATATCCAACAGATGGTTAAAAAAATTTAGTTTTGTTTCCCTTTCCCTCTGTGCCACCATCCCCATCAGGATTAGGATTCTATATGTCTCTGAAATCTTCAGACTCCCTGTGTCTTTTATTGATGCTTTCAGAATCCTTGTATAAACTGGAATGGACTGGGAACAATCAGAACCATGAAGAAATGTCTTTTTGTTACAGTGGTACCTATACTTACGAGTGGCTCTACTTATGAGCAAGTCAACTTGAGCAGAAAACCGTTGGCGTTTTAACTGCTGCCTTACAAATTTTAGATGTGGTCTGCTCTACTTAATTTTATTTATTCATTCATTCATTCATTCATTCATTCATTCATTCATTCATTCATTCATTCATTAGATATGGCTACTCTACTTCTGACTTGTTCGACTTATGAGCATTCATTCAGAACAGATTAAACTCGTAAGTGGAGGTACCACTGTAGTTAGTTTTATAGGTATGTTGAGATTCTACTAAGGTTATAGAAATAGACCAGAGAACATAATTTTAGTCACAAGGAATTAAGGCTAACAAACATTCTAATTAAAAGATGTTTAATTACACCGACAAATATCATTTCAAAAAAGAACCATTTACTTGTAATAATTCTTTATTGGCTGGAAAACATTAGTGTCTGAAGGCTCTGTGTTTCATCTTAATAACTGATGGCATCTTCTCTGGCACAATACATTTGCAATAACAACTAAAATGCACAACTACAATACAACTACAATACAACCGAAAACCGGTGACTAGCAGCGTTTTGAGCCTGGAGCATTGCTTGTCTCTCCCTTTTAAGATATCTACTGTTTGCACAGTTTTCCTTATCTAGTTTTTCTTTAACCTAAGATCTTGCTAAGAAGTTATCTCTCACTCAAGGTTAAGAGTGTTTGGACATTGGAATGCCTGGAGGAGTTATATCTCTCGGGACCCGGTTTTCCATCAACTGCTCCTGCTCCTGCTAATTTCCACAGCCTTCTACTACCGCAGCTGCTTTTTTCACAGAAGAGATCGAGAAGTGCTGCGTGAATGAGAGAGAAAGCTGGAACCTCAAGGTACTGTCTCAGAGTTATAGAATTAGTTGTTTGGCAGTGATTAATTAAAGCTGTAGGACAGAGGCTTCCACCCTAAGGTTAGGGCCAGCTGTTTCAGCAGGATAGCTGAGAGGGGAGAGAATTGTGAAGACACCAAAGTGGTCAGAATGATAACTTCTGCACCCAGTGAACAGGAGGAAGTTCTGGATGTCTCCCTCCCTACTCCAGTATTATCTCAGCTTCAGAGGACCATGTCAATAGCCATTACACCTATCTCGGACCTTAGAGATACCAGAGAGCATTTGTTCACTCCCCTACAAGCCAGGGCGAGTAGCTCGGGACCTGTTACACCTCCCTCCCCCCTGCTCAGGTGTCATATGCAATCTATGAGGAAGAACAAGCCTCTGATTGCTGCTAAAGATTACAGCAGAATAACGAGCAAGATGAAGCAAACCACTATAACTGATTATCTCAAAAGAGGGGAACCTGCCACAACTAGGGTGGATCAAAGCAGACTGACCCCTTCTGGGATGTATGGGACACAGTCAATAGACTTACCAGCAAGTGTTATGAAGGACTATCAAATCCTGGATTGCAGCTACTTGGAAAATAATTTAAATGCTGATTTTGGTGAACTAAGGACAATAGAAACGTTATACTCCCCTGTGGGTCCAATTGAGAATATTGTGGTCAACAATTTGCAAAAAGACACCACTGCATCATTTACAAACCTAGACACGCCATCCTGTACTAGGGACAATGACCCCTCATTAAATCAGAAATCTGTTGATGAAATTAGAGATCTACTAAAGGACATTAAAGAGCTTATTGTGACTATGCTTGGACGCTTGCTAGAAGCCAAAAAATCACCTGAATTGACAACCCAGAGTACAGGGCAAAGGGAGAATGTTGTTGACCACCTGCCTCCAA
The DNA here is from genome assembly GCA_037367245.1 of Phrynocephalus guinanensis. NCBI lineage: Eukaryota > Metazoa > Chordata > Lepidosauria > Squamata > Agamidae > Phrynocephalus > Phrynocephalus guinanensis. The sequence goes on from CM074734.1 coordinate 90,742,383, forward strand.
CAGATGAAGTGGAATTCTACAACTTATCCCCTGAAACTATCAACAAAATCACAGGGTTAAATATGGAAGAGCTGCTTTTGTGTGCTGGTCCATCAACTATTATGCAAACCAGATCACCTCTCCTGATCCCACCCATTGTTGACACGGAAGGGGATGCTGCCAGTTATAACAGCTCCACCCTCATTGAGGTAAAGGGTCCCACACAAAGAACTGTGGAGATGCATGATGGTGGGCTAAGAACAAAAGACAAGAAGAAAGATCCCTCACAAAAGAAGCTACCCCTGTCAACGATGGAGAAAAGGAAATGCAGAAGCAAAATAGATAGCAACCATTATGCCAAGGGGAACAGGAGGATGGACTTTAAACCTTTATTCAAACAGCTAGAGCCCAGAGATCGTCCTAAGAGATCCAAACAGGGTAAATCCAGTTCACATCATAAGAAGTTAAAGCTAAAAGAAAGACAGGGGGGACACTCACCAGTGTCGGGGACAGCAGTAGAAGAGATGCCTTCACCTGCCAGCCATGTCCAGAAGCAAGAGGGAGGTAGTCACCCAAAGGAGCAAGACTTACAGGAAAAGGCTCAACAACAACAGTTGGCATTAAGGAAGAATTCTGAATTGATAGGAGCCTCCCAAGAATCTACAAAGCTGGACACCTATATGAGTAAGCCTATCCCAGTTTTGATCAGACCTAGACCCACTGTCCCAAATCCTAGAAGGAAGAAGAATGTGTGGATTAAACCAAAACACACAAAATGGAACAAAACTCAGAGAAGCTTGGACACCTTCAACAACCAAATTACCGAAACTCCTCCTTATTGGTGGCAGAGACATTATGCAAAGGATAATTGGGGCTGGTTCCAGCGAGACTGACTTGGGGATAATAATTTAGCCATGTGCAAAGCTGAACTCTTAAATTTTTCCAATTGTGAGCTTGGCTCAACCCCAGCACGTTTTACCTCTCCCTCAACTCATAAGCAGAGGGATCTAAATCATCAGATGAGCCAAGCTTCCTTTCAATATGACCACATATTGTTCCCCCAAAGTGATTCAAACAATAATCTGTCACTGAGACAACATATGAGGGCAGATGATAATACAACTGAAATTCTCTCTTGGAATGTAGCTGGATGGCAACGTTGCCTCCACTCATATATGGATGTTCCTTTCGTAAAGAAAGTGTATGACATTATCCTTCTGCAGGAAACATGGACAGCAGAAACGCCTCTTCTGAATGGTTATTATTCCTTTAACTTAGAGGCATCTGCTGGGATAGGTCCGGGAAGATTAATGGGTGGGCTGGTTATATTTGTTTCAACTACCTTAAAGGTAAAATGTGTTTTGAAACCACCTTTAGCCCACCTGGCAATGGCCGTACTGATGAGCTGGGTGAACGGCAGCCTTCTTATAATAAATGCCTATCTTCCACCTAGAACAAAGAAATCCTCTATTGAAGAAAACTGGTCAGCCTTAGATAATTATATATCAGATCTGTTAGCTGGGTGTCCCGAAGCAGAAATCTTGTTGGCAGGTGATTTTAATGCCCGAGTTGGACCAAATGATATATTTCTAGCAAAGAAATATAATCTGGTCTTAGAGGATCTATATGGGGAATCATATGGACTCCTGTCTACACGCACATCTAAAGACCCAAAGGCGAACTATGCAGGTGCATGCCTTGCTAAGTTATCACGTAGGAGAGAGCTTCATATTCTTAATGGGGCATTCTATGGGGACTGCCCAGGTGAATATACTTTTATGGCAGGTAAGAGGGCTAGTTCTATTGATTATATGCTTGTCTGCAATGTTTTCCTACCTAGGATTAAAACATTTAAAATTCTGCCATTCTTGGAAGGGGATCATCTACCACTAAGCCTAAAACTGTCTCTTCCTCTGAATCCAACACAACCAAAGGACCAGTATACTCCACAGCTAGAACTTATAGGAAAAAGGTTAAAATGGTCTAGCACCAGTAGTACCAAAGTGAAAGAAATACTAACTACAGAGAAATTGCAATATCATCTCTTGCTCTTTAGTAACTTAAGTCCAGAGCAAGACCCTCTTGTAAACTTCCAGGCTTTGACCCAGGAAGTAAACTCCGTTTTGACTGTCCCTTCAGAGAACAAAGTATACCCTGCTTATAGGAACATGAAACCTTGGTTTGACCATGAATGTGTACAAGTTAAAAAAGAGCTTAACACCCTGTACCATCTGTCCCTGAACAAAGGTCAGGAGGAAAGACCTGAAATACATCTTCAGCTGCTAGCTCAAAAGAAATTATATAAAACCAACATTCAGACGAAGAAAAAAGAGCATGTAAGGAACTTATGGGAGGAGCTAATCCAGTCAGCCAAACAAAAGAACTCAGCTCAGTTTTGGAAACTTATTAATGCTGGAAGGGCGAAGAATTCATCGCCACTAGATATGCATGTTCCAGCAAATAAATGGGCCACTTTTTTTCAAAATCTCTATGATGATTCTGTGCAAGGCACTCCTATAGGAGACCTAAGGAATCTGCCTATATGGTCCCCAGTCAGCCCAAGAGAGATAAAAGACCATATTGGCCATCTAAAAATAGGAAAGGCTCCAGGATCGGATGGAATTCCACCCGAAGTCCTCAAAGAAAATGTTGATTGGTGGGCACATTATCTAGCAGAATTATTCACATTTATAGACCAATCTGGCCGGATTCCCAAGCAATGGGGGATGGCTATTGTGGTTCCAATTTATAAGAAAGGTGATAAGAAAGACCCAGCAAACTATAGACCCATCAGCCTGCTAAACATCATTAGTAAGCTATACACAAGACATCTCTTAGAAAAACTAGAATTATGGCTTGAGCAAGAAGAATGCATTCCATTAGAACAAGCAGGCTTTAGAGGAGGAAGAGCGACAATGGAGCACTGTCTGATACTCCAACAATTAATTGAAAAATATGCCTCTAAAGGCCCAATCTCCCTATATGCTGCATTTATAGATCTGAAGGCCGCCTTTGACTCTATCTCAAGGCAGAGGTTATGGCAAAAACTAGGCTCTTCTAGCATTGACAAAAGACTTCTTTACCTTATCCAAGCCCTCCATCAGGAAACATACCTTAAAGTAAGATGTAACCCACAAGGCTTACTAACAAATTCTATCAAAACCTCCAAGGGAGTCAGGCAAGGCTGCCTGTTGGCCCCCACATTGTTCATCTATTATATAAGCAATATGGTGAAGCATATGAGTGACTTAAAATTTCACCCACCAAAGCTTGCTTCACGGCACCTCCCAATACTGATTTATGCTGATGATACTGTTATTCTATCAAGGTATCCAGTAGGTCTCCAAAGGGCCTTGGATAGCTTCACAGCTTACTGTGATAAAGAACACTTGACTATTAATTGTGATAAAACAAAAGTGATGGCCTTCGGCAGACGGCCAAAAATAAGATCTTGGATAATAAAAGGGAAGAAAGTTGAGCAAGTGCATAAATTCACCTATCTGGGAGTGATCGTGCGGCGAATCTGGGGCTAACAATGCACACTGTAATTGGAGAGCTGAGAAGGGAATGAGCAGTCTGCTAATGCTATTGTGTAGATTCTTCCGAACAAAGGGCGAGGTCTCACCTTTGTTCCAGCAGCATTAAGGCTGTACAAATACAGCTAAGTTGTAGCAAGCTCCTATATGGCACCTATACAGAAATACCTCTCTGGCTGATCTGGCACTGTTAGAGAAGGTACAATCCTGAGTTCTGCTCCGTTCTATCTTACAAGTCCCGAACAGGTGTTTCCAACGCTTTGATACGCATTTAAGGCTGGGTCAACATGAAACTAGAAGCCAGAATATATTATTGCCTCTGTTTACAGTGGCTCTGGCTGATCTCAGACCAAAAGGTACAATCCTTCTCCCTTTAATAAACAAGTCCCTTTTCAACCTAGGTGGATACAAACTTTGAAACGATTAGAAAATTAGAATCTATGGGGCTCTCAATAGATGACCTATTGGTTCAGAGTACTACACAGGCCAAAGCACTTATTAAACAAAGGATCCAAGACATTGAGCGCCAACGAGATATAGCACAATCCCCTTTGTTTAGGGCTCCTATGGAGACCAGATATGTTATGAGAATGGCCAACTATCTCTTACAACTGGAAGAGCCTGCTTATTGGAGAGCCTTCACTTTAGCCCGCTGTTCAGTTATTCCTTCAATGGTTTTAGAAGGGAGATATAAGAAAATTCCCTATGAAGATAGACGCTGCATGTGCTCCCAAAGGGAGGTGGAATTTATGGTACATATATTTTTTTGTTGTCCTCTTCACAATCTTTATAGAGAGAGATTCATTCACCCATGCTTAGATAGACTTACAGTAGACCCAAACAAGATGGGCCTGGAAAGACTTTTAAGTGATGAAAACTCTATTACCAAACAAATAGCCAAATTCTGCTTATACCTGATTAAATTCCATTCTAAGAAGGCGGGCTAGTTTTAACTAGAAAATTATCTATTTTCTTTTACTTGTTTAATTTCTTTTTTCGTTTTAATATTTCTATGTATATTGTTATATCTACACTGTTTTTGTAACTCTACAATTTTGCAATCATGTTTTAATGACTTTTAATGACTTTTATGGTTTTATACCGCAATAAAAACCTGACCTGACCTGACAACCGAAAAGCATATTACAGTATTTTACCTCAAAACCTGGATTTAATTAACCTGGTTGCTCCTCCCCTTCTCATTTATTTCGCAAGTGCTGAAATCTGTCTGGGATCATGTTCATTGGAGGCTGGTATTTTAGGTCAAGAATGTGATAAGCTGAAAACTGGAGTATTCGTTTGGCTAGAATCAAGCTGGTTATTTCCCCCCACCAGTGATTTCAGAAGTACATATGTGCCTTTGCATATGAGTGTGTGTACACAGGCATGCATGCATATGCATGCGCATGCGCATGCGCATGCGCATGCACACACACACACACACACACACACACACACACACACACACACACACACACACACACACACACACACACACACACACACTTCAGTGTACTGGCATCTTTAACCGGTAAGTAACTATTGCTGCTGAATCCTCTACTGCTGTTTGCAAAATTTCTGGCCAGCAGTACAGATATTTCTTCTGAGCCTTTTGGGCAGCTCAGTGCATTGTACAGGCTCTTCAGGGGTAGGGAGCAGGCATTTAAGTGGAAGACATTATGCTGAGATCATTACATGACTATACTAATTGTGATTGCTAACTCAGTTTGCTCACCACCTCCATTGATTATGGAGGACAAAGTTTTTCCAATTCAAATGTCACTGAGTTTACTATTTTCTCAGGATGACCAGTTCCTTATGAGATTCCCTAGCCCCATCTGTCCATGTTCCATGCAGCACACAGGCAGAATCTTGCCCCGTCTCCTCAAGACCTCTAGGCAGAACCAGCAGCCATAAACCAAATACTGCCTCCACTTCTGCAGCCATAAACTTGATAGTGCCCCTCATTCCAACCACTGAAAGCAATCTACCAAGCTGCATGATATTATTATTTCTCTTTTCCAACAGAGATGCTGCCTCCGCCTGCCCCCTTCCTTCCTCACAACCATAACACAGCGGTGGTGGCCACACAAGGAAGGCAGGTGGGCGGGGTGCAGGAAGAGCAGGGGTGGGGCCCCGGGGCCATGGAGGGAGTGGGGGAACTTGCCGCAGCCCTCCCATTTTAAAGTGCCCTACTCGGCTGCATCTGGTGTCCCAACCATCTGGCCGGTGGGTGGAGGGAGCGGGGGATCTTGCCACAGCCCTCCCGCTTTGAACTGCCCCACTAGCCAGCGCGCTGATAATCTGGGCGGTGAATGGGGGGAGGGGGGAAGCGACACAGCCCACCTCAGCAATAGAAGTAGCCGCGGAGGCCAGCTTGCTTGCTTTCTCTCAAAGCAGGGGGTGAGGGAGGGTCTACAATTGGTTCCGCAGGCTGGATTCAGGACACTGGGGGGCAGTATCTGACCCCGGGCTATAGTTCGAGGACCCCTGCAACAGAGTCATAGAATAACTTAGTTGGAAGAGGCGTATAAGGCCACTGAGCCCAACCCCTTGTTCCATGCAAAAGTCCAAATAAAAGTAGATCTGACAGATGCTTGCCCAATTTCCCCTTGAATGCCTTCAGCTTTTCACTCAGCATCTGCTGCCCGAGGCAGTTTTTTCTGAAGCAGCAGAGCTAGCTCTGTCTCTGAGGTCCAAGGTCAACCAGAGTGCTGATACCACTGGTTCAATACAGGCAGTCTCTTGATGTAAAACTGACCTCATAGCTAGCTTGTTTTGAAGATGGGGTGGTCATCATTTCCCACTGGATAGAGACTTCTTGGCTTAAAGGCAACTCATTGTAGATGGAGGGAAGTTTTAAGGACATAAGCTACATGTATACCTGGTTTTCATAAAGGAGGACAGAAAAAAGGAAAGTACTCATGGGGTCAGAAGCATTAAGGCAGGAATGTCCAAACTTTGGCCCTCCAGATGTTTTGGACCACAACTCCCACAGTCCTTTACCATTGGAAATACAGGCTTGGAATTCTGGGAGTTGTGGTCCAAAACATCAGGAGGGCCAAAGTTTGGATATGCCTGCATTATGGAAATAGGTGGCCGGCGCCTGGTGAATCTGAGAAGGAAAGGACAGAGGAAAGGTAGAGGAAGGCTACCTACCCCCTACCCCCACCCCTAATTACTCTAACTATGTCAGCTGGAAGTCTCAAATTGCATATAGCCACTTAGAAATTCAAAGGAATATTGTAAATATGTTAAGCTGTTCATTTATATTTTTAGGAAAAAATACGTATCACTGGAAACAGAAGAAATCCTGTGATTAATATGAAAACAAAACCAGATTAACATCTGACTTTCCTCCCCAATTTGGAATTACAGCAAATTTTAAAAAAATATTAAAAAATCAGAAGCTGCCTGAGATACTAGGGAAAGAAACAATGCCATTATACTTTCAAGTCCCTAAGTTACAATACCATAAAATAGGCCCTGTCTTATCAGGCAACCAAAGAAATGCTTCAGAGTTGCATTTTCCCATATAACACACCCCAGGTGCCATTCCTTAACCAACATTCCTTAGGCAAAGATAGTGGCAGGCATCAGACAGAGATTGATTGTCTCTGCCTTGGGTACCTATTTGGATTTCTTTTTATGCTGTTTTTAGTTGTTTTTAGCTGTTTTTTAAGTGCCCTTCATGCCACTCTCTGCAGAGGGCAGTGGGAGCATAGAGTTTTTGTATATCTCCCTATCCCCATTTCTCTCCCCATCCCTCCCTCATTACTTTCAATCCACTGGCTTGTTTCCTTCACCCTTTCCGCTGTAGGGAATGCATTGGCTGGTTACCTGGGTAGCTGTCTGGCCCCTGCTTGTTTCCTGCCTGGTCCTTGAGAGAAGGTCTGGTGTCGGCGGTGGGCTTGGACTCCCAGCAGTTCACGGCGGCTCCCTGGCAGCTTTGAACAGAGTTTGGGTGTGGTATAGTGGCACCGGATGTGGCAGCTCTCCGTTGCGAAGGATCCCGGTGGTTGTGGCAGCTGTGGTGGTCCCCAGACTGGAAGCTCCCGGTGGTTGTTGATCCTGGCTGGCATGCAGTGTGGAGGTGACAACAACACTGGTGGAGGAGGCAGTTAGATGTGTTGTCGACCAGTGTCTTGCCGTGTCGTCGGCATTCTTGGTCCCTCCTCAGCATGTCGGCTGCTGGGCGTTTCCCAGTTTGGCATCCTCTTGGGGCAGGCACATGGGGTGGTTGACCTCACTGGATGGTGCTATTTTGTGGAAGGAATGCACTTCCTCTTTATCATCTTGACAGTGGCTCTTGGGAATTGGTTAGTGGTTTATAATTTAATTAATTTATGTGTTCATTTATGGTATTATTACTTGTGTTGTATTTTGCTCTTTTGTTTTTTGTTATTTTCTGGTATTTCATTGTATTTATTTTGCTTAGTGTAGTTATTTGTACTATATAGCACATTCCAGACCACGTTCAGGCCATGTTGTGGGACTAAACTTCCCTGGTCATGCTGCAAGATTACCTCCTCAAGGGGGCTGACAGGGGTTGTTCTACCCTGCTGGTCCTCCTTGATATGTAAGCGGCCTTTGATACTGTTGACCACGGAATCCTGCTGGATAGGCTTGCTGAGGTTGGGATGGGAGCTCCAGCTTTCAGCTGGCTCCGGTGCTTTCTTGGGGGCCTTGCCCAATATGTTAAGCTTGGTGAAGAGTTGTTGGCCCTTTGGACACTCTCTTGATAAGAGGGAGCACTGGGATGATACCAACAGAATGAAATTTAACAGGGATAAATGCAAAGTAGTGCACCTAGGAATAAGAAACCAAATGCACAAAGACAAGATGGGGGTCATCTGGCTTAGCAATACTACAAATGAAAAGGATCTTGGAATTCTAGTAGGTGAATATGAGCCAACAGTGTGATGTGGCCACAAAAATTCTATTTTAGGCTGCATTAACAGAAGTTAATTTCCAAATCCCCCTCTACTGAGCACTGGTTAGGACTCAAATTGAGTATTGTGTCCAGTTCTGGACACTACACTTCAAGAAAGATTATGATAAATTGGATCAAGTTCAGAAGAGGGTGATAAGGATGATAAGGGGGCTGGAAACCAAGCTGTATTAGGAAAGACTGGGTATGTTTAACCTAGAGAAAACAAGTCTGAGGGGGATATGATAGCATTTTTCAAATATTTGAAGGGGTGTCATATAGAGGAGGAAAGGATCTGTTCTCCATCATCCCCAAGTGCAGGATGCACAACAATGGGCTCAAGCCAAGAGAACCCATCTTTCGGCTGACTATCAGGAAAAACTTCCTACTATTACAGCAATACAACAATTGAACCAATTACTGCAGGAGGGAGGGAGTGCTCCATTCTGTTGAATGGAAGCATTCAAGAAAAATGTGGACAACCACCTGACAGATATCCTTTGATTTGTATTCCTGCATCGAGCAGGGAGTTGGACTTGACTGACTTGCAGGGCCCTTTCCAACTTCACTACTGTATTCTGTGATTCTATGATTAAGCATTGGGATGGATGGAGATTAAAGTAAGACACAGAAATTGTAGCTTTTACTTGTTTATTGAGACAACCTGGGACATCTCTTTCTACATGTGACATAAAATATCAGGTAGGCTACATATCATATGCAGTTCCAGCATGTGCATTTCAGAAAGAATAAATTATATATCTGCATAGAAGAAACCACAGTGACATGCCAAAGACCAATTTATCCTTTGTTAAGTGTGTACTGGAGTATTCCCTGCCCACAGGCCACCTAGATTCACATAAAAGGATACCCAGCAGTAAAGTTACAATTGACTGGATGATCCCAGTTTTATAATTGCTGAAGCAGAATAGTTTCTTGTTCATACATGTCCTTGCCCTAGAAGGTTATATTTTAAAAAGAAAACTATTTGGAACTAGTGCCTGGTTTCTTTTAGCCCTTTCTTGCTTTCTAGAAACAAAAAAGTGGGTGAAATCTGGGCTATTTAAGGGTCTAGGGCAGCTTTCCCTAACTTTATGACTTTCAAATATGTTGGACCACAAATTCCAATCCCAACCTGCAGTTGTGAGATTACTGCAGAAACGAGGCTTTCATCCCACTTGGTTTATTTCTCTCCCACTACAAAGCTTTAGGATAACAGTGATCTCAGTAGTGACACGATGATCTAAGGGAAGAAGCAAAACACGATCTGATGCTCCTAGTGGATCCCACCACGTTCACTACTGCAACACTACTACGAGCAATATCAGAAAAGGACTATTTTCCTGACAGCAAGATAAGTAGTAGCATGGCAAGAAAAGTTTGCAGGTTGCCCCGGGAGCAGCCAAGTACCATCCACACAGGCTGCTCACTCCTGACTATCAGAGGAGAATTGGTCCCTGCTGTTACATATCATAGCCAATTGGATATGTAATTCAAAACACTTGGAAGCCATCAAGATAATGAAGGGTGGTTTAAGACAGCCAGAATCATATACAGTGTTCTGGACTCCATTAGTATTACCAGTTGGTTATGCTGCTCACACAAATAAGCTCCAATGTTTTTGATTTCTACAATTTGTGTTGTCCTTGCCAAAACAAACAAACAAACAAACAAACAAACAAACAACACACACACACACACACACACACACACACACACACACACACACACACACACACACACACACACACACACACACACACTGGAGCCGATTCAGCTTGTGAGGTTTAGGGAACTGTGAAGTCATCTTCAAGGTCACAAATTAGTAAGGAGAGGAAACACAAAAATCGTATGCAATTTAACATCTGTCTTGATGGGGACTACTTCCAATATTTCCAGGTTTGTAGACTGTATTTGTTATTTATTATTTATTTTGTATCTTTCTATACCGACCGTCTTCCAAAGGAACTCCAGGTGGTTTTCAACAGGCAGATATATCAATACATCCACAAAACAAAAACAAAACTAATAATAAAAGCAACAAGAAAACAAACAATACATTAAAAAAGACACGTACTGGACAAGTAATGTGAAAGTTCATTTTCAAAAGCACACAATCACTTTTTCCTACATGAAACTGAAACCTTGTAAATAACGTGTTCACTTGCAATCAAAGGCAGTTTGGGAGCAAATGCAAACTAATAGCATTTAATTCATTTATTTGACAAATTGCATTGTCAAACAGGTGAATTAAACCAAAGGCTTCACTTTTCCAACAATGACACTTGATACGTATACTTCACAATACTGTACAATATAGTTCTCTGTTTGAAATTCAAATACTGTACACATTTATTTATTTTATTTATTTATTAATAAATTTATACCCCGCCCATCTTCCCAAAGGAACTCTGGGCGGCTTACAAGCTGAGGATTCAACAACGATCAAAGATACAAACACACACACGCAAAAAAACACATAGATAATTGTCATAAAAATGAGAAGTAAAAACATAAAAACATATGGCACCCTTGTAAAACCTCATCTCATTCAAAGAAATCTTAGCAGTGGAAGTAACCACAACAGATGGCGGGGAAAAAATACATGATTCATACATGATTCTTCCCAGCATTTTCATGTAGATATGAAAAATCATTTATGCATTGTGCATACCTATCAAAGTGTCCCATATTAGCCGGGAAATCCCACTTTTTAGGCATCTTTCTCACCATCATCCCATAATAGTATTTTCCTATAAATCTCCCAGATTTTATAATTTTTTTAAAAAAATCCTCTGAATGGCAAGGGTGGTGGCGGTCATATTAGGGGTTGCTGCACGGGAAGCATCAAGCATGCTCAATAGGTGGTAGGGGCAGGGATATTGCGACCCTGTGACAAATGGGGGCAGCCATGTTAGGGGTAGCTGTATGGCTGCCACCAATAGGTGGTAGGGATGGGGATACTGTGACCACGATCCCTTATTTTCAAATCCTAAACTTGCCTTTTTGCGTGTGTTTTTTGTGGGGGGAGGCGATCGGGAGCCCTGTGCCGGAGGGGAAGGGGACGGGGAGGGAAGGGGCACTTTGTGTTTTTGTACATGTGTTGAAAGGTTCTGATTTTTAACTATACAATCCTCTTAAAACAGGCTGTATTCTCCAAATTCAATACTATTGAGAGTCAATGAACCCCCCCCACACACACAAAAGAATATTTTTACAAATATTTGTGGAGAATCTCTAGATTATGTACTAATACAGGGGAAAGGTTGCACGCCATTGCAATAATCAGTGCTGTTTTGGAATGGGTAGGGAACTGTCTGTATGGAGCAGAAAATTGATTATATTTCCAATGGTCCAAATGATAGTGGAATACATAATATGATGCTGTATATGTCTGTAAGTATTTTTATATAGTTTTGTGCTTTATGTTGTTATTTTTGTTCTATGCTGTAATTTTTAACTTTTCAAAGTTACTTTTTAAAATAATCAATTAAATATATCACAGCTTTTAATGAGGATTACCGGATTTTCAGACCATGAAAGATCAAGCCATAATAAGGGATATTAGTCCATATATGCTAACGTTTCATTGTTTTTAAAGAAAATAATATTGCTGCCATATTATGAAAGAGAATTGCAACTTTTCTTTCTTTTAAGATAAATGTAGAGATTTCAGCATAAAGTATTCTTTTTCCGTGGTAAATTCAGTGCAGCATGAAATACTTGACCGGTTGCCTACTCTTTCCCCCACAAGGACTAGTGTTAACTGTTTTGCTTTTTCATGCTGTGGTACACATCCAATCGATTTCATCTTCTCATACTAAAATGCTGAAGTGATAGCGTAAGTTATGAACAGAGATCCACAGTCCGCTCAAGGTGAGGAAGTTTCACAGATTGGAACTCAGTCTGCCTTCCCCTTGTTCCAATGAAGTCTTAACATTTGAAATGTTTTAACAATCCATTCTATACAAAATGCAACCCAAACAGATTGAATTGGGATTACGGACTCAAATATTTTCATGATTAAATACTGAAGTTCATGTGCACAGGCAAGCCAAAAACAACTTGGGAGGGGGAGGGCACACTGGTGATATTTATCCTTCATACATATACATAATGAATAGTTTCTATGGTGCATTTAATCTACTATGCAGCTCAATATCTCTGTGGCAGGTAGGATGCAAAACAGATTCTCCCAGAACTTATTTGCAGCACTACGATAGCAATATCAAAATGCTTTGCTACTACTGGGATAAGTTTTTATGTTAGAGGCATATAAAGAAAAATCTAAAGGCAGTGGCCTAGATCTAGATTTCCCAAGAGAAAAAAAATCAATTCTCTTGATTCTATGGGTTTGTCTTTTTACCTGGTATTGTGAGTGCAATTAACACTGCAAATACCTTCTGGAATGTTAAATCAGGTAACAAAACCACAGTAACAATAATATAAGCACAGCTCAAACAGGATACTATATACAACTCGTATATACCCTCTGAATAATAATTGCCAATTAGGTGCCTGAACATGACCTCCTTATAGTACATCCTTCTTTCTCTGGGTCTCCATTTGTAAAATGATTTAATGATATGTAGTTTCAAGGAAAAGCCTGCCTAGATGTCCTAAGCACATCCGATCTCACCTGATTTCGGAAGCTAAGGGTCGGCCCTGGTTACTACTTGGATGGGCGACCACCAGGGAATACCATGGGCTGTAGGCACCTGGAGTAGGAACTGGCAAGCCACTCCAGTATTCCTGCCAAGAAAACTCCATGGACATGGGGTCACAGAGAGTCGGTCACGACTGTAACGACACAACACAACACAGTTTCAAGGAAAAACTGTAAAGTCCTAAGAAAACAAGAAGAAATGAACAAATTAGATAATACTGTCACAAAGTGCCCCTGGCTCTGCCCCTTTTGTACACACATGTTTACAATTTCTTACCTAAATCAAGTGATTTCCTGCTCTTATTCCTCTTTCCCTTGCAACCTCTTCTTTCTCGAAAAATCCATCCTAACCATCAGTGAGCCCTCTAGCCAAGGAGAAGATGACAAAATTGCTTCTCCTCTTCCTCCAGTGAGCGCCTCCTCTAGATTTGCAGTTCCTTCCACAAACGGAAGAACAACTCTGGATCCAACCCAGTGTTTAGCTATATTTTAGGCTCAAACAACTCAGGTCAATAGGCAAGTCTCATACTTCAGCTCATTTGACTACTTTCAAACTGTCATAACACATTGAGCAATAATATAATGTACCAATTGTTTGACTCTTCTGAAGTGAAGATAACCAGACCAAAATGCAAGAAAAGCAGGTTATGACTCCACCCTCTTCCACAGTTTGCAATGTTCTCAAATTATTCTACTTCAACATTTCAGATTAAGAGATACTTATTAAAATCACTTTCCCTGAGGAATTCCATTCCCAAACAAGCCATTTCTTAAGAATGACCTTCGGAAATCTAAATTCCGTACTCAAATACAACATGTACCAACTACTCAAAAGTTACCAAAATACTGACTTTCTCATAAACATAAAAAGGGGAAACTTTTTTCATGGAAACACAGCACTTCTTGACAATATCTAGTCACTTATACAACAGGCCATTAGCTCAAAGGACAGAACCATGCTGTGCTGTCTTTTCATTTAAAAAAAATAAGGAATGTGCTCAACATTAACACCTTTTATCTTAATCAGAACTCTCAAGTACTTGGAGGTCACGTTCATCTCCCTCCTTCCTCTCAACTGAACTGAAATCCCAAGAATGTAGCTAAGGGTTCTTGTTTACATTCCCACCCTCCGTGTATCCTGGAAACCGGATCAGCCTGTCACATTCCACTACGCCAATACTATATAAATCCAGAGCCTTTGTGGTGCATGAGCAGGAGCATAACTACCTGATTATCAAATGTACCACCACAAAATCCAGATCTACTGCCTACAGAATTGGAAAACAATATGAAAGGGAAGGGAGCGTATTAGCAGATTTGTTTTAGAATAAGCTTTCATTGACTACAGTCTACATTTATCAGGGTTCTGGGCCACAAATAACCCTGTTACTCTTTTAAGACAAACATCCTTTGCTGGATTGGTTGCAACAGACTGCCCTTCTCTGGAATCTTGCCACGGGCAGCTTAAAAGGATTGCTGACTCTACAAGAAAATTCCTAACATTTCTCTTACTTTATTCTTTCAAAAAACAATGAAACAAATACATATATTATACTGTAAATGGGTATGATAGGGGAATCATAAAATTGTTTCTCCTGTATTTTGTTGAAATCCAAGTATAGAAAACATAGCATGTTGATAAGAGTTTTAACACAGAATAATATGCCACTTTTCTTTGTCCTATATGCTTTTGTTTTAATCAGGAGGGACCTTGTAAGCCCTTGTCCTCCACAGTATGAGGCTGTCTTGTCTAGAAGAGTTACTCTGTAAATCATGGTGGATAAAAATCAATTATTAAAAAACCACAAATTGATTTAAATCACAATTTAAATCAAACAAATCAATTTTAAAAATGTGTATCACAAAGAAAAAAATCAAACCCACCCTTGTGTAAACAGAACAAAGGATAAAGGCCCCAAACCTATTTTTCTTCTCCCCAAAAAGATGTCAGGAAGGGCAAGCCACTGCTTCCCAAAGGTGTCCAAGAAGTAGAAAACACATTCAGCGTTACCTCTCCTACATGGACAAATACTAAAAGCCTGACTGGATTAAACGAGATGAAATAAAATCATCCATTTTTCCAGTATAACTGCAGAAAGCAATATAGTGTTAACAAGTTCATGTAGTATATTAAGCTCAACTCCAAAAAGAGAGGGAGGGAGGGAGAAAATGCATCTCCACCCCTTGATGACACATTGACTACGAGGAGACAAAAGCTTGAGTTGGCTAATGTGCCCATTAAAATATCTATCTATGTATCTATATCTATATCTATATCTATATCTATATCTATATCTATTGTTACATTAAAATGTAACTTCATCAGTATGACTTGACTAGTTATCATCAACCATGGGTGACAAACTCAACTAGTGTTTGTCAAAAACATATCCATTCCCCTGCATTGTTTGGGGCTGGAATCAAAACATACAACAAGGAAACTGAGCAACCATAGAAGCATAAAGTTTCAGAAGCAGAACAGTCTACATTCTCTGTGCCTGATAAAACTAGAGACAACAGTAGCACAGCAAGGAAAAATATGAAAATGAAGTCCACTTGCGACCATTTTACAGTTGCACTGAGATCCCAAGAATAGGTTACGGCCATCTTGGATAAAAACTAAGATCACAGCAGCAGGGACGTCATTCAGTCTTGCTCTCATTCAGGCAATTAATCAGGAGGCACATAATCCTATCTCAAGTCCCTTGAGAGTCTGCTGCAGCACAGAGGGAAGCCTCCTGTCACTATGGCAGCCGCAGCAGCTACCAGGCAGCTAAGAAGAGCAGCCCCATCTGGCATTCACTTACGTATTTATCAGACCATCTCATGTGTAGGAAAGTCAACCTTCAGAAATTCTGTTTTGTTTGGGATTCTTTTCCCCACCCGCACTGGCTTCACTCTTTTTTAAGAAGTCTGATTCACAATGGGGATGCAGTGCAGTCCTTTGTGGAGTCAGGGCATTGTTTTTTTTAGCATAATGAAGCTAGTGTGTTCTCTTTGACTATACAGCTTCTATGAAACCTAACCATGTGTTGATCGCTACTCTAGCATATAGACTTCCACTTAATTCAGATCATCAAGAAATAACAGAACCTATGAAATTCCAAGTTACATGACTGAAAGCTTCTGAACCTAGTTTGCACGTTTTCCCACTGGAAACGTTCCTATCAACAAATCAAAGAAAACTGGAATTTTGAACATCTTTAGAGATATTTTATTCTCAACAGTGCTTTTAAGATGTTAAATACACCAATATTTAGGGTTATCAGAAAAACGCAGGACTGCTTTTAAAGACTAAGCGATAAATCTGTTATCTAAGTGCAAACAAAGACACCAATTTCTTTGGCAAGGGATGAACATGAAATCAACAACGATCCATTAAGAATTCACTACTTAATGAATAGCAGAATAGGCTGCCCAAAATTTTATCTATGGCAACACTGTTGATATTTACATGTATTATAAACAAGAAATACTATTTACAGCACAATAAATTTCATGTTTTCCATAAAAGGATGAGATTGGCCATGAAATAACCCAGCAAGATTCTGTCTGTTCTTTGAATTAGGGCAGTATGAACTAGAAAAACACTTATGATTGATTTCTAAGCCTTGTTTCGGCTAGAACACAAAGAGATTAAGTGATCTAATTTTTAAGGGGTTTAAGTGGCAGCCCAGCACACTTTAATTATACCTAGTATATATAAGGCAAACAACCTGTTAGAAAAGTGTTTAACAACCCACACCCACCCACCCCCCGGGACTCTACACCTAAACCATCCTTTGGACATAAATGTTTAAATCTACTCCCAGTTACAACTGAGACAATGCTCCAACATGAGTTCCAACAGAAGAAGGTTATTATAGAAATACAGAAGACCAAATTACTAAATTGGAAAATAAACATCAAGAGCACTAGATGATCAATGCTGAATGCAACACAAAGTCTCGAGAATTTAAGGGTCAAAGAACAATAGCACACCTATTGCCAAAGGAGACAAACATTTTTCACATTCCTCACATTTACTTGTAGTCATAAATAACTAATATTTAACCACAGAGAATGTCACTTTGACCTCACACCCAATGGCTCAGCCGGTTCTTTTAGGCAGAGTTCAGGGTCAGCCATGCATGTTAGTTTTCCCTGCTTTTCTTCACACTCCTGTCCTAGCTTAAAATCTGTCCCACTAACAAGAGCAGCTTCTGCCAGAATGTGAAGAAAGGCATTGCCATATTATACCTTGCCTTTTTAATGCTCTTTTACATTCTGTATCCCAACTGTGACACAGTCTCATTCACAACATGAGAGTGTTTTCTTAAAGAACTGAATGACCAGAACTCATGTGACTTGAAAGGCTTACTGTATATGCCCCATAAATATTTACATGTAAGAAGAGGAGGGCAACATAGCAATGAAGGAAGATCTAGAAAGGACAAGTAGCTGAAACCAGAATTTGAGATTGGCCAAGTATAATTTAATACAGCTCACAGCCAATCCAATTTCTGCAAAATTTGAATGGCAGAATTTTCAAAGGCGCTTATCCAGTTAATTAATCAGTTTTGAGCATTCTCTCCTAAGGACACAGACAAGCTTCTTACACATTTTCTGACATTATCCCCATTTCTCATCTTGACTGGTCAGACAGCCAGGACGCCAGGAGAACCTCTGCTTGTTTGCCACGATATACCAGTAACACTTCTTCTGCAATGATGGAATGCTACACAAGAAATTATCTTCTCTGAGTCAGGCTGAGGTCAATTACTGCAGGATAGGACAGAATCAATAATGAAGTGGGAAAGGAGCTGTAAAGTCCAACTCTTTGCTTAATACAGAAATACAAGTCAAAGTACAGTATATCTGAGAGGGGCTGTTGAATTTTCTCTTGAATGGCTCCAATAATGGAGCGCTCACTGCCTCCCAAGGTGATTGTCATACTGCTCTTGCTGTTAGGAAGGTTCTTGTGATATCTGGCTTCCTGTAACTTACGTCCATTATAATGTGTCCTGCACACAAGGATGATCAAGAAAAGATACCACCCATCCTATGTGTGACAATCAAGAATTAGAAAAGTGCAATCATATATCCCCCTAAGTCTTCTCTTCTCAAGGTCACTCACAAGGGCGTAGCTAGGGTTTTCAGCACCCAGGGACAAAATCAGTTTCCGTGCCCCCTACCCACACACACTCACAAACACACACACCCCTCCCTTGCTCGGGCGCAGCATCCTGGGCAGCTTCTTGGAGCTGAACAGACGCAAGCCCAGCGGGAATCCCATGCACCGGCACCATGGTGCCTCCTTCCTGGCCTGGTTGCCCTCCAGAGATCGTGCCATTTAAAACAATGGAGTGTGCGTGCGTTTCTATATCCTTGATGATTCTCATATGCCCACAGAAGGCTTAGTTGAATTTTTCTCCCTTTCTGTTTATAAGGCACTGAGCTTTCTCTGGGAATAGCTTCAAACATGCATTCTCTCCTTACCAGCATCCTCAAGTGGCACATTCAAAGAAGAATCTTTCCTTGCTACTAATTTGTCCTAATTCTGAAATATAGCCAATACATGACTCATTTGAGGTCAAAGCAATTTAACAGGTAGTAGTGAAAAAGCTTGTTATAACACTGAGTGAGTTTGACTAAGTTGGTTCAAAGCCGACTGCCTTCAGATTGGGACCTGTGGCACTGGCTGACATGCGCTATGCACAGATGCAGATTATTTATTTATTTATTCTTCCTACCTTTTAATTACCTTTGATATAACAGGGCTTTTTAAAAATTAAACAGCAAAGCATTTTATAAATACATTCTACTAACAAGACAGCACAGTAAGAAAGTCTCTAAATGGCATTCAATGTGTGGTGGATGCAAAATGAGATACATTACCTCCTAACTTTTTAAAAATCCAGTTGAGCGTAGGGTTCAGCTGTGATGTTGCGCAGCACAGCAAATCAGCATTCTAACGATGGGGAAAGCCCGTAACAAAAAAAATATACAACTGATGAAATGAGGAGTCAGATTCCAGAATTACCTCCTGCTTGGTGCCCTATAGACCAATGTTTCCCAACCTTGAGTTCCCAGATGTTCTTGGATTGCAACTCCCAGAAGCCCTTCCCAGCACAGCTAGTGGCGAAGGCTTCTGCGGGTTGCAGTCCAAGAATGTCTGGGGAACCATGACCATTCATCAATATTCAGGTGGTCCTGTACGGTAAGTTTGGGACCCTTCTTCTTGCTGGCTACACAGGCACACTGTTGCACACCATGAGAGAGAAAAAGAAGAGATTCTTGAAAATCTTACATACATAGATTAGTAGTAGCTTTAACCTAGTCAATATAAAAGTGCTCATCACTTGGGTTCCAGACAAAATTACTTTCAGGAAAGCCTTGCGTGGGAAGACTGCTAACCTTTCTTGGAGTTACCTTTATCTGTCAGCATTGCCATAGGCCACAGTTGCTTTTTCTGCCTGCAGCCTCATCCGTCTGTGCAGACATGACCAACCCCTCCTGTTCCCTCTTTCCTTGAAGATGCCGTGGACAAAGTATTTATACATATACACACTCCCCGGTAGTCATGTGCCTGTATGATGCATATTTGTTTTACAGCAAAACACCGAATTGCTAAACTTGTTCAAAGTTTTGCCATTCATATCATTGAAGAAAATATCCTGTAGCATTTTGTTTTTCAGGTGAACAGACACTCATTGCCTCCCAGCCCCACCTCCTTCAGTGGGCACCCCTTCAGAGGCAGTGCCCTAGCTTTCCTGCACCACCTCCTCCAGGTACAGGCTCTGAGCAGGTGCATGCTGGAGGCGAAAGAGGCTGGGAAGAGCCAAATGCCCAAAAAATGAAGCAGCACAAACCGTACTTACATAGTAGAGATGGTTCACATAGTAAGTAGAGATGGTTCACATTCATCTCTAACTACACCCTAAATCACACAACTCTGAAAACTGGCTGTGTGAAATCTCAGTGACTCTTGTGTTTGCTGTAGTTAGGTGCTGTCAGAACCGACCGGTAGCACTGGGCTTTTAAGGTAAGTAAGATATCTAAGGGGTGTTCTACCACTTCCACCTTCCCCGTGAGTTTCTCTAGCTGAGCTCAGACCTCCTGAGTCCTAGTCCATCACTCTACCTACTACCTCACACTGGGCATCCCAACTCTCGAGTGCCAAGATAAGAAAAGCCAACTTCTGAAGCTACGTCAAACCAACTAGATTGTTTGGAATATTAGCTAGCATTCTATATCAAGTCACAACTAGAGTATGCGTACTGAATCAATACAACATACTTAGATGTTTACATACCAAATACTCTGATTCACTCAACTTATTCTAGTTGTGATTTAATACCGAATTTCAGCCAAAGGTTAGAAATCAATGATATTATTGTTATGTTTTCACCAAATCCTCACAGATTCAATGTGGCTATCCTAGTTGCAAATTAATACCAGATTTGAGCCAGAGGTTAGAAATCAACAAAATTATCATTACCTCTAAAATTAATGCTAAAACGAACTTTCATATTTTCCAACTTATGCAAATTCTTGTGATTTATCCCCTTGCAGCAGTTTGTTACCATCTTCACAATTACTTAAATTTCTTCTTTACCCATAATTACTTCACAAAATTATCACCCCACATATTCTTCCGAGAAGAATGAAGAAATATGCAAAGGATCACATTTGAGATGGATGTACTTGGATAATGCCTTCCAAACAGAAACTGCTCAAAGATTCCAAATTCTAAAATGGTTCACTCTTTAACCACAGCTGTAGAAATCCTTAAAGCTACCGCTGTATGCTTTGGAACTGACCAGAGTGCAGTGTCCATTAGAGCTGGGCACAAACAAACCAGTTATCCTGTAAAGATGGCAGCACAGGCCTGCTCCCAACTCCTGCCTCTTCAGCCAACTAGGCACTCATCAGATCCAGCTCTCTTGCTTTTTCTACCTCCTCAGCTAATCTCCTAGTCACAAGCAACAGCACCAACTTCTCTGCCCCACCCTTTGTCTGAGTGGGAGATCAGACAAGAGGGTGGTGGAGAAAATCTTGAGTTGCTGCAGGGACTGAAAAAAGACTTGAGGAAATGCAGGAAGCCATCACGCTGGGCCTGGTGAGTGGCTGATTGAGCCAGAGGAGATGGAGAAGGAGAGTACCAGCACCTGTGCTGTGGCCTTGATGAACTAGGACAAACCGGTTCATGTCCATCTCTAGTGTCCATCTTCGTACAATATCAGGACAATTCCAGTAGCAATTAAAGCTACAAACAATGAAATGAAACCAAGGACTTGTCCCTACTCAGATTTTTGAAAGCAATTAGGCTTGCTTTTGCAAATGCTTTTTTAATGGAAATTTTATTACATTAAATATTGAGAAACATTGTGAGATAACACTGAAATAAAACTGAATCAAGAAATCTAGAATGTAGCATGACTTAATGAACAGCGTGTGCACATTATTCATAGGAAAGCATAACTGTTTGTCAAGATGAACTGTTCCTCTGTCTATGGTGATAGCTATCTTACACTTATCCCACTTGGGTTACACAAGATTCTGTCTTTAAAGACTGTTCAGAAGTTTCAGATGGTCCAAAATGCTGCAGCCCCACTACTACCTGGTGCTTGCTACAAAGAACACGTTCACTTCTCTGTTACATCAGCTTCGCTGGCTATCAGCCCATTTCTAGACCCAATTCAAGGTGCTGGCTATACTCTTTAAACCCATATATGGCTTTGGCCCAAGCTATCAGAAGGACCACTCCGTATGAGCTGCTCCAGCTTTTAAAGGCCCTTTTCTCAATGCCACCACATTCACCCCTGTTTTTGAAAGGACACAATGAGAGGGCCTCCTCTGTCACTGTTGCTAGGCTGTGGAATGCACTCTTCAGGATGCCAAGCTGGCCTTCCCCCTTTTGTCCTTTTTCTGGCAGATACAGATCATCCATCGTAGACAGGCTTTTAACTGATTCAGACAAGTGTCATTCTAGGATGCTGCATGCACATTCTCCCCCAACTGAACTGAATTGGATACGCTGAAGATTTTTCAAATTGTTCTTGTTAATATTTTTACCTGTTTAGTTGCTTCTTAGCATAATATCTCCCTCTATTTTTTCACTGGGTTCATTATGCTATTTTAAGTGGTCATGAACTGTTTGGGTCCCTCTGGGAGCTGCACGCACGCACGCACACACACACACACACACACACACACACACACACACACACACACACACACACACACACACACACACACACACACACACACACACACACACACACACACACACAGTTATCTGGCAACTGGTTCAAACCTAGCTGTTGTTCATTACTGGCTTACTTCTCTTCCCAGGGGAATTGGAGAATCTTTTATGGCCTACATCTACAGTACATGTTCTAAATATTGTATGTAGAGCTGCTAAAGACAGTGTAACACCTTTCTTTCTTTCTCTCAGGTTAAAATAATGCCCTTCATCTTGCATTTTTGATCACTCAGTTTAGCTGAGGAAGCGCAGGAGCAATCAGACCAACAATTAACTTTTAATACATATTTTATAATTGTTGTAAATTTTTTTTGGGGGGGGGCTGTTTGGCCATGTTCTGGAAGTTTTTCTTCCTGATGTTTCGCCAGACTCTGTGGCTGGCATCTTCAGAAGGCAAGGAGCTCAGGAGTTTCTCTCTGTGCTCTGGGGTGGAGAGTGAGTGGGACTGGGGTTCTTGAAGTTGTTCTAAAGAGGAAGCTTGTCCTATGCAGGACAATAGATGTTAGTCATTGTATTGTGATGGAGGGATTAAGAAATTTCAAGGTAATAAGAGGTAGCAAGGATCCTAATATCTAGTTGATGGGTGTCATTAGTTGTTCTATTATGTGAACTGATCATCTTTGCTTGTGGCTGGAGGGGAATCATTGAGCTTTGACCTTTTTGCACTCTTAGCCAGTTGATATCCATCATGCCATCCTCCCAAGCTACTTCCACTAGTACAGGGGTGTCCAAACTTTTTGCAAGGAAGGCCAGATTTGGTGAGGTGAAAATGTGTGTGTGTGGGGGGGGGGGGGGCTATTCAGCCTGGAGGGGGAGAGAAAGGGTGTGGGCCATGTGCATCTGCAGCAGCCGCAAATGCTCTAGTTTCAAGGTGCCCAAGGGTTCGGCAGCTGTTGCATGGCCCAGGAATCGGCCCACATGCACCCAAGACACACCACTGCTCGCATATGCTGCCCTCCCTCACAAGGAGGTGGGGAGGACACTTCAGCAATGGAGCCAGGGGCAGATAGGCAGGGCGGGTGGTCAAGGAGATGGCCGGAGGCCGGGAGGGCAGGCAAACCATAAAACTGCAAGCTGACATATCCAGCCGACATGGGGAGGGGCCAGCCGGTGGGGATGAGTGACAGGCTGAGCCGGCAGGGAGAAGAGGCTGAGGGCCGCTTGAAACTTGAAAATGGGCCACATTTGGTCCCCGGGCCGGACTTCGGACATGCCTGCACTAGTAGCATCACTGTCCCACTGGTATAGCACACTACTGAGTAGCCCAGGGTCTATAACCCCCTGTACCAGGACTCACTGTCCACAAAATCCATTTCTGACAGCATCAACCACTATGGAATACCCACTCTGATACAACACTCCATTGCCTTTCTTATTCAACTTCATCTCTTCGTCTTAAGATACACACACACACACACACACACACACACACACACACACACACACACACACACACACACACACACACCACTCCATCTAGCTACACGGCTACTCTGAGCAGTTTACAAAGCTGAATAGAAATCAAACCCATAAACAATACAATACAACATAATAGATAAGAATAAGTAAAAATATAATAACTAGTAAACAATATATATCAAAAACATTGAACAGGAGCAAGATGGGCTACAGATAGAGACAAAATAAAATAGTAATAACGTTCATTAGTAAAACAGATTAATATCCAGGGAAAGCCTTTTTAAATAGTCACCTCTTTAGATAGTTCTTAAAGACTGGCAGGGAAGTTGCCAGACAGATCTCAGGAGGAAGTTGGTTCCAGAGCTGAGGGGCTGCCACTGAGAAAGCCCGATGTCTGATCAAAGATTTACAGGCCTCCTTCAGCAATGGCACCCTCAAATGTCCTGCCTGAGATGATCAGGTGTTATGGGCAGTATAAATATTTTGAACATTTTGAATCAACTCAGACTTCCAGCTGCCATTCTACCTGTTCCTTTATCTTTTTACTGTTGTTATCTTTTAAATTTTTATCATTTTTAATTCTTTCAAATCACTTAGAGATCTCTGGAAACAAGACGGCACACCATTTTTGGACAAACGGATCATTTAAAAAAAACAGTGGGAAAATGTCAGGGCACTAGGTATTCAGTGGCACTACGTAGTAGATCAGCCTTTTTGCTCCGAAATGCAAACACCATGTGAATCAAATCTAAAGCAACATCCAGGAAAACAGCACAGGAGGTTATATGTTGCAGCCATACATTCATTTACCTGAGAAAACTTTAAAAGATGGGTTTTACAGGAGAAAGTCCTACACAACTCTTCATGTCTCCCTTCCACTGTTCACTGCTACACTAGACTGCAAATAATTAAGGTGCAACTTCATACTTTATCTCCTCTAATTTAGAACATTGCTGAGCTGATGGCAAGGATTGTCCAGCTGCACATGGCTGCAACTATGTCTTCCCAGAAAGCCGATGTCAAAGGAAACTGTGCATCCTTACCGTTCTAGCCTGAGGATATCTTCAGACCTCCTGGCCACATACAGTCTGTAAAGGTTCAGCACTCTGAAAGAGCATATGCCATAGCAGGTTCTGGTTCAAGCAGCACAGAGTGGTGTGCTGGAAACCTTCTTCCTCCTGTGCAACAATTAAGCCAAACTCTTGGGACTTTGTTTGGAGCACAAACAGCACTGTCAATGAAAGTGTCACTATGGACACTAAAGGGATGGAAAGAAGTTATACACAAATATAAAAACTCACATTTTACAGATCTTCATAATCTGTATTTATTTTGTACTACTGTGTTTCCCCGAAAATAAAACAGTGTCTTATATTAATTTTTGCTCCCAAAGATATGCTAGGTCTTATTTTCAGGGGATGTCTTATTTTTCCATGAAGAAGAATATGGTACACATTTATTGTTATTATTATTGGGAAGGCCTTATTTTCAGGGGCATGCCTTATATTTCAGCGAGAGGCAAAACTGTAAGTAGGTCTTATTTTCGGGGGATGTCTTATTTTCGGGCGATGTCTTATTTTCAGGGAAACAGGGTAATTGTGAAGATTCATGTTGTGAATAGTTGCAGGTGATGCAGTGGTTAAACTGCAGTGCTGTCACCGCGTCTCTCAGAGGGTCAGGTAGTGAGCTCACTGACTCCGTCTTCATCCTTCTGAGGTCAGTACGTTGAGTGCCCAGCTTGTTTTCAGGGGCACGGTGTCATTGTATTGCAACTACCCAGAGAATTCTTAAAGCGCTATGGGGTGATAGCTAAGCAACACACTTTGTTTTCGCAGATGTTTACCCCTATATTTGCAGGCGGTCTTACCCATAAGGGCATTATATATTAACTCCCAAATAGATCCAAGTGTAATCAAATGGTTTTAGAAATACAGTGATCCCCCACCTACTGCGGGGGTTAGGGACCCAATCTGATCTGCGATAATTGAAAATCTGCAATATGTGGATGCAGGTCGGGTTGGGCCTGGGGCGCCAAGCTGGAGGCTCTTGTACTTACCCCTAGCCTGGCGCTGCCCCAAACGGGCTTGCGAGGGCCTTTCCAGGTCTTTTGGAGGCCCCAAAAGGGCCTCCCTGCGAACCGGAACTCATTTCTGAGGCCTCCGACAGGCCCTCCCCCCCTTACCCCAGGCCTTTCCCCCCTTACACCAGGGGGTCTTTTTTCATATACTGTGCGCAGTATATGAACCGCAAATGGGCAGGGGACCACTGTAGACCACCTGAAGACTCACAATTTACTGTGTTTATTTAAAAACATACTCTTAATTGCTTTCCATACTCAAGCACTTAATTCAGCCATCCTCTCATCTGGCACTTAAATGCCAAACACCTAATAAATAAGTTGCTCTGCTTATCTATTTTACAGTTACAAAATTCTGGTTGCAAACATTCTCCAGAAATTCACTCTGACCCTTGTTTGT
The DNA here is from genome assembly GCA_037367245.1 of Phrynocephalus guinanensis. Taxonomy (NCBI): domain Eukaryota; kingdom Metazoa; phylum Chordata; class Lepidosauria; order Squamata; family Agamidae; genus Phrynocephalus; species Phrynocephalus guinanensis. The sequence goes on from CM074734.1 coordinate 90,768,637, forward strand.
CATTGGCATTTAAACATGCTTCCATGGAATGCAATTGACTAAATAAAATAAAGGTTTCTGAAGAAAGAAGTGGAGGGAAGACTGTAGTGAGAAGCACAAGCAACAAACAGAACAGTGCTGATTTGCAAATGAAAAACCCAAGTGTAAAGAAAAAATCTCCGAGAGGTGGGGCATCACTCCACTGCTTTTGTTCCTCCTCCTGACTGCCCCCATTATTCTTTTGGCAGAAGTGGAGCTTATGCAGCTGCAGACCTTCCCAATCTGATGCCTGCTGTTGCCCTTTCTTGACTGGTAGTGAACCAAAAACACCCAACTACACTCACGTGAATCTTTTCCCCACAGAAAAACATTAGCCAAATTCAACTACTTTTCCAACTTTAGTGGGACTGTCAATTGAGTTTCTCCTAAACACCACAACTCATTTCACCTCAGTCACCAGAATGTTCACTTACTGCAATCAGGAACAATGCCATCAAAAGTCAATCTGGCAAGATTATTTAAGTTGGGAGGGGGGATAAGGGAATTACAAAGGGCAGCGGGAATGGTGTGTGGTGTGGGTGTGGGTATGGGTGTGGGTGTGGGTGTGGGTAGGGGTGTGTGTGAGAGAGAGAGACAGAGAGAAGCAGATGGTGAGAAAGATTTATTTATTGGTGTTGTTGTAAAAGAAGAACAATAATATAAGTGTTTTGGCAAAGCCTCAAATGCACTTAAGAAATTTAAAACCTTTTTTAAAAAATCTGTTTAAATACTGCATTAACAAGTGAAACAACTTAAAATGAAGCTGATGGTGATTTCAAATAAGCAATTATACCAAATCCGAACTTACTCTAGTTTTAATGCCACCAAGATGGTGTGTGTTTTTAAAATAGGTAATACTTATAAAGAAGTTTAATATTTAGGATATATGCATGTTGAGGTGGAATGCAGAAAACACAAAACCAAAACAAAACAAAACAAAAACTTGCCAGTCTCCTGCAGAAGGGCACAGGGCTCCAATAATAATACAGTACTGTAGGTATCCCAAGCTTTCTATCTTGATCCCAGAAGCTGGCCTGAGTGCCAGTGTCAATACATCTTAAGCCCATGGCAAGTTTACCGTCTTGCCTTAGATAGTTGCCAAAACTGATCTGGAACAGGGAAGGGAGCCTAAAAGCACTTAGAAATGTGTAAAATGCAAGCAATATTTATCCTCGCATAAAAGGTAAAAGTGACCATGCCCTCTTGAAATTTGTTATACAGTTGGAAGGTGAAGCTAAGCATAGTCAGACAAGAATCCTGGACTTTAAGAAAGCCAATTTTTGTAAACTTAGGGAATTATTGGCTGTGATTCAATGGACCGAAACACTGACAGAGAAAGGAGTTCCAAGATGGATGGGAGTTTGCTAAAAGCGAGATATTAAAGGCACAACTGTTTCAACAAGAAAAAAAAGGGAGATGTTTAAAGAAACTGCAGTGGTTTACTAAAGAACTTTCAACTCAGCTAACTATAAAGAAAAGCAAGTACAAGAAATGGAAAATGGGGAATGCACCAAAGAAGAATATAAGCAAACAGCTAATAGATGCAGGGGGATGGTAAAAAAAAAAGCTAAAGTGCAAAATGAACTTAGACTTACCAGAGAGATTAAAGATATTAAAAGGGTTTCTTTAGTCATGTCCACAGCAAAAGGAAAAATCTCTGCGTGTTGATGATATCCAGTTACTAACAGGAGACAAGGAAAATGCAGAACTACTCAACACCTTCTTTGCCTAGGTTTTCTCCAAAAAGGAAGAAAGAGATCCGCTGGGACAAAGCGTAGATGAGGTAGGATGGGAATTGCAACACAGAATAGGTAGAGAATAGGTACAGAACCACCTGGAAACATTAAATGAATTTAAGTCTCCTGGGCCAGATGAATTACACCCAAGAATATTAAAAGAACTGGCAGAAGTAATTTCAGAACCATTGGCAATAATATTTGAGAAGTCCTGAAGAACAAGGGAAGTCCCCATAGATTGGAGGAGGGCTAATGTTGTCCCTGTCTTCAAAAAGGGAGAAAAAGAAGACCCAAATAATTACGGCCCAGTCAGCTTGACTTCAATTCCTGGCAAGATCCTAGAACAAATTATTAAGCAGACAGTCTGCAATTATTTAACTAACAATGCTGTCATTACAAGAAGTCAACAAGGATTTTTTAAAAACAAGTCATGCCAGACTAATTTGATCTCTTTCTTTGATAGAATTACAGGCCTGGTGGATGAGGGGAATGCTGTGGATATTGCTTAGCTAGATTTCAGTAAGGCCTTCAATAAGGTTCCTCATGGTATACTTGCAAAGAAGTTAGTAGAAAATGGGATAGATAGTGCCACTGTTAGATGGATTTGTAATTGGTTGACTGATCACACCCAAAGGGTGATCATTAATGGCTTCTCTTCAGCTTGGAGAGATGTGACCAGTGGGGTGCCCCAAGGTTCTGTTCTGGGTCCAGTGCTATTCAATATCTTTATTAATTTTGTTTTTGTTTTTGTTTTATTCTGTTACTATATTATGGTATTATTGTATGAATTGTTTGAATTTGTTAATTGTTGTAAACCACCCAGAGTGACCTTGCTGCCAGATGGGTGATATAAAAACTCAATAAATAAATAAAATAAATAAATAAAATAAATTAATGACTTGGAGGAAGGAATAGAGTAGGCTGATCAAATTTGCAGATGATACCAAATTGGGTGTGGTTGCTAAATCCCTAGAGAATAGGATGAAAATCCAAAAGGACCTTGACAGATTAGAGTGCTGGGCCAAAACTAACATAATGAGTTTCAACAGAGAGAAATGTAGGGTGCTGCAACTAGGTAAAAAGAATGAATTGCACAGAAATAGGAAGGGAGATACCTGACTAGAAAATAGTACCCATGAAACGGATCTGGGAGTCTTGATGGAGCACTAATTGAACATGAGTGTGATGCGACACACAAGAAAGCCAATGCAATTCTTGGTTGTATCAACAGAAGCATTGTGTCTAGATCAAGGGAAGTGATAGTACCACTCTATTCTGCTCTGGTCAGACCCCATCTGGAGTACTGTGTCCAGTTCTGTGCACCTCAATTTTAAAAGGATGTTGACAATCTTGAGCAGGTCCAGGGGAGAGTGACCAAGATGGTTGAGGGTCTGGAAGAAATGTCTTACGAGGAGTGGCTTAGGGAACTGGGAATGTTTAGCCTTACAAAAAGAAGTCTGAGAGTGGATATGATAGCTATGTTTAAATATTTGAAAGGATGTCATATTGAAGAGGGAACAGGTTTGTTTTCAATGGCTTCAGAGACTAGGATGCAGGGCAATGGTCTCAAACTACAGGAAAAGAGATTCAATTTAAACATTAGGAAGAACTTCATAACAGTTAGAGCTGTTTGACAGTGGAATATGCTGCCACAAAGGGTGGTGGAGTCTCCTTCCTTGGAGGTTTTTAAGCAGAGGCTGGATCGTCTTCTGTCGGGAACACTGTTATGCATGGCAGGGGGTTGGACTAGATGGCCCTTGAGGTCTCTTCCAACTCTATGATTCTATTATTATATGATTGTAACAAAATTTCTGTCTGCAACTGTTAATCTTTAAATACAAACTTCAGTTTCAAGACCTTTGGGAATGCATGTAAAATGCATTGTCCTCTCCCCTCCACTCCCACTTGCCCTCATATCCCCACTTATACAATACCTACCCTGTTCCCCTGAAAATAAGACCTCCCCCAAAAATAAGCCCTAGCAGGATTTCTATGCATTTGTTAAATATAAGCCCTACCCTGATAATAAAACCTAGTGATGGGCGTGGCTATGGTTGTGTGCAGGGCTGACATTCAAGCATATTATACTTAACAAAAGTAAGACATCCCCTGAATTGTCTTCTTCTTGAGAAAAAAATATATAAGACAGTGTCTTATTGTAAGGGTTCACTATGTTCACTTTCTGACTCTTGGCTGTTTGTGCTATATTCATACACAGACTTTGGATTTTCATGCAGAATAAATGAACTTTTATTTAACATTTTGGTTTTATCACGGTCTCTTTCTTCTTTACTATTAACATTTCCAACAGGGGTTAAAAAAGGTATTTCGAAACTTGGATCAAATGAATTGTTAAACAATATATTTCCATTTTGCAAATCTCGGTTCCCTACTTGTGAAGGGTTTTCTGCTGGGTTGCCGGGAGACCTTGACACTGATTCCCGCAACATTGGTGTGGTGTCTCTTGAGGTAGACTCCATCCCCAACCTGGTATCCACCCGATAGGATTGGGATCTGAGCTAGAACCTCTGTTTTTCCCTTCAGATGAGGTATTACTCATTGGGAATCGGGGTGCATAATTGGGTGTTGGTAGAGGCAACCCTGTTTCTACCTTTCTCCACACGTCCGTTCTCCTTGGGACCCCTTCCCTAACGTCCTTAACTGTTGTCCTCCCTCGCGCTAGGACCACCTCCCCCTCTCTCTCCCTTTCTGTCTCGCGCTTCTCCGTTTGAACTCCCACCTCCTTAAAGAATACCCTGCTGACTCTATCTTCTGTCTGCACCGCTACCCTTCTCATTTCTTTTTCCAAATCTCTATTAACTTGGACTGCTGTGTCCCAATGGGTTCCTATCTTTACATCTCCCCACCTTCCCCCGACTTGCACCTTTTTATCCTTCTTCATCATCCTCCAATTATCTGTTTGAACCTCTCTTTCTCTTACTATCTTACTAGTCATCTCTCTCTCTTCAGTTTGAACATATTTCTCTTTGGTGTCTACACAGAACTTTCTCATCTCATCTTCTATCATCTCCCATGTTACCACCCTATTAATAGCCAAAAACCCATCAGTCATTTTAACTGGATTCCACTTTTTCTCTGTCATATCTTCAGCTTTACATCCTGCATCCATTACCTCGCTGTTCTGTCCTATTTCTTTATGTATCTCCCTGTCTTCCTCCTGCTTTTGTATCTCTGACGCGGACGAGCCCACGCTTGCTGCTGTCTTCTCCCTGTCACACTTATTTTTAGGGAAACACGGTACAAGCTAAGGGAAAGTTTTGATAATTAACACAGGTTAAAACAACAATTCCTCAACACTACAGTTTTACTTAAAAGCCATTAGGCTTAGGCTAAATTAAATGACAAACATCCACTCCTTAGCAACAACAATATAACAACTCATACAGGGAATATGGATGTTCAGCAATTTCAAGGTATGTCAGGGACGGGCTATACTAGAGATGTGAAGGCCCGGAAAAAAATCAGAAAAATTCGGGGGGGGGGGATGTTTTTCCCCCCATTTTTTTTCCTGAAGCCTTTTTGGTTTTTTCCAACAAAAAAAAACCCTGACAAAATTGAAAAAAGAAAAAAATGATTATGGAGTATTTAACATGATGAAAAAATATTTAAGACAGGGTATTCAAATATTTTTCAAATCATTTCTAAAAAATATTTCTGTGCACTGAGGACAAGCAAGACCTAGGTTACCAACTGAACTATCCAATGCGAGAACACGATTCATTTCTTCCTTTAACTTTAGGAGGAAGATTCTGATTAAATTTCATGCCCATTCATTGAAACTTAGTCCCACTCCCTTCTATACATCCCCCCTTCAATTATTATTTTTATCAGAATGAGGTTTTATTTTATTTTTATTTAAAACTGTGCAAAGGAAATATGACTAATTATTAATTCTGGAGTTTTAAACATTTTGTAGAGGGTTTTTGTTCCACATAAACTAGTAAACAGTTTAGGAGATTGTTATTCCATTTCTTATTTACAATTACAAATAAATATTATTTTAAAAGTAAATTCTGTTTGTAATAATTGTTTGGATTCATTATATTTTAATATGCTTCTTGTGATAATTTTATGCCAAGTCAAATTGTCCTAAATAACAGAATGACTTTCAAGCTGTAAAAGGGGGGAGTGCTAATGTAGCATTTTTTTCATTTTTTTCTGGAAAAAATGAAACAGGTTTTTTCCCGAGCTTCAAAATTTCTGGAAATTTTATATCTCTAGGCTATACATATGACTATGCATGCTCTGGAACCAGAACTATGTCATTGATTCATCACACCCTTTGATTTCTTGCAATACAGATCTATGCATAATCCCACACCTAACTTATTGCTTCAATGACATGTTTCTGTTAGCTGGTATAGCTTTGCATCTCCAGGTAAGAAATTGTTGCTGCACAAGAAATACATTAGTCCTCCTCAACCTAGCATCATCCAACTACCCATTCCAGTCAATCGTCAGGAACAACTGGAGTTGCCAACATAGCATCTCAAGATAGTAGACTGCAGAATGGAGAATTACAAGTATGGTAGCAACTAGACAGTGTCTGCTTAAATTACAGTTGAATCTTATTGCTAATGATTAATTGAAATCTCTGTTAGACCACAAATGCTTCACTGACAGCAAGGTCAGCCAAATACTTGGAGGAATTACCATATAGATTAAACAATACTGTTAGGTCGGAGAGATTAAAGGTGAGCATATTCAGTAATACAACTAGAAAATCAACCTAGTGTTTATTTAAAGAGACAAAGGAATTCTCTAAGACCTCGAATCTTTTTCATTTAGGTGTATGGTGAAAACATGGCTTCATTTTAATAACTGGGTATGAAGAAGTTAAGAATCTTACTGGCACTATCACATATACACCTTTTACACCCATATACAATATATCCTATTTCAGGCAAAAATAAATTCTGATGCTTTTAGAGAAATATCGCACCACGATATGCTACCTCTTCCTGCTAGTTTCTGGCAAGCAACTTTTAGAAGCATCTCAAGAATGAAGCTGTTTACCTTTTATCCCTTTTAATTAATAACTGTGGACGTTTCTATTTCTTTAGTGCAGTAGAACTGAAGTTGTTCAGAACTGAAGAAATAGAAAATGTGACTCAGTGTTCAAGAGCAAAACATGTGTCCACACTGTACACTGAAATAAGCCACTGTTTTCCAAAATAACTCGGGGTGTCATCTTGTTTGCTTGGGAAAAATATTCTAATTTAGTGAAGCAATTGCAATTATCCAGGTATCAGAGAATTAGCTTCCTTTCTTTGTTGCCTGATGAATACATATATGTATATATAATCTGTAATCTATATAGTTAATTGCTTTATTTATATGCTATGTTTTCCAATTAACACATTGTATTCAAACTGGTTCACATGATAGCCTAACAAGGGAAAATATACTACAAGACTCCATGGACATTTCTACAATTACAATACATTTAAAACATTAGAAATTTAAATGAAGATGCAATACAATAAGAAGTCATGTTAATATGTAGAAGCATATCCAGAACAAAAAGGAAAAGAACCAAATATGTAATGGCACCTTGAAGAGGACTTCCGTGCTCCCCGTGACCCAGCACTCTCCCTTCCGGAGCTGGCGCCCTTCGTCTTCGCGGTGCTGTTGAGGTCTCCCAGGCTTATTGTATTGGGTGACTTCAACATCCATGCAGAGGCACAGGTTGCAGGGCCAGCTCTTGAGTTCTTGGAGACCATGGCCTCTTTGGACTTGTCCAAACTAGTCATCAGCCCCACACACATGGGGGGGTCATACCTCGGACCTGGTGTTCTCAAATGCACAGAGAGAGAGTGGCCCAATGGTGAGCAACCTTGAGTCAGTCCCCTTGTCATGGTCAGACCACCACCTGTTAAAATGCAGCCTTGCAGTGGCACACACACACACACACACACACACACACACACACACACACACACACACACACACACACACACACACACACACACACCATGGGGAGCAGACTCATAGACCCTCTAGGGTTCTAGAACACCATGCGGGGTATTCTAAATGATCTGGTTGGCGCACCTATCAATGCCTTGGTGGATGGCTGGTATGACTCTGCCTCCAGGGCAATCAACATGCTCGCACCTGAATGTTCCCTTCACCGACGAGCACACTGGGCTCCTTTTTCAACCAGCCCCTGCATGCTCTGAAGCGAGAAAGGAGGTTACAGAGATTTGGTGGCGGACCCCAATGGATTTCAAACTATGTGCTGTCAGGATCGTGTCGACTATTTACTCAGCCAAGATTGAGGCCTCAAGAAGATCTTACTTCGCTAACCAGATAAGCAAAGCACAAAACCATCAGGCTGAATTATTTCGTATAGTCCGCAATCTATCCAGGGTTGGTTGCAGTGATAGGCCTCCCCCTAGTATTTCCTGCAACCAATTTGCAGCATTTTAAAAATCAAAAGTCATGATGCCACTGGGAGAGGTTGTTAGGAGGATGGGGTTTCGTGTCATCAGTATGTTGATGACGCCCAGCTCTATATCTCCTTTCCATCTGCAGTGGGAATACTTACTGCCTGGATGCCGTGATAGAGTGGATGATAGCAAACAGACTGATGTTGAACCCGGACAAGACAAAAGTCCTCCGGGTGGGGATGCCAGCTCTTGGCGGTTAGGGAAACTTCCTCTCTTTTGGAGGGGTTACTCAGCCTGGGCGTAATATTGGACCAGGCACTCACCTTGGAAGCCCAGGTGACGTATGTGTTCCGCTCTGCCCATTACCACCGTCAGCGGATCGTTCAGCTGCATGCATTCCTGAGCCCTTGCCACATTGTTCCATGGCGCACTCATAGTCTCAAAATTAGACGACTGTAATGCTCTCTACGTGGGGCTGCCTCTGAGGTTAGTGTGGAGGCTCCATCTAGTGCAGAACGCAGCGGCCAATTCAATAACGGGATTGAGAAGACAACAACACATCTCCCCTACACTGGCCATGCTGCACTGGCTACCGATTCGTCATCTCATTGACTTCAAAGTATTAACATTGACATACAAAGTCCTAAATGGATTAGGACCTTGTTATCTGTCCTTCTACAGAATTCTGCCCGCATTACCCGCTTTTCTCAAGCAGGTAACTTGAGGGTCCCTATGCCAAAAGAAGCCCATAAATTATCAACACGGACCAGAGCCTTTTCAGTAGTAGGGCCTTGGTTGTGGAAACAACTCCCACCTGAGATTCAACAGGCTCCCATGCTATCTGCCTTTAAAAAACATCTGAAGACATGGCTTTATAGATCTGCTTTCCCTAATCATTAATTATTCTTTTCATTACTCGCTCTTTCATTCTTATGCCGTCTGCCAAGCTTTGTTTTTTCAATATATGTTTACTATTTTAATGTAGATTTGATCATGTGCATTCTTTTTTATTTGTTATTTGTACATTGTATATTGTTTCATTTTTATGATGTATTTTGTAAACTGCCCAGAGTGGCCGTGCTGCCAGATGGTGTGATATAGAAATCCAAAATAAATAAATAAATAAATAAATAAATAAATAAATAAATAAATAAATAAATAAATAAATAGAAGAATAACTGTTCTACTTCATTGTGAGCCTTCACAGATATATCTACTTTGTCAAGCACCAGGGACAATGAGGGAAGTCTTAATCTCCATAAATCAACGCTGGTGCAAAGATTATCCCTAGGATAAAATCAATTTCATGGGAGCCTTGATACCTTCTGGGGAGGGGTACCTTGTAAATGTTTTATTTCCACAAGGTTGCTATGGGTGATGATGTTATCAGCCTTACACTACATAACTGACATAATTGTGTTTCAGCCAAATTATGTGTTAACAATCTCCAGCAATATGAACCTTATATCCCCCATTAAAAATTCATTTAGCGGTTTATATTAAAAGATCCAACAATAAGAACTCTCATGCACATGAAACTTGCACCAAAACAAGAGAAGCTAAAAGTCTTCTGCCAGCCATAATGTATCACTCTTATGCTCCTAATCCATGGGGAATTCTTCAGAGGAAAAATGAGCCACCGCTCCTATTATCCCTTTGAGACCCAGCATTAGAAGCAAGGCTCAGTGACAGAATTGTACCTATTCATATATAACCTAAGCATGAAGGAAAGGTGAGTTGGCTGCTCATTCTTGTACACGCCAGAGTGGACAACAGCCACCTTCGATAGGTTTTTGGACTGTGACTCTCATAATTCTTCACAACTGGCAATGCAAGTTAATGGAGACAGCTATTACAAAGCAAAAACATCTTGACAACCAGTCCCCAGCCTCTGGTACAGATTAGCACTATCCTTTACTATACCAGCCTTCCCCAACCTGACGACCTCTTCACGTTTCGGACTTCAGCAGCAACCATCCCCAACCAGTGCAGCTAATGGTCAGGAGTGCTTGTGGTTTGGAGGGAGTCAGGTTGAAGACAAGTATGCAGGCTTTAGGAACCATGAAATTCTGACAAGGTAGCATGATTTCTGTTTCTTTTCTGTTCAAGAAAGGGTCTCAAAGACAGCAGAGGCTCCTGGTGGTGAAAGGGCAGAGGTGGTGATTTTTGATTTGCTCTTTCCTCTTGCAGCCACATCACCAAAATCCATAGCCTTGGTCTTCAGAAGGCACAATGGACTGCAAAGAGGAAAGGAGGACCTGGAGAAATTTGTTCTGTGTTCTCCAGCAGCATTCTGCTTGGGGAACATAAGGATCCAAGTCCATAATGTGTAGCCTGCATACTGTAATTAAACCTGTAAACCGCCCAGAGACTACTTGAAGTTGTATGGGGCGGTATATAAGCAGAAGACTTTGCTTTATATGTGTTCATGTTCATGCCCATGCCCAGGTCTTAATGAGCATCACATGTAACATACCAGGCTGTATAATCCTACATGTAATCCACAGCTGCAACTGTGCTGAGTGAAGGGAAAGCCACTTTTAGTAAGGCCTGAAAACTCTCAAAAATGCCCCTCTGTAGAACCGTAATGATTCAAAACCAAAATTCTTAACCATCCTCCACCAGTGTTCCTGAGCACAGAAAGGCTGCGTTTCTACATAGGGCACTGTCCTAGGGGGTGTATTCTAAACACATGCACGTGATGCTCCTGAATTGTTTATTAATTTTAAAAACAAAAACATAAAACTTCATGCTAACTTGTGATATATTTTAATTTCCTGGTCAGCTCTACTTAACCATAGGACAGTAAAGATATGTAAGCACAGGGCAACAAAGACATTCAGTATTGGAGGAGCAATACTGAATTTATATCAGGTAAAACAAATTATAAATACTCCCACCAATTCATTCATTCATTTAATTGCAGGCATATTTGATTAATCTCTCTCCTTTGAAGGCCTAAAATCCAACTAGAGCAGTTCCATGATTAAATCAACATGCAAGTTTCACTGTTGGGACTAACAAATGGATTTAGTCAGGGTGTTAAATGCATCACGACAACACTACTTATTGATAGCCAAAAGAATACTGAAGCAATAGTATCCTGAGAAACTACACATGATGACAAAGGAGAGTCTTGTGGCATTGTAAAGTCTAACATATAGTTATGCATGCTTATCCAAATCTATACACAGGCACAGCGAGATAGTAGACAATGAGCAAAGGGAGCAAAGGAACTGCTCACTTGTGGGATTTGTCATAGAACACAATATTGACAAATATGGCTGTTAAGTTATACCAGTGAAGATTCTTTGACTTTTCTAGATCTCCAAATTATTACCCTTTAAGTTCAAATCTTACAAGATCAAGAATACTTCTCAATTCAAAGCAAGATCAGCTTGATATGTTAACCAGCAACACACTACTTCTGAAACTTTTTCTGTATCTATGATTAATTATAGGTAAGGAAGATTCAGCTAAACTAGAATTACTATTCCTTTTTTTAAAGTGATAAACCAAACATTAATTATGGCCAGTTACAATAAATATTTCTTTCTATTCCAGTACAATTTCTTCCTCTCCTTCCACCACCTCCTCCTGGAATCAAAATAAGTGATTTTCTGCAACAGAAGTTGTGTGCCAAAATTTCAAATACTGTACTTTATTGTCTGAAGCATATAGTGTATTGTAAATGCACCAAGGGATATTTAATTACTAGTTCACACAAGAACATACTCTCTAGAATAACCCCATCAAGTTTAAAATGTATGGCATGAAGAGAAGGCAAGTTAAAAAAACAAACTCTGGGAAGTGATTGAATCAAATACCTACATTTATCTAGATAATGCAAAATTCCACTTTGTGCAGGTGATCGAAAATGTATTATACACACCACTATACCAACACATTAATATTCTGTTTGTGTTTAACTTTACAGGCAAGTACTGTAACACTTTCCACACCTTGCCAACATCAATATGACATTGCATATACAGAATCAAAATGCAGTAGATTATTTAGATAGCAAAAAATGCACCCCTCACAAATAAGATGACACACCTAAAAGAGAAAAATGATGGAACAGATCTTAAGATTTGGGTAGTTTTTTTTCACATTCAAGAGGGGATGATTTTCAGGAATAACATTGGTATTAAAAGAAGTAGAGTGCAACAGAAGAAAATAAGGTGGGGTTGTTGTTTTTTAGTTTTATCTCTGAATATCTTCTTTACCTGCTATCAAGTCACAACCTACTTATAGCAATAGTATAGTATTGCTATACTATTAGTATACTAATCTCACCTTTTGTGGTGAGATATTTAAGGAGTGATTTTACCAGTGCCTGACCCAAATGAGCTTCCATAGGCTGGCCAGGAATTCAAACCCAGCCCTCCTGACTCCTAGTCCATAACACTATCCACAACACCACACTTGTGGTCTAACTTGAGAATATTTTTCTAGAGTTCTATTAAAAGCCACAGTGACAATACTTGATTCATTCTAAAAACAAGCTGAGTTTCAGCCAATCTTTGCTAATATTCAGACTTCATTTCCTCTTTCAATTCTGTTATAAGATTTCAGCTCCTAAACTACAAGGCAACCACATTACTGTATATACATTCTGATATCATGATCTGAGCTCATCGTTCACAATGACTACATTTCCTTGCAAATATTTCCTTTTACTGTTCATCACAAAACAACTATCCCAAAGAACGTTTCTCACAGCATTAATACCTTAAGTTTCTTAGTCACACTTGAAATCAGAGAAGACGGTGAAATAAATAATTCTGTATCCATAAAGCTTCTCTACTCTCAAGCTTTCTGGATGGAACAGTCACCTGTGAAAGTAATACTTTTAAAGTGAGATCTGGTATAAAATAATATAGTACTGGATCTTGTTATATTGTACTAAACCAAGGCTTTAAAGCCCACAGCTATATTAATATGTTAAAGCAACACTGAAAAGTATACTGTAGGTAAGTACTTAGAGTATTGTGCATCACAGACATCAAAACTGTTGTTCATTCAATGCACTAGCATAATCTCAGATTAAATCTTGAGACACAAAGTAAACTAACAATGTCTGTATCTTTGAAAAGAGTCTGAATTGAACAAAAAAAGCTCCAAAAGCCTCTTTGTGGTTATCTCAACTTGTCTTTTTGACACTGTTTTAATATCTTTCTAAAAAGTGCACAACTTCAATTAGTCTCAAACAAAAGATGAAAGCTCAACTCTCAAGCAAACACTGTCTAGGAACAACTTTACTTTAGAGGCAGGTAGACTAGGACCTACAAATTAATCACAAAACAGTTTTAATTCCATTAGCATGTGGTGTGTATGTGTTCCACTTACATTATAACAACAAACACTGAAAAATGGCTTTCTCATATCATTAAACTGCTATAATCCCCAATCTGAACTAAGTGGGGATGCAGCTTTATACAGTACTTATGTAGGCAAATCATCCCTGTGGCCACTTGCAGTTGTTTCTACCTCCTGAATAACCTTAATTTATAGAGCACCTGGTTCTGGTTGCTGGATCTCAGGATACCACTAAAAAAAAAAACAACAACCAGCAAATCCCACAACTTTGATTCATGCCATACATCTGCTTTGTGTAATTCCTTTGTGTATACACAACAGCCTAAGTAGTGATGTGCGTGTCTATGTGAAAAGTGATTGATTAAATACAGTTGCTCCACCAAATTACTGCATGTAAAATTGGGATGTAACAGTTATTACAACAAATGGAACAAAATTACAGATGGGCACGAATCGCAGTTCAGCTTTTCGGGCCCAGTTTAGTGTCATACCTACACAGGTGTTATGTGCACTCCCCTCTCCCACTACCTCTGCATACCCACCCATTCCCTGGGTGATACACACTTCCCTCCCCACCTCCCTATCATGACAGACCCTTCATGGATCACAGCATGTGCTTCTCACCTCTACCTCCTCTGGCAGCCATCCACTCAGATAAGGGAGCAAGGAAGGGAAGCATGCTGTGTTGCCTTAGAGCAAGGAGCTACCAAAGGAGGCAGAGGTAGGAAGCATACACTCATCTGTGAGTGGGCAGTTGAACTGGGGAGGTGGGAAGGGAAGTGTGCCCGGCACGGGTGATGGGCAAGCATGCAGAGAAGGCAAGCATTAAGTCCATAGAGGTGGCCTGCAAAACTCTTTTGTGGATGCTGTGCTGAAATGGACCAAGCCACTAAGTGGTGGTTGGTGCCCATCTATAAACACAATCACCTACTTGTACATGCACAAGGTGGAAGTGTGGATAGGGTCCTCATTAGGCAGAACGAGGTGATTTCCACAAGTCAGGGGCAGTTATGGCAACTACATGGCTTCTGGACCCTTCAACTGAGGCCCTTGTCATGAGCCACCTATACTACTTAGATGTCTCAGATGTATTGGACTGTCCCATTAACAGTCATGACCTAAGATTCAACTGCCAATTTAAAAGGCCTGAATGAGGGCAGAATGCTGCCTGGTTTGCCACTTTACATGCACTGAATCAGCTCCAGGTAAGTGGGAAATGCTTCCAAATTTTGCACTTTAAAAATGTTTTGCAGAAGTTACATCATTAACTAAAGGAAATAGAGGGTCATAATTGTTTAATTCTATTTCGGATGTGGAACAAGGGGGAATGAATGTTTTTCACTCAAAACTCACTCTGGCTCTAATGCAAGAATAAAGGCAGCCCACCCATCAGGGGACTTCAGATTGTTCTGCAGAAATGACTGTTGCCTTTAAGAAGAGGTTCCAGGGAGCAATAATCCACTGGAGCTAACACTCTAAATTCCAATACAGGAAACTCAGAGTGAGCTCTCAATTGCCTCAGCATGTAGCAATGGAGAAGTCCAACAAGTTTTATGCACCTGTTTGATTCTATTGGTTTCCTGGGACACACCTTTAGTTCAGCAGGTGCAGTTCTGTGTTTTGACAAGTCTGAAAAAGAGAGGAAGGTGCTAGTCTTGACTAGCACCATTCCAGTAAGCATTTAATCTGCATAAATATTTGGGAGTCTGTTCAAATTTTAGGATTCATAGTACAAAGTACAAATTTTAGGATTCATAGTACACAGCCAGCACGACGGTGAGGCTCTGGATTAGGCTGCTACACAGAACTGCAAAATTAAAACCCTTGTTCATGCTAGAGCTCACCTTGAAAACATTTACTATAAAAATAAACTCAATTTCTTGTACAAAAAGCACCAAAATAACCATCACCTCAAATGGCATGTGCACCTCAACTGACTATTTGGCACACACTGGTTTACTGTCAATCTGCTATATCACATTTAAAAAGAGATCTACTTCAAGATCTTGGCAAATTAAATCCTCAGCACCAAGAGGCTTAGGAAATTGGGGGGGGGGGGGAGAGAGAGAGAGAGAGAGAGAGAGAGAGAGACTAGTACACCTCTCCCTTGAATTGCATGGGCCTGAACAGCATAATTTTGGATATCGAGATTCTCCTCAATAAATAATTATTCCAACAAATAAATATTCAATAAATACACTGTCTTCGCCCAACCAGATCCATGAGTTCAGCACTGAAGGGCTCAAAGCATTCTATTTCCCAACAAACACAACATCTCTAATTCAGTGGCTAGATCAGGGGGTCATGATGACCTTTAAGGCTCCCTGAACACAGAACTGCAGGTAAAGGATTGTCAATCAACCTTAATAGAGAGAACTGTTTTGCATGGATGTGTGTAGGTGCATGTGAATCAACTGTGTGTCTGTAGTTATGTGGGGTTGGGAGTATAAGAGTTACACATGGATTCTGGGCTACACAGTAGTCTAGTGCTCCTAACCCCATTGTTGTTCAAGGGAGAAGTATAAGTGTATTAGGGCAGTGCATATGCACTGTATCACAAAAATAAGAGAGAAATGGAAACGTTCCTCCCAGTCAACAAGATCCCTCTTGTTATTTACCCCTGCCTCCCCCTGCATCTTGGAAGAAGTTTTATTTTTCTAAAGTGATAAAGTACATACCGGTATGTGCTGACCTACAATACTACTTTCTTGGCACCTCCATGAAGCTGAGCATGGATTTAATTTGCAAAAATCCTAAAGTGGCTCTCTTCTTAAACCACTGTAAGATACTGGCACATTGAGAGATGACAGCTTGCATTTGGTTTATTCCCAGGAATCACACACTGGAAATGAACCAAACACAGTGATCCTACAAGCACCAAAAATGGAGAAGCCTGAACTGGTGCCAGAAAAGTGGAGATAAGACCACGGGGTGGGGGTGGGGAGCAGGGTCATTTGCCCCAGCAAAGACTTCAACGGATTACCATCTTTAGGAGTGAAGTAGCCTGTCCCTGCAGCAGACCCAACAGGGGGCTGAATGTCGGTGTAGTCACCCTCTTTGAGATGTGTCAACAGTCTCCTTTACCCTCTGGTATGATACACATGCCCTCTGCTCCAGCATACTGCATGTACTTTACAATTCAGTTTATGGCTGAAACAATGTTCATACATTTTATGGCTGAAACAACATTTCCCATATCCTCCATCACAATCAAATGCACATTTTAGGTAGATCCCATTCAAACCCCTGCTCAACCATGCAATGCACAGAGCAGCCTTTGGACAAGCATGGGGCTCTTTCCCAAGCTCAGACTTCCCTGAGCTCCTGGGAGTGGGCCATGAGAAGGAGGTGCGGGAAAGCCCCATGTCCCACTTTCAGCGCAAGGGAGCAAAAGGAGAGACACAAAACATATCATGACTAAATAACCGCAAGCGCATAACAAGGGATGGCTGATCTAAAAAAATTTTTTCCCAAAAAGGGAGGCCCCCGTTTCCAAGGCCGCCAACTTGTTCCGTTTGAGAAAAACCGAGAGGGAGGGGAGCCTTCTGCACGACCTCAGAGACACCGTTTCCTTCTCTAGCCCCCACCCACCCCGCGCCTTTTCCAGTATTTCGTATCCAGAATTTGCAGCAGGAAGCGAAGGCTGCGCTCTCGCTCGCGCTTACCGACGCCCGGTGACCGCCCGCCCGCCCGCCCTACACGCAGCCCGGCGCGCGGGCCCTCCGGGAAGCCCGGGAGAGACGCGAGAGGAAGGGGCCCGAGGAGGCAACCGTGGGAAGACCTCGCCCCCCCCGCTTCCAACACACACACACACACACACACACACACACACACACACACACACACACACACACACACACACATTCATTCTGTCCCTCAAGTTGTTTCTCCCCCCCCCATCCTCCTGGCCCAGAAAAAGCTCCGTCGGTTCCAAGCACCTGCCAGCCTCCCTCCTTGCCCTACCTGAGCGGCCTCTTCCCACCTCCCCCCCCCCTCTACAAGCCGCCTTCCCTTCCCTCCTGTGCCTCCACTTCTTCCTCCTCCTCCTCCTCCTCCTCACCTGTCCCGCGGGTCGACCCAGCTGGTGGTTTTGGTGGCGTGGTCGATGTAGTAGACTTTGCCGTCGTAGTCGCGCGCCTCCTCCCAGCCTTCGGGCAGGGGCAGCTCCTGCCGGGGCATCTTCTTCTACTGCTTCGGCTTCTCCGGCGGCGGCGGGGCCAGCGAGCCCCCCCCCTCCCCTCATGCAAGGCGAGCTCAGCAACCCCTCGCCCAGCCCAGCGGCTGGCGGCACGGCGGGCGGAGGCGAGGGGCCGCGCCGGGCTTCCTGGCGGGAACGAGGCCGCCGCCAGGGCGGGGGGTCCGCATGCTATGGCCCCCCAGGGGGCCGCCGGACGGCCGGGACCGGGAGGGAAGAGGCGCGACGGCTGGTGCGTGTGTGCAGGAGGGGGGGGAGGGGGGCGTCCAGGGAGCCTTCGTCCAGGTATTGCACGGAGCGCCAGGCACCGAGCAGGCAGGCTGCTTTCTCCCTTCGCCCCCGTCTGTCCCCCCCCCGCCCCCCCCCGGTGCAACCAGCCGCCCGACAGGGCCCGCTTTCCCCCCTTCAGCCGGACTTCGTCGCCTCGCCTCGGGCTCCCCAGCAGGTCCGTGGGGCCGGCAAGCGGGGTGGGGGCTGGGGGGTGGGGGCTGTGCGCTCCTCCTTCACCGAGCGCACCCGGCGCTCATTCACTCCACCGGAGTCTCTGCCGCCGCCGCCGCCGCCGCCGCCGCCTTCTAGGTCCCTTCCTCCTCTCCTCCTCCTCCTCCTCCTCTCATGCCGGTGCGGACTGTAATACAGGTAGTAGCGGAGCTGCCCCAACTTTTTTTGATATATCAACGGGGGGAAAAATGTGGCTGCGGCTCCTATTACCGTAAAGACGGCCGTGCGCGCTGGAGACAAGCGCCTCCTCCTGTCGAGGGTGGAGATGCTGGGGAGGAGTGGAGGTGCGGGGGGGGGGGGGGAACGCTGAAGAATCCAGCCGCCGACCGCTATGGCCAGGTTGGGAACAGCCGAACCTGCGAGGGGGGGGGGGGAGGAGCAGGGCAGGGAGAGGGGATTTCCACGTGGCTGTGGTATCTCTCTCTCTCTCTCCCCCCCCCCCCCTGTCGCCGCCAATGGAGGAAGCCGGTTTAGCTGCAGACGCGCGCTCCTGCTCCTCTTCGGGTGGTGGTTGCTCGTGGCGGGGGATCCTTCGGGCCAGTTCGGTTCGATCCGCCAGCGCGAGAAAGCGGGTCCTGGAACCCTCCACCGCTCCTGGACTAGCCTGTGGACCTATAAGGAGCCCGAGCCTCCCTCGGCGCTGCTGCCCTGCTCTTGTTCCGAAGCAGCTCGCGCAGCAACTGCTTCGGAACTGCAGCAACGAGACAGGGCAGAGATCGGTAATACTGTAGTACAGTATATTTCTGATATCTCATGCTTAAATGATCGGGAGCCCCGAGTACTTGCCTTTTCGTGTGCATGAAAAGAGGAGGGAGGGAGGGGTCGTGGGCGAAGAAGGATTCTGTCCAGTCGTTACTTTTCCAGCAATGCCCTACCACGACATCCCCACTGAAACAGGTGCAGCTGCCTGGTAGCTGAGAAGAGTTTGCAAAAACCCGGGGAACCTCAATGTATTGCAACTTTGAAAAAGTGTCACAAACGTCAGCTGGAAGAAGGAAACTCCCCTCTTGGAAAAGTCACTGTTTTGGACTACTGTACCAGAAACTCTGCCTCAGCACACACACACACCCAGCCAAGAGAGATGTTAAGCTGTAACCCGAAAAAGTAACTCTTCCAAGTATTGTTTACAGTCTCCTCTTACGTCATAAATTACAGGAGAGAAAAACTGGGAATGCCCGTCCCCCTCTCTCCAATGAATTCTCAGTCTTCGGTGCCATAATCATGCAGGGTAAACAATAACACAGGAACTGGAGCATATGCTGACCTTGGAGGCCATGGCAACTGCGCAGCACCACCAGTCACAAGGATAGATCAGAATAGGTCTCCTGCCCATGTGGAGGAAAACAACCAATGAAAGGCCTCTCTGAAGGTTGCTACAGCAGGGAACTAGCAACCTTCACTTGTCTCTTCCTTCCTTTCACTATGTGTCAGTGCTAGGGGAATTCTCACCATGACATGGGAGCACTGAGTCGAAGTCCTTCTTCCCTAGAATGATACCTTTCCCCACAATGCAGCACCTGATCTGCTAGTCCTCCAGATGGTTAGACTGCCTGCAACCATGAGAAGAGGCGATCACACCATTTATATGCTGCCTTTCTCCCCACTGGCGACCCAATAACAAAAACTAAAATAAATCAACAGTTTTAAAATGCCATGTAAATACCATTTTAAAAAGAAACATATACCAGAGTTCAAACCAAGGGTAAAAAATATTTGTATAACATTTTTAAAATGTGTAAAATAGGAAAATGTGACATTTCGTGGACACGTCCACTTCTTTGGACATAGAGCAGCAGACTTCTTGGGGCAGCATATTCCAAAACCTGGGGGCAGCCACTGAGAAGGCCTTATCATGTATGTTTTCCAAATGAGCTGGGGAAAGTAGTGGGCCCTAGTACTTAGCCTTGTTGCAAGCAGGAGGCATTTTCCTACTCCTTTAACTCAAGGCACTCAGCCGCTTCCCTGTCGGCTGCTTTTTAAAGCCAGGAAGGGCCTTGGACCAGCATACATGTGGAGGCTTTCATCTTTCCAAATATCCTGTCCACATCCCCAGCTGCACTCACTGAAACATATCCAATGCAATGTGATGAGCAGGGGCCAAAGTTACACCCACAGGATTTGGATCAGCTACAGCATCTAAGGCAGAGCAGGTCCTAGCAACATGTGTAGGTGCAATGGTGACAGAGAATACTGTAATAGCTTATCTGCTGCCACCATGGTCATGTTGTAGACTTGCCAATAAGTTCTAGCCCAGTGGTTCTCAAGCCCTGGGTCTCCAGATGTTCCTGGACTGCAACTCCCAGAAGTCTTCCTCACTAGCTGAGCCGGCCAGGATTTCTGGGAGTTGTAGTCCAGGAACATCTGGAGACCTACAGGATGAGAACCACCGCTCTAGCCCATGTACAATTAGATCCACTTCCACCATCATCATGCTAGTCTTTATCCAACTTGTTTTATTGTCCCTAGCTCCGAGGCTTTATTCCATAGGACGAGACATTTAAAGAAGCGACCATGGCAATAAACCTGGCCAGTTCCCCATTCCAAAGATCCACCAAGGCCTCAAGAAGATCACCTGCCAAGAGAGCAGGAAACTACTCAAAAGCTGTCAGGAAACCATTTGGATCTATCAATCTCCTAGGGTGGACCATTTTAATTGCCCCATCCCACTCAGTTCCAATAAGCCCAAACCCTATCAGGCAGTGATGACAACAGAACTACCTCCCTCCACAGCCAGATCACCATCCAGCCCAGTACAGAAAACCAGGTCAAGAGTGTGCCCTGCAACATAATTAGGGCCAGATATTGTCACTCTCAGGCCGGGAGACTACTGTACACAAATGGAATCACTTTTCAGTCCCATGCACCCACACTCAGATACATGCACCCAAATCCTGAAGTCTGTGGGACAGGACTCCCAGCAAGGGTGACTGAACTTCAACATCTTGTGGCAAAAAACAGCCTAGGTCATACTCTTGAGTGTATGTTATGATTCTCCAAACGTCTACCTTGGACATAAACATTTAAAATGCCCCCACCCCCGCCACCACCAATAAAATGTTCCGGTGTGGAACACATTTGTTCTGGGTCTTATTATTTTTTCGCATAATTTTTCATTCTACCCCCAACAGCAAGTCAATATGCTATGCCCGATGAGGATGCTTGGTTAAGGGATTTGCTCTGTTTTGAAGGATGTGCATGTTAGTGGTAGGTGCACTTTGTGCCACCTATGCTGCCTGACTTCTCATTTATGTAATTAGTAGGGAAATAATTCTAAGCCCAATTGCTTTACATACCGTAGAAAAATGTAACCAATTGTTTTACATACTGGTAGAAAAATATGTAGTGAATAGAAGAAACTAGTCTTATTTTTAGCTTTGGAAGCTAAAAACCTGGTTTTCCATTTGATCTACAGCTGTATTAGCATGGCATTCTGTGCATGAACATTTTTAATTGGATTTGTATTGGGTTTTGGTGCTCAGCACAAAAAGAGTGTTAAGATTGGGCCACGTGGTTTATCTGCTTGTTTCATATGATGGCCCCCTTGCTAATGTAGCACCTGTATTGCAATGTACTTCTTTCACAATTCAAGGCGCTTCCACTGTGCTGGCAGAAAGCAGGACATCCTTGATAGAATCATGGAATCAAACAGTAAAAAAAAAACCCCGAAGGGTAACCAGCTCCAACCTTCTGCCAATGCAGAAATTATTGGTATTGATTCTTAGTGCTCTTTATCAGGAGAGGTAGCCAGGAGGCCTCCTCTTTCTTTGCCCACTTTTTAACACCTAGTAAGGGATTCCTGATAAGATGCCTTTAATAGGTATGTCAAAAAGGCAACAAATATAGCTGTAAACAAATAAATGGCACAGATATAGCTTCTTGCACGAATATGTACATTTTAACCTTCAATGACTTCTTTCTGATATCTCATGCTTAAATGAATCTGACTGACCTTATTTAGAGTAGCTATCCAAATTCTTATTGCCAACATCCTTCCAATTAATGACAAAAAATTCGTAGCTTACATATAGTTATATTTCTTTTGCTCTTTTAGGAGATATTTATAAGAGTATCTTACCCAAAATTGAAAGCTATCCCCCCAATTACACCAAAATGATAATCTGTATGAGAATGTGTTGGTTTTCATAAAACAAATTTTGAAAGCTGAATCAGAAGGAAGTCCGATTGTATTTAGTGCATTACATTGCAGTCTTAATTGATTATCTTATCACCAGTGCTTATATCAAAGGAATGTGATGATTTCAACATATGTTTGAGTTATGTTTGAGTTATGAAGTAATAGACAGGTGACTTTTGAACAAACAGAGAAGAGGGAGGATGACTCATAGGCATAGTTTTTACCATGTATAAGGGAGTGTTGTTTACTGTGCAGCACAAGGAACTCACTGTGGATTCCTAACAACTTGTCACCTTATATAATTCTGGTGAGCTTACCAAGGCAAAAATTTAAGGGCTTGCATGGACAACCTAGAATCGCTGGATTCTAGGTTGTCTATGCATTTCTAGTTTCTATATTTTACATTGAACCTTCATTTCTAGTTTCTATATTTTACATGGAAATTAGCAAATTATGTTGTTGCTGTTATTTACTAGTGCAGCATTTACAGCTAAGTTATTTGTCTAGAAATTATTTGATCCCCTGAGCTAGCTTTGAGCAGTGACTTAGGTATCTGGTTGCAGAACCAGAGCAGTTCAATTCCCTGCTCTGCTTTTTTTTTTGGGGGGGGGGGGGGGGCAGCTAGCCTGTGTAGCCTTGGGCAAGCTACATAGTCCCAGATACAAGCTGAAAAGTAAATATTTCATACAGTTTTTATCATCGCTTGCTAGAAATTGTATTCCAAAAAAGCAACTTTTAAAGATTCCCATGTTCCTTTCTGCATTGGGTCCCCATGAGTGATGGGAATTTAATGTTGGTATAGATTTGATTAAGAGTAGGGAACTTTTGGCTTTCCAGAAGTTCTGGGCTTTTGCTCATGGAATCCCCATGCAGTGTTTGCTACAAGAAGGAGTTATTGGAGCTGTAGTATCATTAAAACATAACAGGATCTTTCCAAGCCTATACATTTTATACGTTTAGCTTTACAGTAATACGAAAAGTAAAAGGACTGTACTCCGATGAGCAGGATGCAACATTTTTTGATAGAACAAGCAAGAAACAGTACTACTCCTGACTTGCATTTCTTAACAAAAAGGGATTAAAAAAAGAGGAAATAAATAAGTGAACTTGCTGAAGGAATGCCTGATTATTGGTGATAATGTCTGCACGTTTCCCTCTTATCTGAACCTGCAATTATTATTGGTATCATAGCAAGGAAATTTGAAAATGTAATACTTTACTTTAAAGGTGGGGAGAGTTAGAACTGAATGAGTTAGCTAACTGATGCAGGGCCAGAGATTGAGAGTTCAGTAGTTCCGCACCCTGCATTCCAGAAGAGTCCGTCTTTGTGGCATTGGGCAAGGTGCACAGTTCCAGGATGCCATCGGAAGAAAGGAATGGTTAATTGCTATTTCTGAATACTCTGAATATTGTCCACCTAGAAAGCCCCAGAAAGGGTCACAAGTCAGAACTGACTTGACAGCAAACATTGCAATTGAAATATCAATGTTCATATTAGATCGGTTTTTGTGATATGCTGAGGTAGATATCTGTGGGAACTCTGTTTTATTGTTTGTAGCAGCTCACTGGTGGATGCTACTTGGCCACTGTGGCTTGTTCTTTACAATGAGAGTGCTAAATACAGTAACTCATGGTGTGTAGTATGTCCTCTAAGTAAATAATTAGTCCCTTTTTCTTTCACTATCGAGATGCTAGAAGAAACCTAAAACAAATCCAGGATCCCTCCTCTAATTTGTTGTGGGATGGACAAATGAAAAATGGAGATACCCTTGTGTTGGAAGACATAATAAGTAAAGGCCTTTTTATCTGCTGCAGGACAGAGAGGTTTGACAGATTTTAGTATAGCAGGCTGAAATGCGCTAGATTATGGAGAATGGTAGAGAGTTCCAAAAAACATCTACTTCTGCTGTATTAACTATGCCAAAGACTTTGACTGTGTGGACGACAACAAACTATGGCAAGTCCTTAAAGGAATGGGAGTGCCTGACCACCTTATCTGTCTCCTAAGAAATCTATATGTGGGACAAGCAGCAACAGTTAGAACTGGATATGGAACAACTGACTGGTTTAAAATTGGGAAAGGAGTACGACAAGGCTGTATACTGTCACCTTGCCTATTTAACTTATATGCAGAGTACATCATGTGAAAGGCAGGTCTGGATGAATCACAAGCCAGAATTAAGATTGCTGGAAGAAATATCAACAACCTCAGATATGCAGATGATACTAATCTGATAGCAGAAAGTGAGGAGGAATTAAAGAACCTCTTAATGAGGGTGAAAAAGGAGAGTGAAAAAATGGGCTGAAGCTCAACATCAAAAAAACTTAGATCTTGGCCACCGGTCCCATCACCTCCTGGCAAATAGAACGGGAAGAAATGGAGGCAATGACAGAGTTTATTTTCTTGGGCTCCTTGATCACTGCAGATGGCGACTGCAGCAACGGAATTAAAAGACACCTGCATCTTGGGAGGAAAGCAATGGCAAACCTAGGTGGCATCCTAAAGAGCAGAGACATCACTTTGCCAACTAAGGTCTGGATAGTCAAAGATATGCTTTTTCCAGTAGTGATGTATGGAAGTGAGAGCTGGACCTTAAAGAAGGCTGATTTTGAGCTGTGGTGCTGGAGGAGAGTCTTGAGAGTACCCGGGACTGCAAGGAGATCAAACCTATTCATCCTGAAAGAAATCAACCCTGAATGTTCACTGGAAGGACAGATTTTGAAGCTGAGGCTCCAGTACTTTTCCCACCTCATGAGGAGAGAGGAGTCCTTGGAAAAGTCCCTGATGCTGGGAAAGATTGAAGGCAAAAGGAAAACAGGACGGCAGAGAATGAGATGGTTGGACAGTGTCATTGATGTATCCAATATGGATTTGACCAAACTCCGGGACGCAGTGGAAGACAGAAAGGCCTGGTGAGCTCTAGTCCATGGGGCCACGAAGAGTCGGACACGACTGAACAACTGAACCACAACAACAACATTGGCTGAAAATGGTTTTATTTCTCGGCTAAAAAAAAAAAACCCTTAACAGGAAAATAGCTGATTTGTTTAAAATATGGAGCTGGAGGATCATTTTGCAGATACCCAGGACTGCCAGAAAAATGAACAAGTGGGTCTTAGATCAAAACGCGCCTGAGACATATCTGGAGGAAAAAATCTTGAAGCTGACACATTATGAGAAGGCAGGATTCTCTGAAAAAGACAGTAATATTGGGCGAGATTAAAGGCAACAGAAAAATTGGGCAAGGAATTAGAGGAATTAGAAGTGAAAGTCCCTAAAATCTATGGCAAAACCTGCCTGGCAACATCCTTTTAAGTTGAGTTTACAGACAGGTTTTGAGGGTGTGGTTTAATGTTTTCCCCTGGTATGATGTGGTTGGACATTTCCTAACCAGCTTTAAACTCACTTAAAGAGGGTGATGTCTGGGGACTTGATTTTCTGGGACATTCATTTATAATTTTTTGGCTCTACCCATAAATTACTGGTAGAAGCCTGAAGAAAGGATGTTTAATCCACAAACGCTTGCATTGTTTGATTGTTTTAGTGGAGTGTCATGTTGCTGCTACTTAAGAAGTCAAGAGTTTATTGCTTTTTGTGCACTGATGTTATTCAACTGATGGCAAAGAGGAATATAATTTAATATAAAGTATAAAGAGGAATATAACTCTTAATTAGCAACTACTTGCTGCTGCTATTTATGCTATTTGACTTATGCCAGCATACATACTGTAAATATAGTAAATATAGCACACTAACCTATACACACACACACACACACAGAGAGAGAGAGAGAGAGAGAGAGAGAGAGAGAGAGAGAGAGAGAGAGAGAGAGAGGATTTTAATCTGGCCTCTCAAGAAAGCCTTCCATAGCAATGCTTCTGCAGCTAGCCATGTAGACCTACAGAGTTTGTAGACCAACATGCCATAGATCTGGGTAGAATCTAGAATAATCGTGCAAAATTAACCAGCTCATTATTTAATCTCATTTCGACTTCAAAAGAGGACCAGTGTTCCTGGCCCAGCTAGCTAAATTTTCCTCATACTAGGGCATGAATGCAGTGTAAGAACAATGAGGCCTGCCAGGGCTAGGCAAGCCTGAGCTGTATGTAACGCTTTTGTCTCCTTAGAAACTGTGTAGTGCCAGGAAAGACCTGCAGCTAAGAATGCATAATACTTTGTTTGCTGCTCTCTTTGTTACAGAGAATTAAAGTCTCTCTCTCTCTCTCTCTCTCTCTCTCTCTCTCTCTCTCTCTTCTCTCTCTCTCTCTCTTTCTCTCTGGATTTTTCAACTGTTTGTGTACCCCTCACCCCATCCCCATCTCTCCTATATTTGCTGCTCTTTTGCTTTTGGATTATGTGGGGAAATGCCCTAATTTGTTAGCGAACTAACTATTTACATGTTGTCATTGGTGAAGTTCAATCTGGAACAATCAAGTGCAATACTTTAACAAACAAATCACTGCAGAAAAGTTGTATGTATGTTGGGGATGGCAGGATCCTTGGTGTGTTCCATAAACCCAATGCCAGGGTCCTGGCTACTACCTGTGAAAAACTGGAAGGTATACTTCTATTACATGATGCAGTTTAGATCTCATTCATAAGAACATAAGAAGAGCCATGCTGGATCAGGCAAAAGGCCCATCTAGTCCAGCTTCCAGTATCTCACAGTGGCCCCGTGGGGTTAGTGATTCAGCAGTGATTTCAGCTCAGAGACAAAGCAGGCTGGAGACAGCTTCTAGTGAACAGCTCTTTAATCAGGGAGAAACAAGACTGAGGACTGGGGAGAGGAAGTTACATTTATAGGGGCCAGGACTGGCTAGGAAAAGATACATTTTGGAGGGAACAATTACAACCAATCACAAGGCTGCCTTTTGGCGGGAACCAATAGGATTGAAGATCCAACTGCAGCAACTAGAATCAACCAATAGGCCTGTTCCCTTTGGAACAGGAAGGCAGTTACTTCAACAAGCAATTGCAGATCAATACATAACACCCCTCCCCCCCTGGTGGGCACAGCACACGTAATCCTTTAGATATTGTGGGGCCCTGCGACTTCTAGTTGATCTCCTGACTACGGGTGTTGCAGGGGCTTCAGCAGGCAGTGTCTGTGGTGGAGAGTCTACTGTAATAGTTTCGTCTGACACGGAGGGGGTTTCAGACAACTCAGTGTCCCTGATCTGTTCCTCGGCGCCATGAGGACTTGCAGGAGCAGATTCATTTGCTGACGCCACTGGTACCTGCATTCCTGGGGCATCTCCGCTCTGGTCTTGCAGCTGTGAATCATTAATGGGGGTAGTGTCACTCTCAGGCTGCAATTCACCCATACCGGTACCAACTCTACTGGGCGCTCTGCACCTCAGTTGGTCCACGTGCCTACGCCAGACTCTGCCATCTTCAATGGTCACATAATAAGAGACTGGCCCAGATGCTCTGGTGATCACCCCTGGCACCCACAGGGGACCTCTGGCATAATTTCTCACCCAGACCAAATCTTCAGGAGCAAAATACCTTGTAGAGTCGCTCTCTGCCTGTGGAGATGATCTAGCCTTGCGGTTTGGCATTTTGTCTGGGTGGACATAATCCAGCACCGTCACCAGCCTTCTACCTAGAAGCAGCTCTGCTGGCGACTTGCCCGTAGTAGTACACGGCGTCGCATGCTGCAAGAACAACATTCGGCAATGCGCGTTGACCAGTCACCCTCCATCAAGCGTGCAAGAGATCCTTTGGCTATCTGCACCATGCGCTCAGCCTGCCCATTGGATGAGGGATGAAAAGGAGCTGAGGTGACCCCTCTTATGAAATTATCAGCCAGAAATGCCCTGAAATCTTGGGATACAAAGGCTGCTCCATTGTCTGAGACAATGGTCTCGGGCAACCCATGGGTTGCAAACAGCTGTCTCAGCACCTTGATGACAGCAGCTGACGACATGCTGGGAACCATAGCCACCTCTAACCATTTAGAATACACATCAACGATAACAAAAAAAAACTTTCCTTGGAATGGCCCAGCAAAATCTAAGTGCAGCCGGCTCCAGGGAGTCCGGTTCTGCTCCCACCAGTAGACTGGTGCTCTGGCCACTTCTGGGCGCACTTCCTGACATGCCTTGCACGTCCGTACCCATCGTTCAACATCTTGGTCCATCCCAGGCCACCATACATAGCACCGGGCCAGCGACTTCATCCTGACCATTCCCGGATGCCCCAAGTGCAGTGTATCCAGAACCCTGTTTCTCAGTGGTGCTGGGATGATCACCCTGTCTCCCCATAGGAGACAGCCCTTATGCAGGGATAGCTCATGTTGCCTTGTTGCGTACGGTCTAAAGGTTTCCTCATGCAGGCCACCTGGCCATCCCCTCCCCACCCAAGTGAGCACACGGGAGAGAGCGGGATCTTTCCTTGTTCTCTCAGCTATTTCAGTGGCAGTTACAGGGGCCCCCGGAAGTATTTCCAGCATCATCACTCGTTCAGCAAACATCAGAGAATAATATGAAAAGGTACTAGGCAAGAGGCGTAAAACTTGACGACAAAACAAAACAAAACAGAACAGAACAAAAGGAAAAGGGAAAAAACTAGGTACCACCCTAGCCGTTGCCAAAGGCATCCCTAAACAGCCATGTTTTAACGGTTTCTTGAAAGATGACAGTGAGGGAGCTTGCCGTATCTTGCTGGGTAGCTTATTCCACAGCGATGGACCAGCCACCAAGAAGGCCCGTTTACGGGTTACTACCCTACGGGCATCCCTGGGAGTGGCCACCCGAAGCGAGAGAGCCATAGAGGAGTGTGTGGGTCAGGCCAGCTCTGATCGTAGGGAGATATGCTCTGCCAGATAACCAGGATGTTAAGGCTATGTCTTAAACCCCCCCCACCCCAAAAGTATAACTGCAAAGCATAAACAGTTCACACACACACACACACACACACACACACACACACACACACACACACACACACTTTATGACCCCTAATCTGGAGGCTGAATTAGAGATTATGTGTTTTGGAGAAAGTGGAGCACTTGGGCACCTTTATTGTTGCACTCATGCCCTAGTTCTGGGTGACCAGAGACACATTAGCTATTGAATGATTTTTTTCTTGTTTATTTGTTTATTGGGGGGGGATCTGTGTAGTGTATAATCCAATCTATCTGCTGGTTTTAGAACCAGATCCCTTTGAGTGACAGTAAATGGCAGTCGAGGAAGACTTGCAGGCAGCTACTGGCATTTTGACATCGGAGCACCCAATGGCATTTTGTATACTGTAACATCTTGCTTCACCTTGAACGCCTTTGCAAACTTGGAAGCATGCTCGCTGGCAAGGTAATGGAGTGGGAGAATAATGGGAACTCTATTCTTCTTCACTGAGACAGCATTTGAAAAACTAACAGAACTGCCAAAATAATAACACCTAGCATTTATATCATTGATTCATTGTGATTCAATGGTGATAAGTTAATTCCCATGTGTACCAACCCTTTGTGTTTGTATAAGAAGTGGTTAACCGGTGAAAACAAAAGAGTCAGCTTCTGGGATTTTTGTGTGTGTTGTATCACTTTGTGAATGGTAGCGAGAAGAAAAGGGTATCCTGTAGAGTCCATCTTGACTGCTATTGGTACTGTCAACATTCAGGTTGCCCTTTGCTATGTAAAGCTTGGCATTTTTTTCTGCTGCCAACACAGGCACGACTGTCAGGCAGCAATACTGGGCCATTTTCTTTTTCCTTTCTTTTTTTTCTTTTTTTACTTTTTTATTGTGGTTATAGAAGCACAATATTCCAAATTTAGTAACCAGAAGGTTTTTGAAGTCTTGAATGTTTACATATTTGACAGGAATACCCAATGATTTAGGAACACAAGAGACTGAAGGGTATGAAAACTGCTTCATAACTTAGTGAATCCTGAATAAATGCTTACCTGAAACAAGCAGCAGAAACGACAAAGCGACTGGAATAAGTAGAACATAAAAACATAAGAACATAAGAGCCATGCTAGATCAGGCCAAGGGCCCGTCTAGTCCAGCTTCCTGTATCTCACAGTGGCCGCACCAGATGCGTCTGGGAGCGCACAAGACTAGATATCTGTCTCCTGATACCACTCCCCTGCATCTGGTCCTTGAGGGACCCCAGTTTTAAGCCTGGAGATTACACATCTCCATCATGGTTTGCAACCTGTGACGGAGTTTTCCTCCAGGAATTTGTCCAATCTCCTTTTGAAGGCATTTGAAGAAGCTGCGAATTTCTTGAAGGTATGCAAACTAGAAAATGTTAGGCATAGGGTGTGTGCAGGGAGGGACAGGCAATGCAGGGTAAGGGCAGGCTGGCAAATCTGAGGCTAAACTGGAAAAAAATCTCTTTTTTTAAACCTCTCTCTGTCTCACACACACACAAACACACATATGTCCATGTTTCTAGAGGCTAAGTCTCCAAATCTTTACATTCTTCATCCTAGGAGGTGGACAAACAAAGCATTCTTCTTCTTCTCCAAAAGAGAAAATAAAGCAGCACTGAAACATGTGATTCCCCCTCCTTTTGAAAGTTCCTCCTGCAACAGACTAGGAACCAAAACCTTGTATTGATTGTGATTAGTTAAGTCCAGCTGGGGCAGAAGAAGTTAAATTCAATTTGCTGTTTTTAAATCGGTGACAGTGAATGCTGTTAACTATAAAATAACTTTTTCAGCCTCAGATATGCTCTCAATGCCCCCCATGAGCTGGAGATAAGAATGCAAGTGAACAAAATTAGGGCTCGTTAACCAGGAGCAACAGGAAAACAATTTACAAGGAGGACAACAAAACACACATTCTGAGAGTGCCTAAGTTAACCTACCCCAGAGAGGAAGGCTTAACTGTCCTTTCTGGTGGATCATGCTTGGTAAACGTCCATTATCCTAGAAAATTTACCATGACTACAGTAGCCTCCATCAATTGCATTTAGACTGAATAAATAAATATTATCCATAGGATGTTCTAGAGAGGAAGTATCTATAATAATGGAAACTGTTCCAGCATGGTGCTAAATGAATTGGAAGCACCTTTTGATATCATTGAAACTGGTCAGTAAAATTGTCTGGCTTCTCTTTATAAAACAGTAAACTGATTGCACAATGAATGCCTTGCTATCATAGAATTATTTTCTGGAAGGAACCTCATGGGTCAGCAAGTCCAGCTGAAACCCTCCTTCTGTAAGACATACAGAACTCCCTAGAGATGCCCCAAGCAAGATGTGCTGTCGCAGGGATGGTTTATAGCTAAGGCTAGGCAGAAGGTGATCCACAAATTTTGGCCCAAGTAATCAAAGAACCACGAACCATTTCATCAGTACATCTGGGCTTCCTCCATAGCTCTGTTGCTGCTGCCCCAGGGCCTTTTTACACAACCCCTAAGATCCGCTGGCCACTTAAATTCGGACCAGAGATCTTAGGGGTTCCTCGCTCTTTCTCTGTCCCCACCCCCCTCCGCACTTCCTGGTTGCTGGCTGCCTGAGGGAGGGAGAAAAAAGAAAGAAAAGAATGCCGGTTTACCTCCGTTTTGTTCCCGGCAGCATTCAGATCTCTTAAAGGGGCGGGGCGCAAAAAAAAGAACAAACAGAAGCCAGGAGAGCCCCGCACTCACTATCCTTACACCGGATCAAATATTTGTCACATCCAAAAAGCAGGTACAAGAAAACTGCTGTTTGGTCGGCTAAAGTGGGCGGGGTCGCACTTAATTGTCTGCAAACTCCGGAGCTGGTGGGTAAACATTTTTAAGGTCCGGACCTTGCAGCCATTTGCGGTGGAGCTTAGGGGTCGTGTATAAACGCCCCCAGATATGATGATGGAGAGGACTGCTGTGGTTGTGGATAAGGTAGAGATGGGGCAGTGGGAATGGGATGGAGGGAGGTGTAGGCTGGTGGCGGCGGCGGCAGGGGCTTGGTTGTGCGTGTGTGTTGTTGTTGTTTAGGCAGCCATGATTGGCATCCAGAAGTTACCTATACCAAATAAACTCAGGCACAAAAACAAAACAGTGAAGCCTTATTTTCAAGGCTTAAAACAGAATACAAAAAATGTGAACTGTTTTGAGTGGTAAGCACCCTGTTACTGTTAAAAATGTGTCTCATCTTACCTTTCCCTGAAGTCTCCAGCTTGCTTGCCTGATCTTCATATTCAGCTCTCTAATCTAATTAATTAACTTACTTATGGAAAAACCCAGGCCCATTTGGCTGTTCCTCTTTCTGTTGTAGGAGCAAAAGAGATGGGCCATTTATCTGTTCATGGTCACTGGTTTATATCACTTTGCTCTGTATGTAAGTGCTCTAATTCCAAAAGGGGAAACAGGGAAATACAGTACAGTAGTAGGGTAGTAACTATCCCATCATTAAGTAGGACAACATGGAGGAGAAAAAACACCAGAAATGAGGTCATTTCCCCCCAAAGAAGGACATTTTGTGTTAAATTTGCATATGCTAATTTAAATTAATACATGCAAATGAGGCACTATTATTATAATTTAAGTGGAGATGCCCTATTGTTCACCATATTACACAAGATATAAACCAAAAAAGAGAAAGAAAGAAAGAAAGAAAGAAAGAAAGAAAGAAAGAAAGAAAGGCATACTGTTTAATAACGCTCTTAAACGTTTGTTGAAAATGTTTGTATAGTAAGAAAATAATCAGGGTTGTAGTTTTGGTGAAGTATCTGTCTAGGCAATAATCAATTGTTTCAGACGATTGGTCTGATCAGGGCTCTCAAAATATCCACTCTTGGGACTGACCCCAACTCTAAGGTTTATATACTGTAGAACTGACATGCCATCCTTTTTGCCATTCATCAGTATTAGTGTAGCTTTTCTTATAAAATCCACACCCCCATCACACCCATTTTACTTAAAAATGAGAGAGCTAATTAGATTCATTGACCAACCAAGGCATCTACTGTGCTTGGTTAGGGAAATTCACTGTAAGACAGGATAGTCATTTATACAGTGTCAAAAAGGATGACAGCACTTCAAATAGAGAAACAACCTCCTTAAAGGAGGACACTCACCCACCCTGGTAAATAACTGACACATAATCCCCCCCCCAGCCCCCATCTTTTAGAAACTTTTTTTAAACCTTGTGGCCAGAATTTCGTTTGTATTGTTCGACATAAGCCAGAAATTAGAAATATATATTTCTAATATAGAAATATTAGTGAGTCTGCCAGTGCTCCATTATACTCAGACCTGTGCTCATTTTATAATTGGTTATGTACTAGGTTACATGCTCATGCATGTGAGAGATGGCCAATAACAGGATTTAGAGCCCTATAAATTAAAATTTCTGTAAATAAATACATTTTTATGTTATAGGGGTGATGTATTGCACTTCCCTCCTTTCCTTTTCTAAATACACATGGTTCTTTTGGGAAGACTATAAGGATAATGGGAGAGCAAGACCTTTGCATGCCTGATCTTTGCTGCAAGTAGGAAACAGCATTTTTTTTTAAATTTTGGAGACCTCTGCCTCCCAAACCCCTTGCCTGCTGTTCTCCTGCTGTGACGTGGCTTGTTCACAATGACACTGATGAATGGATGTTTCAAAAGATCAGGCTAAGGGTAGCAGATGGTGAAGCCACTCTGTCCATGGTTATTGTAAACCAATCAACCGCCTTGTTTTAGAGAGGACCTCATTGTTGCTATACAATCTACAGGTTTTCTTTGTGTGTGTGTGTGTGGTAAACTAAGAAACAAAACACGCTGATGAAACTCAGGCCCAGGAATTTTGTCATGTGCCACAGTGCATAGATCACAGGACCTTGTGGACCGTAAAGGACCCTGATGGTCAGACTGGTCACTCTTCTCCTGGATTGTTACATGGAAAACAGGTAGGTCTTGGTTGCTACCACAGAGGGCACTTTTTAGCACTGCAGAAGGGAAAAACCTCAAGAGGGCTACATGTTGAAGATAAGCTGATTCAACTCCTTTAAAATTCCTCAACTGAGGTACAGCAATTGCATGATAAAACCCTAATCTGGAAGCACCTGATGTTAATAATGAACCAGTAATATTCCAATCCACAGATAGGTGACCTAGTGCCTTCCAGACATCTGATACCAGTGTTGGCGAACCTATGGCATGGGTGCCAAAGGTGGCACTCGGTGCCCTTTCTGTGGGCACCTGACATTGCCCCTTCACACCCACCTATATTTAGGTTAAATTGCTGTAGTGGCACTTTGTGAAAAATTAGTGGGTTTTGAATCAGAGTTCGCCATCACTGTCCTATACTGTACTACACTTCCCTTTAGATCCTGCCAGCATAGGAAAGAGTCAGAAATGGGCCCTGTAATCGGAAATGTTGGCAGGCTCCACACTGCCTGCCTACCCTTCGGTGACAACCAGTGTTCTTGTTGCTGTGGTCCTTGTGCTCGGAATTGTCCTGACTCCCCTCGCCCCCACCCCTTTTTCACTCGCTGAAGTGAGGAGCGGTTGTGGGAACACTTGCTGGCCGATGACATCATGGCACAGATTTTCCTCATGGTTCCATTTTGCTACTGTTGTTTTTGGCAGCTGCCGTGGCATGTCTCTCAAAACATGTGGTTCTCTGCCCAGGGGTGCTGTAGTGAAGGAGAGGAGGAGGAGGAGAAAGAGGGGGAGAGAACGGTCCTACCACAGTGGCACATCTTTTTGCTATTCTTTTTTTTCCTAGTGG
Source organism: Phrynocephalus guinanensis (assembly GCA_037367245.1). Taxonomy (NCBI): domain Eukaryota; kingdom Metazoa; phylum Chordata; class Lepidosauria; order Squamata; family Agamidae; genus Phrynocephalus; species Phrynocephalus guinanensis. The sequence continues at coordinate 90,803,609 of CM074734.1, forward strand.
CTTGGGTGGGGGGAGAAATCTCTTAATGCTAAGTGCAGAACTAAGTGCTGAATGAATGCTGTTCAACAAGTGTACTCTGCCTGTGGAATGTACATCAGGTAGGCACCTGCTCTGGACTCATGAGTCATGTGGAATTTAAGTGACATTGGGCTGGGCTGGTGATTACAAGTAACTCAGCAGGGTGTTTGTTCTGTATCACCTTTGTAATCTTTAGCACTTTGCACACCTGCAAGAGATTCCTATCATTTTACAATTAGGTCTGCAGCCCAGGCGAGAATCGCTTGCTCACTAGCGCTGTCTCCAAGAACCGGTTCTTTCCACCCGTGGTGCAAGGCACTATCAACAACAATATGATGTGGTGTGCAACGGTGCCATTTTTAATTTGTTAACTCACGTGTAGTTAAAAGGACTGATTGGAAAGCTTCATTTCAGGAATGCTTGGGTTTCTAGTGCAATGAGCAACCCAGGGTCAAACTATACATTACAACTCACTTGTCTAGAGCTAAAATCAGTATACAAAAAGGACTTTTAAGCATTTTTTTATTTTTATTTTTTATTTATTTTTGTATTTTGGACTTCATTTTGTATTTCAAGCAGCTGTTTCTGTCCAAGGGATCAGCCTGACGAAGGAAGAAAATGCTTCTCCAGAAGATAATCAGCAAATAAAGCAATCTAATTTGCAAACTTGGGAAGGTGGGGGGACATTGCTGCTATGACCTTTACTTACACTGAGACTCCAAGGCACTGAGGCTCATTATCAATCCATCAATAACCGTTAGTGACATCTAAAAAAAAAGGACTTTTAGTGAGTAGCAGTCTAAATAACTGGAGAGTATGTACCCCATAGAGTCGCATTATGACAGCTATATTTTGAACCCCAAAATTCTCTCTTACACAGCTCTAATGCCTCTACAGAATCAACAGCAGACAATTCTGTGTATCTCACCAAACCACAAGTCCAATAAATTGAGAGGTTGTAGCCAGTGGCATCAAATGGTTATACAGATACAATAATAGCTGCAGATGGTGTAATCCAGAAAAATATGTTCTCATTGCGTATTTCTTTTCAAAGACAGGGGCATATCTAGGGGGGAAGAAGGGTACATTTGCCCCAGGAGCAGCAATCTGGGGGCGCCTGGAGAGGGAGGGGGAGGAAGCCCTGTGCCCTCCCACCAGCAGTCCTCAGGCTTGGTGACGGGACCCACCCCATCGCAGCCTCCTCCTCCACCACTGCAGGCCCGGTGAGCCCCGAAGCAAGCAAATAGGCAGGCGTGGTAGTGTGGTGGCTGCGGCGTCCTCCTCCTCCAACTCTTCCTCGCCTTGCTCTGGGTCGCCACGGGAGAGGTAACAAATGCCCACCAGTGCATGTGCCCACCCCACACCCGCAGGATTCCCCCCCTTGCTGGGTGGATGCAATGGGGTTGGGGAGGGGCGGAGGGGCGCAAAAACAACTTTGTCCCCAGGTACCCCAAAACCTTGCTACGCTGCTGTTCAAAGTTATTGAATATAATAGCACATCAATCTCTTTCTGCCTTCTGCCTATTAGCATGGTATCTCAGTAAGGTCTTGCCCCATTCTTATGCGAAGACTGCATTGTCAAATAGATCATGTTACCCGGTGTACTCAAAAGTGAAATACTGTATCTGTATGGACTGCAGATTCCAAGTGCATGACTGAGGGCCTTTGCTTCAGATCAACGGAATGCTCACATGCCAGGTAATTTGATTCAGATAAAGAGAAGCCGCTGTGGTTTATTTATATGCCTAGGGTTGACCCAAGACATTTTATTATATGAGTTAAAAGTTGTGTGTGAACATGACAGCGTCCTCCGCTGGACTAGGCGGCAGCCAGCTATTTTAGGAGATATGGACAATCCCTCTGAATCCGCCTTCCAGTACCTGCTGCCTGAAGTACTTACTGTAACTGACTAGTGAGGTGTTTCAGGGTTTGAACTGCCAAAATCAGGATAAAAGGCTCTCCATGGGACAAAGGTCAGGAGTGTTCATTGTTTGTGGTTTTGTCCTCTTTTTCTTTTACGGAAAGGTAAACATGCATCACCATCCTCAATGCTGGCTTCTCCCAAAAGAAAAAATGTACAGTATTGTGAAAAGAACTGCTGTCCTAAAGATACCTACTGAGAAGGTGGTTGCATTACTAAACAACAACAAAACAAAACACCCCTATTTAAAATCGGGTTTATCCTGTTTCAACGTGCTGCAAAGAGATGGGGGGAGGGGGGAATATGTGATGAACATGTAAGCATGAATTTATTTGAAGAGGAATCATGTTTTCAGGAGTGACAGTGAGACTAATTTACTTTACATGAGGTCTGCTTATATTAACAGATATGCAGAATCAGTTCATTTCAATCATTCCCCTACTGTGTGAGCACCTCTGCTGTGTTCATTTTTAAGCACTCCTCCTGTGAATTCTGTGTTTCCCCACACCTAGACTGTGTCTCTGTGTTCATAAGAATATCCCAGAATTAGACATCTTCTGGCATCCGGGAAGATTGTTCTTTTAGGGGTCAATCCTTCTCCATTACAAAATGACGAGAATTAACTTATTTGTAAGCTGCCTAGATGACCTAAGCACATCCAATCTCACCTGATTTTGGAAGTTAAGTAGTATCGGCCCTGGTTAGTACTTGGATGGGCGACCGCTAGGGAATACCAGGTGCTGTAGACTACTTGAGATCTAAGTAGGAACTGGCAAACCACTCCTGTATTCCTGGCAAGAAAACTCCATGGACATTGAGTCATGAAGAGTCGGGGGGGACTATAGAGACACAACACACACAACTTATTTGTAAATGAAGGCGGGGGGGGGAGATTGTCAGGCGATATGGGGACCAACCCTTAAACGAACATGGGCAAATTTTGAAATGTTAGTATCTTGCATGGGGGTCCCTATTAATTACATTTGTCTGCTACAAAGGGAAAAAACGAACAGAAGCAACAAGCAAAAACAACAACCCCCACACACAAAAAACAACACCCAAAGGCTCTTGTGGTAATGTGGTGACAATTATGTTAAACTTTGACACTGTAACCCTCTAGGCATGCCTTACTCAGAACTCTTTTCCTATGTGGGAAGCGCTTTAGGCCTGCGGCTGTAGTACAACAGGGGCCGTAAGGCGGCGTGAGGTCCTGTCCTGGGGCAGCATTTGGAAGGAATAATATTTAAATTTGACCCTCTGCGCTCTCTGTCCCTCGGGCGGCCGAGAAGGAGGAGGGGAGGAGGAGGAGGAGGAGGCGCCCGGCCGGCTGGCCACGGGCTGCTGGGGGACTCGGGCCGCCCTCTCCGGCCGCGGGCTTGCAGGTCGTCGGGGCTGGGCGCCACTGGAGGACGCGAGAGAGGGAAGGCGAAGGAGAAGAAGGCGGCGGGCAGGAGGCAGCGGGTGGAGAAGAGCCTGGCCGAGGGGGGGAGGAGGAGGAGGAGGCGGGTCGAGGGAGGGGCGGGTGGGGGGGAGGCATGAGCGAGGGGAGAGAGAGCGAGGGAGCCAAAGGGGACCGTTAGCCGGCCAGGCACATCCTCCTCCTCCACCTCCTCCGCCTGGACGCGGCCGAGCCTTCGCCCACCGCAGTGCAGTCCCACCCCCGCACCCCCCGCACGCGCCTCAGAAGCTCCACACACGCACGCGCGCGCGCCCGCCCACTTAATTCTGCCTCCCCCTCAGGAGAAAGGGCGGCCGGCGCTGAGGAGGAGGAAGAGGAGGAGGAGGAGGATGCCCTGGCGCGCACCACCAGCGTCAGTCGCCACCGCCGCCCCCTCCGTTTTCCCTCCGTCCGCCGCCTGTCAAGCGCCGCCGGGCCGGGCGAGGCAAGAAGGCAGAGCTGGCGAAACCTCTGCCCGCGCGCGCACACACCCCCTTCCTTCAGCCGGGCTGAAGAGGGCTGATGAGGAGGAGGAGGAGGCGCCCCCCGGGGGGGTGGAACGGGGGTCTGGAGGGGAGGGGGCGTGCGCGCGCGCGCGCGTGTGGAAGATGCTCTGCCTGCCCGGCTGCTTTCGGCCGCTCCGCCGCCCCCTCCCCTCTTATGAGGCGCCCCCTCCCTTTACCCCCTCCCTCTCCCCCTCCCCTCCCGGCCCGCGGCTCCTTTCCTTCCCCCCCCACACCCACTTCGCCAAGTATCGTCCCGGGTCTCTCGCGAGAGGGAAGGAGGCGCCGGAGGACCCGAAGCCCAGCCAAGAAGGGGGAAGGGGGAGGGGGGCTCTCCTTTCTCCGAACCCCGTTTGGCCCGCTCGCCCCTCCTCGCCTCCTCCCAACCCAACCCCCACCGTCCTGCTCTAAGAACCGGGCGCGCGAAGGCCACCAGGGAGCATGACGACGGGGACGAGGAGGAGGCCAGGGCGAAGCGCAGCGGTGGGGACGGGGGCAAAGGCGAAGGCGGCGCATGATCGCGCTCTCTGTCCCTCGGGCGGCGGGCGGCTCCTCCTGCGCTCCTCCAGCCTTCTTCTTCCATTGGCTGCCCGTGGGAGAGAAGAGGAGGAGGAGGAGGAGGAGGACGCGCCGCCGCCGCCGTGGCTGCTGCTGCTGGTGGTGGTGGTGGAGGGTGAGGAGGAGGAGGGCAGAGGAGGAGGAGGATGCGCCGCCGCCACCGGCGGCGGGCAGAGCAGGGAGGCAAAGGCGGCGGCGGCGGCTCCTCCTGCGCTCCTCCAGCCTTCCTCCTCCACCGGCCGCCCGCGGGAGAGAAGAGGAGGAGGAGGAGGGCGGCGGAGGAAAAGGGGAGGAGCCTCCCCGGCCTCCCCAGGCGGCCCGGTGCCGACCGGTCCACGGACCGGCACCGGTCCGCGGCCCGGGGGTTGGGGACCACCGCTGTAGACTACTTGAGATCTAAGTAGGAACTGGCAAACCACTCCTGTATTCCTGGCAAGAAAACTCCATGGACATTGAGTCATGAAGAGTCGGTCATGACTATAGAGACACAACACACACAACTTATTTGTAAATGAAGGCGGGGAGGAGATTGTCAGGCGATATGTTGACCAACCCTCTAAACGAACATGTGCAAATTTTGAAATTTTAGTATCTCCTCATGTGCCCAGTCCCTATTAATTACATTTGTCTGCTACAAAGGGAAAAAACAGAACAGAAGCAACAAGCAAAAACAACAACCCCAAAACACACACAAAAAACAACACCCAAAGGCTCTTGTGGTAATGTGGTGACAATTATGTTAAACTTTGACACTGTAACCCTCTAGGCATGCTTACTCAGAACTCTTTTCCTATGTGGGAAGTGTCTTTAGGCCTGAAGCTGTAGTACTACACAGCTGCCGTATTAATTAGAGTGCCCTGTCCTGTCCTGCCAGGGCTCATTTGGAAGGAATAATATTTAAATTTGTCTTTTGAAAAATCCCTCTGTGTGGGAGCACTCTGGACAAAGATACTGCTGGAATGCCCTTTGATTTGGCTTCATTTCCATTGCCTGCTGGTTCATTGTATTTGCTCTGAACTTAATGAGAAAACTTTGCCAGTAGGAAGTATCTTTTCAGCATGCTAGGACACTTTCTAGATTGTGTGTGTGTGTGTGTGTGTGTGTGTGTGTGTGTGTGTGTGTGTGTGTGTGTGTGTGTTCCCCAGGTTTCTTTCTTTTAAGAAAAACCATTAGAATACTGCAAATATTATCTCTTGGGACTTAAAAAAGAGAGAGAGGACTTTATTTTATTTTCAAAGGGCAAGGCTATAGAACTAGAAATGTCACGTGTGACTGCAGAGGCACTTCCAGAAAGAAACTCCACTAAATTCCATCAAGGGCCTTCCTGCTGAAGCCTTTGCCAGTCTAGGCCGAAATAACGAGACGACACAGTTTTAAGTTGGTTTAACATGGGCCACGATTTATTGAATACCGGAAGCAAGTTTTAACTGTAAGCATAACGATTTAACTCAAGGAGGACCTGTGAGGTAGCGCAATCAAATATGGATGGAATGATTTTACACAGCCCCTTTAACCCAGCGCTTCGCCTAGGCCTCATAAGTTTAACAACATGTTGGCAGCCCTCTAGGGAATCGTGGGTTTGTTATTACTTAGTTCCCTATCTAAACCCTACTCTAATTTAACTGAGGGCTGCCGGGGCCTTGAATATATTCATTAAGCCATGGGGCCGCAACATAAGCCATTTTATTAGCGCTACCCGCCCAATCGTGACCAGGGTATTAACCACTCCACACCAACCAGTGTCTGATGGGATGGGCGAAAACGCACTGCCATTCACGGCCAATTCGAATAGCAGTCAAAAATTCCCATCCGGCCCCGAAGCGACCAGCAAAGTATCACCAGCACCATAAATAGGCGGTGGGAGGGTGGGCAATCCGTGATCCGGCCGGGTAGGTAACGGGGAGCGCACTGACAGCTCAAGCTGTGCGCTCCCCTGCGTAGGCCACGCAAACTGTGTAGCCTATCGCGCCCGCCCGGCCAGCCGGCAAAGACGCCCCGCCCCCACACAGAGCGGCGCGGAGCGTACATTGTGCTGCATCCCATGTGACGCCTGAGTGTCTTTAGAACTTCAAGACTAGCTTCTGGAGTGGCTCCAAGTTCAGGAATACTTTCATGGATGCAACTGTGGAGGATGGTGTCTTTAGACAAAAGGATGGGAACGCTCTATTGCAAGTTAGTTTCTATTACATATTGAAACGTTGCTGCTTTAAAAAACAGTCTTTAGGTGGCATAACCTGGCCAGATAGCACAATAGTTTAGGTATCTGGGTGAGGGGCCAAAGGTTTGATCCCCCTTGCAGCTCCTAAGAGTAGAGCCATCCTCTGTAGCCTTGGGAAAGCTGCACAGGCCCGAGAAGAAAGGAATGGTAAACCTCTGTGTATATTTCCTACCTGGAAAACCCTTTAAAAAGGTTGCCATAAATCAGAATGGACTTGATGGTACATGATTATTATATTACAGTATTATTAGGTAGCACAATAAGGATTTTTTTTTAAAAAAACTTAAGTTAGTTATGTTTAAAAACAAACAGAACCAGGCAAATCTTTTATTCGGAAATGATTTTGCAGGGGCTGCAGCAGGGGGAGACAAGGGGCAGCCTGCATTTAGCCCTCAGGCCTGCCACAATCCAACACATAATACCCCCCCCCCCAAAAAAAAAGAAATTGGTGTGAAGATGACCAAGGCACTTCACAACTGGACATTTAAATGCATTTTCACCAAATATCACCATATATATATATATCTATATATATAATTGCCCCAGATGTAGCAGAATGGCTCACCACATTGTTCTATGGTTTTTACATGTCTACTTAGTATCAGTCTGCAGCATTACAATTTTCTTGTACCTCCAGAAGGATTATTGGAATGAAACATTGTCTTTATGCACGTAATTTCTTAGTGTGTGCATGCATGACACACATGCTTGCATACACATAAATGCATGTACAGTATACAGTTTTTCTTCCAGCATATGATACAAATAAATTAACATGAATTTGTGGTTGTCTCTGGCTTTATCAAATGACATGAATCCAAAGCAGAAATTCACCTGTGCTGGATATAAGAATTCATTGAAATAAAAGGTGGAGCCATGGGGCCATTACAAAATACAAATGCAATAATAGGCTACACCAAGGGTCCTCAAACCAAGGCCCGGGGGCGAGATGTGCCCCCCCCCCAGGGTCCTGAATTTGGCCCCTGGGACCTACCCCCTGCTTTGGTTGTGAGCAAGCCAGCCTCTGCAGCTGCTTCTATTGCTGAGGCAGTTTAAAGCAGTGGGCTATGTTGCTTCCCCCACCCACCGCCCAGATGATCGGCACAGTGGCTAGTGAGGCACTTCAAAGTGGGAGGGCCACAGCAAGGTCCCCCACTCTCCTCACTCTCCGCCCAGATGGTTGGAGCACTGGCTGCAGTCGAATGGGGCAATTTAAAACGGGAAGGCTGCGGCAAGGTCTCCCACTCCCTCCATGGCCCTGAGGCCCCACCCCTGCTCCTCCTCCACCCTGCCTGCCTGCCTTCCATGTATGGCTGCCGCCTATGTTATTGTGGTTGTTAGGAAGGAAGGGGGCAGAGGGATGCAGAGCAAGCCAGCCTTCCAAGCTGGATCAGCCACTGCAGTGGACCGATGGAGGGATGGACGGCAGGCAACCAAGGGGGAAACAGAGCTACTTCCTGCACATACACACCCAAGCTGCTGCCTTGCTCCGTGCAGTGAAGGAGGGGAGGAGGGAGCCCAGTTATGGCTGGAGGCTGAGGCTGCCGCCGCCACCACCGGGTTAGAGACCAGTGAGGAGGAGGTGAAGGAAGAGAAGGGAAGGCCAACGGTGGCCCAGGCCTGGTTCTTGGGAGGCTGGCGGAGCTGCATTTTTCCCCAGTTGGTGATGGGCGGGCTAGTGAGCCAACAGAGCACGGCAGTTGGCTGGGCTCGGCCAGTGAGTGAGCTGCGGGAGGCTTTGGGCAAGCCTTCCTGCATCCCCTCCCTCCTTCCCAGCTCTTGTTCCCTCCTTCCCTCCCCTGCAGTGCACCATCAGGCTGGGCCAGGCCAGGCCAAGAGAGGAGGCAGCTTTCCCTCTGGGGCGCAGCGAGGGCATGATGGCCAGGGTGCACGGCTAGATCTGCATGCAGTGGTGCCAGCCTTGCCGCCCTTGCCACGGCTGCTGCTCCTCATCCTGAGTGGCCGCCTAGAAGGTGATGAGGTGCATGAGTTTGCCTGGGCTGCTCAGGGCAGAGATCTGAAGCAGGAGGCATTGCTGGGGCCCCAGAGGCGCACTAATCATGGGCCAATTGTGCGGGGGGGGGCACTGCCCTTTTGCCTCCTTCCCCCTTTCTTCTATGTCGGCCTTTAAAAAAATATTTTTTATTTTTTGTGGACTGCAGTGTGGCCCCCAGTGGTGTCTGGGAAGTGGTGGACCAGCCCGCTGTTTGAAAACTTTGAGGAACCCTGGGCTAAATGATACCTTTATATGCTACTAATAAAAAATAAAATAACAATTGCAGGCTTTTGTGGACAAGATCCACTTCTTCAAACTAAGTACCAAAAGTCCAAATATTGCCAGGAGGCTAACCTTAGAGGTTTGCCAGGCACGTCTGTCTTAGTTGAGGCAGGAGGCAGCAGGGCTGTTGTAAAGTTGTATCTGAAGCAGAGGATTGGATTTCACACCCCAGTCCTTCAAACAAAGGATTCCTGGCAAACCATATCTTGCCATGTTTGGACTTTTGGTACTTATTCTGAAGAAGTGGATATTGTCCACGAAAGCTTGCAATGATTTATCCCCTTAAATTTTATTATTGGACAATAAAGGTATTGCCTATAGCCTAGTCTTGCATTTAGATATAAGAATGTGGCACAACATGAGTGTGTTCCTTCTAAGGTGAGTCTCTGCTCTGATATCTACCCATGGAGAGCTCAGCCCACTTCAGAGCACACAGTGATTCAAGGAAGATAAATACAAACGCATAATTGACTGGCAGATGTGGACATTCTGGGGCATTTGGGCAGAAAACTCTTCACTGAGCCTATCAGTGAAGTATTCTTCACTGAATAATTGTCACCTTACTAATATTTTCACCCACTTTACAAAAACTAGGGGTGAGGGTGGGAAACTCAGTGTGTGATGTCTTGTGTTCTGCAACTACAGTTTTATGATCCATCACAGTCTGGAGCTAAGGCTTTAATACTTGAGATCTAAGTTTTCCAAAGAGAATAATGTACAGAGATACGTATATTCCTGCTGGAAAAGGTATTATGGGTGCTCTTGTCCATATAAATAGACATCTTTGGTCATACATAATTCACATTTGATTGTCCAACCAAGAGACAATAAAACCATGTATGGTTTCCCCTTCTGTATTATTTCACCTTGGGCCTTTCAATGGTCAGAATTACCAGACTGTTTATTTTGCAGCTGATTTGGCAGAACCACAAGATGCAAACTGCTTCAGAGCCTTAGAAAACCCAATGTATCCAAAACAATTATTGTGGTATTGAAATCAAACTAATACCTAGAGCTTAGGGGAGGCAATCAATGGGCGAATCTTTGTTCTGTTTGCAAGTACAACATTTTCCACCAACATTTGTCCATGAAGTTCATGGAGTGAACTTTGGCAGGTTCCCCTGGATAAGATGTTCCACCCAGCCCCAAAAAGCTACACAGTGGGGGATGGGGGCAGCCCTACTTTGAACAGACCAGTTGCTCCTAACTTTTTTCATGTCTTGGTCCCCTTTTATAATAGCCAAGTAACCTGAAACACACACAGACACACAGACACACCACCACCACCACCACCACCACCACCACCACCACCACCACCACCACCACCACCACATTTGCCTGAAAAGGCCATTGTCATCATTTTCCAACATGGCAATGCCATTAAGGATGCTGCAGCTTGGCCTCCAACTTTTCCTGTCACCTACTCTGCCACCAATACAGTGGTACCTCGACTTAACGAATTTAATCCATTCCGAATGCATGCTCTTAAGTCGAACTACTCTTAAGTTGGAGTACCTATCTAAAAATTGAGAAAATAAGTTTAAAAAAATCAAAAAAATTGAAACAATATTTAAGTCGAGTAGACCATCTAAAATTAGTAAGGCGGCAGTTAAAATGGCAACAGTTTTCGGCTCTTAAGTCAAATTGCTCTTAAGTCGAGCTGCTCTTAAGTCGGGGTGCCACTGTATTTGAAAATTGAGGAAGGGAGCAGGTTGGGAGAGGTTAAAAGTAGAGAGAAGAGAAGGCAAAGGATTTTAAAAATAGTCCAAGGGGGCTGGCGAACACTGTGATACCCAGGGAATGGGCAAAACCATAATGCACAGAGGGTTCCCTTCAGAAACTGGCACAAAGCTTTCAGAGTACCTGCTGCAAAGAGGCAGTCCAATTCATTTTGTGTCTCCATCCTAGGGGTTTGTTGGGTGGTTGTTTCTTCTTTTCCATTTTCCAACCCGTTGGGGGGATGGGTGCGGCTCTCTTTAATTGATGCATCTAGTGAAAGTCCCTTTCTTGCGGAAACGGTCGCAATTAGATCTTTCTACTGACATTTTCCTTTTTGCAAAAAAAAAAAAAAACCCACCCACACACACACACCCAACAACAGACCAGGTCATCTGTTCTGAGAAAGTAGAGACCTATTTCTCCCCTGAAGAGCCTGTTTCTCATGCATACACAAGAGCTACAACACAAATAAGGCAACCCCCCCCTAAAAATGCTTCTTGGCTCCTTTGGGCGGTCTTGACCCCCAGGTTGGAAAATACTGGCAAAATGCCCCAGCTAGCCATTCAGCAGGAGAATCTGACTTTCTATGTAACATTTCCAGAGGGCTAGGGAGCCTGCCATGGGGCAGGGGAGTCCATTTTGCCTGTCCTGTTGGAAAATGTGTGTTTGGCCTTCTCCTAAACTCATTTGTGGGGGGCTATGGTGGTGACAGTTGTCTGGTTACTTGTAAATATATTCTCCTAGTCACTAGTCACAAGGCATCTGGAGTATATTAGCTGCTCTATTTAGTGACCCTCACAGTCATGCTGACATTCAGTTGTGTCTGTTTCCCATGACTGAACACAGTTGCTTATGTTAAGGCCTCTTTTCATAACATTTTCAATAGCAACCCCCCCCCCGGTTCCATTATTGATATGTGATGCATTTGTTTGCATGCGCATAACTCTGCGTTGCATTTGTCATTTAACTTCTATATTAAATCCATAACTTCCTGGGCCATTCCTAGTTAATAGATAGCACAACAAATGCTTTGCTTCACTACTGTGAAAATTTCTCACTGAAGAATATCAGCCACACTCATCTGATTTAATAGAAAAGTAATTATTCTTGAATAGAATTTCAGAGGAGAAGAAATTTCAGGAAAATTCTTGTGAGTAGAATTTAGAAATCTTATGCTTATCCTACATACTAGCCACCTGCGTGTCATGCAGGTCTCTGCCTTTTTGTTCACTGTACAATTTCTCTGGCAGAGAAAAAATAAAAAAAATAAGGAAAGGAAACATCCTGCTGAAAATAACACTGAAACAAATTCTAAGCAGCCCTGAGAATATAGAATAAAAACAGAAGCATATGTGGGACTCTGAGGGCAAACCGGCATTTTTTCCTGTCTGCTGTACAATCGTCCCGTCCCTTAGATCTCCTACTGGGCTTACCTGGAGGGAGCTTTATTATAAGCACCTGGAGTAGAAAAGAGCAGCATTTTTCATGACTCCTCCAGAATGTAGAATCTGTAAAGCCTGGAGAATGTGCTCATCCCTAAAGATTGACAATTGCTGAGCCAAAGTCTTTTAAAGAATAAACATTCTGAGATTTTGCTTTGCTTATAGAAGGGCAGTTTGAAGGAGTATGTTCAATATTTCTTCTTCTTCTTCTTCTTCTTCTTCTTCTTCTTCTTCTTCTTCTTCTTCTTCTTCTTCTTCTTCTTCTTCTTCTTCTTCTTCTTCTTCTTCTTCTTCTTCTTCTTTTTCTTTTTCTTCTTTCTTCTTTTCTTCTTCTTCTTCTTCTTCTTCTTCTTCTTCTTCTTCTTCTCCTCCTCCTCCTCCTCCTCCTCCTCCTCCTCCTCCTCCTCCTCCTCCTCCTTCACTGCGGTGTCCCAGAGAGACATTAGGTAGAGAGCAGCGCAGAGGAAGCAAAAAGGTTGCTGACACAGATACAGTGGCAATGGAGAGGTAGGGACCTTGGGAAATTTCTCCCCAGAGAAACTGGATGAAAGTGCACACATTTGCACACAGCTATAATTTTACTCATGTGTAAACGATGGAGGAATTTGAAGGTTGATCACGGCTCATAGGATGCTGGATGTACTGTACAAATACCTGTATTCCGCAGGTGCAAAAGCTTGCATTCTGCCCTGTGCAGAGTAACATGAAGAATTAGCAGCACTTGCTGAAAACAGCACTCAGAAAACTTATTTTTCTCGACTATACATTCCAGGGTCCCTCTGTCAGGGAGAGACCAAACCATGGGCTTTGCTGATGGTTGATTCTGAGAGAAGGAGTCTAAAAAGCATAACGTTCTCAGCCTCTGGCTGGTACCTGTAAAGAAGCTTTGGAAAATCAAACCCTTCTATTGCCAAGTCTTGGTCACTGGAGTGTGATCTGACTCCAGCTGGCATAAAGCAAAGTTCTGCTTATATACTGTCCCATACCACTTCAAAAAAAAAAAGCAAAAAAAAAAAAGCTTTTTACTGTCCCATACCACTTCAAGTAGTTTCTGGCCATTTACAGTTTAATTACAGTCTGTACGCTACACATTGCCCCCCCCCCCAGCAAGCCGGGTACTCATTTTACTGACCTCGGAAGGATGGAAGGCTGAGTGAACCTTGAGCCTGCTACCTGGGATTGAACCCCAGGTTGTGATTGCAGTTTTAGCCGCAGTACAGGCATTTAACCACTGCACCATGAGACATAAATCGAGTTCATCATAGAATAAAATCATAGAACGGTTGAGTTGGAAAAGGCCTACAAGGCCATCAAGTCTAACTTCCTGCTCAAGGTGGGAATCCTAATCAAGGCAGATCTGACCAATGTTTGTCCACTCCGGTTTTCTATTGAATGCCTCTAGCATTGTACTGTTCTTCAGAAAAGTAATTGGTTCCATTTTCATACTGCTCTAACAGTAAAGGTGTTTTTTCCTGATATTCAACCTAAATGTGGCTTTCTGCCACTTGAGCCCATGATTACACATCCTGAACTTTGTGATGACTGAGAACTAAATCTGCCTGTACTCTGTATGACTGCCTTTCAAGTATCAAGTATTGGTAGCGGTCCCCGTAGTCATTGGGGCTTTGGTAACAATGTCTAGAAATTTCACGCAATATTAGAAGCAGATGCAGCTCTCAGAAATACCACGACCAGATCTACAAAAACAAAACAAAAGCACACACACCTGCCCTGTGATATCAGAAGCAGAACTGACACTTGGGTTATTGGATAAAACATGTATCAGTTATATAATACCAATCAGTGTTTTTATAATTTTGATTGACTGTGTCTGATATTTTTGAACAACAACAACAAAAAAGCAACAATAGCAACTATGTGCAGTAATCAACAGCCTCCAGGTTTTCATGGTAAATATAATTTGTGTACATCACTTTTTGAATGTAGTGTGTGATGCATGTTCATGTGTTTCTGTATTTGTCAATCCAATTGTTCCAATTCATTTTGGATCCAGTTTATTATTTAAGATGGATATCTAATTACTGGAGTTGCCCATGTGTGTATGGCTTTGATCAAATTTCCTCCATTTAATTTTAATTTTAAAATTTTCCAATCTTTTGATATATTCTTTTTCTATTAGTTCTTTAATATTTGCATGCAGGATGTTATCTGCTTCATCACTGGATAGTAATTTTATAGGATCACCTTTTTAACTCAACTCCATATTGTATAGAATGTGCTGCATATTTGTCAGGAAGTAGAGGAGGGGAAAAGTAGCCTAAATGATTATATTAGTACAAGTAGAGAAAAATACTTAAGGCAGTGAAAATAGAGACTATTTTGAAAACAACAGAAACAAAGGCTCAATATAAGAAACAACAACTGAAAAGTAAATTAAACAGAAAAATAAACCATATTGATGGAAAGCATGATAATAATTCAACATAAGGTAAAGGTAAAGGTAAACGTTCCCCCCGCATATGCGTGCTAGTCATGTCCAACTCTAGGGGCAGTGCTCATCTCCATATTGAAGCCAAAGAGCCAGTGTTGTGCAAGTCTATGTCCATGTGGCCAGCATGGCTGCAAGAAAACACTGTTTTACCTTCCCTTCACTGTTTAACCTTCCCTTCAACATGGACATGGCTAAAAAAGAAACCCAAAGCTTAATTTTTGCTGCACAACAAGTAACACTCCAAACCAATGTGATCAAAGCTAAGATTCAAGGAATTAGTGCTAAAAGCAAATGTCAGTTCTACCAAGAATAAGATGAAACTGTGTAACATGTTATCTGTGAATGTCCTAAGATTGCACAAATTACAAAATTAGACATGACAGGGTGGCAAAATCAGTGCACTAGGGACTTTGCGAAAATATATAACTTAGCCTCCAAAACCACATGGGAACTTCAAGTGAAGAGAGTGTCAGAAAATGACAAAGTCAAGATCTGGTGGAATTTCTGGATCCAAACTGATAAACACTTTTTAACATAACACACTAGGCATAGTAGTAATAGAATGAAGAAATGTCTGGATCATTGATATTCCAAGGGATTCCAGAATTGAAGCTAAAGTTTTGGAAAAACTAACAAAATAAAGAGACTGGGCAATCAAAACATCTTGCTTGTGGATGGAATACATTTCAGTGGTCCTCATAGCCGTTGAGACTTTGGGAACAATATCAAAATTGTTTTACAGTATTATAACCTGTTGCAGATCTTAGAAATAACACCACCAGAGCTAACAAAAATTGGCAATATTAGGAACAGCCTACATATTGTGCCAGTATTTAACAGATACTGTACTTAGGTTTTTGGTTAAAATGTAACTAAAACACCTCATGAAGTTTCTGTTTTAGACTGCATGGTAGGGTAAGGAAACCACCCTGCAGTGGACTGTCTGTCTTCTAGCTTGTCCTTCTTTTCCATGCTTTCTTTAAAGGTGACAGCGATGCTCAGTGACGTCATACTATCAAATACCACAAATGCTATTAAACAAATAAACCAGACTCCGGTTGTTAATTGCTGTGGTTCAGCTGCTCCAAACTGGGGTGGAGTGGGGTCTTCTGACTACTACGTCAAACATTATCTTCTTGACCATGAAATTATTTTGTGACCTTAGGCTATTCACAAACCTTTCCATACATCAAGTAGTATATTTTCAGTAGAAGACTGGAAATTCATAATCTGAGATCCATGTTAAACCAACAGTGTTTCACAGGAATACCATGTGAGATGAGATCATCTACAGAAACCAACCCTAGATTACCTATGATGACCTTTTATACAATTGCTTGAGTGCTACATTTAGACATGAACAGAATGCAATTTACTCTGTTCCACCATGGAGTCAGGCTAGGTGTTTTGGACCATTTTTGCTTTGTAGAAGCCATGAGTCTTAAGAACAATTTGCCAAAGTCAAATTGTTTACACAGTGTATAAACAAAAGGTATGTACTACAGTTTGGTCCTTTTGAAATGCTAATGTGACCAACAGTCAGATGGACAATTTCAAATGTGCATTAAATCGATAGAGGGATATGTATATCAATATTGATATTTATTTCAGCTTGTATGTTATCTGTGTCTGTATCTGTATCCTTCTTATCTTTTGTGTAGTACTCAAAAGGTTCTGAATCATTTTCGGCACTATGATAATGAAAGACAGAATAAAATATAAGGTAGCTACAAAGAAAATGCCACGGACCTTTTAAAGTCTATGACAAGGCTGCCACCATGTGGTTTCCCCATAATGTTGCAACACCAACGGGAAAATGGATCCCATCTTGCAAACGCCATCTGTCAGATCTACTTTGATTTGGATGTCTGCATTGAACGGGGGGGTTGGATTTGATGGACTTCTAGGCCCCTCCCAAACCTATGATTCAATTATTTTTGACTGTAGCTTGAAATTTACATGACTTGTATTTTGAGATACAAATCAAACCTTTGCTAATATTCAGCCTTACATATTGTTTGTTGCTTGTATATTGTAATTTAATAAGAAAAAATCATCAACATAATAAGTGGATTAACATTTGTAACCCTTAAAATAATAGTTGTTTCATGAAATATCACACCAGTTTCACATGAAAAAAATGGAATATTATTTTCCATGTTCCACTCCTTCTGAAATTACATGGACCGTGAATCTTGAATGGCAGACATCAGCTGATGCGAACTTTTCTAACAACCGTTATACACAACTTTTCTGTGCAGAACATATTATCTAAAGAGTTGATGAGGTTTCCATTTCTGCTCTGTGGCAAACAGAACACTTTACTCTTTCATTAGCAGGAAGAGACACTGGATGCAATCCTCATTATGAATTAATTCTTAGACCAATCGCTGTACATTATTGATCTGTTTATCTTAGTTAAAATGTCTTCATCTCTCAACAGCTGTTATATGACCACTGTTAAAATCATCCCTTGCTGGTATTTTAAACATATTCTCTTCTTCAGTTCCCCACATCCATCACAAGTCTAGCACACATAAAATATCTATTGATGGAAACAGCACTCCTCAGTCTAATGAAGTGTCTGGCAGTTATTGAAAATGTAGACCAAATAAAATTTGGTAGTCCTTAAAGTGGCTCTCAATTGGTGTTTTCATCCTTTAGTTTTTCTTTGTGAAATGACTGGGAATACGTTACGTAAGAGCAGAACTGCAGTCCCATGATCGTGAAATATGAGCATCCGATTTAGTACTGGACACAGAGTTCTGAGTCTATAAGTCAACTCATGGAGCAATTCTTGAAAGTTGTTTCAAGTTCAAAAAGGAGGGTAGATTTGTTAGGGGAAAATGGTCAGCTCATATTGATGTGTAGTAAGAGTGAGACCGAAGAGGGTCCCACTATGTCAAGGGTGAGTCCCTGCTCTGTTCACAACCTACATATGTTAGAGAAAACAGATTTTGCCAAGGCCAAGGCCTCAGTGCTGTGCCTGGTTCTGCAGAAATCAAATCACTTAACCTTGTAAGGCAGGTTGCAAGAACTGCATTTGCTAAGTGCTGCAATTAATTTACCTTAGTGTAGACTTTTACTTACTTCTAAAGCTCTTGCCATAGAGTTGACTTAGGGCGTTTATACACTACCCCTAAACTCCGCCACAAATGGTTCCCAGCTCCGGAGCTTAAAAATGTTTCCCCAACAGCTCCGGAGTTTACAGGCAATTAAGTGCGACCCCGCCCACTTTAGCGCGACCCAGCACACTTTTCTTCTACCTTCTCTCTGGAGGTGAAAAATCTTTGATGTGGTGCAACGATAGTGAGTGCGGGGCTCTCCTCGCTTCTGTTTGCTGCTTTTTGGCTCCCGCCCCTTTAAGAGCTACTTAAGAGTTACTTAAGAGCTACTGGAATGTTGCGGGGGCAAGAGCCGGCAAGAGGCAGAATGGGAGGTGAGCCACGGTCTTTCTTCCTTTTTTTCTCCCTTCCCTGATGCAGCCAGCAGCCAGGGTGGGAACACAGGAAGAGCGACAAGCCCCTAAGATCTCTGGTCCGAATTTAAGGGACCAGTGGATCTTAGGCGTCGTGTAAAAGTGCCATTAGAATAATAGAATCGTAGAGTTGGAAGAGACCTCAAGGGCCATCCAGTCCAACCCCCTTCCATGCAGGAACCCCCATCACAGTATTTCCGACAGGTGGCCATCCAGCCTCTGCTTAAAAACCTCCGAAGAAGGAGAATCCACCAGCCTTCGTGGAAGCATATTCCACTGTCAAACAGCTCTAACTGTCATGAAGTTCTTTATAATGTTCAAATGAAATCTCTTTTCCTGTAGTTTGAAACCATTGCGCCAAGTCCTAGTCTCTGAGGCCATGGAAAACAAACCTGTTCCCTCTTTCATATGACACCCTTTCAAATATTTAAACATATCTATTAGACATGGGCACGACCAGAAAAACAGATGTTTCGAGTTTTCCTTTGTCGGAACGGGTCCGTTTTGGGTCGTTTCCGTTTGTCGCGGAATTTTTTAAAAAATTGTCGTTTCCGTTTGTCGTTTGTCGTTTCCACTGCGATTTGACTTCCCAGAGCATAGGGGCGTCCCGCAATCAGGGCCGGTGCTAGGTGTTTTTGCGCCCTAGCCGGGGGGCGGGGCGGGGGCGGGGGGAGTGCGGGTGGGCGGCGGTGGCGGGGGGCCATGGGCGGGCGGTGGCCACGGGCGGGCGAGTGGGTGGGCGGCGGCGCGGGCCGCAGGCGGGTGGCGGGTGGGCGAGTGGGCACTTAGGATATCACTTAGGATAGAGGTTCTGTTCTTGGCTTGCACCCCAAATGTGTGTGTGTGCAAGCAAATTGAAGTTGGGAAAATAGAAAATAAATGGTAGTATATAATATATATTTAAAATAAATCACCTCCCACTCCCAGTCGAACCTCCCCCTTTATCCAATATCAGAAAAAAAATCCTCAAACTGCCAGAGAAGAAATAAAGAATAAACTGCTATTCCCTTCAGCAGACAAAGCTGCAGGGAATCAAAGAAATTATTTTCTAAATTCAATTCCCTCCCTGCCTGCCTAACTTAAATCCTAAAGCCTCCAGCCTCCCTCCTCAATCTCAATCGGATCACACCAGCACCAACAGCCAGCCCTCCTCCCTCAACTACATCCATACACCCGACTGCGATTTCTGGAAGGTGCCTCAGCTTTTTATGCCCTCCGAGACATCCAGAAGTGTCAGTCAAAAACCGGGGAATGCCATTGGTGGAATGGTTCAAAAAAATTGCATGGTCCCATCCCATGCCCAGCCCAAATGGGCAGGTCTAAAAAAATAAAAAATAAAATAAAATAAAATAAAATCAATACGACGTTTTATTGCTATAAAAAACCCACTGCTGCTACTATAAAAATTCAGGCATTTAAAATAAATAAATTTCACATGTTTCTGTGGTGATTTGGTGTGTTTTTTGACCACGATTTCAAAAGAAAAATTGCGGTCGCCATTTTGGATCCCCCCCGCATGGCATGCAGCGAGACAGATGACGAGGATGACCCCCCCCAGCCTGGTGCAAGCAGCCCAGGACAGGAGAAGAGGGGGGGAAAGGCTGCCCCCCCCAGAAACCACCCCTCTGGTAGGTGGCAAAGCCTCAGGCAGGCATATTTTTGCCTGCTTTTTTGGCCAGGAGTCAGGTTTTTTTAAAAAAAACTTTCAAAAACTTTTTCTGTGCTTCGCATCGCGCGATTACCGCGATGCCACAAACGGAAACGAAAAACCCGACCAAATTTTTCTTTTTTCGGTTCGAGTTCGAGTTCTGACGGCTTAATTATCGTTACCGTTTCCGTTACGTAACAGAAACGATAACCGAAAACAGAAACGACAATTTCGCCGAGTCGTGCCCATGTCTAATAGCTATGATTCTATTATTCCTGCCATTACTTACATATTTCTGTCTTACATATTCCTGTTTTGTCAGTGATGGTATTTGACACAGTGGCTCTTACCGTTTTGATTTAGGCCAGTTCCAGAACCCAGATTTCTATGAATAACAATAAAATATTGGTACTTCCCCATAATCAAATGATTGGAAATGAATCTATCACACATTGGAAGTAATGGCCACAATCCTTTTGAATAGCTATTAAATGCTTTAACTTTCTGAAGTAAATCGTCCCAAGTTAAGAAATCATCATCAATATTGTGTGTGTGTGTGTGTGTGTGTGTGTGTGTGTTGTGTTGTGTTGTGTTGTGTTGTGTTGTTACAGTCGTGACTGACTCTTTGTGACCCCATGTCCATGGAGTTTTCTTGGCAGGAATACTGGAGTGGTTTGCCAGTTCCTACTCCAGCATCAATATTATGCAACAGATAATATATATTATGATTTGTGGGGAGGAGAGACAACTCATCTCCAAAGATATATTATTTGTATTATACCAGAATAATTAGGTGAGGTGGATTTCGGGCCAAACATCATTACTGCAGCACAGAGTAGGGCATAAAGACTACCCTCCCAAATTAGAGTTACCTATTAGAATTAACTATTATAGTTAATTATTACAACAACACACAACCAAAACTTGCAAAAGGCAAACAGTGACTTGGTGCTTTACTTAGGAAGGCAAGTAATGGCCTCATTTGGGCAAAGTTTAACAACAGTAAATGTGAAATGATTTTGCTATCAATATACTAGCAAAACAAAACAAACAGTTAAGTTAATAGTTATTGAGGACAATACTTCTCTTTTTCCACTTAGGAGCACAAGTCATCATTCAGCATCCTGGAAAATGAGATTATTTACAATGTTAATTCATAAGTTTTAAAAAATGCCAGATTAGTTGCAAAACTCACATAGACCCAACACGTCCAGTTTGCATCTGTTTATGGGCCTTTTCACACGACCCCTAAGATCTGCTGGCCACTTAAATTCGGACCAGGGATCTTGGGGGTTCGTTGCTCTTCCTGCGTCCCCACCCCTCCGCACTTCCTGGATCCTGTCTGCGTGAGGGGAGGGAGGAAGAAAGAGAGGAAAAAATGCAGGCTCACATCCGAAGCCGGTCAAAGCCCCGTCGTCCTGATTCCTTCTCTTCTGTTTTTTTTTTTTGCCTCCCGCCCCTTCTCTTAAACAAACAGAAGCAAGGAGAGCCCCACACTCACCAGATTAAATCCGGACCTGGGGATTTTCACCCTTCTACAGCAGGTACAAGAAAAGTGCACTGGGACGCGCTTAGGTGGGCATGGTCGCACTTAATTTCCTGCAAACTCCGGAGCTGGTGGGGAAACAATTGTAAGCTCCGGAGCTGGCAGCCATTTGCTGCGGAATTTAGGGGTTGTGTACAAAGGGCCTAAGATGAAGACTATCCGAATTTCAGCACAACTTCAGGAGCAAAAACAATAGCGTGCTCTATAAGAATTTAAACAGATTTATACATGAGCTATTGCAGGAGCAATAGCCTACTTCATAAAGCTGTTTGTATTTTTAGGAAACTATCATTTTGTTACATCGAACACTTGGGTCTTGTCACAACTACTATCCTAGGTGTGCATTCAGCAGTCCATATAAAGTAATCTCCGTATTCTAATAACGCACCTGTATCCAGCCTTTTCTCCTAGCAACGGACAGAAAGAAGTCTCTGTTGTTTCCAGTCTTCCTGATTCATTCATCAAAGGTGTCTCTGCCTTGATCTTTCAATCTATTTCTGTACAAAATTCAAAGTGTTGAGTTTAACCTATAAAGCCCTAAATGCACTGGCATAGCTAGAGTTTGGAGCGTCCTGGGGAAAAGTCAGTTTTTGCACCCTCTCCTCCCTCCTAACCTTGTCTCACCCATGCAGCAAGGGGGGCAAATCCTGGGGGAACAGTGGGGGAGGGGAAGAAGGGTCTCTCCTCATGCCTTCTTTGTGGGTCTCCTTTCCAGTTAAGGCTCTCATGTGCAAACCACACAGCGTGCGGATAGTGCCAAGCAGACCATTTTTTTTTTCAAGCATCACTTCTGTAGCACGCTTCCCCCTCGTCCTTTCCTCCGGCTAAGGCTTAGCAATCATTATCCCAGGGAAAGGAGGAGAGGGAAGCAGGCAATGGGATTTCCCCCCCCCCAAACACCTCCGTTGCACGCTTACCTCTCCTCCTTTCCCCAGGCTAACAATCACCAAGCCTTAGTGGGGGTTGGGGGGAAGGAGAAGGGGAGGAATCAACGGAAGTGCTGCTTGGAAAAAAATTGCCTGCTTCCATCTTCCCCCCCACCCCGACTATGGATAGTCAAGCCTTAGTGGGGTGAAAGGACTGCTGGCAGGATGGCACATGGCTTCCTCCTCCTGCTCCCCCTCCAGGCACCCCCAGATTGCTGTGTACCCCAGGGCAAATGCACTCTTCCTCCCCTCCCTAGTTATGCCAGTGCAAATGGCTTGGATTGAAGCTGTCTCATGGGCCATTTCCCCATTATGAGCCTGCTTGGGTGTTCGGATAACCAGGAGAGGCCTTCCTCATGGTCCCATTACCTTCATAGGGCCATTTGGTGGGTTATAGGGGAGGTCCCCCTCTGTTGCTGCTCCCAGACCTTGGACCTCTCTCCCACGCTCCTCCTAGAAGCCTCGGGCCGTGTGGGGGGGCAGCGGGGGTGATCGTGTCGCTCTGTGCCGCCCCCCCACGCTCCTCCGAGAGGCCTCAGACAGGCGCGCAATCCCCCCCCGCCCACCCGCTTCTGTATATCGCAGATTTTCATGCATCGCGGGTGGGGTGGGTCCATAACCCCTGCGATCGGTGGCGGGGGGGGTGACTGTATCATATTTATTCGTCAAACTACTGATTCACTCCAGTTTAAATATGAGTTTCTCACTGACTATGTTATATAATTGGTTATCTGTGAAATTTGTAGTAGTTTTATACTTTGTCCTTTTTGTGCTCCATTTGATGTGTGTGTGTGTAGTTTGGTTTTATTGATTATAACATAAACACTGAATTGGACAAGTTAGGTCTTGCTGAAACTAGTATCATGGTTAGTTGCAAGTCTGATCACGTTCTTACTTAAATTGATGGGACTACAGAGCAAAGTACTTCACTGACATTTGTCTCACTGCTTTTTAAATGTGGACACTATGCAACAGAAACATGGAGAGGTACAATATGTTAATATTGTGCAAGTTACTGGTCAAAACCAAATTTAAACTCTATCTTTTACACTTGATAAGCTTTTGATTTTTGTACTGGCCTTCTGCATGAAAGGGTGATGTTTTTTGTGGGTTTTAAGATTTTATTTTATTTTATTTTATTTTTTGGAAGGGGAAGTAGATCCAGGGTTCGCTATAGCAAGGAAATAAAACTAGAGTATTGAGTAACTACTTAGATGCCAGTGGGCTAAATGATCTAAATTTAGTGTGAAGATCATATAACGAAGAAGCCTCAAAAGCACTACTGCTTAAATTTCTGAATGAACAAGTTAGACAGGCTGTCAAGTAACAGATGCTTTAAGTATACAAGGGTTGCAAAAGTAAGTACAGTTTTTACTGCAACTCCCTGAAAAAGCCCCATAGAGCCCTTGCTCTCTGCTTCTTCCACTGCATTTTGCGATGTCCAGCTAATTTAGGTTGCAGGAAGGGATGCCTGAAGGATAGACTGGAAAAGAGGCAAAGGAGGCAGAGTGAAGCAGCACATACCTGTTCAGAGTGCAAACTGATGTAAACACAGGGACAAGAAGAGCACCACTGCATTCTCCTGATACCCCAAAGGTTGCTGAGTGACTTACTGAAGGAAGCTGTCCTATTGTTTCTGCATCAGGTGTCCCTCTTGGCTTGTACCAGTGCTAGGAAGACAGTGGATTCGGGGCCAACAGTCCATGCAGCTGCCACCTGTTGAGGTCACCTGAGCCATCCACAGGCCATCAGCAAGAGCTGGGCTAAAGTTCAGCACTAGAGATGGGCACAAAACGAGCAATTTTTCGTTTTCGTTTTCATTTTTTTGTTTCGTTACGTAACGAAATGAAAAACGAATTTTGTCTCCAAAATGAAATGAAACGAAACGAAACAACAGAAATTTTGTCGTGCGTTTTGTTTTCATTGCGGCAAATACATTGAACTGTAATGAATGCTAACGAAAAAGCAATTTTTCATTTTTGTTTTCGTTTTTTCGTTTCATTACGTAACGAAACAAAAATGAAAATTTTTGCAAAAAATTCACAAAAAACGAAAACGAACCGAAACGGACTCCCTAAACAACAAACGACAAACGAAACACCTTTTTTTTTAGTCGTGCCCATCTCTATTCAGCACCATCTCGAGGAGAGATTGCTGTTCAGTGAACCACACAACCAATTTGGAGAGGGGTAGCAACCCAGCGCATCCTCCTCCTGCTAAAGTGGTCCCCCCCCCGCAGCACAACACTAGACTTCCCTTTGTCTGTTTGATAATATTGTTTATTTTACAGAATACAGGCATTTGAACTATGACACTGTTAAGATTACCTGATTGTCTAAATGTTTTGGACTGAAACTCCCATCATATTGCACTGTTGGTTATATTGGCTAGCTGATGGGAGCATGAGGCCAATAAAGATCTAAAAGGGCCATCGCTAAGCAGTCCTCAACAAAGTGGGCATCTCTGGGAGATCTCAGGACACCTACCCACAGTTGTCTTCTCCCATTCTGTTGCCTTCATAAATGAACCACAAATTGGCAGAAGCTGCATTGCTTTACGCATCGTTTCACATGCTTAATGCAATTTGCTTAGCTCTTGCAGCAGGTGTGCTGGTAGTTTGGGAGCACATGGCATTTACAGTGGCTATGAGAGCACTCTTGGGAGTGGAAGGGTTTGGTAGTGCTTGGGTGAGTTTTTGAGAAATTTCACACCTACTGACAAAGTAACACCATAGTTGGCCAGTTGTTCACCAGTGAATTTTACTTGATGTCAGAAGAGGGCCACATAGTTGTTAGGTGGGGTCTGTGTCAACTGTGGCTCAGTCAGTAAGTTATTGGCTTAAGTTTACACATGGTTATAATAGTTTTCCTAGGAATTATACTTCTACAAAGGGTATCACAAATTTCTAGCAGAAAATTCTTAAATCCTTTACCAAACAACATTTCCAGCAATTCTTTGGGAAAGCCATGGCAGCTTATAACATAGACATGCTGCCTATCATGAGGCATTGTTGTATTGACTACAATCGTTCTGGCTTTCTTATATTTAGCAGCCAATTGTGTATTTTAACATTTTTGTTGTTTTACAGGAAGCCACTTGAAGAACTGTTGAATTAAAAACTCAAGCCTTCTGCACTGAATGTTCACAGTAGAGATGGGCATGAAATGGAAAAATAGTGTTTCGTTTCGTTTCTTTAGTAGTTTCATTTTGCTTTGTTTGTAATAATTTTTAAAGGAGTTTTGTTATGAAACAAAATAAAATGAAACACTATGCTCCCCTGGGTCCTAAAGGACCAAAATGGCAGGGGGGTTTCCTCAGGCTCTTCCCTGTAGGCGCATAAAATTTGAAAAGGGTTGAGGGTCAGGGGGCTGAGTTATTAAGGTCCAAAGGGGGTGCCCCTAGGAAAAATTCTCTCTAATTCGATTCAGAACTTCAGAAGCCAAGCTGTGGCAGCGCTAATCGCTTGCCTGCAGACTGGCTTTCAAATCCAATTAGAAAGAATTTTTCCTAGGGGCACCCCCTTTGGACCTTAATAACTCAGCCCCCGGAGCCCCAAACCTTTCCAAATTTTGGGTGCTTACCTAGAATCACTCCCCTGTCATTTCCTCTAGGATGAATCATTTCTTCCTGGGGCAGGGGGGGGGATGGTGTTTCGCCATGAAATGAAACAAAACATGTCCTACAGTTTTGATAGGTAATTAAGTAATTCATTACCTAACAAAATGACAAAACAGCATTTTGTTTTTCATTTCATGCCAATCTCTTATATTCTTTAAAAGAAAAAAAGGGGGATCCTCATGAAAGGAAAACATTGCTTGGTTTGCATTTGCTGCATATCACCAAAGATTGCCTTACACATTATAGTGTAATGGAAAAGTGTCATCAGGTACATACTCACTAGAAAACAGCATTCAGTCCTACCATCCTAAACGTATAGCATAATAGACAGATTTTCATACATAAGTTTTCTCCAAGCTACTGCCCTCAAGATTGATTGGACTACAATCACCATCATCCACAGCCATTATCAGCAGTAAGATTCCAATATATTGGGTGGATAGCAAAATGGGGAATATTGGCTTACACATTTGTGACCTGCATCCTTTGGAAATGGATGGTATGAACAGTTGATAGGGGCTTTGGCAGTCATTACTCTTCTGGGTAAATTTTAAAAAAACAACACCTCACAGTTCCCTACAAGAGAAATGTTCCTCCACTCCATTTACAAATCCAAAATGGGCAGCAGTGAAATAGGATGGCATCTGTAGTAGTATATTGGTAGAGATGGCACTTAAGGATCATGCCCTGTTTAACAGAACAGCACAGTTCTTGTGACTATCTCCATTTCCTTGTACACAATTCTCAATGCATTACATTTGAAAACCACCAAACAGCATTGCAATCATTTTAATCAGGACATTTCTAAAACAGAAGACATTAAATTCACCAGGGTTTTAGAGACTTTATTTATGTATAAACAATTTAAACACTTTGCCATAAATTATCTTTGCCTGTCTCTATTCTTTGCTTAGCAGCAAATTAAAATTAATATAAAAACTCAATGAACAATTCATACATGTATTTTACAAAAAAGTTCGTACCAAAGTTCTTAGTAGACTCATTTTTATATATTTTTTAAATTTTTTTTCCTCTCGGTGACCATCATGTGATTGTCTCAGTTTCTTGACCAAACAAACACACTAATATTTTTTTTTCTTTTTTTAAAATTTGAAACAGTGATTGTGCCTTCTGGCTGATGTATGTACAGGGTGATCTGAATTGGTGCCCATTTGCAATAGTGTTAACACAATGCCCACAGCTCTACTAGAACTGATACCAACAAACTACTGAATCTAAACAGACTACACCCTGTAACTGTGTTATACTGTCCACAATGGAATCTTCAAAGACAAACAGAGTATGAAATTTATCAGTAGTGATTATAGCCACCATTTTGAATTGAACTTTACACTCTGCCCTCTTTGAATAAATTAACCTTAGGCCAGACAAAAGCAGGGTTGGAGTGCAAGTGCAGGTTTATATTCCTTAATATATTTCTGTTACTATTTCCAGTGCTCTGTTGCGCCCGTTCTCCTCTTTCTTCCAGTTGCTACACACAAATCACCCCAGAAGTCATGTATTAAATGCACCTGTATTTTGCTTTCAAATGAAAAAAAAAATCTAGAACGTTTATCAAACAAGCAGCCTGAAGAATCTTTTTTCTTTTCCCCATCAGCTGGTCTAATGGAGTTGTGAGTGGCCCTCTTGGATTTCTTGAAAGTTTGCTCACGTGTGAATGGAGTGAGGTAATATAAGATGAGGCCTTCTTTTTCAATAGGTTTGCTTTGATTTCTTTTTTTTCCCTTTAGACCCAGAACAAGTGGGTCATACTTATGGGGTGCTTCTGAATTTTGCACGGTTTTAAAGTTCTCAGTCTGGCTTTAGTCCACTTCAGGATGTGATTGTTAATCACTTGGGCAGCAGCATTTTAACTCAAAAAATGTGAGCTTTCTTGCCACTTAGGATCCCAAAGTAGCTCCGCCGAGTGCCCAGCCCCGTTGGTCTCCATCTCCTTAGGAGAGGAGATAACAGTTGTCTACTACTGATTCATCCAGAAAGGATGACAGCAGTTTTAATTGGTTACCTCTTTCCCATTTCGTTCTGTCTTAAGAACTGGATGTTGCTGCTACTGTCTGCCAGCTCTGGGTACTGCTCGACGGGGAGCACATAGTATCCTTCGTAACCTTGGGCCCGCCCTGTGCTCAAGAGCTGCTGCTTCTCCCCTTCAGTCCACAGGCGGCTCCCCTCTTTGCCATCCCGTGCCTTCTGCTGCTCTTTGGCCCAGGCGGCGCCCAGAGCCCGTTGCCGAGCCTGGTCGAGCACTCTCGCCTTCTCCTCGTCCAGCGTGTCAGGGGTCAGCCCGTACCGAATGTTCAGCAGC
This sequence comes from Phrynocephalus guinanensis, assembly GCA_037367245.1. Taxonomy (NCBI): domain Eukaryota; kingdom Metazoa; phylum Chordata; class Lepidosauria; order Squamata; family Agamidae; genus Phrynocephalus; species Phrynocephalus guinanensis. The sequence continues at coordinate 90,831,695 of CM074734.1, forward strand.
AAGGTGGAGTACTGGAATTCAATGTTTGTAAACCTTCGAGTCCTTCCGTTGATCAGAAGGGTGGGCTGAGAGACCGTGACGTTTACTCCGCTGTCCAGCACCTTACGCCCACTGGTCATGGCTAGGGTGACCAGGTCACTGTCGGAGGAGCCAATCTTGACAAAATAATGGGTGTCCTTCCCCTCGATGCTGTAGTGCATCTTCTCCAGGTAGTACGCGTTGTTAAGCACCGAGGCTATCTTCCGGCTGTCTTCGCTCGTGACGCTCGAAACCCCCGTGGTGACTCGGCCTTCCTTCACAGCAAACATGATCCCCTTGCCAATAATGGGTGTCGCAGTGGCAAACCAGTGACCTGCTTTCTCTCTAATGTAGGCATGTAACCTTTTAGATATGACTTGTCCCTCAAGGGCCATGAAGGCTTGATTGTGTCTCTCTGTTGTTTGCTGCACACCAGTAATTAGCTACAAAAAAAGGAGAAGGGAATAAAGTCAGTATCTCATTGCAAGCACAGATTACCAAGAACTTCTTAATGCCCATTAAGGCCTCCCTTTACCTTACTGATTTCTGTAGCCAATGATGGGTGGCCAGAATCCTACAGGTTATTTACCCTGGCATAAGTGTGGTGGCATGAATCGCAGTGGCGAACTGCCAACAGTTAAAGATGTATCACTTGAACTCTTCACTGAACATCAGTCACAGCACAATTCATTATTTAGGAGCAATTTGCTGCTGTGATTTATACCATTGCACATATTCTAGTGAAAACAACCGGAAAGATTTCGCTCAGATTCACTAAAGCATTTACACCGAAACCCAAGTCTTTGGGCCAGTGGCTGTGCAATATTGCCATGTACTCAGTAAGAGGTTGCTTCAAATGGCGTTTATACACGACCCCTAAACTCCGGGGCAAATGGCTCCCAGCTCCGGAGCTTAAAAATGTTTTCCCACCAGCTCCAGAGTTTACAGGAAATTAGGTGCGACCACACCCACTTTAGTGCGTCCCAGCACACCTTTCAAGTACCTGCTCTCTGGAGGTGAAAATTATTTGATGCGGTGTAATGATAGTGAGTGCGGGGCTCTCCTCACTTCTGTTTGTTGTTGTTTTGGCTCCCGCCCATTTAAGAGCTACTTTACAGAAACTGGAATATTGCCGGCAAGAGCGAGAGGCAGAACGGAGGTGAGCGGCATGCTTTTTTTTCTCTTTTTCTCCCTCCCCTAACGCAGCCAGCAGCCAGGAAGTGCAGAGGGGTGGGGACACAGGAAGAGCGACGAACCCCTAAGATCTCTGGTCCGAATTTAAGTGGCCAGCGGATCTTAGGGGTCATGTGAAAAGGCCCTAAGAACACGTTGGAAACATCACAGGACCACAAGGGTCAGGGCACTCAGGGTGATCCAGTTAGAGCATAGGACACATACTACAAGCTGTCTCAGCTGCCTGGTCTTTTCCAGGCTCTATTTAAAGCTATGGTTGACCTTTAAAGTCGTGAACAATTGGAGACCACTATCTGAAAGGATTTTGGCACTCACATGCACTTGCCCGTGCCTTAGGTTTGACCTCCGAGGCTCTACTTGTAGCCCTGCAGTCAGCATCCATGAAACTGGTGGTTGAGACACCCCTCAGAAATGTATCTACCCCACAATATAACTTTAGCATTCAAACCTTTAGAAAGCCTTCAGACTTTCAATATGTTTTCTATTAAGAGTTGTGACCTGGTTTTAAAATGCCTTCAGTTGCTGCTAGCTTCTAGTTTCTGTAATGTTATTGTTCTCTTTCAAAATGAGATAATTTTGGTTTATTTTAAACTATGGTTTATGGTTTCAATTATATTTAGTCAGCTGTCCCGAGAAAGCTTTGTCAAAAAAGGTAACATATTACTACTTCAAAGTAAGTAAGTAAGTAAGTAAGTAAGTAAGTAAGTAAGTAAGTAAGTGCTAAGGCTTATATATAAATCTATAGTATTGTATATTTGGCATATTATGTACTGCTGCATCTTTCTACCTTTTCCTCAAGAAGAAGAAGAAGAAGAAGAAGAAGAAGAAGAAGAAGAAGAAGAAGAAGAAGAAGAAGAGTAGAGTATAGAAAATATCATCATAATCAGACACTAAAGCAGCAGCTCTAAGTAGATCTTTTGGGTTTTTTCAGTGAGAAAAGAGGAGGTAGGCAGAAGTCGGTCCCCCCCCCCCCATTTTCTCCCTCCATAACCCTAGCATTTAGGATTAGCCAATAAAGATGACTGTAAGGAAGAGAAAAACAGGCAAAAGGAAATAATTCATGTAGTACCGGTATATGCCTATCCAATGAAGTCTGCTTCCACAAGATTTGGGAAGGACCATTAATTAGCTGACTTGAATGCAGAGAGACTGGATAGTAATTAATGCAGAGAGACTGGGTAGTAAATGCATAGATGCATACTTGTCAGATAAACTTTATACTTTCTCAACATTTGCAGACAATGGTCCAAACTGGTTTGAAACTCACTGACAAATTGCCATAAATTAAGAACTTAGCATTGGCACTTCTTGTTGCATGCGAGTTTAGGTAAATGCCTATGCTGACTTCTTAACTTGCAGCACTTCACCAAATGAGATTGATGCCAACTACATTAAATTCTGCCTTACGGCAATCCTTTGCAGGGGTTTTCCAAGTGCTGAATGCTCAGAAGTGGTTATACCATTCCCTTCATCTGGGGTGCCCTGGGATTGTGCAAGGCTGGAGAGGCTGGCTCTGCTATAGAAGGCAGAGAGGGGAATTAGGTTGCCAACATCTGGCTCCACAGCCCAAAACCTAAACCACTGAGCATTCTAGCTACCAACCTCATTATGCTGCTTGGAGCACTAGGGCAGCAGAGGCCACCTGATATGTGCTGTCAAGTCAGAACCAACTTATTGCAACCTTAACAGGGTTTTCAAGGTACAGTAAGTGTTACAAGATGAGAGGCTTTGCCAGTTCCACTCCCACAGCCAATTTCCATGGATAAGATTTGAACCCTGTTCTCCAGAGTCCTAGCCCATCACTCTGTCCATTACACCATACTGGGAATTCTGCAACCAGTGAAAGAAGAGCCTCAAACCTGGAGTTATTCCATTTATCAGGACTGGTAAACAACAGAGGCGCTATTGCTTTCCAAGATATCTGCTCAACCACAGTGGAAGATGATGCTAAAGTAGATAATACTAGACAGGCCCTTGATGCACTCTAGAGAAAACACTTTATGTTCTTACATTTCCTCCATTAAAAGGGAGCCTCTGCACCACATGCCATCAGTAAAATGTTTCTTTCCATGAGCAGAAGTGATGAACTGGATTAGAAGTCTGCCACCATTTGAGACCAGAATGGCATATGTAGGGGAGGGGAAGCTAAGATGATGATGGATCAGGAAACCTGCAGGTTCTCAAGAGCGCTGAGTTGAGTGTTTCAACTGTGTTAATTACTATCTTGACTTGTTCTGAATTGATCATAACCTAGAGGGTCACAGAGTGGATTACATATGCATAGCTGAACCTCTATTCTTTCTTTCTTTTTATTCAGTTTCCCCAAATTATTATGAATGACAACAGCCAAAACATCAAACAAGAAAGATGCAATACCCAACAGGAGGATAATGTTCCGTTCTTGAACACTGATGCAGTTCTAGATAGCCAAGAGGTCATTCCCATCTGAGTTGATGGGATCAAGAGCAGTCACTGAAGGGCAGTACTGTTCCTTCATTGTCTCAAATCTTATTCAAGATGTTTATAGTACTTGGAAATCTTATACATCTGTGACCATGTATTTTTTTTTAAAGGGGGCTTGTGTATCAGGTGTTGCAAATGAAAGAAATTCACACCCTTTTCCCCCTGAATTCATGTAAACAAATTGTTAAATTTGTATTAAATCAATACCATTTTTGTAATGCTTTATTTAAACAGAACTTTAGTACTTCGATCCAAAACAAAATACAGTGGTAACTTGTATAAAGGAATTAATTCGTTCCAAATGAAATTCTGTTAAGCAAATTTTCCTTTATAAAAATTTCCCATAGGAATTCATTGAAAACAGAGTAATCCCTAATCGCGACCATTTTTATGTTGTAAAGATTCCCCACATAGGTGCTTCTGCTAAGCAAATTTCCCCTATCTCTGGAATTTTTTTATGTTGTACAAATTTTATGTTATACAAACCGTTTGTTATATGATAGTCTACTGTATGTATTTCATTTTGTATCTAGATGTTCTAAGGTAATAACTAACATTTTGGAGCAGAAACAGCACTGGATTTTTTTAGAAGGAACTTCTAAAATGACAATAGCCCCAGCAATCAAAATGGACCTACCCATCCCAAGGTATGTGGAAGATAACTATTTTCAATTAGGCATGCAAAGATTTCTTAAAAACTGAATAACTGCACTACAATTGTTAATGTGTATACACAAAGAGTAGTGTGGGAGAGGGATCCCTACCTGACAGACCTAGTGCAGCTCACAACCTACCCTTATTTTCCCTGTTAGGAAGGCAAGTGTTTGGATGTTTGTTTGGGGGAATGTCTATGTTATCACTGATGAGTGATTAGAGATAATGTGTGGGCTCTCTTCCTGCTCATTCTCCCTAATGGAAAAAGGAGAGGAGTGTCACTCTCTTGCTCAGAGTTCCCAGAAAATCCTGGTTGGGGGGCGGTGGGATGGAGGAGAAGCTGAAAGTCTCTCTCTCTCTCCCTCCCTCCCTCCCTCTCAATCTCTCCCCTTCCTGAATAGAGAAGAGGGTGAGGTGACAATGTAAATGCCTCTTAGCCAGCAGAGCCATGGGGGACCAAGGACACCAATTGAGGGCCACTGGTCACAAACCGCTGATGAGAAGAGTGTGGTCAACCCCTAATGTTTGATTTCTTTATCATTGCGACTAAAAACAAGATTCCAAGAAGAATGTAAAGTTTTAATACTGCAATGACCACTATGATCTGCAGCTACAGTGAATGCAGGTGCACCAGGTATGATTTAGCAGATTCAGTTCACATCACAGTAGCTTTTGTGTGCTTTTTCCTTGTCAGCCAGGCTTGCTCTCATTAAACTTACAAAATAATGCAAAAGAGAAGAAAATCCATGGTGCAGATATTTCTGCTCACCTGTCCATTTTCACATGCCTGGGACTCTGACAGCTCATAAGGAGGTGGCACAAAGTACATTTTTGCTCTCGGAAAGCCAGGGATGATGTTGCTGAGCTGAAAGCCAAACATCACTAACCAGCTCTTCACATCTAAGAATAAAAAGTAAATACATCTGTGAGACCTGGAGGTGTGGAGGAAACATCAGCAGTACGTCACATTAACTCCAAATTATAAGGCAGGGCAGAGCATTTCACTGACAACCTGAATATTAAAAAAAAATACCATAGCAGGTGATATAAAATCTGCAATGTGTGATATTTCTGATCAAGAACGAGAAAAGAGGCACATAAGGCCTCTGCTCCGTTAGGGCTGTTCAGTTTACAGGAATCTCAAGCCTTCTCTAGATGTGTGATAGGCTGACTGCCAGAAAAACCAGCATATTGTGGCAATTCCTGATGCACCTACTACCAAGACAAGTGTCATAATTAGAGATGGGCACGAATAAAAAAATGGCATTTCGTTTGTCGTTTGTCATTTAGGGGGTCCGTTTTGGTTCGTTTCCTTTTTTTGTGAATTTTTTGCAAAAAATTCATTTTTGTTTTTGTTCATTTCGTTACCGTTTCGTTACCATTTATTTCAATTTTTTGTTATTTTTTTTACGCTTTTAAAGCAGTTCAATGTATTGCCGTAACGAAAACGAAACGGACGACAAAATTTCTGGTGTTTCTGTTCGTTTCGTTTCATTTTAGAGATAAAATTCATTTGTCGTTTTGTTGTGTAACGAAACGAAAAAACAAAAACGGAAATGAAAAATTGTTCATTTTGTGCCCATCTCTAGTCATAATACTAATGTTACAACTGGGTATTGTGAGGGTTATTCCATGAAACTAGCCCAGAATAACACACACTGCAGCATATATTATTATTTTACTTTAGTCAGCCTGGATATGAAATAAAGGGTGGGTGGCAACAGGGAAGAGAATGCCACTATTTTTGTTTCCCAAAATTGTTTCCCAACAAAATAAATAAATAAATAAATTAGGAGTGGAAGAAATACTTCTCAGCCAAAAGATGTCAGTGTAGTCTTATCATCAGTTGCTTCATAGGAGGGGGAAACGAAACCCAGAGCAAAAACAAAACAAAAAGCAAGAAAACAAAAGTAACATTGGCTGAAATCCAGTATTGGAACTTACAGCATGTAAGGCCACTAACATCTTCAACCACAGTGGGTCTTTTTTTTTTTTTTGAAATAAATAATTTCCAATCCCCCTTCAAAGTCCCAAGACTCCTCTGGGACCCCTTTCAATGTGGGGAAGCCGTTGGTGGGCTGTGGTACTTGGCAACTCTTCATTTTTGGAATGAGAGGTGGGCACGAAACACTTGTGTGGTTGTTTGTGCCAGTTTGTTTTTTTGTCTGAACAGATGTCTGCTTACTCCTGTGGGCACCCATACAGAGGGAGTGCATAAAGAAGCCAGGGTAGGGAAACCGGAGGTGGGAGGAGGCTGCGCCCTCTGGAGGAAGTGGGGATGGTAAGCGCCAAACATCCATTCTGACAAAAAGAAAAATGACACCAAAGACCAAACCAGCGTTTTGTACCCAGCTCTATTTTTAACCAATAGTCAAAATTCAGAGGTTAGGCAGGGGGAGTAGAGTGGGGCTAACTACTACTTATTTCAGATGGCTATCTCTCATTTTTTTTGCAGGATTATCCTTCTTAGATTCCTCAGCCAAGGTGGTCACTGGCCAGGTTAGGCGCAGCATTCTGGCAGCTGCTCTCAAAAAAATGCAAGTTTCACAGCTATTTTGTCCATTTCCAGCATGGATCCATACACAGAAGGATTATTGAAGACTTTTTAAAAAATCAGAATATCTCCTTGCCTCCTGCAGCTGCTTAGCTGGTTTTGCAGGTGACATTCAAATCAAGACTCCTAGGACACCAATCCATTCTTTCCTCCCCATCACAAGAAGGTAATCATTTACATTTCAACTTCTTTGATATGATTTACTGTTCCTTCTTGGTTTTAACTTCCTCCGGAATTGTTGCACTGGGGAAAGGAGCCTCATGGTCTCAAAGAAAAATGTTGTAACTATAATGTACTACAGATTTGATTCAGAAAGAGTATCTCTGAAATAAATCTTAATTGCCTTTCTTTTAAAAAAATAGTAAGTGGTTAGATCAACAATGAGCAATCACCCTAAGAGGCAAATTAGTACCAGAGGAATGGAAGGTAGAATGTTCATCTCAACCCAGAGCACACAGGTTAGACTTCAGAAACCGCCAACTGAGGCTTTAAGTGTGCGGTCCATCCTACACTGAACATATGATTTCACAGAGGATTAAGTAAATAAGCTGTAACCCCCCCCCCACCTCCCTTGGCCTCCCTTGGTTTGTTTCTTACCCAATAAAACTGTTGAAGAAGGAAAAACAGAACAGTTACAAAATAACATTTAACTGGCAGTGCTAGGAGCCATCCACTTGGAACCACTATCCGAACATGTCTCAACAGTTCTCCACATATAAAGAAAGAACTACAGTGGTACATTGTATAAAGGAATTAATTCGTTCCAAATGGAATTATGTTAAGCAAATTTTCCTTTATATAAATTTCCCATAGGAATGCATTGAAAACAGAGTAATCCCTAATTGTGACCATTTTGTTGTTGTATGGATTCGCCCCATAGGCGATTCTGTTAAGCAAATTTCCCCTATCTCCGGAATTTTTTATGTTGTACAGATTTTTTGTTATATAAACTGTTTGTTATACATGGGTCCACTGTACTCTACTTATTTTAATCTGAAGTTAATTATGATCAGAAAAGACAAGCCAGACTTAAGTTAGGCATGGCTGAATTAAGTTTGATTTGTGGCAATGGATCTAATCTTAGTAGAAGTGAATTTAGATATAACAACATAGTTTTCAAGTACTGTATCAGGGTAGTCAGGAAGACTTCCTTACTAGGCTTGATGCTATGTGCTAGCCCAGTGGTTCCCAACCTGGGGGTTGGGACCCCTTTGGGGGTCAACCGACCATTTTACAGGGGTCACCATGACCCAGTGAAGAAAAAGGCACAAACGGCTTGGGTCTGGAGGGGTGGGGATGAAGGGGGGAAAGAATGAGCTACAGCTTGATAGGTTGGAGGGTATGTCAGTCAATGGCTCTAGAGGCTGCGATTGGCTGAGGGTGGCTGTAGAGGGAAGTTCTCTATGGCACCTGTGGCAGTGGCCTGCCAAAGGGGGCTTGTGGCCTCTTCCAAGCAGGGCAAGGGGTCACCACAACATGAGGAATTGTATAAATGGGTCACGGCATTAGGAAGGTTGGGAACCACTGTCTTAGCTTTTCTAGTATGAACAGGACCTTTCAACCACAGTTTTTGTTTGTGAACAGGACCTTTCCTGTTAGGATCCTGGCTTCATTCTCAGTTCTGAAATGAATTCTGCTTGAGAGAAGTTCTTTTAAGGCACTTCTTTCAAGGGGACGCTAAATGTCACTCAGCTGAATAACAGAAGGGCTGAAGCATCCCTTCCTTTACAATCAAGGAAGCGTTTTTAGCATTATGTATTCCAAAAATTAATTAAGACTTCTTACAAGATGCATACCATAAGGCTTTCATTCAACAGTTATGATTGTTCCAGCAGCCAGCCTAAGAAATTGATTTCACATGGAATGAAAGTTCTTAGCTCTATGCAAATAAGCAATTAACTTGTGGTTAAGTCTGATTTCAATGCACCTTAACTCCACAGAACTGGGTACAAGAGTGCTTCATCAGTTTTTCCAAAACAAAAAAAACAAAAAACAAAAAACCAAAAAACCCCGGTTGTTGGAGATGCTGTCATTAAGCCACCAAACCCTTCTCCTCTATTGCTAAGCAAATTCCATAGTTTCAGCTACACTAAATATGAACTCCCCAGTTTTTCAAGTGTGAACGATCCATAACCATCACTCAGTACCAATGATTTGGTCAAATGTACAATCCTATTCTTTGCATCTTTCTACAAGTTCCTTAGATTTCTAAACCATGAATTATTTCTCACCTGTCACATAGTTCTTTAAATCCAGTTCATTGCTGAGGGGGTTGTTGCTCTTGAACATGTACAAGTTGAACGGGGCAGGTTCCTTACCAATATTTTTCCACATAGTATAGTCGGGAGAGGTCCAACGTCCAGCCAAAACATCATAATCTCTTTGAGTAAAGTGGACCAGTTTTGTTAAGGGATCATACAGTCCTCCATGAAATCCAATAACGATTTGGAAGTCTGGGTTAGAGTCATGATAGATCTCCCCATATGCTGTGTACTGTAATTGTTTGATCATTAGGCCATTGATACTGAACACCGCCAACGGTGTACCCGTGTTATCTGAGGCAACATAGTATTCTTCTCCACTGCTGCTTTCCATGGCAAAAAGATGACCTTGCAAATCGTAATAGAGAGAAGTGATTTCTGAATTGGAATGGTTGTATACATGAGTTATCCTGGTAGGGTTATGAAGATCAGCATAGAAGTACTGAAGATGGTGTCCCAAGTTAGTCTTGTAAGAGGCCCGTCTTCCCAAACCATCATACCGGTACTGAATACTCCACCCACTTGCTTTATTATAAGCTCTTGTTAGGAGACCTTTGGAATTGTACTCAAATACATCAGAACCTCTTTGACATAGAAAGCCATCATCATCTATTTTATACTGCATGTCCCCCAGGCGCGTAATCCTATCTCTCAGATCATAGCGTAGCGGCATCAATCGTACACTGTTTCCAGGGTTCAAGAGATGCAAGTTGCCATTGAGATCGTAACTGTAACGCCAGTTTGGCCTGTCATTGACCGCCACACTCTGGAGCTGCCCATCTCCATCGTAGTCATAGGTGTATTTAGTTGTGTTGGCATAAGGGCCAAGCTTCAATTCTCTCTTAGTTACCCTTCCCATGCTGTCATATTGCACTGTCATCCAGTACATGAGTGATCGAAACATTTCATACTGAACTTCTTTAATGCGCCCATGTGTATCAAAGTGCTTGCTCAGTGTCATCACAGCTGTAGTGATGATTTGATTTATATCATAATAAATTACCCCAAATTTGCCGAAGTGCTCCACTTTGCCTGAGATTTCATCGTAACGATAAAGGTCAACTGGAAGAGGTATTTCACTTATTATAGGCTTGATACTAGCAATTCGAAAACTATTGTCATGATAGGTATAATCAAACCTTGCATTGACCATACCTTCTTCAGAAAATCTGTAAATCTGTTTGTCAACCAGAGGTCCAATTTTGCGGTAGCGGATGGTACAAGAAAAGCCACCGCTCTGTAGATTAACCATCTTCAGAACTCCAGTGGTTTCATCGTACCCAAAAGTCACTGCTGTGCTGTCATAGACAATCTCTGATAACTTGGATAATTTCCCATATTTGTAGAAAACCTGCCGACCAGTCCCTAAAAAAGATGTTTTCAAAATCCTTCCATCATCACTGTAATCAAAAATCACTGAGGCATTGCTCTCGGGAGGATTATAAATATTGCGAATATAGCCAATAGATGTGTGAGTGGACATGGTGTGCCGAGCAATGCTGGGCATAGTGACAGCATGCAGTCGGTCCGAAGAATCATATTCAAAGATGTATTGCCGCTGACTCTGAAGTAGTAGCACCATGGACTATTGAAAAACAAATAAAGAATCTACATTAGATGCGGTGTGGTCAAGCATGCACCAAATAGGCTTTTAAATTACAATCTGAAAAATACATAAATAAGGGGGAAACTGAGCACTTGCTCTAAGCAGGTGACAGTTCCATCCAGTGGTGCCGATATATTGCTAACATATATGCTAAGTAATTGCTTTAAGAAACCATCAATCCCCAGATATTAAATAAAAATGACAATGCAATGGACAGTTTGTCAAATTATATGCAGTCTTCCCACTACATTAAAAATAAAATAATCCACCAGAAGGAGGCAATATTATGGAACATTTTCAAATATACATATATGAGGAAGTTGAAAAGTAATGGTCTCAGATTCTTCTGAATCAACATAATATGTTCATCTTAAAGGGGGGGAAAGTCTACCCACAAAGCTAAACTAGGCATAAGAAATAATTCAATTCCATAAATAAAGCTCTGAGTAAAGTTGTGGGCTGCTCTTTCATCACTTTCTTTTAGTGCTATTCTGTCCATGTTCTTCCATTTTATACCATATTAGGACCTTTGGCAGTCTCTTCATGCCAACATTTAATTATACATCTTGCTACCATAGCAACACTCACGGTCAGGCCCCTAAATTGGATTTGCTCAATGTTTGGTGGCCAAGATGCCAGATTTTGATAAAATCATTCATTCTTACGACTTGATCCTTCAGACTTTCCGTTTCTACCAACCACATTCCTACCTCAACGGTTGCCCCATTCTACTTTAAACTAGAACTGATAGTCCAGGTTCCACATAACTGGGTGAAGACAAAAGGTAAGTAAATTTGCACAAGATTATGCTGCTACAATCTAAAAAATTGCATGTATGGCACACAATAATAACTGGGTTAGGAAATATGCACTTTATTTAGATTTCTACATATGTTTAATAAAACTGCAGGATGGGCTTCTGAGCATAAATTATTGTAACCTATATGAAAAGTTACCTACTTTTTCCAGGTAGGTATAGCTCCATACTTTTCCATCTGCAAACATGCGGGAAATAATCCTGCCTTGTTTGTTAATATCTGTCTTTTCACTCATAGCACCACGCTGAAGTCCCGCCAGCCGCCCATTGGAGAAATAAGACACATTTACAGCAGCAAGACCACTGCTGGGTAGCCAGAGAAAAGGGCGTCCCAACTGATCGTAAATAATACGCAGAGTAAATTTCCGGTGGTCATCGTATATTTTCTCTGTACGAATGTTTCGGTCATAATCAATAGACAACAAGTTTCTTCCATGGACCTAATTGAACAAAAAAGATACTTCCGTGAGAGACATGTCCTAAGTATTTGCAATAGAAAAAGCCCTGATGGATTAAAAAAAGTGATAAATACTATTGATAAATATTGATAAAATGCAGTCTGCCCTTTTGGGAGCACTATTGCAAAAGCCGTATGAAAAGACCAACAAAAAGACCCTTTAGTTGCTGTACTTAAATGTGGACTTAAATTGCTTGTTTTAAGAGCAGGAGCAATGAAAGAAGAGAATCCTCTGAAATGTTAATTGAATAAGGCAGGTAAAGTGTTCTACAAAACCCTTCTCTGCAAAAGCCCTTAAAACCTGCTCATTCATACATTTCCCTGACTATGGGTATCTTTTTCATGTCTACCGTCATCTTCATTACTCAAGTGACTCTGGGGATGGGTGCAGCATGAATCATAACCTTGAGGAAGTCCATATCAAAACTTTGCATTTTTGGGTTACCATTAGACTCCGCCTCTTGGACCTTTATTCTCATTTTCCATTTTGATTTAAGTTGGGTCCTCTCCCCAGCCGACAATAAAGAATTATGCTGAGTTTGTAAGTTAAGAGTTTATTTATCCTTACAGTTACAGTGATGACTAGACCAAGATTCAGTGCTTCCTATTGCTAAAGGGTGAAATAAAGAATTTGATTTCTCTATCCTGAATCATTTGGTGCTCTTTTAATGTATATTTGAAATCACACAGGCAATTTTCTCTCTTTTGAAAAAAAAAATGCTTGACGGCAAAGGATGAATCTTGGAGGAATACAAGTGCTCTTTTGAATACTGTAGCTGGGTAACCGGCCACTTAGGTTGTAACTTATTTTTAGTTTCTGATTTTCTTAATCAGGGCTTGCATTATTGAAACGCTTGTGGCACAGCCAGGTCCTGTGGCAGTTACATGATGTACAGGAAACTGCAAACTAGCCTGACTCTGCCCTGTGGCCAAAGAGCAGGACTGAAGTGATGGGAACCAGATCGTGTGTGCACAGAAGAGTCATTTTATCCAATGATCTTGTTTCCCTTTCTGATTGGACCTGTATATAGCAACTGGTTTAAATATTTCCCCTCAACTGTACAACAGGAAGTAAGTTCTGATATTCAGAAAGAAGATTCGAGATGAAGACCAGAAGGGTGATATTATAACATTTGAATTAAAAAGAAGAGAGAGGGAGGGAGGCATATGTGTCCCCATCATGTGACGTCATGACCATCCTTCAACATACCCATGGCAAGAGTGTACTCACCAGATTAAAACAAAGACAAAGGCTCTGCAATTTGGACAACCGGGTGTCTGTTTTTAGCTATCTCACAGCAAATACCTGTTCTCTGTGAAATTCAGGCCAATACACCTTTATTTTCTTTATGCCCTTCCCTGAACTTGCAATATAAACAACTCTGTCTCTGGGATTAAGGGAAAAGTCAACTTCTTCCTCTTATCCTTCAAGGCAGTGCAAATTATTTGTTACCAAATGCCTGAGGCAACGGATACACAAACAAAATTGGCCTGCTTTCCAACCTTCTAGTTACAAAGCAGAAGGAAAGTAGCTTGCCAAATGCAGATTTGTTTCCAGGTATAGAATCAGCATTGCCTCTAATATACAGTTCTTTGATACCTAGTCCAGCATCAAAACCCAAGCTTTGGAGTTCACTGCCATTGCCACAATACTTCACTTTGTGACAAATAATCTCAGTCGACCGTAATCCTCAAAATCTCCCACTGAAACTAATCTGAAGATGCCCCAAAACTTCTGCTTTTGTTTGTGAAAATGATGAAATAATAATAATCAGTGTCTTTGGATCTTTTGATGACATAAAGAGAAAGCAAATCCACGTAGGTCCCTGGCTGTTATCTGGCTTCAAACATGTCTTAAAAACAGAAGGACATAAATGCACTTCAATTATGTTACCAATAAAGAGTGACCATAACATGTCAGTTTTTGATTTTTGTCAAGTTGTTGAATTGTAGCCATCTTTAGGTCAACATTTTCAAGTCTAACTAAAAATGATTAGCCATAATTCATTTCTCTATGGGCAACTGAGTATAGGGTTATCATTTTGCTCTTTGCTTTATACAGTAAAAATATTGGATTGCCCCTGATCTTATTTTTTTATAAACCCTGTCTAAGGATTTATTCAGGACTGAATTTGAGAGGACCAGTCCTTGCTGGGTTGTGAGTCTGTGGGAGATAGGCAACAGACACTCCTTTGAACAGAAGCAGATCAGAAAATACTACCTTGAGCTAAAAGTGTTACGAACATTTTTTAAACACAGAACAGCACTCAGTCTGTACAGGTCACAGTCTAGTAATGGCAGTACTGAGATCCTCATAAATGATATGGGAGCTTGGACTGCATGCAGGGCATAAAGAAAGTTGGACATTTGAAGAGGTAAGGGGAGAGACGTTGTGTAGGATGGATTAAGAATTCTGAGTTGCATTGAAATCAGGCAAGCCTTAAGCAGTTATTTCATTTAGTCTGCAAGATCAAGCTCTGTTTCCCCTGGACACCTCTCAAATTCTAACCACTTTTCCCCAATAGCATATGTTACTTTACATCCATCGTGTTTTTTTCTATGGCCCCGTTTTTGCTGACGAGCTTAGCTTCAAAGGGAGATCTTCTGTGCCTTTTCTCAGTGAAGTGCTGTGCAGCCCCCAGTCCTGGCTAAATTACTTTTGACTACTGCCCCAGGGAAGACGGGAAGGGTTTAGAATGAGAACAGGCGACTTGCGCCGCATCTGCCCCAGTAGAGATCTTGACCACAGGCATGCTTGTCCCTGCTGAACAGGCCCACTGCCTGATGAGCTGAATTGCAGCCGAGGAGCTTCTTCCCTGTGTTATTTAATGAGAGGCCAGGGAACTTTGAATCATCAGTGAACACAGCTGGCATTCATTAGTCCTCAACACCTCTCTGGCTGTTTGAGTAGCAGCCTCCACAGTGAAGACTGGCAGAGGAGACAGACAGCCAGGCAGCTGAAATGCCTCTTCCTCACATTCAGGCGGAAACAGAAAGTATGCACAGAAACGGAGGTGGAGTGGAGCAATTAGCTACCTGTGTAGCAGAAACAAGGTTTGCGTCAACACCCAGCCTCGACATGGTGAGCTTTTCTTCTTTTATATAAAAATATAGGTAATGAAATGTTAATTGATTGGCATGATTTCAAATTCGTGCCAACTGAGGAATTCCAAGCCCAAGGTCCACCTTGGAGGTGGAGATTGTTGTGGCCTTGACAGCTGCACCAAAGCTACCAAGGCAGCTGGGACAGTTTTCTCTGTTCCTGCCTCGTCTATAATGCCTCATCTACAGTCTACAGTGGTTGAAGCTGGCGGGACATGGGGGGGGGCTCCCAATTCTTCCTGTGGCAACAAGTGAACTGAACATTCATGGTAGTTGAGGTCCAGCCACCTACTCACCATCCCATCAATTAAAGAAAGAAAAACATATCTTGTGAAGGGACATAGCATGATATTTATGGGTTGCTCTTCCCCACTTGGTCACACATGGTAAATCTAAGTGGATATATACATATGGATAATACTTTCATCAAATATAATATTTGTTTGTTTGTTTAAAGCATTTTGCCTACTTTTCTCCTTAAAAGGATCCTGAGGCAGCTTACATTGTTAAAAAGACAAGATGTAAAAGCTAATAACAGAAAGTATATGGATGTTTAAAAAGAATTAAACAAGTGATATTAAAATGGTGCATTAAATCAGTGCTAAAAAGACATTTAAAAGGAACAAGGCACAACAATCTACTTAAGCAGTCCCCTCTCATACAGCCAGTCACTCAAGGAATGTCTGCCCTGAAGAGAAAGGTCTCCATCTTCTTGCGGAAGGACATCAAAGATGGGGCCAGCCTGGCCTCCTGTGAAAAGGAGTTTTGGAGTCTGGGAGCAGCAGCAGAGAAGGCCCTCTCCCATGTCCCCACCAAATGCTCCTGTGAGGTAGCGGGACACAGAGAAAGACCATTCCTGATGATCTTAACACCTGGGGTGGCTCATAAAAGAAGATGTGATCCTTGAGACAGCATGGGTCCATTTAAGATTTTATAGATTAAAATTAACACTTGTACATCCATTTGGCAGCCTGTGGAGCTGCCTTACCAGTGGGGTCATATGAACCCTGTTAACCAACCCTGGTTAACAATCTGGCTACAGCGTTTTGGACCCACTGAAGTTCCCAAGTACTTTCCAAAGCATCCAGCCAGGATGCAACTAAGGCATGTGTCACCTTAGCAATTGTCACAATATATAGAGGAAGGATGTTGTCTTCTTGCTACAATGTTAGAGTACAATGCTAGAGGCATTCAATAGAAAACTGGAGTGGACAAACATTGGTCAGATCTGCCTTGATTAGGATTCCCACCTTGAGCAGGAAGTTAGACTTGATGGCCTTGTAGGCCTTTTCCAACTCAACCGTTCTATGATTTTATTCTATGATGAACTCGATTTATGTCTTGTGGTGCAGTGGTTAAATGCCTGTACTGCAGGTAAAACTGTGCTCACGACCTGGGTTCAATCCCCGGTAGCAGGCTCAAGGTTCACTCAGCCTTCCATCCTTCCGAGGTCGGTAAAATGAGTACCCAGCTTGCTGGGGGGGGCAATGTGTAGCCTGCACACTGTAATCAAAATTGTAAACCGCCCAGAGACTACTTGTAGTGGTATGGGGCGGTATATAAGCAGAACACTTTTGCTTTTATTTTCTTCTCTGATGGTTCAGTAAATTATAGTTCAGTCTTCCTATATTGTTTATAGATTGACTCTTACCTGCAATTGCCTTATACTTAAGACACAGAAAGTCCTCCCTCAGCCTTAATATTCAGAATTCCAAATACCCTTCCCTTGATAGTAGTACAAGGAATGAGCTTGATCACGTGATCATAAGAAGAGAGCAAATGCTCTGGATGTGATTGGAGTGACACTTGAGGGAAGTCATTTTCCGACCTGATGGTCCTCCACAGCAAGCCTCCCCTCCATCATGGTAGAGCATTTCCCACAGCTTTTTTCAAACGGCAGCTGTATATCTCTGAATTGGTCCTTAGTTACTGCGCTCCATGCCAAACAGATGCCAATTCCTTCCCATACCCCACTTATAGGCAGCTGTCACTTCCTTTAGATAGAGCTTTCTGAAGGTTGGAATGCTTTCACAACATGTAAAGAGTTGGTGAGTTTTGGGTCTTTGAAAAGTGCCAGCGAGAAGTTGTAGTATCCTGAAATGTAGCATGTGCTACAGCAAATGCTTTAGTATGAAAGATATGTAGCTACACTCACTGGAGATGGACCAAAGAACTCAGGCCAACTCTGTAATCTAACAAAGCTTCTTAAGCAATTTATCTGTGAATGAACCATTAATAAAGTAGAAGTCTTTAAATTAGATATCTTTTGACAGCAGCGACTACTTAAGAAGCATTCATCAGTTCCTGGGAATGTGTTTTTCAACTTATATTTTACAGTGGCTTTGATTAAGCAACACTTTCTCTTATCCAAATTTAAATAGCACATCAAACAGTATGGAAATGGACCTCAAGCCTTTCTTGAGGACATGAAAGTTATTCTGAATTATTTGCACAGCAAGGGTGAGCCCAATTCCCACCCCAGCCCACTCCGCAGGAAATCAGTTACAGAAAAAAGTAATTTTAAAATTAATACAACTTTGTATTTGTACGGAAATAATTTTTAATTATTGCTCATTTTCCTCACTCTAATTTCCCCCCACTTAATGAAGCAGCCCTCTCTTTACCACAGTCTTCATTTCCGCAGTGGATAAGTTATAAAAATTACTATTCACACAGGATTTCCCTAAGAAATTTTTGTCAAATAGAGTGTCCCTGAAGTAATGAACTAGCTTTAAAAATGGATCTTAGTAAAGAATGTCTTTCTTCTTCAATTACTCTCTCTCAGATTTCAGTGGTACCCATAAGGAAATAATCCAAGTCTGCCTGCATTGTGTGAGTGTATGTGTGAATGCACACCCTTGGGGTGGGGGTAGAATGAGAAAGAGACAAGCCTTGACAGTTATCCTGAGGATGACAATTCTCTCAATGCAACTTGACAAAAAGGAACTGAAAATGTTACAATAATTGTGCACCTTAACATAAGAACATAAGAAGAGCCATGCTGGATCAGGCCAAAGGCCCATCTAGTCCAGCTTCCAGTATCTCACAGCAGCCCCACTGGATGCGTTTGGGAGCGCATGAGACTAGATATCTGTCTCCTGATACTACTCCCCTGCATCTGGTCCTTGAGGTACCCTGGTTTTAAGCTTGGAGATGATACATCTCCCTCATGGTTTATAACCTGTGATAGACTTTTCCTCCAGGAATCTGTCCAACCTCCTTTTGAAGGCATCCAGGCCAGATGCCATCACCACATCCTGTGGCAGGGAGTTCCACAGACTAACAACACGCTGGGTGAAAAAATATTTTCTTTTGTCTGTTCTTACTCTCCCAGCCCTCAATTTGAGTGGATGTCCCCAAGTTCTGGGTATTTTGTGAGAGGGAGAAGAGCTTCCCTCTAGACCTTTCTAATGCGAAAATTCTTTTTTTGTTTTTAAGAAAGGCAGCGCAAGAATCAAACAGAGATTTTACTTTGGAGTAAGTGAAACTAGGTGAAATTTGGTGGTAAATTATGACTAATTAACAAGGGACTGGCTGTGGACCTGTGTCCAGCACTTATTTTAAGCTGCAATTTGTTGCACTGACCTGCGAGATTTCACTTACTGGGAAGTCAGTTCCCTACAGGATTCTGCCCAATATGTGCTGTGCTAACTCAAATGAGTTCACAAATATTACCCAGAAAACACACAGTAGCTGCTCTGAAATGTCATTTTCTAATGGCAGAGCAAGAAGCATCATATAATATGATTGGCACGTTATATTCACTGCAAGGAAGACCAAACAAAGCAGCTAACTCCTACTCTCTCTGGTAATAAGAACCACATTATTACTAAGATCATGGCTTAAAATTACCTAGTACACTGTTTTGTTTTTCTTCTACTACCTACACTCATACCTGTTTTTCCATGAGGCACAATAGACAATTGCTAAGGGTGCTTGCTGACTTTTCTTACAAGCATTCCTTGTATTATATTAAGCTGAATACAAAAAAAGAGAGAGAAATCTTCAGGGGTGTCTGCTGTGCTTTGCCTGTATCACGTATCGTTTCTGGCTGATGACTTATTTTTCTCAGCAGCTATGAATACATGTCTACATCACAAAATTGCAGCATAAGTCTCATCCAGCGGGCTAAATTATGGTTTTTACCTAATCAATGAGAAGCAGAACTTTATGTACAATAAGCAGAAAGAGGTAAAAATGCAACTCCCTGTAATCGCTGCAGAGAGTGTACTCGGTTGAACTCTTTCCTGTATGAGTTCTAGTGGCTGAGCTTCAATTTCTTCCTGATCTTGGATCTGGAATTCCCTAGAATTCTTCCCAAGCTGCCATCAGACAAACTTCACGGTTGCCAGTCGTGGGCTCGAATGAAAAGAATTGCTGCATTGGATCATGCTCCATAAAGCCCAGCTTTTTCTTTCCACCAGCGGCCAGCCATCTGGTATAGCAATGACAGCTGACATCTTCAAGTTGAGAGTCCCCCTGACTGCCCTGCAAACTTTCGGACACTGTCTCTTTCCCTGCGGTGACTGCCATCACAATTGCGGCCAACAACTGGGCAGAAATTGTGGTGGCTCTATGGTGGAGGGCGAGGCCAGAGTACCCACCTACCCCAGATTCTTGAGGAAGAAGGAAGTAGCAGAGTGGCCATGTTAGTAGTAGTAAATTTATTTACCAAAAGACCAAAAGAACCGCCATGTGGGTGGCAGTAGTGGCTATGTTTTTGGAGCCACAGTGCCAGTATGAGTGGCGTAATGCTGGAAGAAGCACCAGCAGGGCAACACAACGAGGATGGAAAAACCTTGGGGGGAGATGGACATATATTTATTTATTATTTATTTATTTTAATACTTATATACCGCCTGTCTTCCGGGGGGAACTCTGGGCGGTTTACAGCACAACTACAACAATAATAACAAACTAAATAAAAGAAAGCAATAATAAGGAAAAATCATAAAATAAACAACAAGCTAAACTACAATATCGTCCACAGCCCATGGGTCCGTCTACCTTCTAGAGCAAGGATTGGGAATGTGTGGCCCTCTAGCAGTTGCTAGATTGTCCCTCAACACTGGCTGTGCTCAATGAGCATGAAATGCATTCTAGGTCAACACTTCAAAGTGAGGTCTGTTCTGCAGTTTGGCCTGGTGTCTGAGCCTGGCTATTCTGACCAAGCAAGGAGATAATAGAGGGACATCCTCTCATTCTTTGCTCATTCCAGCAACGTTAGTGGCCATTTCAACAACTTATGATAATTATATTTAAGAATTAAACTACAGTTGTAAACCCTGCATGGATTTATTCAAAAGACAAAGTGGCCAGGAAATAATCCAACAAAGAACTGTGTTTAAATTACTGTAGTAGAACCAGTGACCTCATACACCCACTTTGTGGGATGACAGCTGGTGACCTGGGTGCAGTTTATTCCAAGGAAGTCCCTAATGTTGTGTAAAATCTCTTTATTTTCAAGCAGTATGTCTGAGACCAGATACAAGTAATGGGTAGATACCCTTAGCAAGAGTTTCCACTGTAGGTTGGTCCTACTGATACCATAGTTTATTGTCACACTTTATTAGTACTTGTCCTTACACATCAAAACAATGTACAGTACAAGAAAAGGAGAAAACAACTTCCTTCAATAAAGATCACTATAAGATCAGCTTATCCTCTGTGTTATAACATGCATTTCTGATCTTTCAACAACTGAGGTCAAAGCCTATATTAGTTCAGTGCTCCTGCAAAGGTATTCCTAAAACCTACTTCTTGTGCCAGTGTCCAGGAGACTGTGAAGGAAAAAGGTGCTTTTGTATTTGGACAGAGAATTTTCTCCTTGTTGTCAAGGCTCACATACTCTCTCTGTTCTTCAAAGTACAAGGACAATCCCTCATTCAGAAGGGCTTGGAGACACAAAATTGGAATATCCAATTATTTGGTTATTTTTCATTTATTATTAGCCCCTTTAAGCCACTGACAAAAGTCCAAATAAGAGACATTTTTAAAAGGTTTCTGTTTTCTCAAAATCAGTAGCCAGAGTGCAGTGAATTATAGATCACAGACACTGAGACACCTCCATTAATCACATGCCTTCATCACTAATCCCCACCCAGCAGTGGACAGTTCACCCAGGTGTCACTGGTTGACCTGGTTGTTGCTGCTTCTTGTCTGTTCCTTTACAAATTTTCTGGTGCAGCTGCTTTTATTTCATTCCCACAAAAAAGCTGAATTAGAATAAATGAGATGCAAATGCATTCCATGCATTCCCTCTTGTTTTCAAATTGCACTTTCAGTCCACTCAACCTGCTATAATCTCATAGCAATTTTCATTTAAAAGAGCTAAATGGATATGTGATTACTGTTACAGGAACTAACTCAAGACAAATGCTGAGGTGTTGATAGATAAAGCTGTGTTTTCATTTGCATATACATAGTGAATTCGGCTCTAAACCTTGCATGTTTAACTTCTGCTAATTACTACCAGTGACTGTATTAAGGTTTTACTACTCAGAGCCAGGATTACAACCATTTATCTTAGGATCTTACTTGTTCGTTGAGAGTAGGACTGATTTCACACATACCCTACAAAACCTTAGAATGATTGTTATCAACTGGATGCTTCTATAGAATGGCACTTTACCTACATCATTTGCATATACTGAACAAGACATGCATGATTAATTTTTAATGCCACCAAACCACCCACCAACCCAAGCACAAGGTGCTTTTCATCACCTACAGAACGTTGAACAAACAAGACTGTGAGAACGACAGTTGTTACTTCTATGACAGAACCTAAGCCGAAAAGGAATGCAAAATCTTGGTGTCACAGAGGGCGTTTATACACGACCCCTAAGCTGCGCTGCAAATGGCTCCCAGCTCTGGAGCTTAGAAATGTTTTCCCACCAGCTCCGGTGTTTAGAGAAAATTAAGTGTGACCACGCCCCCATAAGCGTGACCCAGCGCACCTTTCATGTACTTGCTCTCAGCAGATGAAAATTCCTTGATGCGGATAAGAGTGCCGGGCTCTCCTGGCTTGTCTGTTGTTGTTGTTTGCCTCCCGCCCCTTTAAGAGCCCCTTGAGAAGGAACCAGGAAGTAACGGGGCTCGTGGCAACTTCGACCGGCACCGGCAAGTTAGTAAAGGCTTCTTTTGTCCTTTTTTCCCCTCCCTCCCCTCACGCCCACAGGAGCAGGAAGTGCTGAGGGGTGGGGACGCAGGAACAGAAACAAACCCCCAAGTTCTCTGGTCCAAATTTAAGGGACCAGCAGATCTTAGGGGTCGTGTGAAAAGGCCCTCAGTCTCTTGTTCTCCAATAAACTTGCAAAGCATTTATTTAACAGGTACTACAAGAATGTTTAAGATTTCAGGCCTCAGTGTAGCTTGTAACATGGAATCTAAAGGAAGATGGGAAGGATGATATTCTGTGGCCGTACTGGAAGAAAACTGTTTGAAATTCATGTGGTGCTGCAGAGCTGAGGAACATGTAGTCTCTGGATATTGTTGGAATTCCAACTCAGTAGCATGGTCAGTGGAAGGTACTGATGAGTCATTATGGAAATATAAAAAAATATATAGAATTATTGAATTGGGCACTAAACTTTAACCCCCCTTAAAAGCCAGCCAGGGAGCCCAGTCCCCCAAGGACTGTGTTCATTGGTTTTCCGCCTACCTGATTCCTAGCCTCCAACTACCAGTGCCCCACACATCTTTCTCTCTCTCTCTTCTCCCTCCTTCCTCCCACTCCATCTACACATTTTAAACACGTCTCTGCTCTACCTAATTGCCCCTATATCTACCAACTGGGGCAAGGGAGTTATGGCACGGAAGAACTGGTACAAGCTGCATCTTCTGGAAAGAATCCATTCTCCCCAAAGCTTCTGGCAGGTCCACATTTCTCTGCTTTCTGGACCTAAACCACCTTTCTGGGCAGCAAGAGGGGTTGCCAGCTTAACTGAAGGAAAAAGGGATTTCCCCCCTTTCTCTCCCCCTTCACCCTCCCTTCTTCTATTCCTATCTTCCATCCACTCTCCTACCATCTCTCTCTCTCTCTCTTTTTTGGGCACGCTTACACGTGTGCCCACCCTGTCCCCTGGCTCTCACACTCTCACATTTGGGGCCAGGGAAGATCAGAACAAGAAGAAAGAAAATGGCAACTTCGCAGGCTGGCAGAGCTGTCTGGAAACTTCCATCTTCATCAAGGACCCCCGTATCTCAGCAGCTGTTCTTCAGAGAATCAACATTCCTGTCTGCCTACCCAGATTGTCATCAAAGCCTGAGGACACTCTCCATTGTTTCATTCACACACCTTGAAAGGACTCGTATTCTCATGTTCCTAGCCTCTGTAACCACTCAAACACTCATATGTAATCCTGTAAGAGTTCGCATTCTTGTGCCTTCAAATTCTTGTATTTTTCCAAACACCTGTATGTAATCTCATAATGGCTTGTATCCTTGTGCACCCAAATCATTGTGTCTCCCGAATGCCTGTGTATGCAGTCCGTCAGCCCTTCCTGCCCCCCCCCTGGTTCTGATAATTGCTTTCTCTCACCCACTATTGATTTACTGATTCCCCTCAGTTTACCTATGTCCAGGAACAATGCCACACTTATTTATTTATTTTACAACTCCAAGCCCTATTATGTTACCCTGGTTGGATTCATTAACATTTGCATAAGCCCTGGCTCCACTGCCAGGGACCACCCAGGACTGCCCAGAGCCGCCCCTGGCCACCCCTGGACTATCACAATTGGACAATTTGAACTTCCTTCAGCCAATCCCTGAACAAGGCGCCTTCTGGGATGGGAGGGGGGAAGAATCAATAAAAGTTTGGGATTTCCATGTGCTCAGCGCTGAACACCTTCGCTCTGTCTCTGGCTGGTGTTCGCCTGCTGCTTTATTAGGCCTAATAAATACAGTATTTGCCTCAGGATCTCTCTCCCGTTGGACTTTTATTGGCATCTGGGGGTCCAGCGGAAATCAGCAGGACTAGCCTGACTGAAAGGTAATTTTAGCTTATTTTAAACGCAACAGTACAAGGCTGCTGGTAGTAGTAGTAGTAGTAGTAGTAGTAGTAGTAGTAGTAGTAGTAGTAGTAGTAGTAGTAGTAGTAGTAGCTGTTCAGCAGCATTTGCCGAAGGTTCCTAGCCCTATGATACTGTAAAGCAGCAATCACCCTCATTATCTAATAGTGGAGAAAACTGCTGTAGACATTCTTGGAAAAGTCTGGTATGGGCAGGAATAAGTAGTTGCATGCAACCTTAAGATTGTGAAGATTATGGACAAAATGGTTATGTCTAACAACTGAACATATACAATCCTTTTCTTGATTAACGGGGTGTTTCCCCCATGTTCAGTAGGAACAAATAAGAATGCCAAATTCAGTTCAATACCATCCTTTGTCATTCTTATTATAATAATTAAAGATGTGAGTCCTGTTTTGTTCATACAATCCAGCATGCTGTGGAACTCAGTCAAATCCTACAGTCCTTCTTTTGAAGGCTTCTGGTATCTGCTCATAGATTCTTGATCATGATGCCTCTCTACATAATACCTATGGGCAGATCATATGGTGAGATGATTTGTGTGATTCGAACTATACATTTCTGGAATGGAGACAGATTGGAATGGTGACAATTGCTAAGCCACATAGATTGTTTCCTGGACGTACTCTGTGGTATGTCTGTAAATAGGCACCTTTGTCACCTACCTAGAGTAATCCTCTGAGATGCAGCACTAACCATGATTCAAGCATACACTGCAAGTTGCAGTTACTAAATAAGGAAAACAAGAAAGAAAATGGCAGTCTGTGAAAACAATAAAAGTTCATGCAGGATAGAGCCAGGAACTATTGTATTATTGAAGACAGCTCTTCATTTTGTTAAAACAACCAGATAAAACACCTTGCAAGAATTGCACAGGTTGTTTTGCACCCTGCTGGGAGTGTAGCAGAGGCAATCACTCACAAATCCAGTGGGAAGCTGACCTGGGACAAAGAACCTGTGTTGTAATGTGTGGCTTTGGAAGCTGCTTCTCAAGTAAGATGGCCTACCATTGTCTGTGTTATGTTTTCAGCCTGAAAAAAAATGGGCAGACTCTCTTCTTGAATGTTTAATTTGATAGTGTTTCATATGTTCATTACTCTTCCTTGAGGCTGCACCACTTCAGCACTTTGTAATCTGCTCTGAAATGCTAGAAACCATAAAATGGATATACACAAGCCAAACCTAGTTCCATACTGGCCAGTTTTCTTTCAAAACACAAGGATTGTCCTTGGTCAAAGTCAAAGTCAAAGGACTTGATGGGCTCCCTCCTAACGTCTAGCTCTGAATACCGGGGTGTGTGTGTGTGTGTGTGTGTGTGTGTGTGTGTGTGTGTGTGTGTTCTACTATGGTAGCCCTTGTGTGTGTGTGTGTGTGTGTGTGTGTGTGTGTGTGTGTGTGTGTGTGTGTGTGTGTGTGAGAGAGAGAGAGAGAGAGAGAGAGAGAGAGAGAGAGAGAGAGAGAGAGATTCTTCAGATTTAGTGGATGGATATAGGATATACAGGATAAAAGCAGTGTTCCCAGCCACTTACCTCTTTGTCCTTTAACTTTCTACCTCTGATTCTCTATATGGTTGTGGCAGTCCTATACATTATTTCAAGCATGGATCTATCCACAGGTAGCCCTTATATTCCATAGAGCTCTTTTAGCTCTGATGTACAAACATGCCTACATTCATATGTTAAACAGAATAAAATATTACAGGGCATTGGCAGAAAACAAAATAGCAGTGTGTAATACTTACCCTGAGTTTTCTTCCAAACACAGTCACTTTTCCTTTAATCTGCTCCTTTCTGAGGCGCCATTCTATTGAATTTAAGCCATTTTCCATTGGCAGTGAAATGTTGCATCGACCTATTGTTGGGGTCACAGTACCAGCAAGGACGTGCGGCTCACTGTGGAAGCTAATACTCATTCCATTGGCATACATCACCCTCAGAGTGCCATTATTGCAGAGCTGATAGCTGTTCCTCACTTGATCTGGAGCAATAATGGGGAGGGGGGGGGGAATTACTTAATGCATTAGTCATAAAGAAAACATATTACCTAACCTAATAGATTTTCACGGTGTTTTTGCAGATTTCAAAGGATGTTTCCCAGCAATTACCACTTGTGTCATGGTAAGGTGGATATCTGAGATGTTACTGATTTATGTAAAGAACTGTGCCGATTAAATATCTGATGCCTGGAGAGATGCTTCAGTTTATTAAAATTCTGATTCCCTGTTGCTCTTTAGTTGTAAATAAAAATGCATACAGTATTGATTCTTTTTAAAGCAAATATCATCAATATTTGTGGATACATGCATAATTTGAGGGAAACTTGAAAAAAATGACTTTAATTGAAGTGCCGTCCAACAAGAAGCCTATTCGATTTCAATGTGTGTGTGTGTGTGTGTGTGTGTGTGTGTGTGTGTGTGTGTGTGTGTGTGTGTGTGTGTGTGTGTGTGTGTGTGTGTTGGGACGGGGTAAAGGAAAATAGAGGCTGGTTTTCTGTTAGAGATCAGTAAGACTATCTTTTCTTTCTCCACCAGTTTCAATGCTGCCTTAGCGGGTATACGCCACAATTATAGATTAGACCTCAGTCCCTAAAGCTTGATGCTCACACCGAATGAGCTGTCAGGCGCAATCTATTGTGTGGGTGTCATTCCTCCTCATTCTGCCTTGAAGAACTATTACTAGCCAACCAGACAGCTGGCCTTTTACGGATTGACAGAAGTTACAAAAATAAAAAAACTTCACATTTATGATGGTGTTATATATACTGTAGCCTTGCCTGGCTGATGCAAACAAATTAAACCCCCCTAGAAGAATTTGAAAAAGGGAGCTTCTGAAGCAAGACAGCACAGCAAGCGGCTGCCATGAAAGGGCCACTCTCTTTTTGTCAGAAGGAAAATATCTACATAATTAATCAT
This sequence comes from Phrynocephalus guinanensis, assembly GCA_037367245.1. Classification (NCBI taxonomy): domain Eukaryota; kingdom Metazoa; phylum Chordata; class Lepidosauria; order Squamata; family Agamidae; genus Phrynocephalus; species Phrynocephalus guinanensis. The sequence continues at coordinate 90,858,767 of CM074734.1, forward strand.
CTGGTAGCTGGGAAATAAAACAATCAGAACTGAGGAAAGCAGCCCATAAATGCTGACATTTATACGCCAAGAGGCTTATTGACTGATGAGAGTGCTTGTTTTCAATGACATGACTTCTTAATCAAAACCAGGTAATCAACAACATTCCTTTTGCTTCAGCTTTGTTTAAAGGTGTCACGGGGCTTTGCAATATGGAATCACTTTTGGAAGCCTCACATTTATATCTGTTAACCGCCTTGAGTAACTCTGGGAAAATCTGGCAGGATATACATATAAAAATAAATAAATAAATTAACCCTCTGCTGATCTTTGCCACAGGTTATGACCTACATTTCTATTCTTAACTTGAGGAAGTAGGACTGTCCAAGCCTGCACACTTAACTCAGTAACATAAGCAAGGTGGTGTTTTGACAGGCCAAACTCTTAATCTCAGACTAGGGGCAAACTGGTCAAAGGCAAAGAGTTGAGCCCAGGAGAAAAAGCTATTTAGAGGAACTCTGCAGAACATTGGGTTGGGTTTTATGTATTCAAGATATAATGCTTTACAAATAGTTCAATGGATGAAGTAGTCATCCTTCTGGATGGCAGATACGTATTGTTTCTGAAGAAAACAATACTTCTACCTGGCTCTTTTGCAGTGACCTTTAGCATGTGGTAAAGGCTGCCTTTGTCAGTTCATAGCATGGTTCAAGGGTCAGCTTAGCCAAAACTTTAAAGGTGCAACTAGTAGCTATAGCTTTTATTTTTCATCTTATGTTAGGAATAAAGATGCCAAGTATGCCATATGGATTGGAGGCCCTGGCACCTGCATACTGGTCAGTTTGTTGCAATAATCTTGGACAAATAACAAAACAAAACAGCAAAAATGGGGAACCATCAGGACCACTGTGTGTGTGTGTGTGTGTGTGTGTGTGTGTGTGTGTGTGTGTGTGTGTGTGTGTGTGTGTGTGTGTGTGTGTGTGTGTGAGGTTGAAGCTAAATGTCATTATATTCTACATTCAAATCAATGTACTTATTTTTGAATAAGAAAAGAAAAAGCTGTACCTGCTTGCCACATCTTAAAAATAAGGTTTGGCTCTATGAGCCTTTTCACACGACCCCTAAACTCCGTGGCAAATGGCTCCCAGCTCCGGAGCTTAAAATTGTTTCCCCACCAGCTTCGGAGTTTACAGAAAATTAAGTGCGACCACGGCCACCTAAGCGCATCCCAGCGCATTTTTCAGGTACCTGCTCTCCGGGGGTGAAAAATCCCTGATGCGGATCTAACGTAGTGGGTGCCGGGCTCTCCCCGCTTCTGTTTGTTGTTTTTTTGCACCCTGCCCCTTTAAGATATCTGAATGCTGCCAGGAACAGAGCAAGATGGGCAGAACGGAGGTAAGCCAAGCCGGCATTCTTTTCTTTCTTTTTTTTCTCCCTCCCCTCACGCAGCCAGCAGCCAGGAGTGCGGAGGGGGTGGGAACACAGGAACAGCGACAAACCCCCAAGATCTCTGGTCCAAATTTAAGTGGCCAGCAGATTTTAGGGGTCGTGTGAAAAGGCTCTAAGACAATCGACTTAAGAGTTCTGGTGAAGGAATACACTAAGGCTGAGATGTGGGCAAAGTCATTATAAAAATACTCATTTGGTTATTATAGAATGAACTTATTCTGTTAAGCCAGTAAGACCAAGCCCTGGGAACACCCAGTCTTTCATGTATCTCATTTTAGTTAAGGGTGCAGAGGCCAAATCTGGACTGCAGCAGAAATCTGAGATTTTGGGGAAATTATCAGATTGTAAAAATATATCCTGCATATTCTGAAAATATACAGTAAACATACTATTTACAAATATAGTATGGGTCAGAGGGAAACTCAAATGGTTACCTACAATTACCTTAAGGGCACTTTCAAATTAGAACAAAAGGTGATAATATTTAATGAGCATTGTGGTACAGTGGTTAAACAGTTGTCGTGCAGCCAAAATTGTACTCACAACTACGGTTCACTTCCAGGGAGCCAGCGGGGGGGGGGGGATATGTAGTCTGTGTAATTAAACTGTAAACCACCCAGAGAGTGCTTTAAGAGCTATGGGGCAGTGTATAAGCAGCACACTTTGTATTTCCTTTAATGTGATCACATTGTTTCCACATTAGCTGAGCCAAGACTACAGACATCCCAATCAAGTGTAACAGCCATCATAGAAGGTCACAAATGACTAAAGATCTTAAAAGAAATGTCACCCTATTATGTTTTATAAACGGAACAAGTCTTTTAACCAGAGAGTTATGCTTGTACAGAGGGTCAGGACTTCAATTATATAAAATCTGTATGCCTCCTGTTGAGAAGTTTGGATGGATTTTAATTAGAAATCAGATAACTACGTAAGGGGAAAATGGAAGGTTGGATGTTGTAAATAAGTGCCTACCAAAATCAGCATAGGGAAACGAAAATGTTCCTGTTTCTCAAACACAGGTTGGAGATTTCGGTCCGTGTTTCAGAACCAGGAGTGAGAAACACCAGAAGAAAAACAGAAGAGGAACTGCCATGAAAGAAATCTTTGACTGTGAAGTGAGTAGAGTAATTTCTTCAGCATGAAGGTTAAAAAGCTAATGCTCCTTTTTAGAGATGAGAAAGAATGTAATTGATAACATACGTCAATTGAATTACAGCAAAGACCTCTAAGTCCCCAGTGATGGTTTCCTAAATGCCAGTTTGTGATCAAGAGCAAAGGAGATCAGAGCAAATCATACTCCATGTTGAATGTCTTGATTTTCTGACATGGAATAAGATAATTTTGATTTGGGCCTCTGGTACCTCTAATAGTTTTCTGTCTTGGAGGAGCAACACTGCAGTATTTTATTTTACTTTTTAAAATCTTTGACCTGATGGTAAGCCTGACGATGGATGATCCCTTACATCTAATATCAAATAATACTTTGAAGGTTATTGCTCACAAATAACAAATGTGCCTTTCTTCTCCTAAGGTCTCTTTTAGAGTGTTTTGGGTTTGAATACTGAACAACACTGTGCTGTTGAAAGAAAGGTAATCTACATGAGATCTAGCTCCAGAGAGGAATGTGGGCTGGGCTATAAATAAATGTTAATCCATTAGATCCTTAAAGAATTGTGGTAGTTAAGTATATATAAGAACTTTTATACATAAAGTGAAATCTGTGATGTAACTAACTCTTTTATAATAACCGATGAAGTACTAACTCGAGTTATACAAGGCTTTTGAAATTAGGTATCTTAATTTAGAAGAATAGGTAAATATAATTTGTTGATATTGTTGTCGAAGAGCCTCGTGGCGCAGTGGTTAAATGCCTGTACTGCAGGTAAAACTGTGCTCATGACCTGGGGTTCAATCCCAGGTAGCAGGCTCATGGTTCACTCAGCGTTCCATCCTTCCAAGTAACCAGCTTGCTGGGGCGGGGGGCAATGTGTAGCCTGCACAATATACTGTAATTAAAATTGTAAACCACCCAAAGACTACTTGAAGTGGTATGGGGCGGTATATAAGCAGAACACTTTTTGCTTTGCTTTTGATGACATATATATATATATAGTCAGGTAAAATACATCCTAAGTTGTTTAGCTAATTGAAGAATAAAATATCAACATGGAATATACTGTTAAGATCAGACAAGCTATATCTTTTGTATTCAATGGAAATAGATGTAAGCAAAGATAGATAGAATATGGATGGGATAAAAGGAAATTAATTATGGAAGTATGTTCTTTTAAGTTGGGAAAGGATATATGAATTACATTGGTTTGAAATGTTGGGAAAATTGTGATTTAATTTGTAACACAACAGGAAACATGCAATATATTTATTTTATTTTGTTTTGTTACTTTTTTTTAAAAGGGAAAAAAGTTGTCCACCCAAAACGCAGGCTGATCTCTTAAACAGAAGCAGGGGCCTCCAGAAAGAGGCCCTGCCACTGACAAAGAGGAGATTCCTTTTCTAATTCAAAACCATGTTACCATGATGCTGAGAAATGAGTACCCTGTGAGGAAACAGAAATCCATTTTCAGAATTATCACAGTCTTATGGAATAATGCTGCCCAGCATTTGGCCACAAAATCACAACCCTCCTATCAAGCCAATGTCCCGTTTGGGCTAAAACAGTATTTTTCCACAGAGGGTTGAATTTATTTCTGTTTTTTTTTAACCCCTTGTCTTTGTCTCGGTCAAGGGATTCAAGATGAGTTGTAGTGAGGTACAATCTTTCCCCAGACAAATGAGATAAAAATGTGAACACCCCTGAAGAAAAAGGCAGGGCCAGCATTTAAAGCAAGTTAATGACATGTGCTGAGAACTGACTTCAGCAGTTTTGACGGAATACAGGTTTGCTTCAAGATAACATCCACTGCAAGTTGAGCTAATGCTGAGGTTAGCATCAAGTGTAAGACACACGTTTCTGCCAGAATGGAAGGTGCAGCTTAATTTCTGAAATACCAGTAGGCGATTTCTTCAATTTACAAATAGAACGAGATTCCTTCTCCAGGCCAGAAGAATGACGCTCCACATCTCAATCCTTGCATTTAAAACAGGCATTACTCTTAGACTGTGTAGTACTAGAAATTATAATATTTTCTAGAAATTATAAATAATTAAAAATGATTGTATGCCAGACAGCAGCAGTTTATTTCATTGCCATCACAATGCTCTGAACACAAAAAAAACAAATGTTTGGAGCCCTGCAAAAACCAAACCAAACCAAACCAAACCAAACAAACAAACAAAAACCCACCCACAACTGTAAGGAACAGTTTCTGTGGTGTTCAGCAGATGGATCTGCATCATCTAAGGGCCTTTTCACACGACCCCTAAGATCCGCTGGTCCCTTAAATTCGGACCAAAGATCTTAGGGGTTCGTTGCCCTTCCTTCCTCCCCACCAGAGAAAGAGGGGAAAAATGCAGCTCACCTGGAGGAGCCTCCCGGAGCTCCTTTTCTCTTCCGTTTCTCTTCTGCTTGCTTTTTTTCCTCCCACCTCTTCTCTTAAAAAAGGGGCAGGAGGCAAAAACCCACAAGCAGAAGCCAGGAGAGCCCCACACTGATCAGATTAAATCCGGACCTGGGGATTTTCACCCACCTCAAGCAGGTACAAGAAAGTGCAGCTGGGTCGCGCTTAGGTGGGCGGGGTCGCACTTAATTGTCTGCAAAGTCCGGAGCTGGTGGGAAAACACTTGTAAGGTCCGGACCTTGCAGCCATTTCCTGCGGAGCTTAGGGGTCGTGTATAAAGGCCCTAAGATTGTCAGATCTTAGGTCACCACCTGAAATCTCAGAGTGTCACTGTGTTTCCCTGGATACCCATCTCCCTTCATTCCTAACAGTCACCAGAACTCACTGGTTCAGTTTCTAAAGGTATTTTCTCCAAGCACGAGGATTCACCAGGTATTCAACCATTCACTTTCCCTTGCTGATGGCCTTTTGGCATGCCAACATGGAATTCCCAGTGTAAGCTGGGAGCTGCAGCTTCACAACGAATGAGGCTTCTTGTTCCAGAAGCCCTTGCAACAGCACTGCCAAGCTTATAATAAAATTCCTACCCCACCACTTAGGCCCTTCACTGTGGCATAGCAAAAAACCACCCTGACCTCATATTTTGCCCTGGAAATAGGATATTGCTGACCTACTGACACTAGCACTGGCACACCACATATAATATCCAAGCTCTTTTTGCGGAGGGTGGTTGTGATGACATAGTATGCTCCTGTACCTTGTACGACAGTATAGGATGCCTCCACAGAGGAGAGGTTGGTGATTACTGTGACATCATCATCTCGGTTAGAATTTTCAATATCAATCGTAATAGACTTTTCCATTTCACGATGGAGGCTGGTGACTACACCAGTAGGGCGGGTTACATTGGTCAGGCGTCCTTCATGGTCATAACTACAAGATGCAAGAATGAAGATTAATTACATTACTTTAAAAAAAACACCAAATATCTTTCATTCTCTTTTTATTTCCCATGTGTCCACACATAAATAAAAATTAGGGGGGGGGGAGGATGAGGTGGAAAAGTAGTAAAAGCAAGTAATTTTACTTAAGACATACGATAGAAAATATATTTTCATTTATCAAACTCAAGAAGGACGCACCAGAAGATAGAAAGAATGCATGATTAACGCCATACCCCAAAAGAAATGATAAACAAAGGACCAGAGTGATATGCGATGCATACCTCTGGGAGTGTCTCATTCTACAGAGCATCACAGAGTATCTGGATATTCTATGAAGCCTTCTGAAATCTTTACAGAGTATTATCATAACTTTTTAATTGGCTCTGTTTACTGAACAAGTCTCCCTCATCTTCTCCTCCCCAAGTCCCCTAGAGATAACTACAAATATGGCAAAAAAAATCCAAGTTTTCAAAGATTTCAGTGACATGGGAGGTTTCATGGGAGGTTTAGCAGCATGAGTTTATGGTGTTTAAGAGCCACTTTCCCTCAAATGGATTCTGACTGTTGGAACCCAAACTTTGTACAAAAACCCCAAAGTAGATCCTGCAAGCTTGGGACCTGCTGCAAAAAAGCTGGGCTTAGTAGTAATGTGATTTTCTTGCTTTAATTTTTTTTTTTAAAATCAAGCTATTATAATCAAAGAATGCAGGGCGCCAATTCTTGTTTCTTCTTTCACTTGCAAAGAATGTTTATTTCACTTTATTTAAAGAACTGTTGTTGTTTAACCCACCTTCAATAAATAGCCTCTTCCACACAGCCTATCCTATCTAAGAGCAGGGAAGATGAAGAGGTTCCGAAAGGAGCCATGCCATTTTAGCAGAAGGGAAAGCCTTATAGAGAGAACAACTGGGGAATAGAAGTGGGTGGCATCTGTTTGGTTAGCACAGAAAACGCTGATTATTGTTCAGGGAATAGAGATATTAATGCTGTCTCTCATGGCACAAGTGGATCTAATAAAGCAATTTAAAAATTATGGATATGGTAATAATTACTTCATTTGGCTGAAGAGAGATGTCATCTGGTGCAAATTGCTTTGATCCCCTTTTCTGAAAGCTCTGGATCAGCAATTCTGGGGCAACAGAATATTTGTATTATCGTTTTTTTCCCCCCCCCATAGGCAAGAAGGGGCGGGGGAGAGTGAGGCAGTAATTGCTAAAATGGGCCAATCATCCCATTGTGTAGGACACATTCATCTAGACATAGTCATGTCGAAGTGCCCAGGAAGAAAAGTAAAGGCTAAGCAGAACAGGGGGCATGACGACTGCAGCTTGGAAGCACATTCCTCATCAGTTGGAACAAGGTCCCCTGGACTAGATTGCACTGGATGCCATATAAGACATAAAACCAAATTATTCCATAGATTTAGGAAATAGGCCCCTGCAAACATAACTAAAAAGGAGAAATACCCTTCTTAAGAACTAGTGAGTTGCTGGCAGAAGTATCTCAAAAAATGCTGGAGAACTATTAATGTTCAAGAAATGCCCTGAGTGGGGTATATCATCTAGAGCAGGCTTGCCCAACAGGTAGACCGTGGGCTACCGGTAGCCCGTGAAGGCTTCAAAAGTAGCCCTCCGGCCACCAATAAAAAAGTTAGGGGAGAAGTTCTCCACCCCTCCCTCCGCCATCCCAAGAACCACCACTGCCCTAAGCAAAGTTCTGGATGTGCCATCCCACTGTCTCAGCTAAGCAGGGCAGTTTAAGGGCCATGGTGCGGTCCCCTACTCCCCGCGCCAGCCACACATGCACTCCTATATGTAGGCCCGGGGGCCCTTGGGGAGATCAAAGTAGACTGCAGGGTCATTTGGGAGAAAAAAGTAGACCACGGGCTGCTCAAAGTTGGACAGCCCTGATCTAGAGCAGTGAGCCTTTTAGAGACCGATTGCCCAAACTGCGATTCAAAGCCCATTTATTTTTCACAAAGTACCAACATGGCAATTTAACCTGAATACAGCGGTACCCCGGGTTATAACAAATGCTTTGGGTGCTACCCTTTGGGAAAGCGAGGATCAAAGAGCAGGCTTTTGAATATCCATGGCCACAGCACCCTTGCTGTGGCTGCATGAAATTCAAAAGCCTGCTGTTCGATCCTCGCTGTGGCCGTGGGATATTCAAAAACCTGTTCTTTAATCCTTGCTTTCCTAAAGGGTGCAACCCTTTAGGAAAGCGAGGATTAAAGAGCATGGGTGCTACCCTTTGGGAAAGCGAGGATCAAAGAGCAGGCTTTTGAATATCCATGGCCACAGCACCCTTGCTGTGGCTGCATGAAATTCAAAAGCCTGCTGTTCGATCCTCGCTGTGGCCGTGGGAATATCAAAAACCTGTTCTTTAATCCTTGCTTTCCTAAAGGGTGCAACCCTTTAGGAAAGCGAGGATTAAAGAGCAGGGGTGCTTCCCTTTGGGAAAGCGAGGATCAAAGAGCAGGCTTTTGAATATCCATGGCCACAGCACCCTTGCTGTGGCTGCATGAAATTCAAAAACCTGCTGTTCGATCCTCGCTGTGGCCGTGGGATATTCAAAAACCTGTTCTTTAAAGCCTTGCTTTCCTAAAGGGTGCAACCCAATTTAGGAAAGCGAGGATTAAAGAGCAGGGGTGCTACCCTTTGGGAAAGCGAGGATCAAAGAGCAGGCTTTTGAATATCCATGGCCACAGCACCCTTGCTGTGGCTGCATGAAATTCAAAAACCTGCTGTTCGATCCTCGCTGTGGCCGTGGGATATTCAAAAACCTGTTCTTTAATCCTTGCTTTCCTAAAGGGTGCAACCCTTTAGGAAAGCGAGGATTAAAGAGCAGGGGTGCTACGCTTTGGGAAAGCGAGGATCAAAGAGCAGGTTTTTGAATTTACCATGCCCACAGTGAGGGTGCTGTGGCCATGGGAAATTCAAAAAATCTGCTCTTTGATCCTCAATTTCCCAAAGAGTAGCACCCCATTCGCCTCTCTGCCCTCGAGAAAGCTAGGGGAAGTGGCAGAGGCTTGTGGGCTTCTTCATAGCCTCAGTTTCCAGCCACACCACCTTTGAGATGCCCAGAGCAGCGTTGCTGGAGAGTAGACTAGGGCTACAAATGAACCCACAAGCCGCTGCCTCCCGTTCGCCCAGCTCTGTGTATGGAGCATAGTGGCATGCTCCAAGTGGAGGGGGAAGTGCCGTGGCTGTGAGGGGGCGATGTCGTGTGCCCACAAAAAGGACTCCACGTGCCACCTTTGGCACCCATGCCATAGGTTCACCAACACTGCCCTAGAGGAATAAGTGGGAAGGGAGCATGCAGCTGCTCTTTGGCTGTATGTAGCCTTGGGCAAGTTCCAGGGTCCGAGGGTGCCCCCCCCCCAGAAGAAGGGAACAACAAGCCAGCACTTGATCTCCAGAAAGCCCTAGGGAATGTTGCCCTTTGTCAGAACCTAGCCCTGGAAACTCTCCCAGGGTGTGAATTTGGTAAAAGAACTCCTTAAATATTTCACTTAGCTTGAAAGTCATGTTAGGGGACCCATAAGGCAGTTCCAAGTTGGAGGCACATAACAGCAATGACGGCTATGTGGCATTTATTACTAATGTACTGTACTGTAGTGCTGCAAATGTTGAAGCCCTGTATCTCAGTGGTAGACAGGCAGAAGGTCTTTCCCATGTTCAGTGCTCAACCATATCCCAGAAAAGACTGAAAGGAACCTTTCACTGCCACTCAGGTGAGCTACAGCCAGACTACATCGACTGGATTAACCGACCTCTGACTGTTTTCCCATATCCCCAGTTTACTTATTGATTATTGAACACTTGCCACCAGCCTACCAACTATATGAATTACTTCTATTATTTTTCTGAAAATCCATTTCCAGCTGCAGAAATTGCTTTTAGCATATATGTGATTGCTTTGAATATCCCTTATGCACGGTTTTGACTGTCTACAATGTTTTATTCAGAATCTTACAGTGTGAGCATGGATGTGTGTGTGTGTGTGTGTGTGTGTGTGTGTGTGTGTGAGAGAGAGAGAGAGAGAGAGAGAGAGAGAGAGAGAGAGAGAGAGAGAGAGAGAGAGAGAGAGAGAGAGAGAGTCCCACAAGCTGTTTACTCTCTAGGGGGATTTGCCAGCACTTTGGCAGATGGAACTGAAAAACAATACAGAAGAGGTGGGAGAATGTACGCATGATATGTCTGGGCTACTTAGCATGCTGGATCTGGTCTAATTCAATGTGGTAATAGGCAAGATTTCATGCTATCCATATCCACCTAATCCTAATTGAATACATTCAGCCTCATCCAGTGTTTGACTTCCTGTAGGACACCGCAGCGCCTCAGTCTGCATGGTATCTTGTTCCTACACTGTGCAGCCAAATTTATCCCGCATAAATCAGTTTATTAATGAAATCTGGCAGTTCATAAAACTTGTTTGGGACCGTAACTGGACAAATAATGGCCCACCTCATGATATTTATATGCCTCCACTACTGTGCCTTAATAATAATAATAATAATAATAATAATAATAATAATAATAATAATAATAATAATAATAATAATAATAATAATAATAATAATAATAATTCCTAAACGCTTGGAAAGCGTTCAACTAGTGATTGGTAATATAAAATCCAGCGTAGATAGCTGTGTGGTTAATAATAATAATAATAATAATAATAATAATAATAATAATAATAATAATAATAATAATAATAATAATAATAATAATAATAATAATAATAATAAAAAACAACCGAGGAACCATAGGGTATGGATTGCTCTGTTAAAAATTCAATTTTCTGTTCATACAACTGCTCCATACTAGACTAGATGACTCTTGCAAGATAATTGTAAGGTATCCCTGCAAACAAAAATTTTTGGAGGAATCACCCATCTCCTGAGCTGCCAAATAATAATTCCATTTTATCAGTAAGATCTAGCAAAGGAGGCACGCCTGATCATTAAACGTAATTCTATGAAAAAAACAGGAGATGGCAGTGTCTCCCTATTTACCAGATTAAACTGTTTTTGTTTTTTTAAGTCAACCCCCAAATGTGGATACCCTTAGAAAACATGGGCTTATCCCAAACATACCTGCCATATAGTTATTTATGTCTTTTAATTATATTCATTTGTGGGCATATACATTAATGTTCATTTTGGGTTTTGTATCATATCCAAACCAGGTCAAATGTAATGCAGAAACTCAGTATGTACTTGACATAAATATAACTTGGCATTCTATAACAAAACCCTAAGCGATCTGTCAGTACCTAAGACCCAGGATCAGGTGATGCTAAGGATGTGTATCTCTTTGTCTCTCCCCAACCCTACCTCCCTCATCCTACTATTAAACAGAACCCTAAACATCAATTTCCCAGTTTTAGCCTATTGGCACCTAGCTACGTTTGGTATCTTTAATGTATACACCTTGCACCAAATATGAAGTCAAGGACACAAATAATTATATGGCTGCTAAGGATGGAAAATAGCTCCATTATATGAAACACTGATTCCAGATGAAAAAAAAATTTAAAAAATAACTCCCTTTGTCATAGCATCTGCACTGGAATATGGTTTAGTCTGAACTGTGGTTTATTTGAACAACTAATGGTAAGACATCTTGGTTTGAGATGAGCTTGTATAATGTTTGGATTGTATCCGCTCACTTAAAGGAGTTACTGTCCAAACCAGCAGATATACTGGGATTCCTCTTTCAGAAACAGATTTTTCTCTTTGACAAGGTGCCATTTCAAACAGCGGGAATGGATTGTTCCCAAAGAGAAAAGTTATCCACGAGTGTCAATAACAAGCATGTGCTGTCAGGTCAGTTCTGCCTGATGCCAATCCTTACAAGGTTTTCTAGGCAGGGAATACTTAGAAATGGTTGACCATTCTTTTCTGCGCGGGACACCCTGGGAAGGTGCAGCTTGCCCAAGACTACAAAGGCTGATTCCTCTGGGGTAGGGAGTGGCACTCCCAAACTTTGGGCTCCATAGCCAGATATCCAAGTCTCTCTAAGCTTTCCAGCCGGCTAATTATCAGACCTCCTCCATTTTGAACGGCGTGGTTTAGTATGGTTCCTCACAAGTACTTTTTGTGTGGGTGCAAAAATTCAACACAAGGGACACAAAGAGAAAACTCAGGTACCACATGTTAAGTACATATTCTAGTCACAACCAACGATGGCTGAGGTGGGACATGTGGACTTTAGTTACCATCTACCATATCCAGCTTGGTCAATGGTGAGGAATAATGAGAGTTTTAATCTGGCCATGTCTGAGGGCAGACATACCTTCCAATTCTGATGTGTATCTTTCTGCAAAGCCGTATTTTTCTTCATATGTTATTTGCCAGATATCAATTACTTGAATAAATGGGATGGCCCATTCTTACACGTATGTGTCTGAGAACTATTAAACTAAAGATAATACCTTAATCAATAGATTCTTTGTTGCAGTGTTTTTTAAAATGTCAAACACTTGTCAGTTAGCTGTTCTAGTTAAACAGGATTTTTTTGGTCTACTTTAAAAGTTCCTAAATGTTTTCTGTCTTCTACACTGTCAATTTCTAAAATGATTATAGTTTCAAGCTCTTCACAAATTATGGAAATCACACTGCATTTTTTGCAGAAATCCAGGGATTCAATTTCCTCACCAATCTCAGCAACAAGCAGTCAGTAACATTAATCAATGGTTTACCTGCCTGTACGGCTCATGGTCCCAATATCCTGACATTTAAACAGCAAGACTTGTCATTTGAGTACCCAAAGAAAAGGCAATACTGAAATCCCCAGAGAGAGGAAACTTAGTGGCGTGTAGCCATAATCTATTAGGTTATGAGTCAGGCAGAGCAAGTACAAGAAATAAATATTCTCTCTCCTGCTAGACAAGGTCAATGAATTTGGGTCATGTTCAGCTCGTTGGTATACAAATCCATGCATCCGAAAGGCCCATAAACTGTATGTGCATTTCAGGCTGCTGAGCACTATTGTACATCACTTTCTATGAAGGGCATCTCCAGCAGTAGCAAGGTTACTGAAACCATCTCAATGCCATTCTTTTGCAAAGTGTGTAACAAGGCTATACAACATCATCTTGCACATTTGTATTATACTGGAATTTATAACAGGATATACTTTACTGCAAGCCTTAGACTTCATGATGAAGATATATTATCATGCTCATAGAGAGATAGATGGTTTATAATGCAATTAATGGAAAGGCAGCTTTCCCCCCCTCCCCGAAAAGGAAAGCATCCAGCACATCAGTTAATCCATAAGACAGACCATTTACACCATACTGTACACAACATCCTGCCTTTCACATACTTACCTCATTATTCTCTTACCTATTTCCTTTGTCCTCCTTTGGTTTTGCTAGATATGCACCTTGAAAAAACATTTTGAAGAGATTATGCCAAATAAGACAATGTGTACAAAGCTAAGGGATCAGTCTGGGTTGGGGGTCAAGGTGTGTTTGATCTGCTTTTGCCCTGTTCAGTCATGTTCCATGATGAAGCCCTACACATTTTATCACCTGGACAGACAAGGGATGTGCAACGAGATTAAGAAATGGTCTTACTCATAGAAGGTTGTCCATCCTGTCTCATCACTTTTTGTTGCCAAGAGACCACTGTTCCCATGATAAGTCATTAACCCAAGTTCCAAAGTCTGGGTTGATACTACTTTAAGACCACTGTTTGTGCCAACAGCAAGAGTCACAATTTGATTGTCAGACATTAGAAAATGACGTGGTGCTCCATTGGTATCCCGCCGGATCTTGAGAGAGTTTCCATTGTGGTCAATCATTTCGGTCACATCATTATCGGCACTATAGGTAAAATTGTACAAATATTCTCCTGTAACAAGGCTGAGGGTATACTGGTGGATGCCATCAATATTGAAGACATACAGTTCCTGCTGTCCCGGAGATGCAATTTCGTATTGGTTGAATGCGTTCAGGACAGGCTTGTTTTTGCTGACGGCCCTGATACGTATGTTCCCAAGATCTGCTATATAAATGGTGCCATCTGGGGCCACAGCTAAGGAAGACGGAGTATTTAAGATGGCATCAGTAGCATAACCATCATCACCAGCATAGCAATTACAGTTGACATCATTTTTGCAGTCACAGTCAGAAGCTGCCCCAGCTAGAAGGCAAATCTCACCATTCGTGGTGACCTGGCGAAGCCGGTTAATTTTCTTTTCATCCGTCTCACTGATGTAAAGGATTCCAGTGTGTGAGATGGCAATGGCACTGGCCGACTCCAGGGCAGAATGAATGGCCAGTTTGCTGAGGGAGTAGTCTATGCCAGGAACCTGGCAGTGCATTGGACGACCAGCAATGATGCTAACCTGGTGGTTCTCTGTGATTCGCAGAATGACATTGTTCTCCAGGACATACAGTGAGTTATCCATTGGATTGACAGCCAGATCAGTTGGCCACTCCAGACGTACCTATGAGATGCACAGTGAATTGTGACTTGTTTTAAAGTGACTTAGGTAAAAGTACATTTCTTGAGGTACATCTAACCCCTATACAGAGAATAAAAATAATGGGTTGTGTCCCATCTGAACAAATTGAGAAAGAAGCTGTGTGCCATTTACTTGGACAGATGTCCTTTCACTTATAATAAAGACCAAATACAATGGTTCTACTGGGTAGATATATATCTAAGGCAGGCATGTCCAATGTCAGGCCCGGGGGCCAAATGCGGCCTGTTTTCAAATTTTGAGCGGCCTGTGGCCACTTCTCCCCACCAGCTCAGCCTGTCACAAATCCCTGCCAGATGGCCCCTCCCCATACCAGATGGAGACATCAGCTTCCAGTTTTATGGTTTGCCTGCCCTCCCTGCCTCTATCCATTCCCCCAGCCACCTGCCAAGCCTACCCACCCCTGGCTCCATTGCTGCAGCATCCTCCCCACCTCATTGCATGTTACAGAGATTTGTCCAAAGTCCGGTCTGGGGCCAAATGCTGCTGATCGTTTGGCCCCCACACATTTTCACCTCACCAAATCTGGCCCTCCTTGCAAAAAGTTTGGACACCCCTCATCTGAGGCATAGGACCCAGTACCATACAGAATTGCAGGAAAAGCAAAGCCAATTAAATACAACATTGTCAGAGCTTTCTTCATCTATAACTGATGTTTGTTACCTATTTTAAAGAAAGCTTGACACCCATATCAAATCTAATTTAAGACTGCATATTATCAATAATGTCAAAACTCATTCAATTAGCAACATGGAATGTATAGTTTTTTTCTAAGGAGAGCATCTGGGCATTTATCCAAAATGAATAGCCATCTGTTTTCTTACAAAGGGTAAATAACACTCTACCTGGCTGACATCCATGCTGGAATCACAGCTTAGTGGCCGAACAGCAGTTAGGTCATTGGAGCCCAGCAGAGTTGATATGATTCCATTCTGGTCCACTTTCCGGATCATGGTAGCATCAACAAAATACATAAGGCCATACTTATCCACTGCAATTCCTGCCAAGGTGCAATGAAATTTTTAAAAATCATTTCTGTTCTCATGTTTTGTTGACTTCATTATCACGAACAGCGACAGTGGTGGTGATCACCCAGTTGTATATTTGCTCATGATGGGAGTGTGTGTTACATACTAAATTTTCAGCCCACTGAAAGAGCATTGTGCAGTTAAGACTGAATGAAATCAGACTGAATGAAATCTTTGGTTATGAATATTCGACAAATTAATTTGTGAAATAACATTAACATTTTATTTATTTATTCATTTATTTGATTTTTATCCCCTCTCATCTGGCCACCAAGGCTAATTTGATTTTCCTTACTCTTTGTGTTCTACATAACACATCAAGCAAATTTTACTTTCCACTTTTTTTACAAATAGTCTGCTTCCACTAGTCGAGTGCATCCCAACCTTGGGTCTGAGAAATCCTGGCCAGCAGAGCTAATGGTGAACCCTCCTGGGAGTTTTAGTCCAAGAACATCTAAGGACCCAATGTTGGAAATTACTGCTCTAATACAACGTACTGTAGGAGGGCTGGGAATGCAAGATTCTTACAACATTCTATGAACACCTCATGCCTGCATCTTGCACCAGCCATGGTCCCAAGATTGATACGGCCTCAGTTGCTCCTGGTTTTTTCTTATATCATTTGAGGGAGATGTATCAATGACATCTTTGGGAAGGGCACTCCATTTCTCCAAGTAGGCATGCATTTACCACCTTAGATAAAATAACTCAGAGCTTCTTTCTTAGCTCAAGTCCTGCAGCCTCTCAAACTAAAAGGTCTTTCTCTTCCAGCATGTTGAGTGGACTTGGGTGGTCTTAACAACGTTTGCATGCAATGCTTTACCTAGCACTTTTATTTAGCTGATTTCTTGCAATTTTCTTCTCAGTAAGTCCAAGCCCTCTAGGAAGGCATAGGAACCCAGTCCCCATAGCTAGTAATTGCCTGGCTGTTACTAAGACAATAAAATGCCTTGTCTACTATTTAGTCCTCATCTTTTCTGGGCTTCACCTTTCTCTTTCAGCAGCTCCTGTCCTTGAGCGGCACAAGCAGGTACAATTTCAGCACAGAAGAAGACTGCCGTGATTTGCGGCGGCAGAAGAAACAATATTTCAGGCACCCACCTGTTAATGTGGCCAAGACCATGCAAAGTAATAGCTGGTGCATTCGGTGCTAGGAACATGAATTTAATTCAAGCAATTAAAGAAAGCTCATGTTGTAGAAAAAGCTGCAGTGACTTCTGATTAGTTTATTCTGAGCGGAACAAAAGCATTATCAAATTAATGCTTATCAATAATTTTAAAATGAAAAAAAAAATCTCCTGGAGGCTTCAATAATAGATTTCCTTACTTGACTGTAAGTGTATCAGTCACACCCACCAAGTCAGAAGTTGTTTATTTATCTGATGGCTACTGAAGGTGGAATGTCTACATAGCCAAAAGGCAGAAAATGTATTTCATTGTTTGTTTCTGTTTCTTTGTGTCTATTTGCATTCATTGTTACATGAACGTAACATGGTAACTGGCCAGATACAGCTGTGATCTGAATTTGTGAAACCATGGGAAGCAAGCACAGAAAGACTATAACCTAAGAGCCATAATGCCTTACACAAACTTCAATAACTCTAGAACAGGGATGGCGAACCTATGGCACGGGTGCCAAAGGTGGGACTCGGAGCCCTTTCTGTGGGCACCCGACATCGACCCTTCATAGCCACCTGTATACAGGTTAAATTGTTGTATTGGCACTTGGCAAAGAAATTATTGGGTTTTGAATTGCAGTTTGGGCACTCGGTCTCTAAAAGGTTCGCCATCACTACTCTAGAAGATGTATTAGGGGAAAAAATACAGCATTTGACTTTTTGTCTCTTTGTAGAAGCAAGTCAGAGGCCACACCTTTGCCCCAAACCTACTATGATTAAACCAACAATTAAAAACAACTCAGCAAGCAGTAATTTAATTGCTTGACAATAATATCCAGGCTCAATCTGGCTTCACGCCATTGTTTGCACTCTCTTTTATATCCCTTACCTCGTGGGCTCATCAAAGTTGCATCCACTCCTTTCCCTCCATCTCCACATCGGGCTTCATCAAAAGGCAGACACTGCTCCCCCGTCCCTGCCACCACTTCAGAATTTGCAGCAAGGTCTTTGGCACCGGTCAGGCTTTTGACTCTGTAGATACGACGACTATTGGTGTCCGAAACATAGAGCGAGCCCGAAACAGGATCCACAGCTAGGTAGTATTTATGGGCAGGGTTGTTGCTTTAGAAGAGAAAAAAAGTAAAGAACTTGACACCTAACCAACTCTCTGCAAGGCCTTCTTACCATCTGTGGTCCGGGGTATGAATAGAGTAGCCTTAAAGAGGAGATATATAAATATATCTATATAAAAATATATTTACATTATATCTCTATATCTCTATATATCTCTATATATCTGTATATCTATATCTATATCTATATAAATTTGACTCCGGTTCAGCCCATATTAACAGCAGTACTGGTTTCTCAACCTTCCATCTGAGGGAAATTCTTCAACAGATAGAACATTAGGTTTGACACAGCCAATCTACCCTAGGTTCCTGTCTCCCCGTTTGACTATCATAGATGGAGTTTGGATGGGAGGAAGTGAAGCATGAATCCCATTGGTGCCATTAACTCCTATAGAAAGTACTACCTCTCATCTGACTCTACAACATCACTGAGATGATCATGTAATAATGTCAGGTATACCAACTCCTTACATAAAGAATTACAAAAACTAATAAATAGTCTTGAGATTAGATTACTGTAGGGGTTAATGCAGTAACCTGTGAGGTTAATGCATTAGCTGCAGCTAGTGTAGAACTCAGTGGTCAGATTATTAACAGGGGTTAAACGATGACAACATATAATCTCCACACAGGATCATATCATCTCCACATATCATCTCCACACTGCCACTTTGCACTGGCTACTGATTCCTTGCCTCAGTGACCTCAATGACAATGAATAAATCCCTAAACAGCTTAGGACCCTGATATCTGTCAGAGTAGCTTCTCCCTGCTCTTCTCAGGCTGGACACCTGAGGGTACCAACCCCAAGAGAAGTCCAGATTCCAGAGGGTCATAACAAAGAACCGGGCCTTCTTGGCAGTCGCCCCTGGTCGTGGAACCTATTGCCCCCAGACATATGCCTGGCCCCATCGCGAGGGATATTGAAATATCTTTTAAAAACATTGCTTTTCAAACAAGCTTTTCCCATAGTTTTGTTGATTATTAGGAAGTCTATAACACCATCTCTATCTGACCCTGCTTCTACTTTCCTTTTTGGTGGTTTATAATTTATGTTACTATTAATTGATTATATTTGTTTAACTATGTGTTTTAATATGTTTAATTCTTCCATTTGATCTGCAATTATTAAGAGGCATGTAATTTGTTCTTTATTATGCTGTGCACTGCCCATAGTAGCATATAGGCTAGATGGATTTGAATTAAAGTCCAATAAATTAATAAATGGTACTAACTGATGAGTCTCCACTTGAATTCTTGGTCAAACACTGAGCCACCTGACTGGTGAGCAATCTTTAATTGGCAGAAATTTGCTACTTTAAGTTACACCTTACCATCTTACTAGCATAACGGTGGAAGATGATTTTGGCAACAGTCACCCCCCCATTTCGCGGTTCAGGTACTGTGGTCCCACTACATCGCAGGATCGTGGTACCTGCACCTCGGAGCCGCGTGGGGGGCGGCAGGGGGCAATCGGTTCACTCCACACCGCCCCCGCGCTCCTCCGAGAAGCCTCAGAGCCGCGGGGGGGGGCGGGCGATTGGGTCACTCCACGCCGCTGCTGCGCTCCTCTGAGAAGCATCGGAGCCGCGTGGGGGGCGGCGTGGGGCGATTGGTTCGCTCCATGCCGCCCCTGCGCTCCTCTGAGAAGCCTTGGATCCACATTGGGGGGGCGGAGGGGGCAATCGGGTCGCTCCGCGCCACCCCTCCGCACTACTCCGAGAAGCCTCGGACAGGCGCGCGTTCACCCCCCCCCCCGCTTCTGCATATCGCATATTTTCATGCATCACGGGTGGGGGTCCCTAAACCCCACGATCGGCGGGGGCAGAACACAGAACACTTTGT
This sequence comes from Phrynocephalus guinanensis, assembly GCA_037367245.1. NCBI lineage: Eukaryota > Metazoa > Chordata > Lepidosauria > Squamata > Agamidae > Phrynocephalus > Phrynocephalus guinanensis. The sequence goes on from CM074734.1 coordinate 90,878,285, forward strand.
ATTTATATATCCACTTCCTGAGCACAGGCTATGGTAGCACCAATACCTATTTATTTTGATAAAATCTTGCAAAATGTCACATCTCAAGTCTGCAGTCCTGTGCACATCTGCTTGAGAGTAAATTACATTGAATTCATTTGGATTTAATTTTTAAAGTAAATATTTCCAGGACTGTGTTGTATATCCAAGATACTAGCTCTTGACAGCTGAGCTCACTGAGGAGTTTCTATCACATATAATTCTGTTCTGTGCTCTTGTCCAGTTATTTATTTATTTATTTATTTTCAAATTTATATACCGCTCCTACTTCCCGAGCAAGAACTCAGGGTGGTTCACATAAAAAATTTAAAAACTAAAAGGCGGGTAAGGACAGGAACAATCATAATAGCCATCAAGCACACATAAGTAGGCCAGGGCAGGAAAGAGAGGAAAGAGAAATATATATATATATATATACTGTATACAGACTCTGTAATTATATATACAGTTATACAGACTCTGACTGTTACATCATTCTATCTTTTTCTGAAAACTGGAAACAGCTTTATATCTTAATAATGCAGTCACTGAAGATATATATGGTTCTCATTAACTTGATTTTATGGATTTCTTTTTACCACCCATGCCAATCTACCTATTTCACAGAGCATGGACGTTGATTCTGCTAAAATGCTTTAAGGATGGTAAGACATAACCACAATGCAAAATATACAGCAGGGAAGCACAATGTACAATGGGTGCTAACAAGATGCAATAAATATTTTTTCAAACATGTACTGCACCTGTGGCTCATCGTAAAATTTTTACCCAATCTTTTTACCATGCCAAATAATAGAACTTGGTATAGATGGCCCCGAAGCTGCATAAAAAGATGAATGGTCTCCTAATATTTAATTTCTGTATTTCCCTTTTCTCATCCAAAACTCCTCACAGAAAGATTTCTCTATAAAGTATGTTGTACTTCTGCATAATGAGATGCCCAGGTTGAAGTGGTTAGAGGTTAACATTGCATTTATTATTCCAAAATGGTAACAGACATCATGCTCGAGGTTAGTCCTGGCCAAGGTTAGTGCTGAAGAAGCAGACCACCCAACTTTTGTTGCATTATTAATCAAAAGAGAAGGAAGGCACTGGGTAAATGTGTGCAGGTGAATTGCAAGGAACTATGAAATTTAATTGCACAATTAGTCACATGCTCCCCAGTGCAGTACATTGTTCAATGTACCCACAGAAATGCTTCATGGACAGCATTCCCGCATTAGTGCTATTACAGCTACCAGAGGCGTAGCTGTAGTGGACACAACAGGACTTTGACTATTATACAAATCATTTATCTCAGGGCTGTTCAACTTTGAACAGACCAAGGTCTACTTTTTCTGGCCCAAAGTATCTGAGGGCTACTACACTAAAACCTCTACTTACAAATGTTATCTGTTCTGAGCACATGCTCATAAGTAAAAACTTTTGTAAGTAGAGCAGCAGTTTCCTATAGGAATGCACTGAAAATCAATTAATCTGTTCTGGAGGGAACACATTTCAATGCCTCATGGCCCTTGAACTGTCCCACTCGGCTGACACAGTGGGCTGGCAGACCCAGAACTTTGCTGGGGTAGTGGTGGTCCTTGGGATGGGGGAGGGAGGGGTGGAGAACTTATCCCCTCAGTTTTGAACCCTTCACGGGCTACCAGTAGCCCGCGGTCTACCTGTTGGGCAGGCCTAATTTATCTTATTTTAAAACTTCAGCAATGAAGCACTTCACATTTAACTTGGAATAAAACTTTGACCTATCTCCTAGGGGCAATGTAGGTGCTGACGGAGCCGGCAGCAACAACTTTCTCAGCAGCGGAGCGTGAGGGAGCAGCGGCGGCGGACAGCAACAACGGGGCGCGCGCAGCTCCCTGCCTTTCCCCCCAGCCCTTTCCGGCGATCAAGGTGCTGGCGCAGAGCCAGCGCTGGCCAGCTGATGAGCGGCAGGCTCCAGCTCAGCAGGGGAGTAGCAGAGCGGTCTGACTGATCTGTGGGGGGGGGGTTGCTGGGGGGGTGGACTCTGCAAGCCACCAGAGATCTGTGTGGGGGTGTTTCCTTGGGGGTGGGCTTTGTAAGCCAGCACTAGTGCCCCTCCTTTCTGGTCCAGTTGCGGGTGGGGGCATAAGGAGGCGAAGAGCACCAGATCCTGCAACAGGTCGTCCTCTCTGTCATTACTCTTGGGTCTATGCATTGTAATGGATTAAATCCATTTTCAATGCATTCCTATGGGAAATTGCAATTTGTACAACGGAAAATTTGTATAACGTAATTTCATTTGGAACAAATTAATTACGTTATACAAGGTACCACTGTACTTTTATTTTTACTGCAAATCAAAAGAAAGGGGAAAACGTAGGCGGTGCAGTAAAAGAAGGGGACAATAAATAAAAGGAGATGGGGGAGCGGATATACAAAATATAACATAATTATGGTTGAGTCATATACATTGAAATTAGCTGACCACATATCCAACAATACTTCATCCAGAGTTGACATTCATAGAATAGATGCTCTTGTATAGCTAAGGTTCTAAGATCTTTTTGTTCTGCTATTTTTTTAACTATTTCAACAATTTATACCCAGGAAAAATAGATTTTTGAGGCTGGGCTTTGGTCACCACAGTCAATCATTTTTTGTAAATAATGGGGGAGGTCTTGGAAAAGATATAATTGTCTTCGTAGGGGAGATATGCAAAACTAGAGACTTGAGATTAGATTGAAAAGCTATTCTGTCCCAGTGGTGCTTTATGGAGTGTTTGATGATTAATACAATGGCAATGAAGTATTTCAGTAATCATGAAATAGTCCTATAACAGTTCAATTTCATGTAATAACAAGTGAAACAGGTAAATGTTACTCTAATAAAGAGGGAAACCTGGAGGGTTTTTTATTGGCAGATATTTATTATAGGTTAAATCCCTTTGTTTTATTCCGCCCCCATGTAATTCTGATTGCTCAGTGAGGTTCTAATCCCAACGTCCATGTTGCAACATCCCTTTTATTCAATAGTCATAGAGAAAGCATAGCAGTGGTTCTTCAGACCATCCTGTGTGATACGGTTAGAGAAATGCTGCTGATAATCCCTCCATTCTTAAAGCGTATAATACACTCCTCATATATCACCCCATACCAGTTAAAGGACTATCTGGGTGATTTAAGGTTTAATTATGGAGACTGCATATTGCGCCCCAAGAGTTGGGTACTTCATTTAAAACCCCCCCAAAATGGAAAGTTGTGTCAGTTAGGCATGTCCAAATGTTGGCCCTCCAGATGTTTTGAACCACAACTCCCAGAATTCTAAGCCTGTATTTCCAATGGCAAAGGACCATGGGAGTTGTGGTCCAAAACATCTGGAGGGCCGAAGTTTGGACATGCCCATGAATATGTAGGGATTGAACTCAGGTTGTGAGCAGAGTCTTTGGGCGTTTATACATGACCCCTAAACTCCGGGGCAAATGGCTCCCAGCTCCGGAGCTTAAAAATGTTTACCCACCAGCTCCGGAGTTTACAGGAAATTAGGTGCGACGATGCCCACTTTAGCGCGTCCCAGCGCACCTTTCAAGTACCTGCGCTTCCATCCTGAAAATTCCTTGATGCGGTGTAAAGATAGTGAGTGTGGGGCTCTCCTCGCTTGTTTGTTGTTTTTTTGGCTCCCGCCCCTTTAAGAGCTACTTTACAGACACAGGAATCTTGCCAGCAAGAGCAAGAGCCAGAACGAGAGCCAGAACGGAGGTGAGGCACAATCTTTTCTTCCTTTTTTTCTCCCTCCCCTCACGCAGCCAGCAGCCAGGAAGTGCGGAGGGGTGGGGAAGCAGGAAGAGTGACAAGCCCCTAAGATCTCTGGTCGGAATTTAAGTGGCCAGCGGATCTTAGGGGTCGTGTAAAAGCGCCCTTTGACTATAGTACTGCAGGTTAACTACAGCCCCACGGGGCTCCTCTTCTGCTGGTCAGACTATAAATCAATTGAAAAACCCACTTTTGTCCTTAGGACTTTCACAAAGGCTTCTTTGGTGAGGCACAAGAGCCAGCTTAGGGTTCTGTACTAACATTGTTTGGGGTTATATTGCATATATATCTTGGGCCCAGTAATAATACTGGACTTTAGAAGTCAAGTACTGGTTTGAGTAATGGGCTGACTATACAGTTCCAATTAGGCTTTTGAGTTCTTCAGAATGTTTCATCTGGCAAATATCATAAACAGAAATTAGGTTTAAAGTAAGATGTTAAAAATTAGGCCAGGTGACATGCTCTATGGTTCTTGAGGCCAGAGTGCCAGAGAGGCTGAATGAAGTCTTGCAGATTCAACAAGAGATTAAAGTCTGAAAGGTATTCATCTACATTCCTTCCCTTCTCTTCATACAACCCCCCTGAATTGGACCCTCTAGGTCTGCCCCCCCCACCTTTAGAGAACAGAATAATACGAAGCAAAGTAGATGTACCACACTGGGCAGCTTTAAGTATCACACCAGGTACCTGGAGACAACTTGATAGATAGATAGATAGATAGATAGATAGATAGATAGATAGATAGATAGATAGATAGATAGATAGATAGATAGATAGATAGACAGACAGACACACATGCACACACAACACTACTTTTATCACTAAAGGAAAGCACTTATGGTATGAAAACCTCAACCACAGCAACTTTATAGAATTATTATATAATATTATATCAATAAAAATTGATGATAGGAAATCCTTTCCCAAGGAAAAAGGCAGGGTAAAAATACTGATAAATAAATAAAATAAATAAAATCACTAGGCACTGAAGTATAATGGGAAATAATGTGTTTATTAGTGTGACTTAAAAACCCAGCAAAAGGGTGAGAACTGTGCGACCCTTTAGGTGTTTGAACAAATCATCACTAGGTAGTGACTTAAATTTAGAGGAAGATAGAGTGACAGATGGCTTGGTTCCACCCCCCCCATCCCTTGGTTTTTTCCCCACTGGCATCATCAGGGCTCTCTTGGTTCCATACTCCCTCAGAGAACTTGTTCTTCTCCATGATAAATGAAGGCAGCACTACCCCCAAATTGATATATCTGAATAAAAATAAATAATCTTTCCCATTTTGTTTTTGTAAAAAAATATTTTTGGCCTTAATAAACACTTCCAGAGTAGTTGTTCCATTCAACAGCCCCAAGCTTAGCTGTGCCAGCATAAATGCCAAACAATTCTAATATCTAAGTTGTTTGCACTGTGCCCATCAGCCCTGATTAGCATAGTTAAAAGTGGAAGATGATAGGAGTGGCTTTTAAACAATACCAAGATTGAGGATTCTATATTCCCCATCCTTGGTATCAGGGCACAGATGTGCTTGGCTAATTGCATTCCAGGAGCTGAGGCCAAGAAGCAAGCATCCTTGGTCAAATATGTATTTTACCCAATGCTGCTAACTCCACCTGTGGTTGTGAATCTCATGGGCACACCCATCCTTTAAACAGCCCTGGGCAAAAAGACGTTTCCCCCCCAGTGTCATGGAATTTGTCAATATTATACATGCAGACAGTAGGCATGGCGTCTGAAGAGCTTATCCTTGAAGCTTGGATTATATTCTTCATGCTAATGAGTCCTGAATTGGATGGATACCCATTTTTATTTTATAAATCAGACACACACCCCCCGGCTGTTATTTCAAACGTCTGATCCTTTCATGTTGGTTATTTGTATTTTAGGTTTTATCCTTTTGAAAGTTTCACCTTCTGTACTTGCCTTGAAGTAGTTTTGTCTCAAAAGGGCAATATAAAATATATTTGAAATAAGCAAATGAAAATATCATTTTATGGGAAACTTCATTATCAACTGCCATCATAAAGCAACAAGTTCTCAGATTTGACAACAAAGTAAGCTACTGTTCCCCTGTCCTGATCTTGGGAGTGGGGAGGGAGGTCAGTGGATGTCTTGAGATATTAGCACGCTCCTAATAAATCTGTTTTGACAGTGGTTCAAGGTACAGAGCCAGTGAGCCATCTGCAAATCTAGAAATGTCAGCCTCAACTATCTAAACACACAACTGGGCTAAATGGGGTAGGTACTCCACAAGCATGCCTGGCTAACAACAGGCAGATGTAATGAGTATTTTGAATAAGATCTTGGCAGCCATCTCTGAGCCATATGGGGTAAACATCCATAAAAGCCAACAGTGTCTTTAAAGGTAGTAGGGCACTAACAGAAAATGGATGCCCCAGTTATTTCTCCACAGCTGAACTAAGAGGTCTTGGATGAGTCAAACTCTAGGGTTTTGGAAGGAAGGAATAGCTAGTTCATAATTCTGGTCCTCTTGGGATATGTACAGCACCAGGCATCTTTGCAGGAAGACAGTCAGGCTGCCATAAGCAGATGACGGATGATGTTTGTGGAGGAAGATGTAAAGGTGTTAAAAATGCAACCTTTTGTTAGTTCCACTGCAAGAAAGACTACCAGTAACAGTGTGAGTTGCCCACAGCCACATGCAATGGGACAGCATTCTGGCAAAAACAGGCTAAGGACTCAACACAACAATGGTCAAGATGCCTATCACAGGTTTTGTATTACTTTGCATGACTTTTGCAAATTGACTAATGGTATTGAGCTGGTTTGGCAACAGAGCTGATGTTGCTCCGAAGACAGCAAGCAATACTGACACCTGAGGCACCATGTGCCCTTCTAAGAAACATTTCTGGCTCCAGGTTCAGACTGTCTGGAAGGGAGATCAAGCAGGTGCAAGATAGAACTGAGTAAAGCCTACTTCCTAATCCTGGTACCCGACTTGAAAATCAAGCCTCTCCTCCATCTGCATGATCCCAGTTCTGGCTGTGTGAGGACATCAGAATACAGCAAGCACACCGTCTTGAGACAGATAGACAAAAACTAGACATAATTCAAATTTCAGGCAACTGCAAGATGGAGCAAATAGTTGTTGTTTATCCCTGGGGTGGTCCAATACAGATCCTTCATAATCCTTCATTTATAAAATTAAAAAAGAAATATTATCCACAATTTGAAATAGAGATGGGCACGACAAGAATTTTTTTCCCCGAGTTGTCGTTTTTCGGGACGGGTCCGTTTCGGGTCGTTTCCGTTTTTCGCAAAAAATTTTAAAAATTGTCGTTTCGTCGTGTCGTTTGTCGTTTCCGCCGCTGCGATTTCGCACGATTTGATGTCCCAGCGAGTGGCGTCCTGCCGGCGCTAGGTGTTTTTGCGCCCTAGGCGGCAGGCGGGGGGGCGGGGGGGCATGGGCGGGCGGCGGCAGCGGCAGGGGGGAGGGGCGGGCGCGCGGGCGGGCAGCGGGCACGGGTCCCGCAATGACCCAGAGCAGGCGGAAAACACTTTAAACTGACTTGCTGCACAAGACTGCATCGAATAAAGCAATTGCAATTTTTGCAAACAAAGTGGGCAGTGCACCCACAGCAGAGCTGCAGGCAGGGTATGAAAGGACCTTGGCTTGCCACCAAGCAAATGAAATTTTTAAAATAAATCTACACCTCCCCTCCCACTCAAACCTCCCCCCCTTTGAAGCACTATCAGAAAAGAAATCCCAACAAACTGCAGGAGAATAAAAAAGAATAAACTGCGTTGCTATTCCCCACAGCAGACAGAGAATGAAAGGAATTATTATTATTTCCTAAAAATTCAATTGAATCAATTCCCTCCCTGCCTGCCTAACTGAAATCTAAAGGCTCCGCAAAATCGAAACTAGTCTAGCACAGCAGCCAGCTACACACAGCCCTCTCCCACCCACATCCAAGCCCGGACTGCGACTCTTCTGGGAGTGCCTCGGCTTTTTATGCCCTCTGGCACATCCAGAAGTGTCAGTCAAAACCTGGCCATGCGATTGGTAGAATGGGTCCAAATATTTGCATGGTCCCATCCCATGGCCAGCCCATCATTGCGCAGGTGTAAAAAAATAAAAATAAAAATAAAAATAAAATAAAAAAATCAGTGCGACCTTTTACTGCTATAAAAACCCACTGCTGCTACTGTAAAAATTCAAGCATTTAAAATAGCTAATTTTCGCATGTTTCTGTGGTGCTTTGGTGGTTTTTTGGACCACAATTTCAAAAAAAATATTGCGGATGCCATTTTGGATCCCCCTGCACGCATGGCAAATGGAGATGCCGAGGATGCCCCCTCCCAGCAGCCCAGGACAGGAGGGGGGGAAGGCTGGGGACCCCCCCCCCCAAGAAACCACCCCTCTGGTAGGTGCCCTCAGGCAGGCATATTTTCGCCTGCTTTTTTGGCCGGGAATTGGGTTTTTTTTTTAATTTTTAAAACTTTTTTTCTGTGGCGCTTGGCATCGCGCGATCGCCGCGCGATGCCAGGAACGACAACGACAAATCAGACCCAATTTTTCTTTTTTCGGTTCGAGTTCGAGTTCTGACAGCTTAATTGTCGTTACCGTTTCCATTACGTAATGGAAACGATATCCGAAAACGGAAACGACAATTTTGCCAAGTCGTGCCCATGTCTAATTTGAAATGGTGAAAGAAGAAATCAAAAGTAATATGGATGAATGAATCTCTCATATCAAAGAAGGTAAGTGACAGCTGGAAGGGTCTCCTAAGGAAGCCCAAGATAACGACTGGACAATCTAAGCACTGAGATGCAAAGTACCAAGTACTTAGTACTAAGTGTGTGGGTGTTTGTGAAAGGTTGACTGCAGTTTGGGATTTGGAGATAAGAGGTTAGAAAATTAAGATGTTAGGATCTAACCTTCTTCCCTTGTGTGATTTCTCTCCTCTCTTTTTGCACTTATAGGTGCAATTCAGTCATTCGAACTGCTGGCGTTAGTGCCACAGAGTGCCTGGATACCCCATCAGAAAAAGCAGAGGAGGGTCATGTAATTGGCTCCTTGGTCATCATCGGCAACTGATGAGATGACTGTGACTTCTGCTATTTCATTCATGCTGGTATAAATTCTGAACAGAATTCTGGCCTCTGCCATACCACTGAAACTGATGGGGCAATCCCCCCATCCCCAATTAGGGCACAATCATTTGCATTCTTCCCATTAGTCAGGTTTTCACAAAATCAGAGATCTGGAAATACACAGACAACCACCACAGAGCTGGGGGACAGAGTGAGTCAGAATGTCTCCCAAAAGGAAGATATGTATTACATCTGTTCTGGTAAAAAACTGGGATCTCCCATGAACACTTCTTCAAAATGTTTGGGGTCACTGAAAACATTATCTATGTATATAAGGAGTGACAGCCAACATGGTGTAGTAGAGAAACTATTGGCCTAGGACTATTGAGATCTAGGTTTAAATTCTCATGAAGTCCTGAAATATCACTAGATCAATTGTGGCGATGGTGAACCACTCTTTTAATTACTTTCATATCTCCAAAGCCCTATTAGGGTTGCTGTGAATCAGAAACGACTATAGCACATAACAACCGTCCTTTGATTGATGAAACCACACTATCCAAAGCAGAACAATGAATGTGGGTCATCCACCAACAAGGGAGGGCTTCCTCTGTATGTGGGGAAGCCCCCAGGTATATAAGAAAAATATTAGAGAGTGCATTTAAAACCAACAGAGATTAAGGGAAAGACTGAAAAAGAATCAACATATGTTTTTCTTCAGAAGTTGCAAAAAAATAATAATGGCTTTTAGGTGTCAGTTGAGTGGGACAAGGAACATCGGAAAAAGGAATGGATCAGATCTGGACGGGATGGATCCAAATTACAACACTGGTCCCTTTTGATCAGTGCTTCCTACTTTAACACCTGGTAGGAAATGTCCAGAATTCTCATGTGTAAAGATGTCAGGGATTCAACCTGATATCTTCTATATGCAAAACATATGCCCGAATACTACCTGGCACCCCTCTACCCCTCCATACTTAATAGGACTACAGCTTCTCATTCCAATGAAATGTTGGCCTCAACAGTACAAATTAAATCATGAAGATTTGTTTACATGCCTTGTTTTTAAGCAAATATCCTTAAGAATGGATGGGGAATGTCAGGCAGAATAACAGGGTGGAACAATGGATAGAGTGGATTTGCTAAAGAAGTGAAGTTATGACTCCTCTCATTTTAATCAGTGCGCACAACAATATATATATACTATTTGTCTTTTGAAACATTTTATCCTTCCTTATTAAATCAATATGCTCTTTCGGTTCATACTATTTGCAGTGCTGGATGAAAGGGACATGGTTGAAGGCTCCCACTGAAAAGGCAGTTGCTCAAAGAAATAGAATTCCAGCATTAGGAAAATCTTAGAAAATGCAGCCTTCTCGTGCTTTCCCCCTTTCTTGGCCTTATAAACAATTTATTAATTATCAGTGCCCAGAATCCTAGTGGTGTTCACATCAGATGTGATTTTTTTTGTTTAAATATTTATTTAAAATATGTATGCCCTGCTTTTCTCCTGGAAAAAAAAGCCAAGATCATTTACAGTCGTAGGAAACAAATAGCATTTTAGAGTATAGGTGGGCAGAAACCTCGGTCTGGAGGTTTGTACTGATTTATACATAGAGTGCTACAGGTTCTGAGCATTCACTTCACCTACTTCCCTTGCATGATCCACCACTCCTCAGCTGGAACGCACTCCTTTTCTCCTGTCTGGCTGTTCAAACCATCTTCCCTGCCCTGCCTCTTTGGCTGACTGCTCATTCAGACAAGGACGCAGGACAGGCAAACCCATGTTCCTGCTGGGGATGGGCCAAGCAGTTGCACAATCAGGCTCATGAATGGGCACACAACCAAGATGTGCCTTGCCACCTTACTTAGGTACAATTAAGTGTGACAATTACACAAACCATGCAAAAAGCCCAGTAGGATTCTGGCCAGTGACAGCACCTAGTTTTGTCAATACCAATGTATTCCTCCCACAAAACTGTCTAGAATTATGTACTGAATAAGGATATTTACATCTGAGGCCCACTGATATCACCTTTCCTTGGCTATGTATAGCAAAATATTTATTGCATCTGTGGAACATGTAACAGCATCTATTCAAGCTGGAGAAGGCCCCTAGACAATAAGGCAGGAAATGAGGGAAAAGGCAGAGAGTAGCTGCTATGCACAAAGAATAATGGCTGCTGTGTACGAATAATCAAACTGATTTGGTTTTCCCACTGTTTCTTTTAGCTTCTCAGTGCCAAAGCTGATAATTTGTGTACGTTGTTCATCTTAAGCAGAACGATGAAAGAAATTCATATTTAGTAGACATGGGAGGCAGCTTATAGTATCTGAGGAACTGAGTTTAAATTACAGGCTGATATCTCTTTTCTGGTCAAAACATGACCAATGTGTAAATTGGTTATATTCCAGTTGTGTATTATATATTTGAATGCTAAAATATTTCATTTGGCAGCAAATTAACTTGGATGATAGGCAAATCTAGGAATTGCCAAATATGTTAGCAAGCAGATGCATGAGTGCTGGTACTTCTGCTGTACTTCCCCTGAATGGCCCAAAGTGACACATGTGATGACTCCATGACCAAAATGTACACACACCCAAAGAGGGAACAGAGAAAGTGATGGAGCAAAATGAAAACTTCTGCAAAGGAATCAAATCCATTTCAAAGAACTAATGAATTTGGTGGTTAGAGTCAATTTGCCCAACAGATTGCCCAACTAACACTGTATTAAAGATATGGCAGTGGTGGTGGTGGTGGTGGTGGAAGAGGAGTAGGAGGGGGAGGAGGAGGAGGAGGAGGAGACTGAGTCAACAACAACAACAACAACAACCATTAATGAGTTGGAAATGAGTTTCTGACTCATTCCCAAATCATTAGTGCCTTTCTGAACCTTCTCCAGCACTGACAAAAAGCCACTGCTGTCATCTGCCTCAACCATTTAGGCCAATTACAGACTGCAGGGAGAAGTGTTCATAGAAAAGTTAGCTTGGGCTTCATTATCCATGCGTTCCATTAGGCATTCCTAATTGCTGTCAAAATGTATTTGGTTGCTTTTTGACTGCATTATATAATTGCTAATGCTTCTCATATTCATAACACACAATTAGCACGTAAATGTTGCCAAATTTGCTACATTTAAAACCAAACATAACACAAGAAGCACAACACAAAAAAAAGCAAACACAACGGAGCAAACAAACAATAGAAAATGATAAGAGGATTATGGTTTCAGTCTTACCTATGTTTAAATTCTTTATTTCTTTATTGAAAGGAAACAGAAAAGAAGGGTTGGGGGAAAGAAAGAGAAAACAGTTAGCGGAAGAGACCCAAAAGCAAACATAGCAATTTTTTTTTGTCTGTAACACTACAAGAGGACATGAAAAATGATTTTTTTTCTTTAGCCTTAGGTTAATGTTGGGATGAAGCACAACAGAAAGTGTTGTAGTCAGAAGAGACTTCCCTGCTGGACTAGCCCCTCAAGGCATTTTTCTTTTTTTGGTGAGAAACTTTCTGGATCACTGAAAAATGTCTTGTGTAAAAAAAGTCTGTCTTTCATTCTGACAGTGAAAGGAGTTGGCAGCTGCCTGTCAGCTGGTTTCCTGCAGCGTAAGCCTGACAAATATGAAATGTGTTAATATCCGTTCCAATCAAACAATTGAACCACAAGGCTGTTTTTTAACCTTCAGCCCATCTCTGCTCTGCATCTACTTTTCCTCTTCAGTCCCAAACAGATTTCACAATCAGAGGAGGAGATCATCTCATATGGAACAGAGCAGGGAGACTCCCTGCTTTTTAAAAGCCACACCACTTTAACCACCATTCTTTTTAGTGCTATGAGATGAGATTTTCAAGAAATGCAGAATGTGGTGTATTCGTTGTGTATTCATTTCCACAGATTGCTTCTATATATGGGGAACAGATGGATGTATGCAGACAGACAAACATGGATGTTCTGTACTCCCCAAAAATGTGTATGTCTCTACAGGAAGCATCTATCCTGAAGTAGTCATCCAAACTTTTCTCTCTGGCCCTTTTCTATGCTTTGTTGGAGACCAACAGATGTCGCATACAAATGCCTTTCTTACAGAAATAAGGAAGGACTCAATCCACTTTGTTATGGATTTGTTAAAGGTGGTGCAGGTTGTACCAGATGCTAAAGAGCACTTTCTGGGAGGGACTTGCTGTGTGTGTGTGTGTTATAATTTGGATGTCCTAAATCCAGTCGTCGCCTAACCTAGTAGGAGAGTGAGCTGAAGACCTGCTGTAAGTTTGGCATCACTAACTTGAGGGTCCGCCTGGATTTAAAGCTGCTCCTGGACTCTTAGGTAGCGGCTGTGGTCGGGGGGGGGGGCTTTTGCTCAGATTTGGCTGGTGCACCAGCTATGGCCAATTGGCCATACCTAGATCATACAGACCTGGCCACGGTGATCCATGTCACGGTGACATCAAGGTTAGACTACTGCAACATGCTCTATGTGGGGCTGCCTCTGAAGATGGTTCGGAAAATAACAAACAGGTACAGAATGCGGCTGCCCATGTAGTTACTGGAGCTTGGCGGTTTGACTCTGTTGGGCCGCTTCTCCAGCGACTGCATTGGTTGCCCATATGTTTCCGGGCCCAATTCAAGGTGCTGGTTATGACCTTTAAAGCCCTATGCAGCTCGGGACCAGGATATCTGAGAAAGGGCCTACTTCCATATAATCTGTTCCACCCCTTAGGTCATCAGAGAAGGCCCTTCTATGAGTGCCGCCGCCCAGGGAGGTGCATGGGGTGGCAACAAGAAACAGGGCCTTCTCAGTAGTGGCACTGGTATTATGAAACTCCCTCCCCTTTGAGCTGAGAACTGCCTCCTCCCTGGAAACATTTAAGTGAGGCCTTAAGACTTTTTTTTTATTTAGGCAAGACTTCTGAGCCTCCAGCCTTTAAATTTCTTTATTTATTTATAACATCTTAATACGGTATTCAGTCTTATTGGATGGGGGCCTTTAAAACTCTGCTGCTGCTATTGTTTTAGTATTATTTTTATAGTGTATTTATTGTTTTTAAATGTTTTTGTTGTCTTTAAAATTTTTAAATATTAAAAATATCTTATCTTTAATATTTTAAATATTTCAATGTATTTTTAATATATGTCTTGATTTTAATTTGTTAATTGTATCGAATTAGTACTGTAAGCCACCTTGGGTCCCTTCGGGGAGAAAGGCGGCATAGAAATAAAGTTGTTATTATTATTATTATTATTATTATTATTATTATTATTATTATTATTATTATTATTATTATTATTATTATTATTATTATTATTATTATTATTATTATATTATTATTATTATTATTAAAGTCATGGGAGGGCAGATCTACCATTCCTAGAAATCCCAAACCGCACAATCCCTGAAATGTTTCATTTTGTCAGATTGTTTGTGAAAGTTCTTGGTTTGCAGTTTGAGAATAGTGACAAGCCATGAACCATCACAAATCTCCATTTTCCTGGTTTGTGCCCATCTCTACATGCCCATCTCTATATCCATGAATGTGCTGGGCCCATTTTTGTAAAACCACTATCCACAAATCACAAACAAAGTCCATACATTAAGTTATTTATGTATGCATTTGCTTTTTTTCTTCTTTTGGGTACTCATGTGTTCCTGTTCCTTCTCTAGATCTGCAAAAGTTTGAAAATAAAATGGACTGATGTTCCATCCCTAATATTGTACCTTGGGCTTGGAAAACAAGTGTCTACTATCTACTGCAGTTTGGCACACAACAAGGAATATGAGAGGTGCCTCATCAAGTAGTGACAAATTTAATGTTGAGATTTCCTACATTGCACAGGTGTAAATAACCAACAGGATTCTGGCCAATAGCAAGTATAAGCAGTCATCCATGAGACATTGATATCCCAATACATTTTTGGATCATTTCTTTAATTACAGTATTTATACTATTTCTATATATTTCTCCCCCCTTTCTACTCATTCCTCTTCTTCATAATTTTTCCTACCATTCTTTCCATCCTTTATTGTTCTGTCTTTATGTCACTTCTTTTCCTCTTGATTTTTTTTTTTAGAATGAAGAATCACATACTGGCAATAATGTGGGGGTGGTTTTATATTTTGTGTTTGGGAAGACATCCCATCTAATTCTTAAGATACTTTTGGTGTAGAAGAATGTAGTTAGACTCTGTAAGTCCTACTCGGTGACCCTTGCAGAAAGGGCATTTATACACGACCCCTAAGCTCCGCTGCAAATGGCTGCAAGCTCCGGAGCTTAAAAATGTTTCCCCACCAGCTCCGGAGTTTGCAGACAATTAAGTGCGACCCCCACCCACTTTAGCGCGACCCAGCGCACTTTTCTTGTACCTTCTCTTTGGAGGTGAAAAATCTCCTCGCTTCTGTTTGCTGCTTTTTGGCTCCCACCCCTTTAAGAGCTACTTTTACAGAGATGAGGGGGTTGGACTTGATGGCCTTACAGAGACGAGAGGCAGAACGAGGTGAGCGGCATGCTTTTCTTTCTCTTTTCCTCCCTCCCTCCCTCAGCCAGCAACCAGGAGGTGCGGAGGGGGGTGGGGACAGAGGAAGAGCGACGAACCCCTAAGATCTCTGGTCCGAATTTAAGTGGCCAGCGGATCTTAGAGGTCGTGTAAAAAGACCCAAAGAGAAGGGACTTCCTTGAGACTCTGATCAGCAGACCTTCCTCACCCTTATGTCCACACACAAAGCTGTCACAATGGGTAGGGGTCAAGGGCCACACAAAGCAGAAAGCTATAGCAAAGCGACAGACATGGATGCATTTGTAACAGTCTATGTTCCAGTGGAATTACCTCAATTCCAAAATGCTGGTGACATTTCTAGAAGGAAAGATGCGCCGGATATAGTTGAAGTCCCCAACAAAAAGGCTTCCGTCTATTCCGACAGCAAGTGCCACAGGGGCCAGAAGCTTGTTTCCTTCTGCCAGTCCATTGCAGCTGGGACAGGAGATACTCCTCCGGCGACCATTTCCCATTATGCTGGTGATCACAGCTGGCTGCTGAGTTAGAAACTGGTTCTCTCCACTGCCTTTGTGTAGAATTCCTAACAAGGAGCAGAAAAATGAAGGTTACTTTTTAAATTTGTTATTGATTTGCTGTTGTTGTGTTGTGTTGTTTGATAGTGTGGGTGGACTCAGTCCTGGAAGGCCACACACAAAAGAATATGCAGATACAATTGAGTAAATGGATTAGTATATTAGCTGCCTCATTTCCTGAACCATCTTACGCAGCAACCAGAACAAGCACTGACTACTTTTCTAGTGCAACCCCATGCTTCCTCATCTCATATCCCTTGATCTCTTCAGTGTAGCTGTTGCTGGCCACTGCCAACCTTCTAGCGGACAAGGTAGGCTGGGAAGTGAGAGATGTTTCTGAGGTGATGGTCTTGGGCGCTTTCTTCCTTTACAGTTGAATGTTGTGTTTAGGGAATTTATTCCCCCAAAGTCTGTAAGCTCTCTTGTTATAATTTTGTGTGATATTCACTGTTCAGTTATGCCTCACATGAACATCAATGGAGGGTAAGAGAGAAAAGAAATTGGACACAATATTTGCCACTAATTCAAAGCAGAGGCAATGTCATAAGCAGTATCTTGGAACTACCTTCATTTTAATCCAAGCGTCTGTGCTGACTACAACAAAATGTGTGGATGTTGATGTGCATGTGTGGGACAGCTAATGTACCCGTCAAATGGTATAACCGTTGCTATGCATTCTCTTTACTGAAATTATTGGACCAAAGTGGCATTGCATTATGCATTGAAGTCACAGCAATTATGCAAGCAGTATGTAGCATTACATTGGCTGGCTGTCACAAGTCCTGTTGTTCTCTGTGTGTGGATAGACACATAAATGACAGCCAGCAAATTTTGAAAAGTATGTTGCTGCACAGGCAATACAGTATATTGCAGTAGGACTTAGGCCCAGTGTTCAAGGTATGGATCATGTCGTAGGGAATAACCATCTCCTTGTGCTATGTTCATGTGCACCAGGAGGTTGTATTTGTATCCTTGAAGGAACATTCAAACATGCAGACCTGCCATCTTCCCCAGAGAGAGAGAATGAATATATCCTCTCATTAAAAAAAAGCTTCCTGTTCTGTTTGAAAGAACTGTTTGAAAGATCTGCCACTTATCAGGCTGTGTTTTCAACAATACCTAGATAAAACAAAAATACTTCATGCCTTCATCACCAAGGCCATAGGTAATGACCCATACTTTATGGGTTTCAGCACTTTAGGCCATTGTTCACTTTAAGGCTATTGATACTGTTTTCTACCTAACGAGTCTATTCAGGCCATTGTTCATCTTATGAGCCTATTTCAGACCAGGATGACAAGAAGTCATAAAATGGAGGACTCGCAATTAGCTTTTTTTCAGACTGATGAAGCTGTTTGGATGAGCAGCAAAATGTTTCAATCT
Source organism: Phrynocephalus guinanensis (assembly GCA_037367245.1). NCBI lineage: Eukaryota > Metazoa > Chordata > Lepidosauria > Squamata > Agamidae > Phrynocephalus > Phrynocephalus guinanensis. The sequence goes on from CM074734.1 coordinate 90,895,620, forward strand.
CTGAAGAAAAAGAAGTCCAGTTGCCATGACTCAACTTCCAGACTCTCATTTTCTTCTTTTTCAAGTGCCATGTCTTCTTAGAACGTTGGCAATCAGTAGCCTGTACTGCTTTCTATCTAAAGTTATTCTAAACAAATAAACTGTGCTCACTGCAGACCACTGGCTTAAGTTCTTAAACCAGAATGTTCTTCTATGCCCGGGCCATGCTTCCCATCTATTTTTCTTTGAAGGATAACTTGCAGCTGATGGCATTTCTTATTGCACATCATGTTTCTGAAATATTGCAATTTTCTTCTCTTTACAGTAGTGAGGATTTCTAAGTTTTTATGTATGCACTGTAATACAGCCACATTAGCGACTCTGGCTGTCCAGAGTGACTCGGGCCAGCCATGAGAAGGAAATGGAATGCCATCAGGGAAATGGAATGACTTTATATTGATAACCTCGGTATTAGTGAGATGCATTGGCCTAATTCAGGAAAGTGTGTAGTAGATGGATATCATGTATACTATGCTGGTAGCAATGAACCTCTCCTTTTTTAGTCCAACCCCTTTGACTTATGAAAAGAGATAATGGATGGATAGTAGCCTCATATAGGAGCCTGTGCTAACTCTGAACAGAGTAGATAAAGGGGCACAAGTCTGCCTTGATGGGTCCCTTTGCTTCCCCATTGTATTCAAGGGGCAAAGCCAGAGACTGAATTGACAAGGTCTGCATAGACTGAGATTTGGGGCTGGGCTTGGTGTGTGGGGGCCACTGTCTCTTTCTTGAGTTTATATACCTAGTTCAGTTTAAATGCACAAACAGGGTGAGCAAGTGACACCAGTCATATGGCAACCTAAGGCCCTCCTTGCTAGTCAAGAGACACTGAACAGTCTATAGCGAAAGCTTTAGAAACCCAAATGAAAACTAGTGCTCACCGCTTTTGACATTCAGCACGTGTTGCTTTTCCAAAGACCAGCCCCCTAGTTTTGAGGGGTCAAGTTCAAATCCTTGCAGCAGGGCAGTCCTTTTCTCCCATAAAATCAGACTGGGACAGGTCTCATACTCAAATCCCACAGACACTGGTGTTGGGGGGGGGTATAAACAGAGAAAAAAGATATTAATAGTCACTGTCATCCGCCATAAAGTACTGTTTCCAAGGTACTCTCTTTTATTTTGCATTATTAAATGCAGATATTTTACTTCATTTGACCCTGAAACTTAATTCAAGGGTACTCAAGAGATCTGCAAAGCTTGAAAGTTTGGGAAGGGGGGTATTACTGATTTAATGAGCAGGAATAGGGGGGGGATCTGCTATGACAGTCCAGAATTCATTTTTAATTAGCTGTCTGTTTCCAGCGAGTGATGAGATATAATATCTGAGCTCAATACTTTGTTTATTTGATCAATAAAAAATGTGCAGAGCAGTACAGTAGAAACATATTAAGCGATGCACTAAATATATGTTAATGGGGCATGTGCAGAAAAGAAATACTATCATGGGGAGACCTCTGAAAACACCAGATTACAAGTAATATCTCTTGCCAAATTGACTTGCTTTGCTCCATTTTTTATTTGAACCCACTTATTACTTACTGGATGGTTATGGATTCTGAAGAAGCCCTGACACATTATGCATGAGCAAATATGTTTACCACTGCACTTACACACAGCAGGAAACCACCGCCAGTGCCATCTCCCTGGCACATGTATCAGCACGATACATAATCTAGTAAACATAGGGTTTGTTGGGAATATTATACATTACAAAAACTATTTTATCACCACAGTTGCTTAACATTGTTTTTCATTGGAAAGTTAGCATCCTGTATGCACTCAAGCATCCAAATAGTACTAAGGAGACCTAAGTGCAACCCTAGATCTAACGGGGAAAGTCAGTTATGGCCTAGTAGAGTCCACTAGGTTGTTGCCCTACAGCAGTGTGAAAGGAGGGGGTATGCTCTAGTGCAGTGGTGGCAAAACTTCGACACTCCAGATCTTTTGGACCACAACTCCCACAGCCCTTTGTCATTGGCAATACAGGCTTGGAATTCTGGGAGTTGTGGTCCAAAACATTTGGAGTGCCAAAGGTTCGCCACCACTGCTCTAGTGCCATCCATTCCCTTCCTGGGTTTAGTTGCCTTCAGTGCATAGAGGGCGAGGAGTATAAAGGGGAAATTCTTCTATGTGTCTGGAACATACCTGTCAAGTCTCCCGTATTGGGTGGGATTTGCTATTTTTTATCACTCTTTCCCACCGTCTTCCTGGGTGATCTTTTCCCCCAGAAATGTCCACTTTTTTTTTTACTCTGGACAGTGGCACAGAGGAAAATGGATCACCTGGGAAGACAGTGGGAAAGAGTGGCAGTGGTGAGCCTTCAGATTCCGCCCGGGGCTGCTGACCCGCTGCTCCGCCTCCATGATGTATGCAGCCCCAGTGCCCAAGCGCCAAAGGGAGGATGATGGAACGGGACCACCCGGCCCATCGGCCTTGCGGCGAGCAGAAGGCGCCTGTCATTCACTGGCTCCTCCCATGCTGGCTTTCACAAGGCCCACGAGGAAATGGGGGGTGGAGTGGCTGGCTAAGCTGCCTTCACCACCTCCGCTGTGCACTGGAGCCACCAAGCTTGGAGCTCTGGTGAGGCCGGGAGCAAGTGATGCATCCAGCCAGCCAGAGGAAGGAAGCCAGCCAGCCAGCCAGCGGGCAAGGAAGTGACCAAGCGCCCTGGACAGCAAGCCTTCTCTGCCTCCCTCCCCCCCCCCCCGCAGCCCTAGATGCTGCGGCAGGAGTAGGAGGAGGTGTGTGTGTGTGTGTGTGTGTGTGTGTGTGTGTGCATGCATGTGTGCACATTACACTGGAAAAGCCAGGTGCCCCTCCCTCCAAGGCTGGGGTTGGGGGTGTCCTGGCTGGCAGTGGTAGCCATGAGGAGCTGGCCCCTCCATGCCCCAAAGAGGAGAAAGTGGTGAAGTTGGAAGGAAAAGCCAGCAATCTGGTCAGCGGGTGGGCAAGCCTGAGGGTGAGAGGCTGGCAACGGGAGAAGGACTCGCTTGTAGCTGTGGGGACCTCCTCCACCGCCCCCCCCCCCCGGGGCACAGGAGCAAGTAAGTGGGCTTTGCGCTGCCCCCTCCGCCTTATCTTCCCACCTCGAGCAGTGCGCACGCATGTGTGCATGCATGTTTGGGGTTGGGTGCACATGCATGCTAGTGCGCGCATTGCAACTCTCTCCTCCCGTCCCAGCCAGCGCCAGGGAAAACTTGGCACCTACGGTCTGGAAGCTTTCCCCATGGATCCGAGCCTTGGAAAAAACACAACAAGAAATGGGGTGGGGGTGTGGTGAAGTGGTGGGTGAGGATAAAGCACTTCCTTGCCCGCTGGCTGGCTGGCTGGCTTCCTTCCTCTGGATCACCCAGGGAGACGGTGAGACACATGGCTTAATGCATTGAAGAAAATACCTGAGTAGGCCTTCTTTTTAAGCCTCATATAACTCCTTCATTTCTTAAGGAGGAAGGGGGGGGGAGACACCTGCACCCCACCTCCAGTACTACTCTGAGAAGCTTGTGGGCGAAAGAGGGGTAAAGCAGTGAACAATGCCCAGGCTTTCCCTGTCATTGTCAAAGGAAATGTTTAATTCAACTCCCGTTTGGATTGGTCACGCTCCCCTAGAAATACCCTAAACTGGCACCATAGCAGTAGCATAGTGGAAGACAAGCTACAGTCTCTCATCATTACTATGCAAATAACCATCTAAAGGCCTCTCCACAACACATCTGGTAGCCCAGAGCCTGGGTTTGTATCATCCACCATAGATATTCCATCCCCACCCCCAAGTCCTCTCTACTTGGATGGGTTTCCTTTTTTTCTTTTTCTTTTTAATATTTTATACAAATAAAGGGGGGAAATGAGGGAAGTAGGGTCAGAAGAAGGGAGTTAAAAGGAATAAACAAAGAAAAAGGGGTTTTGGAGGAAGAGTACAATAACATTCTTTGTTTTAGCCTTATTCCAGCATATTACATTTTATAATGCATTAGTCCTACTATCAAATATTTGTTGCTCTTATTAAATCCCTTTATCATCTATTTCCATTAAAGTTTTTCAAGTTTTCGTTCAAAACTTATTACTTATCCCTGTATATAAAATGGCTCCCAACATTCACATACTTTCCCCATTGACTTTCTGATAATATGTCCAGCTCTGCGGCTTCCAAGCACTTTTCTATCAATTCTTGTTTTAGTATCCCCTGATTCCCCTCCAATACATGGCATACAACACTCTAGCTGCAGTTACTACATGCATCACTAAGTGTCTCATTTTTATGTTTTAATCTCCAGCATAATATTCAGTTAAAAAAACTGATTTAAACTGCAAATTGCATGACCACCACATATGGTTAAATGTTCCCTCCTGTGTCTTACATTTCCAACATTTGTTTGATACATTTGTATACATTTTGGCTAATTTTGCAGGCAACGTATACTATCCATAAAACATCTTGTATATTTTTCTTTAAATTTAAAGATTTAGAAATATATGTATTAGCTTTCCAAATCTGTGTCCAGTCATCAATAGCAACATTATTTCCTATATATTTTTAACCTATAGACACCCCCCCCCCAATCCAGTACCCGTACCCTGTAGCTATCCTGGTCCTGGAAAATAAATAAAAATTTAAAATAAAACAAAACCTTATTTGCTATATTTTGTCCCCAGTTTATCATACATATCTTTGGGCACCTCATCTTGGATTTTGCATTTCAACATATATTCATACAATTTCTTAGTTAACTTTTCATTTGAATCTCTAACAACAATTTGTCAAATAATGGTGTTTTTCATAAAAACCCTCTTTCTTATCTTTTGTGTATCTCAAAATCAGTTGTGTATTAGTCTACCAATCAATTTTTATGTTTTGTTTCTCAAGTTCCTCTTTTGTTTTCAATTCTTCCTTCAATAGATCTTGATATCTCCATCTCTTTTGTGTTGCCTTCTAAAGGTGAGACCCATCTTGGAATCTATGGGTGGAATTTCAAATATCTAGGTTTATACTACAGGCCGCTCGCATGGAAGAGGGGAGCGGCTCATGTTATGGTACTGTTCCTGGTAGTAGAAACAGTGCTATGGTTTATAATTAAAATACATGACCAATATATGATTGAAACCAGTTTACTGAAAACAGGTCTCAGAAAAGTTCAGTATGACCAAGATAAACGAATCAATGAAATACAGTACCAAGAAGTTGCTAACAAATCAGTTTGCTCCATTTTGTTCTGGAATTCCAGCTTTTTGCCTCCTCCATGCCTACCCAAATTGTACTAACAGTGGCTAGATAGTCCCTCTTGGCCTACTGAGACAGGACAGAGGAATTATGCATTTTTAGACCTGCAGTAGAGGACTTGATCTGTATAAGATGCTTATGTAAACAGCTCTTCTTGGATTTTTTACTGAAAGCTGGCTATTGTTAGCATGGGGATTAATACTTAACATGCTGATAATTCAATGGCTTACCTACAGCATCAGAAAGCCCATAAACCTTTTGACCATAGGCATCTGTTTTGTCCCAAATAAAAGTGTATGCCAAGTTAGGAGACGCTTGGAAAGACTTTTGAAATAGATGGCCCTCCACTGCTACCATCAGATGAACTTTAATTAAGTTCAAGGGCACAAGAGATTGTGTCATGGTGATCTTAAGCAAAGATTTGTATCCAGCAGTACGAGAACTCAGATAGCGGAGTTTTATGTTGGAACCTGGGACTTCTATTTCTTCATGAAGAACCTGAGTGAGAAAATAGAGCATATATTAAATCTGAACTTTTCGGAAAGCCCTTTTGTTGGGTTGTTTTGGCTTAGCTCATGGGTCATATCTATTTATATTATTGATTTTTTTGCCGCCTGGAAGTTTCATTTTGGCCTTCTCACAGTGGCATATTTTAGGATATAAATTCCAAATTAATGTGTCGGCTGCTGTTATATTTCTTTTAAAAACCACACTGCTAACAAAAGCATAAATAAGTAAGAACCAAAGGTTTTATTGCATGTTATGTTTAAGAGGACACCAACAGCTCCTTCTGGTAATTAATGTCTGCATTCATGCCTAGAACAAGAAAGTGCTGAGGCTGTTATCAAATGATTTTATGTCGTTATGCTGGGGCGTGTGAATGAGCTGACTGGATGGCACTTTTTAATCTGGTATTTTATACAATGACAATAAATTCTATTCTATTCTATTCTATTCTATTCTATTCTATTCTATTCTATTCTAGGAGAGACAAGGCTTTGTCAGATGTGACAGATAGGCGTCTGGCACATGTATCATAAGCTCCTTCAAAAAAATCTATGAAGTACACATGTAAGACTTATAACTGTCTTTCCATGATATGATGAAGTCTCTGGTTGCCAACGTTTTTGTGCCAAGTCCTGTACTGAAATGCTATGTCAGAAATGATCCACAAAGCATGTCTAGACAGGTTGTGAGAGCCTCACTTTTCGAAGACTTGACAAGGAAATGAAAGTTTCTCCCCTCACAGAGAACTGATTTACACTTTTGGCAGTAGCAACCATTGCTGCATTTATGTACGTTTCCTGCAAAGTACTGTATACATCAAATGGAAAGTATAGATCAAGGCACATCCCCAAACACATATCATAGACATGTGCCAGTTAGGCAACATCATGTGGCCTCTACCCAATCTTTGCCTTCTGTATATCCTTGAGTGTTTGGTTATGTCCCTTTAAACTTCAGAGAGACACCTCAGAAAACACTCGCATGAATGTAGAGAACAAGCCTGTCTCTGTTGGTCCCAGTGCAAATGACTGGCATGGGACACTAGCTGGCAAAGAACAGACTACTGGTAATACTACGTATAAGGTACATTCATACTTGATACCTGAGTCTCTGGAACAATGGGATTTTGTCCAGGGAAGTCACTGAAGAATGTGGAAAGTGGTGATGAAATGATAACAGGATCGGGTCGGATAAAGCCACTTAAATCACAGCTGGGAATAGAGTTCTCTTCAGTCTTCATCGCAAGTGTATCCATGGCATAGAAGCTGTTCCAGGGCAGCCACACTGTCCTCTCTTGGCTCATAAAGGGGGCTCGTTCAAAGTGCAAGGTGAGGGATGCTCCTCCATTTGCAATCAAGTCAAACCTAGGAAAACACAGAGCCTACATCATGAATAATTCTACAGTCATGTAAAGAGTGAACAACAAAATGTAGGGATAACTATATCAGCCACATCTGTTGAAAGCTTCTACTGATTTTTGCTATCACTCTTAGCTTGTGTTCTATTTCATGGATCCATACCTTTTGTATATTATTAAATAAATAAATTATTTAAATACATTAATATAACCACAAACTGAACATGAAGGAGATCAAAAGCATTCCAACAGATGACTTCATTTTCCTGGCTAACCACATGCACATGCGGCGGCCAGGAAAGCCAATGTGATTCTTGGTTGAATCAGCAGAAGCATAGCGTCTAGATCAGGGGAAGTGATAGTACCACTCTATTCTGCTCTGGTCAGACCCCACCTGGAGTACTGTGTCCAGTTCTGTGCACCTCAATTTAAAAAGGATGTTGACAACCTCGAGTGGGTCCAGAGGAGGGCAACCAGGATGGTTGAATTCTGGAATAAATATTTTACTAGGAACAGCTTAGGGAGCTGGGAATGTTTAGCCTTACCAATAGAAGGTTGAGAGGGATTATGATAGCTATGTTTAAATATTTCAAGGGATGTCATACTGAATAGGGGACTGGTTTGTTTTCCATGGCTTCAGAGACTAGAGCAATGGATTCAAACTACAGGAAAAGAGATTCCATTTGAAAATTAGGAAGAAGTTCATGACAGTTAGAGCTGTTCACCAGTGGAATAAGCTACCATGGATGGTCTCTTTCTTTGGGTGTTTTTAAGCAGAGGCTGGATGGCCATCTGTTGGGGGACTTTGATGGCGCTTCCTGCATGGAGGGTGGTTGGAGTGGATGGCCCTTGAGGTCTCGTCCAACTCTAGGATTCTATGATTCCAAAATAATTTTTTTAAAAAAACAGCCATATGTGCACCACACAAACAATCAGCCCATGCAGATAGTAAATGGTAGGTGGCAACTTAATTGAAGCACATGTTACCTTGATCACCTATATGGCAAAAGAGTGTAATCACTGAAGTAGCTACCATATTGTAAACACATTGTATCAAAATTGTTGTCCGTTTTTAACCATACTACACTTACAGTATGCTAGCTCTAGTATATACTGGAAGACAGTTTTTCCCATGGAACTGTAGAAAGAATAACTGACATATGTAGCTACAGATTGATAACACACACACACACACACACACACACACACACAGAGAGAGAGAGAGAGAGAGAGAGAGAGAGAGAGAGAGAGAGAGAGAGAGAGAGAGAGAGAGGAAAACAAAGGGTTTATGTTTTCTTTTTTAGCCTTTCTGGGAGAATGGGGCTTGAAAATAACACAAACACACACACAAAAGTAATGCTATTATGAAACATTTCCCAACAAGATCCTGAAACTGCATTTGTACTATCTTCACCCATAGGAACCTAGGAAACTGGCAGTCCATGCAGAATTCTCGATTAAATTGGTATCCATACGAAAACAAAGGATTGATGTTTTCTTTTTGAGCCTTTCTGGGAGAATGGGGCTTGAAAATAAAACAGATTCTAAGTAGTACACTAGTCCAGGCATTGGTTTAACATAGTTCCAAGGTGATATCTACAAAATACCACTAGATTCAGCGTTACTTGGAGCTTTTGTGATTTAATCCTAACAGCGGCAGAACTATCCTTTCATCAAAAAGGTTGTGGCAGATGGCAGAGAAATCTGCATGACTGCTCTCTGTAGTAAACCTCTTTCAGAAATGAAGAACATACCTTTCTCCAGAATGCCTTAAAGTCTTTGCTTTAAGGAACCTGGTATATCTGTGATTTTCAAATTGGGCTATGGGCTCTCCTAGGAAAATCAGAACCTCTGGTTGAGAAGGGCTGGACATTTCCCCAGCATTTTCTATAACTGGACCAGGAGACAGTGTTCATCTTGTTCACAGTGACTTAATTTTGGATGCATGCTATCCTTCATTTGGGATGGCAGTTCTAAGAAAAATAGATACTGTAAAAGCTAAATATTGTTTCCAACCGGTTTCTTGTTTGTCTGTTTGTTTTGGGTTCTTGACTCAATTCCCGTCTTTCCTTAAGAACTGTTTTAAAAAATCTGCTGAATTATAACTTTGAATTTTCCTTTTAGAAATCTGACATCATGAGCCCAGGGATCTGAAGTGTGGCAGCCTGCCTTCTTTCCTTCCAGGTATGTATATAAAAACCCAGATACTCATTTTCTTGAATCAGAGAAGACTGTCAATACTAACGTCTATTGTGAAACTAAAGTTGCTACTAGCAGTCCATGGAAAATGTTAGGGAATGTATTCCTGAAATATGGTCACACGCTGAATGGCGGGTAGCTTTCAACATTAAGCACCTATGAACCGCCCTTGAAAAACAATGCAAACGCAACCATAGATGGTAGTAAAGAACTCAGGCAGCATGTAGCTGTAGGCAAACAGAATATTATGAAGATAGGATGCATGCAACACACAAACCCTGAATCTCCACCATTGTTAACTGCGAGGCATTGTGTCACACAGAAGACCTTGGAATATGCACCATGGCTGTGCAACAGAAATGCTAACGTGCTCCTAGGCACAGTCTGTGTTTGATCTCCTACTCCAATTCAAACTCCTTCTGTGGACTATGGATTCATTGCTGAAAACAATCACACAATGCATTCTTCCACAGACAGATATAATTTTACTGCTGTAACCAATAAATTAGGTAACACACACTGCATATTTGTTTGGGATGAACTTGTGTGCATTTCAAATTAGCTGTTAAACAGGGAAATGGGACACCCTTCTTCAACCAGCAGGGAATTGCTTAAGTATATTCAATTATACTCTTTTGATTATGTTCTGCCCTCAAGAAACTCAGATAGCAATTTTTCAAGAATAATAAAAAAGGAAAGGGGCAGATGGGAACTTTTAAGAAAATACACTCTTTTATGACACTCACACCCCCTCCATGAGTGTTAGCCTGCCTCATATTTCAAAATTAAATATTTCCGGTCTCAGCTGGATATTGCTGTAGCCTACAAATGTTTTTAGAGATACAGTGCAGTTTCTCTGAAAAGAAGCCCAAGAGCTAACGTGTTATTTTCCAAAGTCAGCCCTTTCAAACTTACTCCCAGTTAGTATTCAAAATGCCATGTGAAAAATTACTTCTTGTGTTTCCTAGATAGCACTTGAGCCCAGTAGGAATTCCACCTATGATACCGTATGGTTTCATGAGATAGCACCATCTGTTCATCTACAGTGATATTCTGTACTAAACAGGTCCTGAATGAAGCAAGTAGACTTACGTGCCATCCTGGCGAGTGATGGTGTAGCCGTACTTTGGATACTTGACAAAAGATACGTTGACTCCAACAAGTGGAGTTCCATCTGTAGTCACCACTTGGCCTCGTATCAAAGAGACAAGGCTAGGAGAGAAATGCAATTAAATGTCAGCTCTGAAATAATGCTTTAGGGCGGTGGTCCCCAACCCCCGGTCCGCGGACCGGTGCCGGTCCGTGGACCGGTCGGCACCGGGCCGCCTGGGGAGGCTCCTCCCCTTTTCCTCCGCCGCCCTCCTCCTCCTCCTCTTCTCTCCCGCGGGCGGCTGGTGGAGGAGGAAGGCTGGAGGAGTGCAGGAGGAGCCGCCGCCGCCGCCTTTGCCTCACTCCTCCCCTCCCGGCCCCGGCCCCGGCGCCCCGCGCGCGGCACCCGCCTGGCCGCGCCGGGAAGCGCCCTCGCGGCACCGATGAGCCGCCGCCGCCTCCTCCTGCTCCTGCTCCGGTTCCTCCTCCTCCTCCTCCTCCCGCCGCCGCCGCCGAAGGAGCAGCAGCAGCAGCAGCGAGGGCAATTGCGGAGGGGTGGTGGCGGCGGCGGCGGGACGGGGGCGATTGTGGCGGCGGTGGGGGGGGCGATTGCGGGGGGTGGCGGCGGCGGCGGCGGGACGGGGCGATTGCGGCGGCGGCGGGACGGCAATTGCGGGGTGGTGGTGGCGGCGGCGGCGGGACGGGGCGATTGCGGCGGCGGCGGGAGGGCGATTGCGGGGGGGGGCGGCGGCGGCGGCGGCGGGACGGGGGCGATTGCGGCGGTGGCGGGGGGGCGATTGCGGGGGGGATTGCGGGGGGGGTGGCGGCGGCGGCGGTGGGACGGGGGAGATTGTGGCGGTGGCGGGGGGGCGATTGCGGGGGGGTGGCGGCAGCGGCGGCGGGACAGGGGTGATTGCGGCGGCGGGGGGGGCAATTGCGGAGGGGTGGCGGCGGCGGCGGGACGGGGGCGATTGCGGGGGGGGCTGCTGCTGCTCCTCCGGCGGCGGCGGCGGCGGGAGGAGGAGGAGGAGGAGGAGGAGGAGGAGGAGGAGGAACCAGAGCAGGAGCAGGAGGAGGAGGCGGCGGCTCCTCGGTGCCGCGAGGGCGCTTCCCGTCGCGGCTGGGCGGGTGCCGCGCGCAGGGCGCCGGGGCCAGGAGCCGCGCGTGAGTCTCGCTGCTGGCGCCCCGCTTGCTTTCCCCGGTGGAGGAGGAGGCCCACGGCGGTGGCGGCAGCAGGAGCAAGCGGGGCGCCAGCAGCGAGACCCGCGCGCGGCTCCCGGCCCCGGCGCCGGAGGAGGAGGTGGGGGCCCGCCTGCCCAGGAGCCCCGGGTTCCCCCCCACCCCGCCCGTGTGTGTGTGGGGGAGTGGCACGCCCGCCGCCCCAGGCCGGTGAGTGCCGCCGCCGCCGCCCTCGTGCCTCCCCCTCCTCCTTCCCTCCCATACTTTGCTTTCACCCCCCCCTTTTGCCTCCCCGCCGGACCCCCCTTTCGCATTCTCCCCCCCTCCCCACCCCCACGCCCAGCTTCGGGCCACAGAAAAATTATCAAAAATTTCCCGGTCCGCGGGGACAAAAAGGTTGGGGAGCACTGCTTTAGGGAACCAAGAATACTATTTGAGGTGTGCTTAGTATGGCACAAATGCATGCTTACTCTTCACTCAAAGTGTCTCTCAGCAACTATACAAACTAAACAACTCTGCAGGACTCCTTAGGTGACACTTAGTTCCAGAAGAGAAGGGGTGACATTTGTCTTCTCCAGTTCCTGAGACGGTAAGCCATAAAAGGACAGGAGAGTAATTGTGTCTCAAATGCTGGCCACGCTGAATCCCTGAATTTGTTGTGATCTCGCAACATTTGAATGCAGAATTTTTTTTACTGTTATTGGGGCAGGGAATAGCAGTCTGGTCTATTTATTTAAATAATGTCCTATTTCTGAGAAATCCTGGTTAGAATTTGGAAACCATTAGTTGAGTTTGGGATGTTTGAGAGGAATTTGGGGCGCTTGAGAGTAGCTTTGCTGCCCTCAGTAGCGCAGCTATGATTTTAGTAACGTAGGGTAAGAATACTCCACTTTCTGGCCAATAATGTTTCCAGGATGGTTTGTGCAGGGATATGTGTCTTCCCACCACTTAGATAATTTTGTGGAGTTTGGAAGCACTCATGGGTGTTTACGTTCATCCCTCAGAATAGCAGATCCCCATGCTATGCTGCAAACGTGTCTTTTAGCTGTTTTGAATTTCAGAATCTGTATGCTGTGGTGCCAGGAAGAAGAGGATACAATACTCTTATTAAGAAAAAAAAAGAATAATAAGGAAAGCCTGTGGGCCAAGCTAAACTGGTTATGAAGTTGTCCGGTATGTGCTTTTTACCCACAGTCCACAATGGGCCTCCACCTGTAAGTAGTCATGGTCATAATATTCTGTTCACCTGTATGGTCTTTCACATAAGAGGAAGAGGGATGTTAAGAGTCCATTTAAATGTCTCATTATATTGTATTTATGGAATATTAAAAGGACACATCTTTGTATTCACCACTATAAACTGAAAAGTGTGAGTTCTTCCTTACAATGTCTTCTCAAAAATAGAACTAAACATGATGTGCAGTTGCCTCAATGAACCCAGGGCTATTTGCTTTGCGTCATCAGATATGAAGTCACACAGCCATGTGCAGAAATGCTGGCCTGAACAGGGTGGAGGAGATAAGAGGCTGTAATTCTTCACATACAGACACACGTCGAAGTCCAGTCTTGCAGATGTTCAGTTCCTCCTTCCTGAAGCCCTGAACATTGCTGAAAACCTGAGAGGGTTCCCTATGCCTTCAAGCAGTCCCCCCCCAGAGTGTATAGATAGGGGGTGGTGATCTTGTGGCACAGTGGTTAAACTGCTATACTGTCAGCAAAACTGTGCCCACAACCCAAGGCTCAATCCCAGGTAGTTGGCTCAAGGTTCGCTCAGCCTTCCATCCTTCTAAGGCTGGTAAATTGAGTCCCCATCTCACTGGAGGAGGGGCAATGAGTAGCCTGCATAATTAAATTGTAAACCACTCAAAAATGCTTTAAGTGTTATGGGGAAGTATATAAGCTACATGACATGCTTTTATTTTGGTAGTACATGAAGAAGGGGTCACCTCCTTCCCATTTCTGCCTACACAAACAATTTCCACCTGCAAAAACATAACACTGGCTATCTTCCTTTTGCCACTTGAATAATCAAAATCATTGCCTGTCTCATGCTGATAAATATTGACATATCCAAGTGTGGAATACACAATATCACTTGCAAGTGGGAACTTTGCACTTAGTATCTGCAAAGTTCTTTTTTTTTTCTCCCTTGTGCCACGTTCTCTCTCTCTCTCTCTCTCTCTCTCTCTCTCTCTCTCTCTCTCTCTCTCTCTCTCTCTCTCTCTCTCTCTCTTTAACAGAATCCACATAAATTTCAGTTTCTTATCTGCCTCTTGACTATCTGGTCTACAGTCACCAGAATTAGCGAAATCACACATCTTTCACCCATGCAGTTCCTGGACGAATCCAATTTAGTTAATAGAGATTTGAGTGCATGTTGCATTGTGATTGAGAGTACTTGTGTGCCATGTCACAAGGAGCAAGGAAAGACATAAAAATACTATAGCCAGAGCCAGAATAAATGCTGATGGTATTTGGTTTTATGAGAGCTTTTTAGGTGGGGGGATATTAAACATTCATTCTTTTCATTCACCCTTATGGGCTTATTATCTTTTCTAAGAGACCATGCTTTAATAATTCCAGTGCATCAGCCCAAGTTACTAATGTATAAACAAGGAAAGGAACAGATCTTCTGCAATGAATTTCTCCAGATAAGAGATGCTGCAGGCACAGGTTTGTGAAGATCTGGCCAGTGTTGCATAGAGATGTGAACTTATCACAAGTACCAACGGTGTTTTATTAAAACAGGGTTAGGGAACCTTCAGCCCTCCAGATGTTTTGGACCACAACTCCTACAGTCCTTTATCACTGACAACATGTGCTCAGAATTCTCAAGAGTTGCAGCCCAAAAGATTTGGAGGGCAAACGGTTCCCCACCCATGCATTAAAAACAACAAAGAATCTGGGGGTCTCTTAAAGATGTCAGTGAGGCTGTGGAGCTGCTGGATAGAGATGGGCACGACTTAGCGGTATTCCCGTTTCCGTTTCCGTTACTCGTTTCCGTTACTCTACGGAAACGGTAACGGGAATCACTGCCCCAGACTTCGAGCTCGAACCGACGAACGAACAATTTGGTCTGATTTGTCGTGCTCGTTACTTGCATCGCGCAATGCCAAGCGGCACAGAAAAAAAGTTTTTAAAAGTTAAAAAAAACCCCGATTCCCGGCCCTAAAAGTAGGCGAAAACTGTCTGAGGGCACCTACCAGGCCAGAAGGGTGTTTTATTTGGGGGGGGGGGGTTTCCCCACCCCCCTCTCCTTGGCTATTGCTACTGCTGCGCTGCTGGTACCAGGCTGGGAGGGCGCATCCATTTGCCATGCAGTGCGGGGGGGATCCAAAATGGCGACCGCAATATTTTTTTTTTTGAAATCGTTGCCCAAAACCCCACCAAAGCACCACAGAAAGATGCGGAAATTAGCTATTTTAAATGCTTGAATTTTTACAGTAGCAGCAGTGGGTTTTTCTTGCAAAAAAAAGTCTCCGTTGATTTTATTTTATTTTATTTTATTTTATTTTTTTACACCTGCACATTTGCAATGATGGGCTCGCCCATGGGAGTGGACCATGCAAAGTTTTGGAGCCATTCCACCAATCGCATGGCCAGGTTTTGCTGACTGTACCAGGCTGGGAGGGCGCATCCATTTGCCATGCGGTGGGGGGGGATCCAAAATGGCGACCGCAATATTTTTTTTGAAATTGTTGCCCAAAACCCCACCAAAGCACCACAGAAAGATGCGGAAATTAGCTATTTTAAATGCTTGAATTTTTACAGTAGCAGCAGTGGGTTTTTCTTGCAAAAAAAAGTCTCCGTTGATTTTATTTTATTTTATTTTATTTTATTTTTTTACACCTGCACATTTGCAATGATGGGCTCTCCCATGGGAGTAGACCATGCAAATTTTCCACCAATCGCATGGCCACTTGGCCAGGTTGACCACAGAGACGTCTGGGATGTGCCAATCGGGCATAAACAGCCCACTAATCGTAGCCCAAACCCGAACCCTAAGCCTAACCCATACGCCAGTACACTGTCCTTCTAAGTGGGTCAGAGAGGCACCCAGATGCACCCCAATACTCACCGTAACCTCACCCGTAACTAGCCTAACCCTAGCCGTTGCGCTAAGCCGTCTTAACCCTAAGCCAGATCTACTTGCATTGCACTACATGCAAGTACGTGAGACACAGCGGGTGCAAAGAGTCTGCCAGTCCGTCACTTGTGGCTCTGGCTGACTCCTGCAGCTCCCTCCAGGAGCCCGCTACCCCCTCCCCAAACCAGTACTAACGACAACGAAAAAACGAAAAAACGAACCGACTAATTTTTGCAAATTTTTGCGAAAAACGGAAACGAGCCGAAACGGAACCGGCCCGACTAACGACAACTCGAAAAATTTTTTTTTCAAGTCGTGCCCATCTCTACTGCTGGATTTTAGCCCAGACTTTATGTGAGCTGCTTAATGTGTTGGACTTATCTTCTGCTTAATTTTCAGCACTTTGGAATAACCCCTTTAATGTTTAAAATCCAGAGTTTGCCATTCCACTGACACCACAGTTGCCAGTTTCTACTGTTTAAGTCTATACAGTATTTGGGAGATTAAAAATAGTACCCTGTGCAAATTAACTCATTAAGGTTAGTGCCAGAATGTGCTTAGGAGTGTAGACTGCAATCCTGAATACATACATTCGGGAGCATGTCCGACTAGACCCAGTGGTGTTATGCTCAAGCAAACATGCAAAAGAATGCACTGCACTAAGCATAATTGTTATGATAGAAACATCACTCCACTAAGAATGCAACAGAATCGATATGGGACTGGATTTAATTTCTAGTTTTGCTAACATCTTATTATATTCATGCAAAGACCTTTCCACTGAGGAAGAAGTTTGGCAACTGATTTGCAGTGGAAGAAGGTGCTTTTAAGAGACAATGTCGTGGTTTAAGAAAGTGCTTTTAATCTAGTTCCTTTAAGGTGTTCCTAAGTTATATTTGCCAAAATCCTCTCGTATAGTTACACTGATGGAACACCAATGGTGTCACTTTTGGAGGTAAATGGCCTCAAATTAAGAAATCACAACATGATCTGTTTTCTGCTGAGTTATACAACTCAGGACACAACAGATAATGCAATGATTTGTTAATTCAGTGTTATCATTGGGTAACTATACAAGAGATTTTGGCCACAGGGGTTTAACATTATAATCACTTCCTGTGCTTCAGTGAATGTGTTTCTTAATTATGCTGTGGACTGCTTTGAGTTGCTGATCTGGGGGATGGGAAGCATATGAAATAAATGTATAAATAAATGCCCACACCTACTTAAAGACATCTTATCTGTATTATCTATTCAGAATTAGAAAACTGAATTGAGATCTAAGGAAGAGCTTAAGTCGGGCTCTAAGACTTGGGCTTTGCTAGAGACTAGAGATGGGCACGACCAGAAAAAATTACGTTTCGAGTTGTCGTTTGTCGAGATGGGCCCATTTCGGGTCGTTTCCGTTTGTTGCGAAATTTTTCAAAAATTTGTCGTTTCCGTTTGTCGTCTGTCGTTTGTACAGTGGTTTAGGGAGCGTAACGTGTAGCCGCCGTTATACATTATGTTGGGGTTGTTAGTGTGACAGGAAACCTCGTCGGCACTTCTCTGTCTCACTAAGAACATTATGTTAGGGTGGGGGTTAGTGTGTCAGAGGAACCTTGTCGGCGCTTCTCTGACTCACTAAGAAGGAAAGCATACTGGCGTACTGGCGTACAGGTTACGCTTAGGGAGGGAGGGAGTGGGTCTCTGGAGTTGAAGGCACCTCTCTGGGTGCATCACTCTGACCCACTAAGAAGGGAAGTGTACTTGCGTACGAATCTGGGTTAGGGTTGGGGTTAGGGTAAGGGCTAGGCTTAGGGTAACGGTTCAGGTTAGGGTTAGGGTTAGGGTTAGGGTTAGGGTTGTTGGGCTTTTTATGCCCTCTCTGGCACATCCAGAAGTCTCAGCAAAACCTGGCCATGCAATTGGTGGAATGGCTCCAAAAATTCGCATGGTCCCATCCCATTGCCAGCCCATCATTGCGCGTGCGCAGGTGTAAAAAAATAAAAATAAAAATAAAATAAAATAAAATAAAATAAAATAAATACGTTTTATTGCTATAAAACCACTGCTGCTACTATAAAAATTCAGGCATTTAAAATACCTAATTTTCACATGTTTCTGTGGTGCTTTGGTGGGTTTTTGGACCACGATTTCAAAAGAAAAATTGTGGTCGCCATTTTGGATCCCCCCCACCACATGACAAATGGAGACGACGAGGATGCCCCCCCCAGTCTGGTGCAAGCAGCCCAGGACAGGAGAGGGGGGGAAGGCTGGGGACCCCCCCCAGAAACCACCCCTCGGTAGGTGCCCTCACTGAGGCAGGCATATTTTCGCCTGCTTTTATGGCCGGGAATCGTTTTTTTTTTATTTTTAAAACTTTTTTTCGTGCTGCTTGGCATCGTGCGATCGCCGCGATGCCATGAACGACAACGAAAAATCAGACCCAATTTTTCTTTTTCGGTTCAGGTTCAAGCTGGAGCGGAGTAATTCTCGTTACCGTTACCCGTTACGTAACGATAACGAGAACCGAAAATGGAAACGACAATTTCGCCTAGTTGTGCCCATGTCTACTAGAGACATTTTTATGTTGTAACAGCAGACCACTGAGTCCTCGCACAGGCTGCTTCTGAAAGCCTTTGCTCCCCCAGAAGAAATAAAGACACAAGACAAAGTTTATGGAGTTAATGTGGGCCGCAATTTATTTATAACATTAATTAACTGTAAAGAATAACTGCAAGTTAAAGAGGGCCTGTGCCGTAGGGCAAGTGTTAGATAATTCTATGTTATAATTCATCAGCACCTCTGCTTGATAATAAGAGATTAAACTGGCATGAATGAATAATGCCTTTGGTAAGATGCCAAACAGTAACTACACCATCTTACCATCAATTCTCATAAACACTGGCAGCCCTCATAACCTAACAGGGGCTCCTTTTTAACAATAAGAATTGACATCCTAGTTTATAAAGTTTATCCATGAGGGCTGCCCAACACCAACAGGTGCTGTATAACAGAGGTGCCTACTTAAATAATGAAACCACTTGCCCTAACCGCCAATCGCGACCGGTGAAAGAGCTATTTAATATCACCACACCGCGCCATGCAGATGATGGGATGTGCGAAAAACGCTGCCGCTCTACGGCCAATTTGAGCGACGGCCAAAAATCCCCATCCGGCCCCGAAGTGACCAGTAAGACTCATCATCCACAATATAGGGCGGGAGGGAGGGGAGCTGTCAGAATGCGCTGGCTGCGGGCGGGGAGCGTACAGTGCCTTAAATAGGCTGCTCCCCGCCACGCAACCAGTGTACGGGCGCCGGACTTTGGGCCCGCCCTCTTCGTCGAGGAGGCAAAGAAGCCCTGCCGAAGACCAGGGCTTCGAGCGGAGCCTCCATTCTTGGTTTCCAAAAGGAAAGGTCACCTGGCACAGAGGACTGATGGAAACACATGTAATGGGAAATCCTCGGGTTGTTTGGCAACAGTTGGGAAACAATGGATTTCTCTCCTACAGTGGAAAGCAGGATTGTCATTCTGTACTCTGTCTCAGAGTCTGTTTTGGAACACTGGACAAGTTTAAAAGGACACAGTTATCTGTTCACAAAATGTCTAGTCTATGTCTAGTCAATTAATTGTTGCCATTTTAAACAATTTTGATTGATTTCAAATAGCAGCCAGTAGAATAAAGCAAACAAATACCACTTATTTTTAAAATTATAACTTCCAAATCGCCTACATTTTATGTTACATGTCTTTACTTTCAGCATGGGTTCACTCAAAGGAAAAACTATGCCAAAACTTAAAACCAAGGTTACATTTTAAAAAAATATCGTATCTCGTGATCTCCCTCCCCTTTCCTTTTTTTTTTGTCTTAGCCATATGGTATATAAAAAGGTGTGTGCCATCTGAAAGCCAGAACACTTCTAGCTCTCATTACGAAGTCATTAAATTATGTTATTGTGTACTTTGGTGACTCCACCCATATGCATGAAATCCACAGCGAGCCTTTACCCATATGGAACCAGAATGTGAAACTGGCAGCCTAGCATAAAAGCAGCATTAAAAATCACGAGGAAAAGCCTGGAAAGTTCATTTTAGAAACCTGAGATGGCAAAAAACATCTCTAAAGAAAGCAGGATTCTGTGTTATACCATTATTAAAACCTCTGCCAGCAGCAGCAGCAGCAGCAGTACCTCTATACTTTAAAAATGTTTTTTTTATAAAACCATGTTTGGAGCCATTACCTGCTGTTGAAGGGATTCTCCCCAGGGATTATGTGAGTGCTGTCTTTTCCCACTAAGAGCTTGATTCGATCATAGAATGATTTTACAATTGGTGAACCAGAGTGACTTTGTTGAATAATGTCTAGGGGATCACGGGAGCCCCGGCAGAGCAGGCTGTTCTGACAAGTAGACTGGAGACAGCAGTCCGGATCCAGGCAGTCAACAAGGCCATCTGAAACAAAGAACACAGAGGTGGTTGGGCTGGGTTTCCATTTCCTCGGTACTAACCAAGACAGGAAGAGTCTTCATGCTTGCATTGCCTTCAAGCTTTCCAAAAAGCTGCAATTAAACTATTTCCAGGCGTACCTCCATTGATAAATGCCTCCGGTTTTGATGCACAAAAGGAAATTTGGAGCCGTAAACACCTCCGTTTGCATTTTTTTTTTTGCAATACCTTGGTTTACATAAGGCACTGCAAAAAAAGTACCCAGGATGCATCACACCCCCATGCGTTTCTGGTTTACGAATTTTCTAGAATACTAAACATCCCAGAAACTTTGTCAACTGAGGTACGCCTGGATACCAAAGCAGGTCCACAACGAGAGGCTTTCACTTGTGGCCTCTCAACGTGGATAATTTCTTCTCCTGGAGATTTAACCTCAGTCTCCTTGCCTTACCAGTGATGGAAGATGCTTTGAGAAAACTGACTTTGGGTGTCTGCCAACAGATATGAGAGAAGAACTGTTACCCAATCAAAGTTCTTGTCACAGGATGGGCAGTATGTCCAATAAATGAGATGTTTGAGCTAAATATTTTTAGCTCAATATTTGCAAATATTTTCATGTTGCCATGGTAGTGGGGTTAACTCTTATTTAAACATGAAACAACAGTGGCAGCATTAGCTTTGTCTATTCAGAGAACAGGAATCACTATGTGTCCCTCTATCTCTCGTGGGCTTCACCATGTCATGATAGCATCTCTAATGACCTCATCGAGCCACATGATTATGGGCTGCCACAGCTGAACATGTTTTGACACCATGAACTTTATATTGGCACACCAATCTCCTACAGCAGTGATGGAGAACATTTTAGAGACCGAATGCCCAAACTGCTATTCAAAACCCACTAATTTTTCGCAAAGTGCCAATACAGTAATTTAACCTGAATACAGGTGGCTGTGAAGCGGCAATGTCGGGTGCCCACAGAAACGGCTCCGAGTGCCACCTTTGGCACCCGTGCCATAGGTTCACCAACACTGTCCTAGAGGCCTGTCAGTCATGAGAATAACAAACATGGCCTCTGATTCAGCAAGCCAAACTCTATGTTAAGTCTGACTGCAGTTCTAAATGCCTGGAAATTCATATCTCAGTTGTGGAAATATACCGTATAGCCAGGTATTTGGACCTCTATGGCAGAAATCCAGTAGTAAGTGAACAAATGGAATGGACAGAGGGGTATTTATGTAATGTGGGCCAACTCTAATTGTTCCTTGCTACTGTGTTTCAGTCCATGTCTTTTTTCCTTCCTCCCCTATTTTTTACTATCTAACTTGATAAAGAGTTCTAGAGCATTGAAAAGCTTACATGTTTAGATGTTTACAATCGATCCTTGAAAAAGTACTTATTATATTTTGATTCTGGTTTTTGTTTCATTCCACTGTACCAACACTGCTTCATTCTTTTTCTTTTTTCTTTTCCTCATTCTTATTATTCACCTCCTCCTCCTTGGAATAGTATTCGTGCTATTTTTAATTCCCATATATGGAATTATCTTAGAGGAGCTCCTTCTGGTTTGAATTGTAAATTTTCCTTCTTTCCTTCTTTCCTTCCTTCCTTCATTCCTTCCTTGTCACATATTTGTTCACATCATTCACATTTATCCTTAGTGGGAAGTTCTCCTTCTCCACTGCCTTTGCAGCCCGTTTAACAGATATTTTATGTAATTAGTATGAGGATATAATTGGGTTCCTATCATATGACAGTTTTCTGGTAAAGCTGAAAGCTCCTCTCTACCTACCCTGTATTCTTAGACTGGTGACATTTCTGACAATGTAAAATAAAAAGTGTCCTCCATTTTTAGTTTGCTGTACTTTGACTCAGGCGGCTATGAGTGAAGAGAATCCTACCAATAGATTAAGCAATCAGAATGGCAAGATATATGATTCAAATTATTTCTTTCTATCAGTTCTTATTTACCCTGCTCATGTTATTGAAATATATCTTTATCTATATAGCTAGAGCTATAGATATAGACACACACACACACACACACACACACACACACACACACACACACACACACACACAAAAATGTCTGCCATTGGAGTGAGCATATGTTATGCTTATAATGACCTCATCAAGCCACATGATTATGGGCTGCAGCAGCAGAACACTTTTGATGACACCATGAACTTTAAATTGGCACGCCAATCTCCCAGTGGCCTGTCAGTCATGAGAATAACATCTTCGTGCCAGCGAGCCCCCATAGATATAGTCTGACATTGCAATCTTCAGTAAATTACCCTGTCACTGCCAATCTTACAGTTATCTCACAAACAATCAAGGAGGCAATCAAACTGTTCTGAAGAGCCAGTTCAAGACCTGGAGATGTGGGCTAGAAATGTCTGCATTTGGTACCAGTAACAAACCTGAATATCAGCCCTCAAATACAAGATGAAAATATCCGCATATCTATACATAGGAAAAGTGCATTAAGGTCTCATTGTCATATCTGCACAAAGGAAGTAATGTATGTCATTGCCCTCCCAAGGTGAAATGAAGAGGTGATGTACAGGGGATGGGTTTAAAATTGGGCCACACTTTATTAAGCATATTCCAAACAGATTTCAATTTATAACTCAAAGAGGAGCCTGATGTAGTGAGGAATAACAGTTGGGACCAAGAGGTCTCCTGGGACCTCAGCAACTGAATTATGTATGGGCAAGTCCACTACCCCTTGGTTGTGTGATCAAAAACTTTATGTACCCCCCCCTTGGGTCCACAAACCCCGCTACTGGTGGCTCTTGACCCAGGGAGGAATCCCAGTGCATCCTCCCCCTGACACTGTAATCTCCAGATCTGCAGCATTCAAATTGTGTTTCCAACTGCACAACAGAAAAAAATTCAAAACAACATATGAAGTATACTTGAATCTAAAAAAAGGAAAAAAAGAAAGAAATACCGGAAGAAAAAGGATCCAATGGTGAGCCTCAGGTCATCTGTAAGACTAACAAAAGTTAGTGTTTTGTCTAGGTGCAACATAATGTTGAGCCTTTTAAAATGCACCAGGGCTTGTGCCCAGACAATGAGAATTATGTAAATTGATTGTGTAATTGGTCATGAAGCACCCATGTTGACCAACTGTTCAATAATCCTAGGGAAATGCAGTCCCAGCTAGAATGATGAACAGACATCAAGTTACATGAGTATAATGGCTCAACTGGACTTCAGGCAGTGTAGTCCAAGAAGGCTAGACTGAACAAGCCAATAAGATCAAAACCAACATCATTGGTCGATTCAAGAAAGACATGTGCATGTCTCCTCTTCTACATAATGGGCAGCATCTTGGTAGCATGGGTCTTATTAAGTTTGCATAAGAAGTATCCACAACACTCACGAGCCAGCATAAAGGACTCTTCAATGGGTTGATCTCTGGCTTGTCTAATGATAAGCCAGAGACAATCAAGAGGGGTATCCTGGCAAGGCATCATGCTCTGCAGTCTCAAAAAGGGCAGTGGCTAACATTTCCACCATAAACATATAAGGAAGCCATTTGTTAAATGTGGTTTAAATTTGATTGTGAATGTATATATACTTTTTTTTACTACATGCAGTGTTGTATGCAGCTAAGAATGCAGCAGTAACAATTATTTTGGCCCAATACAAAGCACTACAGAGCTAATAACGCTCATTTGTATGAAAAGGAGACCTTACATCAAGTATGACACAATTTTACAACAGCCCTTCTGCTTCTTGCCTCAACTAAGACAGACGTACCTGGAGAAAATCATCTTCCCAAGAATGTTACATCTAAGAATAACTTCCTGGCAAACCACATCTGTTGCCATGTTTGGACTTTTGGTACTTCCCTTGAAGAAGTGGAATTGTCCATGAATGCTTGCACCGTTTTAAAAAATTCTTTATTAGTGGCCTATAAAGGTATCACCTATAACCTAGTATTGCATACGTCAAGTTGAACACAGTATGAGTAACTTGTTGGTTTTTAAAAATTTGTATCAAGTGCATGATTTAAACTCTGCCTTGGACACCAGGTGTTCTTCAGAACTACCTACGTAAAAACTATGCATTGCAAAACATTTCCTCGGTGGCTTTAAAGAGTAAGAAAGATTCAGCTATAAAGTCAGTGAGCCAGCAGTTTTTTCAATTGTTATAAATATTCAGTGATAAAAATATAGCCAAATGACCATTCTTGCATAAAACTGTAACTCAGAAGAATTTGGACATATTGGTCATGATTTGGCACCATCAAGAGCAAGAAAGTCATCTGGCTTCTCCAAACGGAAGCAAGAAAGACTCAAGGCATGGATTAAGATTTGAAATTTAAGTGCCATGTCCAAAACTGGCTCTGGCTTATTGCTTTTCTTACAACTCAGTCCTGGAAGCCAACTACAGACCAACAATCTTGCTTCTTAAAGGAGGAACTTAAATGCTCAAGCCAGGAGCTTGGGTTTGAATAGAGTCTATAGTTTCTATGGCTGGCAAGTTAGTAGCTACAGGAAAAAACTAGTGAGGGCTATCAGTCAGAATGCAGGTGCATATTTGTTCATTACTGATAAGCCAGAATTCTTAGCCATACTGGTTTATTGTGTATATCATTGATGTGAAAGCAGCCCATATGGCAAGAAAGCAGAACACAACATCAGAAGTAATCTCTCTTTCCTTCCAGAAATAACATTTTCCTATATAAATGTTCTCCACCAATTAAAAACCTCCAGTAATCACAATGTTCTTTCTTTACTGAAACTTCTGGGCTGCACAAATCATTGCAGAGTATTACAACTGCCCTGAATTTATCACAACAAACACTTGTCTGATGTTCAGTCTTGCCAAATGTTTGTGGGTAATATGATTTTGTATCAATTAGAGGGACACATATAAAGGTACACATGTCCTGGTTAGTCTTGGAAGTCTCGGCAAGAAATGTGAAGAACAATTTCATTACAAATTGTAGTGATGGAAATAATCCTCCGTCAATCCCTTGTTCTTCTTGATCCAGCCTGTTTCAACTTGACAAGATGCTGTGATGAGCAATTCTAAAACCCTGCCACGCTTGTCATGGTGAGAACTCTATCGAGACCACCAGGAAATCCCTCACCATCCTAACAGGAGCGAGAGAAGAAAGCAGCATCTCCTCCCTCTTGCATGAGAAGACAAGATAAGCAAGGATCGCCCATAAAGTGATACAGATGAAATGACAGGCTGCTCGGGCATAACTCAACAGGCTAACCCAATGGCTGCTGTTCCGTATGAGATGATGGAGTAAAGCAAAAACAGTACCAGTTCTCCCTTTGCTCCTCATTATTTGGAATGGCCCATGAAGGCAGGCGCCCAGCGAGCACTGAAAGACACCTGTCACTCTTTCAATCAAAGGGCACCAGTCACTCTCATCTGCAACTGCCTCATGAATAAAAAGCAGAATTGAGAAGAAATTTGAGGCGAGTGGCTTGAGGGTAAAGACAAACATGTGATTTTGCTTCTGAACCTGTAGGCGTTGTTGTGTTTTTGCATTTGTAAGTCCATTCAGTCCATTTCCACATCAGTCTTTGAGAGTTTAAGAACTGGACAAACTTCAGCCTATGACTAGCAAACAAAAACTTGTCCAAAGCTTCTACCCGTACTCAGATGGCCAAAGGTGCTACTAGTTGTCAGCTTTTCCATATCTCAATATTATTTCTGCTGCACCGGTGTCTTGTATCACATGAAAGCACTGCCAGAATTACTAAAGTTACAGTCAATAACAGTTTTGTGAAGATGAAAGTGCAAGGGCTTGGTTGCAAAGAATGCTGAATATCTTCTTTAAGTAACACAAACAAGCACACAGTGATTGAGAGACTCTTTTTAGGACTAAGATTTTCTAAAGCGGCTACCTATACAATATATATTTTCAAAACTATCAATAACAGAATCCAATTGTTTATTATACGTAGTAGCAATTTTAATGATGACTCTGAGCACCAAGTTAATTGTACTTGCTCAGGGGAGCAACCCTGAGGTATTGTGAGTATTTGTATTGAGAGAACCCTTATAAATCTTTTGTCTGGGCTGAATTGGAGACTCCTGCTGTGGCAAAGCTTGATGAGGCAAGCTAAATTACATGATTTGCTTTTGTGCTGTGAAATACTTGTATTATCTTAAATGTCACAAGCCTGATGGAATATCAAATCACAGGATTCACCATTTATAAAAGCAAAGCTTGCCCAAATAATTATTGCAGCAGGGCAAGATCCATTTCCCCCCATCTTTCTCCTCGTATTTTGGAGATGGATTTGTTCTCTGAGATTGAAAAAACACATCTACACATTCCAATGAATATGTAGGTCAACTGCGCTGCTTAGGAATTACATAGCTATACAAGTGAATTTTACCATTTACTTAGAACCACAAAAAGCTTTTGTTTCACTGACTGTAGCAGTTGGGAAAGAGAACCATCAAGTACAATTTGTGGGGCATAAGGTGTCCTCTATAGATATGCATAACTCCTCCTGGGATATTACTCTACATGAGACAAATATATTCAGTTAAGATTATTTCTTTGAGTTACAGCTTTGGAAGAAAAGAATTGGAAGACATCTGAGTATTTTTCTGATACACAAGCTGGTGTCCTCCAGATGTTTTGGACTACAACAGTCATAATTCCACAATACTGATTTTGCTGGCTCAAGTGGTAAGAGGTTTCCAGAAAATCTGGAGGTTTCCTGGTGTACCTAACCATGCCTGATCTTCAGCCAACAGTATCTATAAAATTCCAGATAAAAGAGAAAGAAATAAGGATAACAGCAAAGCTAATCTACTAAAAGCAATATGTGGGAGAAATTGTAAATTTTACTAAGTGCCTGTTGTTGTTGTTCAGTTGTTCAGTCATGTCCGACTCTTCGTGACCCCATGGACCAGAGCTCGCCAGGCCTTCCTGCCTTCCACTGTCTCCCGGAGTTCGGTCAAATACATATTGGTTGCATCGATGTCACCGTCCAACCATCTCATTCTCTGTCGTCCCCTTTTCCTTTTACCTTCAATCTTTGCCAACATCAGGGATTTTTCCAAGGAGTCCTCTTTCCTCATGATGTGGCCAAAGTACTGGAGCCTCTGCTTCAAAATCTGTCCTTCCAGTGAATATTTGGGGTTGATTTCTTTCACAATGGATACTCTAGTACTGTTTAATTAACTTTAATTGATCAAAATGTTTGCAGCTCACTGGCATTGCTTATAGTAAAAGTCCACAAAGCAAAAACCACTCCTGTTCGCTTTTGCTCTCAGAAGAAGCAAATGGAAACTCATTTTGTACAACAAGAATGCACATGGCTTCTGCCTTTTCCACAAGCATCCTACAATTATTATCGTAGGGAAAAGATTCCCCATGGGAATCTGCTGCAGCTCTGTGATTAACTGAAGGGAAGAGGCCACAACTCTATGACAGAGTTAAGGTACCCTGTTTCCCTGAAAATAAGACCTCCCCCAAAAATAAGCCCTAACAGGATTTCTATGCATTTGTTAAATATAAGCCCTACCCTGATAATAAGACCTAGTGATGGGTGTGGCTATGGTTGTGTGCAGGACTGACATTCAAGCATATTATACTTAATAAAAGTAAGACATCCCCTGAAAATAAGCCCTAGTGTGTCTTCTTGAGAAAAAATAAATATAAGACAGTATCTTATTTTGAGGGAAACACGGTAAAAGTTACAGGAATGCTAACCTCTTTTTAATGGTAGTCTTTCTATGCTAGTTTCTATACAGGTAAGGGAAATTTAATACATATCTTCTAATAGATGTATTGATTTTAGACTTGCCAAAATCTAAGACACACGCCAAATCACACTGCTCTTTCCCTGACTGTCAGTACATCCATCAGTGAGCTACTCTTGTTTGAGAACATCTACTCAAAACATTATTCCAGCTAAGATGGAGGTGAACAAAGTGTAGTCTTCTAGTTATTGTTGGTTCACAACACCCATAAACAATAGACAGCACAGCAATTAGAGAGGAATACTGTGGGCTGCAGTATACCTCTTATGAAACTTTTATTAGGAAGAAAAAAAGGGAAAATGAATAAAACCATGCAAATTTTTAAAATTTTGCATGTGTGCACACACAGACGCATGTGTATATAGAGAGGCAAAAACTTAATATGCCAAATACTTTACTACTTTCCAGCCAATCAGGCTGTACACAAGAGCATAAACTAAGCCAGTCTTCAAAACAGTATCTGGCAACTAATGCAAGCATATACAAAACAATCAGAAAAACATGAAATAATAGAATAACAATAATAAAATGATACGAGTATTCTCCAAAAAGTATAAAAATGTGAAAATAACTTGAAGAACTGGTAAAGCAGGCAATGAGTTCGGCCTTTCCATGGCTCATTTAATGAATTTAGTGGTCTTACAGTATATATACCAGTAGTTGTATGTGCCAGCTAGCAAAAATACAACTGTACATAAAGGGAAATTGTTCTTGATCTGAGTTGTTAAGGGTTTGTGATGCTGGTCCCTCAGATTTGCATACTTCATGAAGACTCCAAAAATGTGTGTTTTGCGATGCTAGGTATAGGCTATTAGGAGAAAAAACATTTGATATGTGGATTTACAGCACAATGCTAAGCATTCCTCATATAGAGAGGCTAAGCAATGAAAATGGAAAAGAAGTCCAGGAAGAAGACTGTGTAAGTTGAAGCATTTGGAGGCTGGTTTTGATGTGACACCACAACAAAAAACATGAAGAAGCAAAAAGATGTGCAGAATATAGGAAAAGTAGGAAATGGGCCATACAAAGAAAGGAGGTTGGTTTTTCTGTAACTTTTTGAACATAAATATGCCCAATGCAGAAATTTTTTACAAAGGCTCACATGGTGGCTCATATAGATCTGGAAAGTTACATATGAAACATTTTATTTAATATGTGGCATATTTAGATTTCATATGACTGGCTTGATGGCTGCTATTATTGTTGTTGTTGTTGTTGTCGTCGTCATCATCATCATCATCATCATCATCATCATCACACAGCAGACTGCGCTGGATTTTGTGTTACAAACCACTAGTCGAACACTTCCCAAGCATTTAGGACTACATGATGTATTGGCAAATTATGCGAGCAGATCCCAGTAAGGTGGCTTTCTGCAGCTGACTGATGGTGACTTTGTCAACTCCAATTTCTTCTAAATACTTGCTTAGCTCTTTAGGCACTGCACCCAGCGTGCTGATTACCACTGGGACCACCTGTACCATTTTATGCCAGAGTCTCTGAAGTTCAATTTTCAGATCTTGATATCGGGTAATTTTTTCAAGTTGTTTCTCTGTGACTCTACTATCACCTGGTATAGCAACATCAATGATCCACACTTTTTTCTTCTCCACAATCACAATATCTGGGGTATTATGCTCCAAAACCCTGTCTGTCTATATTTGGAAGTCCCAGAGTAATTTGGCATGCTCATTTTCAATCACTTCAGGCTTATGATCCCACCACTTCCTTGCTATGGGCAGATGATAGTTCTGACACAAATTCCAGTGGACCATTTGAGCAACTACATTATGATGCTGTTTGTAATCAGTCTGAGCAATTTTCTTGCAACAACTCAATATATCGTCGATTGTTTCATCCTCCTCTTTACAGAGCCTACAAGTGGGATACTCAGCTGATTTTTCTATTCTGGTCTTAACTGCATTTGTTATGATAGCTTGTTCTTGAGCTGAAAAAATCAGGGCTTCTGTCTCTTTTTTCTGTGTTCCATTGGTGAGCCATAACCAAGTCTTTTCCTCATCTACTTTTCCTTTGACTTTTTTGAGGAACTGCCCATGCAGTGCTTTATTATGCCAGCTATCAGCTCGTATTTGCATTGTTGTTATTCTGTATTTACACTTTGTTTGCTTTACTTTAAACACCTCCCTGTTCTTAACCTCCAATAATGCTGGCTCTGTACTATTTTTTACATAATCTGCCAACACATGCTTCTCTTCTTCAACTGTCTGCTTCACTTGCAGAAGACCTCTACCACTTAATTTTCTAGGTAAATACAGCCTGTCAACATCACTGCGTGGATGTAATGCATAGTAAATGGTCATAAGTTTTCTTGTTTTCCTATCCAGACTATTCTAGCTCCATCTGACTCCAGTTTATAATGCCAGTGGTATACCTGATGACCGGTATGGTCCAGCTATTAATGGCCTTGATGGTGCTACCAATATTCAGCTTACTTTTTGGTACTTTTCTAACCCTTTGGATATATTCTTTCTGACCACATTTTTCACTTGCCCATGCTTGATATTATCTAATTGCAGTATGCCCAGATATTTATAGGCTTCAGACTGATACTTAATGGCTTGTCCATTTGGCATTTCAATTCCTTCACTCTCCATGATTTTTCCTTTCCTCAGTGCCACTGTGGCACATTTGTTTAGTTCAAACTCAATACTAACATCAATATTAAAAATTTGGGCTGTGTTGGTCAGTGAGTGTATTTCATACAACTTTAAGTCATCCATGAGAAATTTTCCCTGAATTTTTAGCAGTTTTGTACCCTAAAGTATTATTATTATTATTATTATTATTATTATTATTATTATTATTATTATTATTATTATTATTATTATTATTATTATTATTATTATTATTATTGTTGTTGTTGTTGTTGTTGTTGTTGTTGTTTGTTGTTGTTGTTGTTGATGATGATGATGATTAAAAATCCAGGTACTGTTAATCAAAATTATAAAAACTTTGACTGGTATTATATAATAGATAACAGTTTTAACCAAAAACCTAAGTATCTGTTAAATATAGGAGCAATATGTAGGCCATTCCTAATATTGCCATTTTTATAGCTCTGATGGTGTTATTTCTGAGATCTGCAACTGTTTATAATACTGTATTTTGTGAAATTTATTGACATTGTTCGCAAAGCCCTAATGACTACAGAGACCACTGAAATGTGTTTCTTCCACAAGCAAGTTGTTTCAATTGCCAGGCCTTTGTATTTTGATTTTCCAATTCTTTAACTTCAACTCTGGCATCCCCTGGAATTACCATGTCAATGATCCAGATGTTTGTTCATTCTATTACTACTATGTTTGGTGAGTTATGTTCAAAGTGTCTATCAGTTTGGATCCAGAAATCCTACAAGATCCTGACTTCATAATTTTCTGATACGTTCTCTACCTGATGTTCCCATGTGGTTTTGGAGGCTGCCAAGTTGTAATTTTTGCAAGATTTCCAGTGACACTCTATCATGTCTAATTTTGTAATCTGTTTCTGCAATCTTAGGACATTCACAGATGAGCTGTAACAGTTTCATCTTTTTCTTAGCAGAGTTGACATTTGCTGTTAACATTAGAGATGGCACAACACAAACAATGAAACACTGTTTTGTTGTTTAGTTATGTCACAAATTGTTTCATTGTGAAATGAAATTGTAGTAGGCATTTCGTTACAAAATAAAACAAAATGCCACTTTCCTCTAGGAATGAAACAATTTGTCCTAAAAGAACCAAAATGGCAGGGTAGCTTCCTCATGCTCTTCCCTATAAGCCCTCAAAATTTGGAAAAGTTTGGGTTTCAGAGGGCTGAGTTATTAAGCTCCTAAGGGGGTCTCCCCAGGAAACAATCATTTGTAACTGAGGAAAGTGCTTACCCCCGTGCGGGGGGGGGGGAGCTTCCTCAAGCACTTCCCTTAATTACAAATGATGTTTTCCTGGGGGTACCCCCTTTGGAGCTTAATAACTCAGCCCCCTGAAACCCAAACATCCCCAAATTTCGAGTGCTTACAGGGAAGAGCTTGAGGAAGCTCCCCAGTGGTTTTGGTGCCACTAGGAC
Source organism: Phrynocephalus guinanensis (assembly GCA_037367245.1). Classification (NCBI taxonomy): domain Eukaryota; kingdom Metazoa; phylum Chordata; class Lepidosauria; order Squamata; family Agamidae; genus Phrynocephalus; species Phrynocephalus guinanensis. Next base: position 90,927,545 of record CM074734.1, read on the forward strand.
CCAGGGGAGCATAATGTTTTCTTTCACTTCATTTCATTTCCTTACAAAACTACATTTAAAATTCATTACTAATGAAATGAAACAAAACTACTAAAGAAACAAAATGAAATGAAACAAAATGCTGTATTTCCATTTCATTCCCATCTCTAGTTAGCACTAATTCCTTGAATTTTAGCTTTCATTGCATTGGTTTGGAGTGCTTGTTCTTGTGCAGCAAAATTAAGCCTAGGGTTTCTTTCTCAATGTTCCCCAGCCATTAACCATTCCCATGCTGATTTATTATCATATTTTCTCCATTAATATTTCTCAAGTGTTGTCCATGAAGTGGTTTGCTTTTCCAACAGTTAAGTTTATTTTGATTTTTTTACTTCTTATATTGAGCTTTTGTTTCTCTTGTTTTCAAGTATTCTCCCTTTTCATTGCCATCATCACCATCATCATCACCTGCTTCACACGGTTATATCTCAAAAAAGACAGTGGAACTGGAAAAGGTGCAGAAGAGAGCGACTAAAATGATTACTGGGCTGGGGGACCTCCCTTATGAGGAAAGGCTAAAATATTTGGGACTCTTTAGTCTGGGGAAAAAGGCGCTTGAGGGGGGATATGACTGAGACATACAAAATAATGCAGGGCATGATGTGGATAGAGGGAGGCTCTTCTCCCTCTCACAAAATACCAGAACTAGGGGAAATCCACTCAAATTGAGGGTTGGGAAAGTGAGAACAAACAAAAGAATTTTTTTTCACCCAGTGTGTTGTTAGTCTGTGGAACTCCCTGCTACAGGATGTGGTGATGGCATCTGGCCTGGATGCCTTCAAAAGGGGATTGGGCAGAATCCTGGAGGAAAAGTCCATCACAGGTTACAAACCATGAGGGAGATGTGAAATATCCAGGCTTAAAACCGGGGTCCTTCAAGGACCAGATGCAGGGGAGTAGTATCAGGAGACAGAGATCTAGTTTTGTCCGCTCCCAAATGCACTTAGTGGGGCCACTGTGAGATACAGGAAGCTGGACTCGATGGGCCTTTGGCCTGATCCAGCATGGCTCTTCTTTTGTTCTTATATTCTTATGTTATTAATGTTGCACATTAGTTTGAGTAAATAAAAGAAAAAGGTACAATGTGATCTATGTACAGTATGCATGTCTCCTGCTTGTTAATGTTTCATAATGGCATTATTCCCTCTTAAAAATCAAATCTTCAAAAGCTTTCCTAAAATGATACAGATTTTATGACAAGGATGGTTACATAGTTTTTAATACTGGAAACACAGAATGCATGTACTTGAAAATAACTTTAACCTTTTGTTACTCTGTAAAACCTTGTTTCCTAATACAGTACTTTAACTCTCTGAATTAAATTTATAGTGTTTTAAATGGTTATATATGTAATTTTGGGGGATTTATAGATTTTAATCACAATCCAATGAGTATTACATTTGTCATATAATGTTGAATAGCTGTTCATAATCCCCACCAAAGATACTTAACAGTTATTTGAACTACTGACAGCTTGATTAGAAAGGGGATTAAATTTTAAAGGATGCTGCAACAAGTAAATTAATGGACTTCAAACATTTTTTTAAAACCAAAAGAAGTACTCTGTAATGAAAGGCTTTAGCAGGGAGCTGGCCTCAGGAAAATCCTATCTTTTAATTAGGTGGCTTCCTTTGTAAAATTATTTTATTTTTTAAAAATTGCCTTTCATACATTTTGGGTTGAAGAACTCAACATCAGTTCTGCAAAACTGGGGGGAAACCACATCCATGTTTTTCTGGCAACTAGAAAGATGGTGTGGGGAAGCAACAAAAAAAATCCAACCCAAGGAAAGAAAGAAAGAAAGAAAGAAAGAAATTGTTGTGACAGGATTTTTTAATCATTGCATTGCATCTAAGGATTTTAATTTCTGAACCCCATCTCTTCAGGATAAAGATGGGGCACTTACTATCACTGATATCTTTTGGAAAACAAAGTAAGCTAGGACCTCAAAGGTACAGAAACAGATGTATGGACAGAAAAATACAGCAAGGCAGTCTTCACAAAAAGCTAATTCAACTAGCTATGCAGGATAAGAAAGAAGTGTGACAAAATTGGGATCATTTCCCCTCCATCTTTATTAATTTTATATTCTCTCCCACACTTTGTTTATGCTTCCTTACATCATTTTTCTGCACATACATCTGTTTGTGTACATCTGAGGTGCTAGATTACTACTTAACTATTTCTTTTAATAACCTCTAGATTTGAGATGAGGGCAGCCTTGTGGATCTGTCCCATGAGCTGGAATTTTCTACAGAAGACAAGGTATCCTTTCTACCAAACAACCAGATTTGCTATGTGGACAACCACTTTATATCTAGCGTTTTCTTTGTTTATATGTACAATGTGATTTTGGAAGCCAATATGTGACGCAGAACCCTTAGAAGTGGCTCTACCTGATGTTAGCCAGGTCTGACTGTGTATATCTGAGGATGGGTGCCCCGGATGGATTATGGATCCCATTTGTACCCTTTCCATCCTTTCCAGAACTAGCCACACTGTTCTCAGCTTCTTGGGGATATCAAAATCAATGCTGAGACTACTCTTTTTTGAAGTAGTTGAGAGGACTTCATGTTCTCCACAATGACCATGTCTCAAGTGGTATCTGATCCCACACTCTAGATCTCCCCTCTTCTTTTTGCCTTTTAAAAAAATTGGGCAGAATGATGGTGATCTAAATTTGGAGGAACTAGTCTACAGCTTCATTAAAGTGAACAGAGCACTATCGGCTGGCACTTAAATTCACTTGGTTTTCTATAGGTGTAGGGTCTTGATGAAGACATTTCGTTATAATCTCACGGGCAGGAGGGATCCTGCTAACTTCACAATGCCGTTGAAGCACCAGTTGGCAATGGAATAGGACATGGTCAGAAGATGGCTATAAACACTCCCAGCCATCCTCTCCTATGGAGTGGATGAAATTAGCCCTCTGGTTTCCTAGGATGCAATAATGGCACGAAATCTGGATCAGGTCTAAACAAATTCTAGGTCCCACTGCAAGGTCTATTCTGTGGCAGTGATTATGGTGAAGAAATCATTCTTCTCAACTTGTACAGAGTTACTCAAGAGAATTATCCTGAGTGCATAAGGGCTCATTGCTTTCTGGACAGCACTTCATTAATTACGAGCAATTTGCCTACACATCTTCATTCATTCATTCATTCATCCAACTTATATACCATGCATCTAGCAAATTGCTCCTCTGGGTAGTATACAATTTGACTTATACAACCTGTAAATCATCTGTTGGATCCAGACCTTGGATTTATAACAGATTTTACACAGATCTTGAGGGTTTTGCTCCCCATATACTTCAAATGACTGCCTTTTAAATATTTTTTTTAAAACTTCAGACATCTGAAAACTTGGGATATGTGTTTGCACAAATATTACCTCGCACCTATTTTTTAAAATTAACATTAATTAAACAATGTGGTTGCAAGTTGAAGTTTATGTTGGCAAGGATTTTTTGACTCGCAGACTAAAAGGTCATAAGCAAGTAAAGTAATTTGCAGAGATAGAGTTGAAGGTATCACTTCGCATTGGTGACACACACACACACACACACACACACACACACACACACACACACACACGAGGTCAAAGGAAGGGCAAAAAAGGTTGTTTGGAACCTCCTCACCCCAGTCTAAAAGATATCAATTTGGAGTCTTTTACTAATAAAAACTCAAGGGAAAAAAAGCATTAATAAATGATTGTTTCATTGAAAACTAAATCATCACATCAATAGACTGTTCTCTTTAAACACCACCTGATTTTGTGAATTGTGAGAAATATATTACCTTATCTTCATCTAAGATTCTGTCATGTTCAATCATAACAAGTATTTAATAATAGCTTGCCAAGTATCCTGTTTAATCACCTGTGCATTGGCTTAAATAAGCTTTAGCATATCTTGGTATTTCTGGAATTTTAGGTCACAAAGGTGAATGTCAAAGTATGAATGTCAAAGTAAGGCCCCCAAAGCTTTAAACTATGCAAATCCTATTTGTAACCTCCAGCTTGAAAAATCTGAGTTTTGCTAGAGATGAATCAAGCCCTAGATTTTAAAAAAGAAGTCTTTCAGGTCACATCATTTCTCCCACTACAGCATTATTTTCTCCATCTCATTTGTTTCAAAGAAAATGTAACAACGATACTTGACAATAGTAGAAGAGGGGGTCTTTCTCTGGTAAAATGACTCATGACCAAACTGCACATAACCCTCTGTTCTTTAGGGGCTGGGAATTGGAAGACTTGTGCTCACCTCCCTCATTATCCTTGTTATCAGCACAGGAGGTTTCCATAGCAACATTGCATCCAGGCCCTCTCCAGCCGGTCTGGCAGACACACTGCCAGCTGTTCTGACCGAGTGTGCATCTCCCATTGCCATTGCACAAATCAGGGCAGCCATCTGGTTGAAGAAATGAAGAAGATAAGTACAAGAAAATACTGATTTGCACTAAGATTCTACACTCCAGGCACGTTAGACAATGTTACTGTGCACTCAAAAAGAAAGGTGAAGGCTGTATCAGGCATGCTTCTGTAGGAAACTGTTCCCCCCCTCCCTTCTTAAATGAATGAAAGACTACACTGGGTGAAAGAGAAATAATCTCTAGACTTTGCTGTCAAAAGCATGTATTTGGGGTCCATCCATTTCCAAGAGCAAAACCAAATTAATTGCTTTCACTTTACTGGCACATTGTGACTGGATACAGCTTTGGAACACGGCCACAATGAGACTTGATACAGAGTATGGTGAGTGGGGAGGGAATGGTGCAATCAGAGGGGGAAATAGCTCGTGAATGTGGCACAGAAGGGCGCCGACTCTTTCTCAGTGATCACATTACATACATGAGATTGCAAACCAGCCCAACTCAGATGTGTGCTCAAGTGGGACCTTGTTTGGACCAGCAGCAGGGTGACTCTCTCTCTCTCTCTCTCTCTCTCTCTCTCTCTCTCTCTCTCTCTCTCTCTCTCTCTCTCTCTCTCTCTCTCTCTGGAGGTGGGCTTAGCTGGAGGAATTCTTTCATAGACAGAAGGGTCACTTAAAGGGAGATGCTCCTAGCCAAGAGACCTTTCTGGTGCAATCAGAAGCGGTCCTTTCTCACTGTCTGATTGCACCCCAAGTGCTCCTGTTCTTCTATCTCCTTTCACATCACTTTCCTTAAAACACAAGAGATTATTTAATGCCCCTGATAATGCTGTGTCTCCCTCCTTTCTTTCAAGTAATTTCTGTCTTGAATTCTGTGGAATATAATACAAACAAGCCAATGTTGAACCTAGCAACAGTTGTTGAACACCCTGCTCTTGAAGTAACCGGTCTATGTTTGAAGCAAGGGAATAAAACCCACAGCCTTCCTTGTGCTTAAAGGGATTCATTTAAAAAGTCTAATTTCTTTTTTAAAAAATAATGCCCTTTTACAAACCAAAGGCAATGCTTTCCAAGCTTATGCGCTGAGAGTACAGCTGGCTGCACTGCAACTAGAAGGATGAGGCATAGTGCCTGCTGCAGCAACGCCAGTGTCAGCTGCACGGACACCACAGGTAGCCTGAAACCCGTGCTTTGCATTTCACCAGTTCCTTCATCAGTATGTTAGATATCAGCTAAATCACACTTACATGTGATTTAAGGGTTGACTTTGTCGAAAAGAGCCCACCTCCCCCTTTCTCCTCTGGCTCGCTGAACCTTGTAAAAATGTTCTGTCTACTTATTCATGACCTCATATTCATTTGGTATGCAGAACAGCATGGACGTTTTCAGGCTCTGCAGGTCCCTCTGGCTAGATGATCTCGGGAGTACTACCAGGAGACATGAACTTATACATGCCATTCTGACCACACATGCAGCCAAACTATTTATGGATAATAAGGCAGTCCTGGCATTTGACATCTTGTAGGTAAAAGCCTCTCAGCAGAGGCAACAGAATGTGCTCTTCTTGCTCATTAAAACAAATGGGGGAGGAGGGAGAGACGACCCTCTTCACAGACCTGGAGAAAAGAATAAAAAAAAGGAAAAGTGTGCTTCTCCAGCTCTTGTCTGTAAAGGCCATTTGCCAATCAAGTCAGGATATATTATTTACTCCCGCCATGCTCTCATCTGAGAGAAGGAATAAGAGCAAACGATGCCAAAGGCTGGAAAACTAACCACAAAGATATAATCAGACCTACTGTATAATGGTAACATTGAAGCCCCTAGATTATATGATACGGGTGGTTTTTCTTAGAATCAGGTCCTCAAAACCCGAGCTCAGCAGCAGCAGCATGATGCAGGAATTCTTCCAGGATTCTAACCAGAAACCAACAGAAATGGTTTGAAGCTACGATATCTATGAGCAGGGGTGTCTTGATGATGCTTGGTCCCAAAGACCAGGCCTTTTCAGGGCTCTCTCAGTGCAGTGTACCTCTATAAATATGCTCCTCTGGACATAGTTATCTTTTCCCTTCTTAGTTTTCCAGTAAACACCAGATAGTGATAGGGGCTGGAGCCAAGGCAGGCACATGCTTTTTTATTCTCCACGGAGTCTACCAAGTATTTGAACAGGGCCGGCGCAGATCATGCAAACAACACAAAAAATAGTGGTGGAGCAAAAATATGTTTCTATCTTGCTTGGCACATAATAATTCCAGGTATTCACAGAAAACACCAGGGAGTATTTTCTTCTCCCACACAGGATGGTTAACATGCAGGTGCAAGTACAAGCATTACTATTAGATGGCATCCTCTGAGGAAACTGCAGTGCCATTATGGAACTGTCTTTTGTCTTGTTGCTGCAGTGAGCATCTTTCTAGCACTCTGTGAACCCCTTTTAATGCTTTTATTCTGTCTGCCCACACACTGCCCTAAATCTGTGCTTCTTCCTCATAGGTTTTGTAGCCCAGATTCTTTTCTAACACTAAGAAAGGCCTTTCACCTTACATTTGAAAGTTGCCGAGAGATGTTGCCAATACACTCAATTGTAGTAATGTGTTTTCAATCTTTCCTTCTGTGAAAAAAAAAAGCGCACGTGATCTCAAGGCTTTTATAAATGGCTAGGAACAACAACATTGCCCCAAATAGATACTCGATGAAGCAAAAGATACATTTATATTCTGCTGTCCTTTCCAGATTTCAATTAGCAAGTTGTAAATGCACAACATCTTGCTATTGTGTCAACAGACTTTGTTCCATAAAAGATTTTATTTTGCTTTTTTTCTGGTGGCGGCCAAAGCCATACATGGGAACAGCCAATGACTACAAGCAGGCACCAAATTCCAGTTCTGGTTTAAATGACTCTGGAATGACATAATAAAGGAAAAGGAATCAAATAAAAGAACTAAAGGGATAAGATTTGCAAAACATGCTTTGAGTCACCCTTTATTTCCCTATAGATTACACACATCATACATCTCCGACAGGATTTCCCTTGGTTGGATATAGAACATTGTTCATTTATCGATACCTATAATCCTACCTTTATCTATTATTGCATTGATAGTACATGCATCTTTTAAATTTGTCTTCAAACTCAGGTTGATTATTGTTACTGTTGTATCTTCCTTGGGTGTATTTCTTTTATCTATTGAAAGATAAGCAAGAAAAATAGCAAGATCTACTGAAGCAGGAAGTAGCTATCTGTGGTATTGTGTACCCACTTTCTGTACATTGGTTCATAAAGTACTAAGGGTACAATCAGATGGACCCCTGCCCTGTGGTTTTGTTATGGTTGGTGGTTTTATCAGTGACCACACAGTGTATGTGCCATTGCAAACTTGCCAGAACCAACTGATGTTTACCTGCACATTTTGGGACCCATGTCAGTGGCCACTGAACCAAAGTGGCTGGCTGGCTGCCCCTTATTTGAAGTCACTTAACAACCTTGATAAATGGAAAGCTTCTTTCCTGCTCACCTGAGGAAGGGAACGGAGATGAGGCATTCAATTTCTTTTTAACTGTTGCTAATCAACACTACCAATCAGCAATGCGTTAGATTAGCAAGAATGAAAATGCAAAACTCCCTTCTCTCCCCTCTGCTGCAGGCCAGCAAAAAGGAAGCTCTCTATTCCTCAAGATCATTAAACAGGTTCAGCAAAGGGACAGCCAGCCATGAGAAATGGGAAGTTTCAATTTCTTTTAAAGGGAAAGATTAGTCTTGATTGCACTAAATCAGTGGCTCTCAAACTTCCTAATGCTGCGACCCTTTAATACAGTTCCTCATGTTGTGGTGACCCCCAACCATTGTGATGACCACCCCCCAACCAGGACAACTGCCTGTGTAGATATCTGTTGTGCTAGGTTGACACATTATTCATTTACTGCATTATTTCCACCCTGAAACTTCTCTGTCCCACATTAATCATCTATAGGGGGCCTTACTATTCATCTTGGCATTTTAACACAAAACCACAGGTGAGAGAGACAGCAAGAGGCTGCCCCCTCCCTTGAAAAACCCTCCGGCATTGTTTCATGTAGGTATGTCCTTTCTCCCTTAAGTCATGGTTTACTATCCCTCAACCCCCAGTCAGGCACACAGATATGTACAAATAAATTTAGAAGAGGCAGACCTCTGAATCCACCTGTCCTCTCCCCACTGCTATATTTCAGGGGGCTCATAAAACAAAACAAAACAAAAAACATTTTCACTCTGGGAGGCTTTTCAAAACCAACCAACAGAAGAGCTGCTGAGAGCATTACCCTTTTATATCTAAATGCCACCTTTTTCATCTGTTTTGAAATGGTATGATAATTTAGTTTCATGTTACTGCACTGATTATGTTATGGTTCTTTTACAGGACTTATTGCCATGAACCACTGATTAGATGGGCAGTACAGAAATTATTCATAGAATCATAGAAGGGGCCAACAAGGCCATGAACTCCAACCCCCGGCTCCAGGCAGGAATCCATATTAAAGGATATCTGCCAAGGGGTTGTCCAAATTTCTCTTGAAGGCCTCCAGCGTTAGAATGCTCACCACTGCTTGAGATCAGGGGTTCCACTGCCATACTACTCTAACAGTTAGGAAGTTTTTCCTGATATTCAGACAAAACCTGGGCTCTCTTAGTCATACAGAAAGACAGACAGAGATAGATACGTGGGCAGGTACGTAGAGAGACAGGCAGGCAGGCAGGCATATAGAAGTGTCCATCTGTGCTAGCTTATTGGGTAGAAACCAATAAAAAGGACCAAAATCTTGTGGCAGAAGAAAGGCTTAAACAGCTGAATGTGAGCTTCCATGGGTCACAGCCCCTTCCTCATCCAGGAGAGGTGCCCTGGAGGGGGGGCTTTCTCCTGCCTCTGAGGAAGGGGGCTCAGCCAGGAGAGCTGACCTGGGCAAAGTTGGCGACCCTCTCCGTGCAGCAGCAGCAGTGACTTGCTGGTTTCTGCTGCCACCGGTGAGCCCTTCCTCAGGTTGTTGCTGGTCTCTGGGGCCGCTCCTGTGATGGCACAGATGGGAGACTCTGCCAAGAGTCAGGGGGCAGGGAGCTCCCCCCCCAAGAAAGTGGGGCATCTGGACAAGGGGCAGCCTTGTTCCCCTGTGGGCGCTTTTACACGACCTCTAAAATCTGCTGGCAACTTAAATTCGGACCAGAGATCATGGGGGGTTGTTCTGCTTCCTGTGTTCCCACTCTTCTGCACTCCATTGCTCCTGTCTACGTGAGGGGAGGGAGAGAAAAAAGGCGAAAAGAATTCAGGCTCACCTCCGCTCGTGGTAGGAGCAGCCCTGTAGGGATTCCAGGCTGTTAAAGGGGCGGTGGGGACAAAAAAAACAAACAGAAGGCGAGGAGAGCCGGCAGCCACAGCTTTATAATCCGCATCGGAAATTTTTTTTACCTCCGGAGACCAGGTACTTGTAAAATGCGCTGGGGCATGCTTAGGTGGGTATGGTTGTACTTAATTTTTTTAAAAGTCTGTAGCTGGTGGGAAAACAATTTTAAGCTCCGCATCTGGGAGAGCTTTGCCTCCGATTTTAGGGGTCGTATAAAAGCAGCCTGTGCCTGGGAGCCAGAGAGAGGGAGGGAAGCAGGGAGCCACCTGCCTCGCCGCTACTGCCGTCTCACTCCTCAGCCCAGCCATGCAGCCAACCTTAAAGGAGAGGCATAGGAAGAAAGGAAAGTGGTGGCTCAAAACGAGGGGGTGGGGAGGGTCTAGCGGCCCACGACAACCCCTGTGAAAGGGTCATTTGACCCCCAAAGGGGTCATGACCCCCAGGTTGAGAACAGCTGCACTAAATGGTGTGATGACAGGGGATGCAACCAATCCTTGCACATGGATACAAGGATAGTCCCAATTAGCATCTTAACAAAAGTTCACCATTCTGAAATGTCTAAACTTGCCTATCAAGAAAAGCTTTTGTTTCCAGACAGTGGATGGAAGTAAAATGGGTTGGGGATTTACATTGTGAAGTAGGTGGGGCCCAAACATGAAATGATGTGTGTGTGATATACCACACCCTCTATCACTGCTTTAATTATGGAAATAATAGCCTGAGGAGGAAGAAGTTTATTTATCTAGCATCTCAATATAAACCAACCTAATCCCCAAAACTGAAGTTTTGCAATGCTTCACCTGATGAGCCAACTCCAGAAACAGTGGAATACCTCATACAGTCAAGGAAGCCCAATGTGAAGGGGAACTGAGTGCCTCAGTTGTCAGGGTTGTTCCAGAAGCATCTGGAAGCAGCGCATGTGACATTTAAGTACCTTATAAGAATATAGCCTGAAGTAGATGTGAGGCTCTTTAGTCCCAGGGAGAGCCAAAAGTTGAAAAGATTAGCACAAAAGCACTGTGGCATTTCAAAAGCTTCTTAGTATTAATAGGAAACAGATGGACACCAGGTATAGGATAGCTGGGGGTTATAAATTCTGTGTGTGCTGCTATCGGACTCTTTGTGGGGCTTCAATTGCAGAACAGGACTTGCCTACATTCAGGAATGTGAATTTGTTTTTTACTAATGTAGAAAACACTGCATTGAATCTTACAATGGCCAAGAATCACCACATACTTACATGCCCTATAAGCGCTCTTCCATTTCTCGTAATGGAAGTGTAATGTACAATTCACACTCTTCTTAGGCTAAGGAAGCAGTATTTGTAACTAAGGGCGTTTATACCCCTAAACTCCGGGGCAAATGGCTCCCAGCTCCGGAGATTAAAAATGTTTACCCACCAACTCCGGAGTTAACAGGAAATTAAGTGCGACCCCCGCCCACTTTAGCACGTCCCAGCGCAGCTTTCAGGTACCTGCTTTTTGGATGTGAAAAATATTTGATCCGGTGTAAGGATAGTGAGTGCGGGGCTCTCCTGGCTTCTGTTTGTTGTTTTTCTGCCCCCCGCCCCTTTAAGAGATCTGAATGCTGCCGGGAACAGAACGGAGGTAAACCGGCATTCTTTTCTTTCTCTTTTTCTCCCTCCCTCACACAGCCAGCAACCAGGAAGTGCGGAGGGGGGTGGGGACAGAGGAAGAGTGACGAACCCCTAAGATCTCTGGTCCGAATTTAAGTGGCCAGCGGATCTTAGGGGTCGTGTAAAAAGGCCCTAAAAGAAGAACACATCCTGCACTGTCTAAAACACATCCTGAAGACATTTGATTTTGCTACTTCGGCATTTTGCACGCTGTTTCAGCAACTGTAATAATATTGCATCAAAGGAGGCATCGCGCTATAGGACACCTGCTTTATTTTCAATGCAAAACAAGCATTAATTGTGAATGCAACCTCTGTGTTTTCTTGTTCGGTGGAAAATGGAGAGCAATAAACAGATCACAGTAGCATGGAGTTTCCCCTCACAAGAACATCCGAGCTGGATGAAAACATGAACAGTAGGAAGCCAGCACAATCTCCGAGAAGTTTTCGTTGCAGCTGGGAATTAATGGACATGACTTTGCTTTTAACTTGAAGTATGAAGGAAGAAACAGTACAACGGGCATGATGTTGCTAGGAAACACTGCACCGCCACAGCAAAGTTCATTCCATTTGTGGCCTTCTAAAGACAGACTTTATATTTCAGAAATATTAAAAAAAAAAAACAATTTTTTTCCATTAAAAACATAAAAGATATATGAAAGCAAGCATACATATAAGCCACAATGTGGTCTAATTATTTACATCAAGAAGAGCTGTTATGTGTGATGTATGTTTGCGTTTGTCCCCTTTAAAAGGCTATATAAATGGACAATAAATTGAGCTTTGACAAAGACTCTAAGTGCAAAGTCAGGTAGTGGCTACTTTGGATATTTTTTTAAAAAAATACTCAAAAACACATTAAAATTATCTCTGCATAAATATTTATTTGGCTAGCGATAGAAAATGCTTTGTCAACCATCAGTCAAAAATTTTACCCTAAGAGCCTATTTATACAATACTCAAATGGCAGGACAATAAGCTGTCGAGTAATAAATGCCTTCCTGCACATAATGTTCAAGCACTACATTTAAATTTAAATCTAAATTATGTGCTTCTAAAATCTTCCTGAACATATATACCAGTAATAGCCAGTGCTGATGACTGGGCTACTATGAGATCTTCATTTTTCTAGTAAGTACTGAAGTTCTTTACCAAAATTATCTTTAACAACTGCAATAAAAACTTGCACTTTGGAGTAACATTCTGACAAATAGGGCACACCCTAATAAATCTACAGATGCTGTCCTCCCTCCATAGACTTTCTAGCTGCAGGATCACATATAGTGTAGGTACACAGTAGTAAAACTAGGTGCTGTACTTCAAAACTAGGCTCAGGCATGATTCATGAAATGGAGGACTCAGTGAAAACAGCTTATCCTAGACACAATTATTCTCATGCACTTCTTTATATCTGAAACATGGCAACGTACAGGGATGGGGTTTTCAGATTTCATGGACTAAAATCCCATACCTCTGCATTCTGGGAATTCTACCTGACTAGCAGACACCCTATAATTTGCTAAATGTGGTTTGCTTGGGAGAAAAGACCTAAACCTAAAAGGCTTTGAGGATTATGTAGGTCTGGCTCCGCCTAGCTTCCTATTCAGAAAGCATGCTCCCACCACAAGTCAGGGAAGGAACAGGCAAGCTGGGTTGACCTAGGGCAGCCTAACCAAGCCCTTGAGCCTTCAGGGCCCTTGTAGGGTGTATCCCTAGTAAGGTGTACTGAAGTGTTGCTGGAATAGAGGTACTAGGTTGGACCTTTATGATTTTATTTCATAAATTTATATTTATACTCTAAATATTACCCCAAATATCCTGGTGTGGATCTCCTGACATTATCACAAAACTGATAAGCATTTCTTAGGGAAACAGATGCATCCCCTCCATCCCAAGGCTCATCTGCAGGGTGCAGTCCTGCTTCAAGTGTTCACACAGTTATCATAGACACCTCTAAAGGGGTTCTACATAAGAAGCTGCTCATGCACAGGCATCCATTTGCAGGTATCTATGCCCATCACTTGGATGTCAGTTTGGAAGCACTGTTTTCCACCTGTTATCCCGAAGAACAAGGCTACTACTGATTTCACATACTGAAGGAAGGAAGGAAAGAAGGAAGGAAGGAAGGAAGGATACAAAAAGGGAATGTATGTGTAAAAATAATCCCAAACAAACCCATTTTTCTTCTCTACTGTGTAATACCAAAAATGCCACATTGACAGATAAACCTCTGTGCCACATTCACAGAGATTATGATAAGGGATATAGTATGAGAGCCAAAGGACATATTACTTGCATGTCTCTAACCATAAGCCTCAACATAGCCTAGCAAAGTTGCATGCCTGCAAAGGAGGAAAGCAACTTATACTTAACCTTTCAGGTCTTAGCCTGCTTAAATGAGTATTAAAGAATTTAAGCATACGTCATCTAAATTACCAGACACAGTAACTTTTCACATGATGTTGTTTCACAGAAGATGAGACGGGGAACTTGCAGACACAAGTAGTTACACAAGGTTCTTTAGTGTGGGAACTATCTGAGAAACCAAGATGCAGTAGACCTCACAGAAATCACCTACCTGAGGAGGTCATCCTGGCTGCCCTATTGATTTAAATTCCTTCCTCTGCCTTGCTCCTGTTCCTTCCCTGCTATGCCTTATTTTGTTTATTTTTTGTCCTGATATACAATAAAAGTTGTCTGTCAAGATGTCCAGCATTCTGTACTAAGGCTCATGGGAACTGCAGTCCAACTTCTGAGAAGCCACACATTCCACATTCTGGTTCCATTGTTTTGGCAATGTAAACATAAACACAAATCATGTCAGATCTTCTGATAAACATACACAAGAAAGAATCCGGACATCTTAGTTCTATTGATACAGATAATGGCATAAAAGTTGAAGGAAATCCAATGAACGAGGAAAACATGAAACTATATAACTCAAATTAACACATTAGTTTAACCCCTGTGCCACGAGGCTCCTAAAGGCATCAGGCCATCCTTGACTCTAAAAGCAATTCCCCCCAAGGAAGATGTACCACCCAACTGGACATACTAACCACTCACTACCAGCACCTCCATCTTCTATGGCCATTGCCCTCACCTAGTTTGTTACTCCCTCCAGACTAATATTCAAAGGGATGTATGAGTGCCACATCAAATATCCTGAGGACACACTTGAGACTGATTAGCTTCCCCAACCAGATCTGAGTAATGCAAAGCATTTGAAACTGAGTGACATTCAGCAAGAGAGTCAAGACTAGAGAAGGCAACCTGTACTACTTAGCGAGGAGAAAAATCAAGGGAACAAAAAAGAATGCAATTTGAATTCATTTTAGAAATTTAGGGCATTGCCTTATACTGGGAGAGATTGTTGGCCCAATACCATCTGGCCAAAACTCTGACTCGGTCGCAGGCAAGGTCATTTTCTAGCCCTATCTAGACCCCCTAGTATTCTCTGGTGGTCTTCTGTTTAAATTCTAACCAGGCCTCACCCTATTTAGCTTCTGAAATCAGACAAGATTGGGTGTCCAAAAAGGACAGCTTAGTGGTTTAGGTGTCACATCGTGAAGCCAGGCATTGGGAGTTCAATTTCCTACCATGCCTCCTTGATAGTGGCTAAACTCGACAATCCATAGGGTTCCATTTAGTTCAGCAGCTCTAAAATACTAAAATTATTATTGCAATTGTTTAGGGTAGTACAAGGCATTATAATGCAGGCTGAAATAGAAAGAAAGAAAGAAAGAAAGAAAGAAAGAAAAAAGAAAGAAAGAAAGAAAGAAAGAAGAAAGAAAGAAATATTGTGTTTTTAAACTTGCCTCCTACACTGTTTCTCCAGAATTTCTAAATATCATGTGCAGTAGTGGCGATGAGTACAAAAAGAAGAATGGATTTCTTCTCCTCTTGCATAAGATTAAGAAATCAAAAAATTCTTATAGATTTAACGTGTGCATTCATAATGAACTCAGGTGACGTGTCTTTTCTACACAATCTGGAATATGTTGAAAAAAGAAGTACTGGGACTAGTTTTGAAATGATGGTCAACATAAACTTAATCACTAGTATTTGCTAGAATTTTCTACAGTTGGTTGCAATAAGGTTATGTTTAGGGAACACACTGTGGGCCAAATGCTGTTTGCAAATACTGAACATAGTGGTTCCGTATGCAGAGTGCTGTGTTTTTGCTCCTGAGATCTCCAGCTTGTAATTACATTTAAGAACGAGATCATTCTATTGGAAGATATGGGGCTTTTCACTTGCACAAAGGGTGCGTGCGCTCCCTCTTGTTTAAGTGGTAAGGAATGGAACAATTTCACATGCAGTTACAGCCCACAAGATACTGTGCCCAGCATTTAGGCAACAGCATTAGCTTTGCAGAAAATAATACAACACAAGACATCATGCATATAACTGTTATCAATTTAGAACAGAAAATAGACCCCTGTGAAAAATTGCCCCTGGAATTTGACATGAAATCTTTATAAAACAACGCAGACTTGTATCTGAATTCAGTTGTTATAGTAGAGTAGGGGTGGGAACTTCAACCCTCCAAATATTTTGGACCACAACTCCCAGAATTCCAAGCCTACATTCCCAATGACAATGGACTGTGGTAGTTGCAGTCCCAAACATCTGGAGGGCTGAAGGTCCCTCACCCATCTACTAGAGTAACCAACTGAACTTACATAACTGTTTTATAAGATGTTTTATAGATGGCATTCCCCCCCACCATTTATCTAATATGTATAACTGTTCACCCAAATGTTGGAAATGTAAACATGATAGTGGCACCTTTTACCATATGTGGTGGACATGTATAGAGGCAAAGGCATACTGGACAATGTTAAAATTATTTTTAGAAAGATTCCTGAAGATTAAGTTAGAGCTTAGACCAGAATTTTTTCTATTAAATATAGTAGATATTAATATCTGATATGACCAGAAATATGTACTTCATCATGTAATCGTTGCTGCAAGGATACTGTATGCGAAATCTTGGAAACAACCAGAAGTGCCAACAGAGAGAAGTTTCCACGAAAAGATAAGAGAATGCATTGAAATCGACAGACTCTCCGGCTTTCTAAAGGGAGACTACGATGAGATTTCCCGGAAAAGATGGCAAAAAGTAACAAACCTATTAGTATTGTGATATTATTTAGTGATTTGTAAACATGTCAAATCGTTATTTTTGGCTTGATATACTCAATGAAATTTTATACTGTATTCCCCCCCTTCCTCCACATCTTTCCCTTTCCGTTCCCCCCTCAAAAACCCAATAAAATTATTCAATAAAAAATCCTAACTGTGAAATTAGGATTCATTGGGTACTTGAAGCATAACAACTGGATAACCATGAGGAACTAAAACATGGTTCCCTGAAGGTGTTTCATATTACATGGTTAACAATTTATAAGCAAGTAGCATATATAAACTGAACTTAAAGGCCTAGGTATGCTAAGACACAACAGGTAGCCCGTGGGCTACTGGTAGCCCGTGAAGTGTTCAAAAGTAGCCTGCCAGCCACCAATAAAAAAGTTCTCCACCCCTCCCTACCCAATCCCAAGGACCACCACTGCACCAGCAAAGTTCTGGGTCTGCCAGCCCACTGTCTCTGCCGAGCGGGGCAGTTCAAGGGCCATGGTGTGGTCCCCTGCTCCCCCCGCTGGCCAGATGATTGAGTGGATGCAAGGAAAGTGTGTGCATGGTCAGCCTTCCCATAGGAATGCTTTGAAAATCAATTAATCAATTCCGGAGGGAACGGAATTCAATGCATTCCTATGGGAAACTGCTGCTCTACTTTCAGTTTTTTTTACTTAAGAGCATGTGCTTGGAATGGATAAAATTTGTAATCAGAGGTATTAGTGTAGTAGCCCTCAGGCACTTTGGGCCAGAAAAATGTAGACCTCAGCCTGTTCAAAGTTGGACAGCCCTGTGCTATGGCATCCTTGCTCTTCATTCCATAGAAGTGATGTATCTCAAAATCCACAACTGATTTATGCAAGAGCACATAGTGACTGTAAGGCTGGGTGAAAATTTTGTTTTTAAAGTTAGGGAAGATGCCTTGTTATCCTAGCTGTGCAGTGGAGAAACATAACCAGCTTGGTTCTGTTGGTATCTGTAAAGAGTTAAATTTGTTCTGCAAGGAGATACAGAGAAGGACACACCTGAAGACTATGAGGCAGAGCAATCAAGGCACCACTTGTGTACAGCAATGCAATGGGTGGATGAAGTCCTTCAGTCTCTGTATTCACTCTCCCAGTATCTCTCTCCATCTTTCCCAGTCCTCTCAATCCCACTCTCAACATATGCTGTTACAAGGCTAGAAACTATGCTGGCATGTAAACCTGTATATATTGTAAATAGAGCCTCACAAAGACATCTAAGTCTGAGACTGGTTCTTCTTGTGTTCTGGTGGAGTGAAGTCTTGCTGCTGGTGCAGTTTCTGGACTGAGAGTCAGTACCAGAGCCCCAACAATGTGGGGGCAGAGGATGGTTCTGACCATTGAGCTCTTGCAGAACCTGGCAAACTGTGAGACAGATAACCAGCACGAAACAGCAGGAGACGGTGAGTTTAAAGCACATGGAACAATGCAGCAGGCTATGGCAGGAGGGGCCTTTGCATTTGAATGCCTGAATGGTGAGAACTATGCTTCATGGTCGATTAAAATGCAGAAGGCACTTGTGAGAGATGACTTATGGACAGTAGTTCAAAATACGGCAGCCCAGCCAGCAGAGGAGAAAAGGGGGGATGAAAGGGCTAAATCTACCATCATCCTATGCCTAGAAGATGTGCAGCTGTCTTATGTAGCTGCATTATCTAGAGGGAATGCTTCCTGGAAGCCTCTCAAGAATGTTTAGGTAAGAGTCTTGACAGGCAGTAAATTCTCCTTAACAAGGAAGCTCTACAGGGCGAAATTACAGCCGAGAGTTACAATAAAAGAGCATGTAGATCTTTTCAGAGAAACTTTTCTGCAGCTGCAGAGCAGAGGGCTAAATATTGAAGAAAGCCAAAGAATATGCTCAATATTAAATAGCCTTGATGATACATGGACTTTCAGGTGACAAGTTTAGTCACAGTTCCTGAAACTCAATTAACTGTTAGCTATGTAGTTTCTAAGCTAATGGAAGAAAAGGAAAAGAGGAAAGATCGCCAGACTGAAAAGGGGAGTGTCCTAAGTCAGCATGTGAAGCAGCTGGGGAGATTTATGACTGCAGAGGCGAGAGAGCAGAGTGAGTAGTGTGACACACATTTGGGAATGGAAAATACTGTTTAGTCTTGGTAGGTGACTATTCAAGGTATGCGGTATATAAGCAGAACACTTTGCTTTGCTTTGCTTATTGCTTTAAAAATATGGGTGAAGCAGCTGGAAAAAGCAAATAATGAATCTTGTGGGTTTTACCCTCAACGTGAAATTCAAACAGACAGAGGCATGGAATTTTCATTTGCAAACGTACAAAGGTTGTTAAATAGCAAGGGAGTACAACTGAGAAAAGCAATGTCTGGCCAAGCTGGTGTTGCAGAGGAGTTCACCCAAACTCTGCAAGAAACATATAAAGCTCTGATGGGAGATGTTCACTTAGAAACAGGTTCTTGGGGGGGGGGAAGCATGTTTAACAGCGTGTTACATACTGAACAGGAGGTTTCACCCAAAGATAAATGAGGTACCTTATACTTTGTTTCATGGCAGAAAGCCAACACTAAACCACTTGAGAGTGTGGGGATCATGGGCTTGGGTACATATTCCTAAGAAATTAAGGGAAAAGTCTCAGCCTAAAGCTAGAAAGCTGATCTTTATAGGATATCAGCCGGGATGAAGAGAATACAGATTCTTTGATAAGCACACTTAAAATAATAATATCACGTTCAGCAAGTTTTGCAAATCATACCAGGTGGCGTGAGTTAGATTCTAATCATGAAGTGTGGGTTTCAATACATACAAATGGGAAAACTTCATCAAGGTTGTCTCCAAGGCTGCCTGAGATAAAGGCTGATCCAGAAGATGTAGAGGACCAGTCTCCAGATGAACCTCCGGAGGGAGGGGCAGAAGAAGCAAGAAGCTCTAGTGGAGAGCAAGATTTTTTGGCAGCATTCTGCACCTTGTCTAATAGATTCAATGTTGTCCTAGGAGTTAATTAACTTCTCTAATTAAATTAACAGGATTTTCTTTTTTACGAGCTTGCAAAACCAGAAGTCTTTGGATATGAGCAGATGCCTTCTTGAATCCCCATCATTGCTCCAATCAAGTAACCTACGATATAGTGTAAAAAGCAAAGATTCTAAAGAATTGATGGATAATATTACTTCAAAGAAGTGTCCACACCTTCAGAAATATCATTAAGTTAAGATAACACCAAGTTATTTCCTCCAATTGTGTAGACCTGTGATTCTGTTGTAGTCTGCCTGGTATTTTACCCATTCCTTGCAGAACATTTTCCTTCCCTCTTGGTCCAAACCAATTTTTCAGTTTGCTCTCTGCTTTTGCTTTCAGGCACAGCTTCACATTCTATGTAATACCACTACAGGACTCATGCATGTTGATTTCAGTGTGGTGGTCAGTCCCACAAGTGAAATGGCCTGGTGGATTTCCAAACTCTGTGGTGAGTCACAACATTGGGAACACAGGCATTTGTGGTAATTTGTAGAAATCTGAAAGCCTATGATTTATAGTGGGAACAAGTGGTGAAATTCTTAGGTTTTAAGCTCAATACCATTTAAAATCAAAACAGAACAGTCCAGTGTGGTATATTAACCAGTCCATTCTTTCTGTAAACATCAGTGATAACTAAAAATTAAATGCTTTAACCTTAAGCCTTGTTATTACTGAAGAAAACAATGCACTGATATAGTCTGATGTGTGCATGCCATTCCCCTGTCCAATGTCCTGGTATTTCTCCTATTACAAGAACTCATGCACAGATAGGTGTTTGTGTATGTGATCAAGGCTGAAAAGTAAAAGTAGCTTATCACTATCTGTGGATTTTTGCATTTCCTTCCTTTCTATTAATAAACTGCACCAAATCCATTGCTATGTTCTGTTGTTGCCAACGGCAAGACCATTGGAGGTCACTAGTTCATAGGGTTGATGTAAGGTAAAAGTTGAAAGAAGACACTTGTTGAACACACAGACATGGGCTCCTGGATGGTGAAGGACAAAGCCACAATGAAGTGTGACAAGAGAGTTCACCTGCACATACCTGTGGAAGCTCTTTGAAAATGCTATCTTCAACTTTCTACTTCCTCTGGAATGCTGAACTCTTGAGCAACAATTCTAATATCAGAAGGTCACAGGTAAAAAGTTTATTGACAGTAAATATTATTTTAAGAGGGAACAGTTTATGCGAAGCCCTCCTAATCTCTTAAATCTAGTCAATGCCTACAGGCACAAAGGGTAGCATCTCCTTTCTACTGAAACTGACATTTGGGGCCTGTCATTATATAAATTCCTTCCATTTGAACTTGGAATGTTTGTGGTCAGAAGATCAATAGTTTAATCTTGCTTGTACTGAAACTTGTCCAAAGTGCAGCCTATATTCAGCAGGGAATGGCTGTTTCCAAACAATGCTGTGCTTATTGCCTGTGAAATACCCATCATCCGTGACACCATCGCTGATGGGAGGACCGACCTGGCGTATGTCACCGAGACCTGGGTGGGTGCAGAGGGGGGGCGTCCCTTGCCCAGCTGTGCCCCCCTGGGTTTCTGGTGCAGGGGGTGGGAAGATCGGAGGGTCGTAAGGGGGGTGGGGTAGCCATTGTTTACAGAGATACTATTCAAATCAGCAGGGCCTCGACGTTGGTGATTCCAGGTTTGGAATGTGTCCATCTGTTGGTTGGGCAGCGGGACAGGTTGGGCATTGTGCTCGGTTACCGCGCTCCCCGCAACCCAGCACAATCCCTACCAGAGCTCACCGAGTTCATCGCCGCAGCTCTGTTGAGAACCCCCCGCTTTCTGGTGGTGGGAGATCTCAACGTGCATGCTGGCGGTGACCTGTCTGGTGCTGCTCTGGATTTCATGGAGTCCATGACCTCCATGAATCTGTCCCAGCATGTTTTATGCCCAACCCAGAGATCTGGACACACCCTGGATCTGGTATTTCCCTCCACGTCTGAGGATTCGTGTCTGAGGGTGTGGGACATTGTTCCCACCCCTGTGTCATGGTCAGACCATCACCTGCTGTCTTTCTCTGTATCAATCGCCGCCCCACCCCGCGGGGACCTTCGGCCAACTGTATGGGCCTGCCCCCGAAGACTCCTTGACCCTGATCGGTTTCGTGAAGTCTTCGGAGGGCCTCCTGGCGGACTGGCTGACGACCTGGTTGACTCCATGGTAGACCAATGGTTTAACGAAACATCCTGGGTTGTCGAACAGATCGCCCCCAGGCGCCTCATCCGCTGCCGAGCTTGTTCCTCACCGTGGTTCACGGAAGAGCTTCGAGCGATGAAGCAAGAACGGAAGAGGCTGGAACGCAGCTGGAGGAAGAACCGGTCGGCGACTAAGAAGGCTGCAGTCATCGCACAGTCCAGGCGCTATGTTCACGCAATCAGGGTGGCCAGAAGATCTTATAACACCCTGAGAATTAGTGAGGCCTCGAACCGTCAAGCGGAGCTCTTCCGTGTGGTTCGTGACCTCACTAATCCTGGACTGTCCAGGCCTCCTCCTACTGATTTCAGTAGTGAGCATTTTGCAGCCTTTTTTCGATCAAAAATTGAGGCCATCCGCACCGGTTTTGAATCCTGTTGCTCTAGCCCACTCTCGGCACCCCCGACAGCTGCGCCCCCTCGGTCTTCTCGCATGGTTGAGTTTGGGCCTGTCACCTCACTTGAGGCCTCCAGGGCAATTGCCCACTGCCGGCCCGCATCCACCCCCTTCGACCCTTGCCCATCTTGGCTCTTGAAAGCCGTTGGAGGGAGCATATCAGAATGGGCATCTATCATCGCCACAGCCTCCTTCAGGGAAGGGATTTTTCCCTCTCGCCTGAAGGAGACTGTGGTAAAGCCCATTCTAAAGAAACCCAACCTAGCATCGGGTGATTTATCCAACTATCGCCCGATTGCTAATGTTCCTTTCATGGGAAAGGTGATCGAGAGGGTGGCCGCGATCCGGCTTCAAATACATCTGGAGGGTGAGCACATCCTGGGTCCATTCCAGTCTGGGTTCAGGCCTGGTCGGGGGACCGAGACAGTCTTGGTCGCTCTGCAAGATGACCTCCTCCAGGGGGCCGACAGGGGGTGCTCCTCCTTGTTGGTCCTTCTGGACCTGTCAGTGGCCTTTGATACCATCGACCACGGTATCCTGCTGGATCGGCTCTCCGAGGCTGGGATCGGAGGCACTGTTCACAGTTGGTTCCGATCCTTCCTCGGGGACCGTCCCCAGCAGGTTCAGCATGGGGGTGAGATGTCGGCTCCTTGGATACTCCCTTGTGGGGTTCCACAGGGGTCGTCTCTCTCTCCCATGCTGTTCAACATTTACATCAGGCCACTGGCAGAGGTCATTAGGGGACATGGAGTCTGCTGTCATTAGTACGCTGATGACACGCAGCTCTATGTCTCCTTTTCCACCGCTGCAGATGAGGCTGTCCGGACCCTCGATTGGTGCTTGGGTGCAGTCATGGAATTGACCAGGATTAACAGGCTCAAACTCAACCCCGATAAGACCGAGGTTATGTTCTTCGGGGCTACCCCATCCAGCTACGGTGGCCCGTTTCCCACCTTGGAGGGCGTTTCCCTCAGGCCATCGGACTCTGTCCGGAATCTGGGAGTAGTCCTGGACCCGGCGCTCACCATGGAGGCCCAGGTATCCGCCGTGTCCAGGGCTGCCTTTTTCCACCTTCGTAGAATTGCCCAGATTCGTCCGTACCTGGATGGGGACTCCCTTAGAACAGTGGTCCAGGCGTTGGTGATCTCGAGACTGGACTATTACAACGTGCTCTACATGGGGTTGCCCTTGAAGCTGATTCGGCGTCTGCAGCGGGTCCAAAACGTGGCGGCCAGACTGGTGGCGGGTGTGCATCGATTTGAGCACATCACCCCAGTTCTGGCCCGCCTGCATTGGTTACCCGTTGCAGCCCGAATCAGATTCAAGGTCCTGGTTTTGGTTTACAAAACCCTCCATGGCCTAGGACCTGGCTACCTGACAGAGCGGATCGACCAGCGGTCAACTTCGGCCCGTCCAACTAGGTTGTCTCGGGCGCACATGCTGCATGTGGCCACGCCCAGGGAGGCTCGGAGAACTTCCACTCGCTCCCGAGCCTTCTCTGTGGCTGGCCCGACGCTATGGAATCACCTACCAGCAGAAGTGCGCCTTGCAGAGTCCCTGCCTGCCTTCCGGAAGGCCCTTAAAACCTTTCTCTTCCGGGAGGCATTTGGATGATTTTTTTTTCTTCTCCCTGCCATCGCCATCTCCTGCACTTTGCTGATTTACCTGTTTAGTTTCTATAATACTGTGGAATTTGTCGTTTTCTTATATGTTGTAAACCGCTCGGAGTTCCCGACCAGGAAGACGGGCGGTATATAAGTCCCACAATAAATAAATAAATAAATAAATAAATAAATAACAAAACAAACAACAAACCTCATGTCTGCTTATTTCTTCCTTCTGATTTCATAAAAGCGGACAATAGTTATGGGATCAGGTGTCAAAGAATAATCTCTGATCTCCCGAAAAATGTTCCTTCCCAAATAATTAACACCGTCTGCTGCCTTGGATCTAAAATGAGCAGTAAGTGTTACTTGAAGAAGAATAAAACATGTGTATCAGGAAAAAGGCTTGCCCTGTTGACTGACTTGTATGCTTGAAACAATGCCAAACTAACCTTGCATAAATATTAGGGATTGAGATGTTTAGATTTTCTGAACACCTGAATGTGAGGTACCTGGGGAAAAGGCCTGAATTAAAAAGACTTGGAGTTTAGCTTGGCCAAGCTCCACTCAAGCTTCCTGAATTAGGAAGCTTTCTATTCCTTCATGTCTGTGAAGATTCTCAGACATCCAGGTGAGTTTATCTAGAAGTGGAGTCATGGCAACTGGATTCATTTTCTTGAGAGAGCGAAACATTTTGCTGTTTATCCAAGCAGCTTTGTCAGTCTGAGGAAAGTTAGTGGCAATTCCTCCATTTTAGAGTTCAGATTGATTTCACATCACCCTGGTCTGAATATGCCCATAAGTTGGGCAATGGCCTGAATAGGCTCATTAAGTGGACCATGGCCTGAATAAGTTTTTAGGTAGACAATGGTCTGAATAGGCTTGTTAGGTGGACAATGGCCTAGGATGCGTGAAAGTCCCACATATGCAACCTTTCCCAGTACCCATTAAGTATGGGTCATTCGCTATGGCCTTGCTGGTGGAGGTGTAAAGTGCTTCTGATTTGTCTGCGGACTTAAGAAAAAGCAGTTTAATAAGTAGCAGACAGATTGTGTCTAATGTTGAGAGGGGTTTTCAATACCACCTAAGAGCTTTTAAGTTTTGATCTCTCAAGAAAAGAATTCTGGTTCCCAGCTAGCACTCTGGCAGGAACAGGAAGCTTCCTAATTCAGGTCTTTCTCCCAGGTGTCTCACATTCAGGTGTTTGCAAAGTGCCTCTAAGGTAGGTACCTACTCTAAGGTAGGTACTCTGGTATTTGTAGTCTAGAAAATCCAAAAATCCCATCTCTAATAAACAGCTCTTTTTCTCTCAGCTCATTCTTGCAGGAATTGATTTCCAGACTTTTTATCATCCTTGTGCCCACTGCAGGTTGTCAATATCCTTCTTAAACTGTGGTACCGAGAAATAAAGAGCATAGTCCAGGTGTGGTCTGACCACAGAATGACAGAATACAGTAGTACAGGCATGTCCAAACTTTGGCCCTCCAGATGTTTGGGGCCACAACTCCCACAGTCCTTTGCCATTGGAAATGCAGGCTTGGAATTCTGGGAGTTGTCGTCCAAAACATCAGGAGGGCCGAAGTTTGGTCATGCCTGCAGTAGTATGATTCCTTCTCTTGACACTATACTTCTGTTGATGAAACTAAATACTAATACTCTGTTTACATTGTATCATAAGATGTATTCAAAGAATGTCCACACTCAAAACTGTAAGGATAAATGAATGAGCCTTGTAAAGTCAATATTAAGTGAAGTCTCATTGATTCAAGGCCATTCTGTACTGAGCCCAGTTAAGTTTTACTTTATTTTCTCTGTTTGCTCTAAAATGGTCCAAAAATAGTGGGCATGGCTTTTAGGGATTTTAGGATTTTGGCCTCAAATCTCTCATTTAATTGTACAACACGACACAAAGCAATGAAAAGCTGACAGGATAAAGTCCACGGATCAGTGGAAGTGTAGTATTTAAATAAATATTTGGATGCTTATTTAGTTGGGTGCTTCATTTTGCCAATTTTCTGAAATAGCTTTCTTAAAACAGTTACGGTTCATTTGTGAAAATCTTCTTAGTCAGAATTTTAAGCATCTTTTTAACAACCCAGGAGTGTTTCTGGTTAGTGTACAAATCCAAATGTGGCACATTCAGTAGGAAAAAAGCCCTATAATTCTAGCCTGCAAAGAAAAGTTTGACATTTTAAACAGACAATTAATTTAGGCATTTCATCTTCTAAGCAAAGTGACTGAGTCCTCATGAGGAGCAATAGCAGTAGAATGGAAACAACACCTGATGACCAGAAATTTAAATAAATGAATCCCTAAATTCATGTATGGTTCATGGACCAAGAAAGGGGGTTCCTCCCCCATTTTGGGTATGGGACTCTCTTTCTCAGTCCATGAGCCTGAGTTTTTTGCTGTGTTGCCAAAGACAAATATTAACCTCCAATGTTTTTTTTTAAAAAAAAAACAGTTTGTCTATTCATTACAAGCTGACTGAGTTTAATCTAGCTGTATCCCTCTGATCAAATAGCTCAAACACGTGAATGATATCAGATGCACTTACAAATATCTGCCATGTGAAAATGATCCAAAAACTACACATTGGTTTTGTATAGGAGCCTCCTCGCTGCCCCTCAGCTCATCACAGAGGCTTGCCTCTGGTATTTATCTACTGTACAGTTAAGTCCTCAGAACAGAGGGAACTTGCACTAAGAGGCAGGAGACTTTCTGTAGGCAGCTGGCTGGTTAATGTGGGAGAAGCGCTAGACAGCGCATTGTTTAGGTCTCTGGGTTCTGTGGAGCCAGAAGTTGGGAGTTCCATTTCCCATGGTGCTGCCTCTCTGACAAGGGCTGGACGCGATGATTCATACAGTCCCCGACAGCTCTGCAGTTCTAAGAAGCTCAGACTACCTAGTATTATCCAGCATGACTCTTCTCATATTTTGAGGCTATGTGGAAGAGAACTGGATAGAAAATACTAGCAATTTAATAAAAGAAAAACTGATAGAAGAAAAGACATATAGATTCCACTCATCGTGTTCCTGTACTTCATGTTTATTGCACGAAGCACATTAATCTGTAAAGATCATGGAGAATGAAAATTTGCAAAAGAAAAACAAAGATTGCGTAGAAATGTCTTAGGCCAGCAAAGTATTACTCTTTATTGTTAAAATCGCTACTTATCTGAAAATGTCCTGTAGTTACTACTGCCATTTTAGTTTTCCTGCAAACAATAAATGCCCTTGATACCATATCATCTTGCTATGTATTTTTCTTCTATAATTGCTGTCTTTCATGCTTTTATTTTTTTCATCAGCTTGTCAATGCAGGCTCTCTATTGAGCAAGACATAATCAGAAATATGTGAATTGGTATTACAAGAAGGAATCAATTAGCAATGATTCTAGGAAAGCAATTGCAAAATGCAGTTGTTTTTCCTCTGTGATTGCCTGTTAAGCAATTCAATGGGTCTAACTTCCTTTGTTTCTTTATTTCACTATTATTATCAATTCCTGCCGGAACAAAGAAAACTGACTAACTTCATTCATTTTCCCTGAGCCTTCCAAATTCCTAAAGACAAATACAAACAAGAGCAAAACAAGAGATGGCGATCACAAATCAATGCTGTTGTTAGAATTTACAAGCAGTAGCAGAAGACAAGGCTGACTCCCATTGTGCTACTTGCACACCATTGCCAGTGCCAGGAGCTTTACTGTTGTTGTCCCATGCTGTGTTTATTTCTTTTTCAAAAAAAAAAAAAATCCAACAAATAACAATTATGAAACAAATTTCAATTTAAAAAAAGATACAGCAGTAAAAACCAGTCTATGATTTATTAAAATATGAATGCAGAATGCATTTTAATATAACAATTATGGAAAAATAAAATCCAGCTTTCCAACTTTAACAACAAGCAAGCAAACGCCCTGCTGCCATAAGGCTTCGTGCTATATGATGCTAATTTGTTTAGTGGCTCCCAGAAGGAATAAGTTTGTGAGAGTGTAAACACACATTCTGCCTTGGTTCATTAAAGGCAAAAGCAAAAGATGTCTGCTTGGTTTATATTCATTGAAAAGTTGATGACCACATGCTGAAAGAACTAGGCATTGCTTTCCTGCATTCCCAATGGTAAAAACAAAGAACGTTTTCTCATCTGCACTGATGTCTCTGGGTGTTTGAGCATCACAATCGCCTATGACAGTTACTCTTTTTGTATCTGCCCATTGAGAATTTGCAAAAATAGCACCATTTTACTAACCTGGTGGGACTCACTCTACAAAGGCCCAGTTATCACTTCACATTCCAAGCCATTTGAGGTCAGCATTCTGATGCTACATCACTTTTTGTGATGAATAAATGACTAGCTTGTAAAGAAAGAGAATTAAGTAAAATGTTGTTATTAAATGAGTAGAACAGTTATTTTCTTCTCTGCCCACCCTTGCCTCCTTTGAAACATAGTGTTTAGGAATATGAAACATTTCTCAACTAACATTTACTACATACACTATCATATCCTATATACAGTGGAACCTTGACTTACATGCTGCTTGACTTACAGCATATTTGACTTGCAGCAAGAAGGGGCCTGTTTGACTTGAGTCGCAGGCTTTGGCTTACAGCGCGGAGCCCCGGCGCAAGGCACCGGAATTGGGCGGCAGCCACAACCCAGCATCGCGGCTGCCGCCTCCAAACTGCTCCTGCCTCCTGCTCGGGGCTGGCCTCGCTGGTTAGACAGTCGGCTCAGTCTTGTAAAAAATCTGGCTGCAGAAGTCTGGTCCATGATGGAAGCATTTTAGTTGGGGAGCTGTACAGTTGTGGGACTCTAATGGTAAGCATAGGGTTGTTCAGAACTTGGAATGTCAGGATAAAATCAGTAAAACTTAAATGTTAGACATTGTTGCTATGAACATTAAAAAGTGGAGGTGTATAACTTGTGGACTATAATTCCACTGCCTCCTCCTCTCGTTGAAGAGCCATTTCATTTACATCCCTGGAAGGAATCTCCTATCCCAGTCAAATTTGTGTTAAATTGCTGTTTTCAGGGGTCTTTTTCATCATCTGGAACAGATTAATCCACTTTCCCATTACTTTCTATGGGAAAAGTTTGTTTGACTTAAGTCATGTTTGACTTATGTCTAGACCTCCGGAACGGATTAATGACGTAAGTCAAGGTTCCACTGTATTTCAGTTTACAGACTGTCCAGACTAGCTGCTTTGGGTGTGAGGTGGATCAGGCTGCTAAGAGTCTGTTCAGGTTGTGTGGGGTGGAGGAGAAATGTGCCATATGACATACTCCTTCCATAGGAAAACCGTATGACAGCTTGTAGCCCGATTAAGTACTTTTCCTGCCTCTCTGCAAAGGTTCAGAGGAAGTGATGTTATTATTTTATGCCTCTCCTCTCTACTTCTGCCAGTGCTGTTCCATTTACTCCCTTTACCCTCCCTGCTTCCCTTCCTTTGTTCTCTCATCCCTCTGCTTCCTCTATCCTCCATCACAATCTGCAGCCACAATGGCAGAGGCTGCTGTAGGTAGCCATCTCTAGGCTAAAGGTGTCTGCCAAAAAGAATGCATGCCCTGCCACTGGGCCAGAAAAGTGTGCAAAATCTCTTAAAGGGAATAAATGGGTTGTTCTTAATAGAAGCACTCGTGGATTATGTTGTTTCCCCAGTCTAAACTGTGCCATCAGTGACCCATATACCACACCAATAGCCAATAAGGACAGGTCCTTAACAGTACTTTGGAAGACCCCTACTATTTTATTTCAGTTATGTTCTCTTTTTTGACTATCATGGAGAGCTGAGACTGTACTTTAACTTATGCTGTATTTTCTTGTATCTGGAAAAGGGCAGCCCCCCCATCCCACTTTCAGGCCTGCACTCAAAACCTACTCAAGATTATTTATTTATTTTAGTTATTACTTTAATTCATATACTGCCTTACTATTGCTGAAACAATATTCTTGGAGGATTAAAAACAATTAAAATTGAACTGCAGGAAATTAAGGCTGAAGAATCTTCTGAATTGGATTTTCAGGCAACATAGATTACTGCAATAGGAAATAAAACAGAAGAAAGTTCCATTGTTTTAATGCTCTAAGTTATTATCCCAGTGTTAGATTTAGGGTAAAATGCTAGCTCAGTGCTGGTCACATCACCTCCTGTCAAATAGAAGAGGAAGAAATGGAGGCAATGACAGAGTTTATTTTCTTGGGTTCCTTGATCACTGCAGATGGTGACTGCAGCAATGAAATTAAAAGACACCTGCTTCTTGGGAGGAAAGCAATGGCCAACCTAGATAGCATCCTAAAGAGCAGAGACATCAGTTTGCCAACTAAGGTCAGGATAGTCAAAGCTACGGCTTTTCCAGTAGTGATGTATGGAAGTGAGAGCTGGACTATAAAGAAGGCTGATCGCCGCAGAATTGATGCTTTTGAGCTGTGGTGCTGGAGGAGAGTCTTGAGAGTCCCCTGGACTGCAAGGAGATCTAACCTATCCATCTTGAAAGAAATCAACCCCAAATGTTCACTGGAAGGACAGATTTTGAAGCTGAGGCTCCAGTACTTTGGCCACATCATGAGGAGAGAGGACTCCTTGGAAAAGTCCCTGATGTTGGGAAAGATTGAAGGCAAAAGGAAAAGAGGACGACAGAGAATGAGATGGTTGGACGGTGTCATCGATGCAACCAATATGGATTAGACCAAACTCCGGGAGGCAGTGGAAGATAGGAAGGCCTGCCGAGCTCTGGTCCATGAGATCACAAAGAGTCGGGCACAACTGAACGACTGAACGACAACAAAAATGCTAGCTAATGGTTTTATAGTCTGATACAGAACCCTCACCACCGCCAGCGTTTAGAAAGCGGAAACACAGACACCTTGATTTTATGAAATTTATTCAGTTTAGAATTAACAGTTTCACTTTTTCCATGACCACTCAAGGCTCTAAGTGACTAAATATATGTGATGTTTTCAGATTTGTAAATCATGTGTGGTGGAAAAACACTTGCTCTTTAAACATTTTAGTAATCTGGACCAAATAATTCAAAGAGGTAAAAATGTATTTTGTCTCCTTGATATTATATGTTCAGATTTCTCTTATTTAGCCTTCCATCTGATGATGATCTGTGACCAACCATATATTTACTGAGGTAACATTCTGTTATAAAACGATATCCTTGCCATTGCATCCATCATCACAATTTCTTCCAGCTATCTGGGACACTAAAAGGGAGGGGGCTCAGATTCCCTATGGAGAGGCTCAGAAAGGCCCAATCTATGACAGGTGCTATAAAACACTCAGCAAAGGAACTACTACTGATAAGAGTGGGTTTTGTTCATTCAGAAATTATTGATAAGATACTAGAATGCTGAATAAAATAAACATAAACAGATAGTGGAGATCATGTTTTTTTTCCTGATTACCACCGCCCCAAAGCTTCCAACACCTAACTTGACCAACTGTGCCAACCACATTGCCAGTGGACTGCAGCTCCACTGTCAATATATTTCTATTATTTTGTCTCCAACAATACCATGAAATTCATCCTCACTCTGAAACTGGCACCACAGGGTATAAAATAATACCGAAGGCAACACTGTTAGAACATTAATGGTTGGCTGGTACAATGCTACTTGCAAACATCGAAATCAGATCTGTTCTTTCAGCAGTTAGATCAGCAGATGGATCAATCCTATTTATTTATTTTTGGTTTCATACAAGTTCCGGAACTGGTTGGAAAAATCAATATAGGCTATGTAGAAATCCTATCACAGGAAAAAAGATATGATGCTGATTTAGGTCAGGAAGTTATTTACAAACATCTGCAGGATGCAGTTCTTTGAAGTGCAGGATATAACAGAGGGGGTATGGTTGAAAGATACACTGATTGCCTTTTTAAAGCGCACTAGAGGGAAAAAAATAAGGCACTACGTGTTTTGTAGTAGGGAGATTAAAAGAAAGAGAAGGAGGCAAGTCATGCCAATAGTTGTCAAGTATTTTCTAATTATGACTGGGTTATCAGGTGAGGGACATGAAAGAAAACTAATATTCACACCAAAATGTGCTGTGAAGGCTCCTTGCGATATCATATAACAAAGGAGAAGTGTCCTTAATTTTCATCAAGGAAGTGCAAGGCCAATGTACATAAAATTGTGGCAAACAAATTATCTGAAGCATTGAAGGCCTAAGGTCCAACCTAGGCAAGGTAAGAGTATAGAGTCCCTCAAACCCTCAGAGAAGCAAAATATTCACCTAAGAACAGGACATGCTGGAAGAAACATGCAACCACTAGAAGGAGACATACTAGGAAACAGAAGCATTAAAGAAAAATAAAATCATCAATTGTAAAAAAAAAAGCAAAATCCACATTAGAGAAATGCGATAATGACTTTATATAAATCTAACATGATCACATTTAGAATACTGCATGCCATTCTAGTAACAAAATCTCAAAAAGATTTTGAACAGGTGGAAAGGCTGCAGTAAATGTGAAGTTAAAAAAAGGTGGTGCCAAAGCAGGACTACAGCAGAATGATAAAAATAATGACTACAGAAGAGCTATACAAGTTTAATACTGACAAGGAAAGAATCCAAATAGTTAAGAGACTGTGTATACCTCAGGTTTGATTGTTGTATTCCTTGGTTCACTCATCGACCCAAATGGAGACTGCAGCCAGCCAAGAATTCAGAAAAAGACTGGGAATAGGGCAGCAATGAAAGACCCAGAAATGATAATCAAGTGTAAGGATTTGGCAATGGAGACCAAGGTGAGTATTATCCGAACTATTGTATTTATGACCACCATGCATGGGTGAGAAAGCTGGTCAGTTAAGAAAGTTGACATGAAGAAAATGGAATTGTTTGAGTTGTGGTGCTGGAGGAAAGCTTTACTGACACCCTGGATTGTCACAAAGACAAACTAGGGGGCCTAGATCATTTCAAGCAGGAAAGATCTCAAGGGGGCAAAAATGTTGACACTGGGGCTGTCTTCCTTTGAGTGCATCATGAGAAGAGGGGTGGGATGGGGGACCTCAGGAAAAGGCAATAATGCTGGGAACGTTGGAAGGAAGCTGGAAAAGAGGAAGACCAAATGCAAGATGGACTGACTCCCTAAACGAGACCACAGGCTTGAGTCTGCAAGAGCTAATCAAGGTGGCTTTTGGAGACGGCTCATTCATAGCACTGCATGAGTCACAGGTGACTTGATGGCACATAACAACAACAATGAAAAGAGGAGGTACAGGGAATTATGAGAAATCAGAGAAGCATGCATGGGGTGGAAGAGGAGCTTCTTCTGTATTAAAAAAAATAGAACATAGGACCACCCTGTGAATGGGATGGTGGGAGGCTCAGGACCAACACAAAGGAATACTTTTTTTGTTCAAGCTCCTTGCTATCAGAAATACGATACCACGGCATGAGGTGCTGGCTGCAAATTTGGATGGCTTAGAAAGGGTATTAGACAAATTCTCTTTGAGCATGCATCCAGAGGAGAGTGGCCATTTTTTAAATCCTAAACTGCACAAGATCCTTAGGGATGAACCTGGGTTTCCATGGCAGTTCACTTCTGACCCTCTCAGTGAGCCTGGTGGCTGGACTTCAGCCTTAATATTAGAAGCATTATACTGTCAGCAGGGGCTATCTTTACTGAAATACAGTCACTCAAACAGGATGGAAGAGAAATGTGTGAAGTCACCCGCATTATCAGACACACAAAAGTAATGGCAGCTGTGGTAAATCTGTACTGGCTGTTGTTTTTAATGCCAGGTATGCTGGAAGGGGACTTGCTTTCTAACTACATTACATTTTTTGACATATTCAGTTATTCTCCTCAAACGCAGCGGTGCATACCAAGAGAGGAACAAGTACGAACAAGGGTGCTCCGTCCTTTGCTTGTTCTAGTCACCATCTACACTGGAGGAGAGGAACAGCCTGTCAAATTTTAGAATCTTGAAAAATGGGGTTCTAAAATCTGAAGAAAATAGGCAGCTGATAGAAGAAAACTCAGTCCTCCCGTGTGTAGAAGGTGAAATTAACAAGTGAGAGAGCTTGCATGCTCCACCCTTGCTTTTCACTTCCTGTGCAGGAGCTTGTATGTGCGAGAACAATCTCAAAACTGAACACAGCTTTAGACAAAAAGTCATAAGTTCTCCACCACCAAGGAAGATTTGATATTGATCACACCAACTAGAGAAATCTACCTCCCTGTCAAATTTTGGTGATGTAGCAGTAGTTGGCATTTGTATTGTTTACCTAGCACAGTGTCCTCTCTCTCTCTCTCTTATAGATTGGGCTAGAAATACATATCTGTCTCCCCTCACTCCAGTCACTATTTCAGAATTGCTTGCCTTTGTCAGTGGGACATCCTATCCTCTTCCTTCTTTTTGACTTTTTTGGGAAATAGTTTTTCTTTTTATTGCTATTATTGCAATTGCTTTAAGGAAATCAGTTAGAGAGAGAGAGAGAGAGAGAGAGAGAGAGAGAGAGAGAGATCTGCAACACAAAGAGTGTCCTAGTGGGACAAAACTATTCAGCAGAGCTGGAAGGCAACACAAGGACTCTTCGGGGAATAGAGATACAGAAGTCCAGAGGAAATGCAAGAGTTATTCCTGATGAGTTGTAGCGTTTCTCACCACTTTCCCCTCAAGGAAAATCTGTTCATTTGTAGGGCACCTGAAGGGCAAACATTGAATCAAGACTTGCTCAAAACACTGTCTACAGTAATGAGGGATACCACTGTAAACAGTAGTCAATAAAATTGTTGCTCAGTGGTCACAACATTATACACATGCTAGGTACCTTAGAGCTGGCCAAAAGTCAAAGCCTACAATTTCATAGCCTTGATAATACTATGTATCCAGTCAGAATATGATGCAGTACATATCTTTAGTGCATGCTGTTTTAAAATACAGTACTAAACCTGAATCTCTCTCTCTCTCTCTCTCTCTCTCTCTCTCTCTCTCTCTCTCACACACACACACACACACACACACACACACACACACACACACACACACACTTTCCCACAAAATATACATTTAATCTGCAGTTATAATGATTGCTGTATTCAGTCCAAGCATGGTTTGTAAGACAACAAAAATATCAAACCTATTACAGGAGGATGCATACTTGTTCTATTTGATGAATTCTGCAGATATTATGTTTTCTAGTATTTGTTAGCATTTGTTGTCCCTTGCAGTACTACTAATGCATTCTGGTACATTCTGTAGTGAAAACTGGATTATTGTATATCAGTTTCCTCTCTCTCCACTCACTAAGCGGATACAATCTACATCATTGATGTACAGCCACTGTTTAATGTGGTGGTTAAATATTAAGATCAGTGACACTGGTACATTTTTTCAAATGATGCCTAATACATATTACAGGCCTGTTGAAGGCCCCAGAAGTAGTTTCCAGTGAACTGGAATTCACTTCCGAAAAACCGAACGTGGTTTCTGGTTCACTTTCTTCTTGGAATCACCAGAAACCACTTCTGGGGCCTCCAACAGGCAAAGGAGGCCCGTTGGAGGCCCGGTTGGGGCAACACCAGGCCTGGGGTAAGTAGAGGAGGCCTGAAACAGGCCCATCCAGCTTACCCCAGGGGGCCTTGCCTTTCATGTACTGCGGTCCTGCGATATACCGAGACTGCAGTATATGAATCATGAAATGACGAGGGACCACTGTATTTACCTTTGTGGATAAATTCTTGTTAGAGCAGGTAAACGGCTGGTCATTGTTTGACAATATTTTCTGTACTGTGCTTGAAACATTTCTAACTGGTACCATACATTTCAATGGATACTCTCAAGGAAAATACTGTTGCAAATCCCTTTTTTAGTGTACTCATGTGCCATATTTCTGTTTTCTTCAAGGTGTACCTGAACTATGCGGCTGCTAGCTTTTCCTGTGCTCAGTATTTTCCTCCGTCTATCTGACTTGTTTCTGAAGTCACTTGAAATACTTTAAAACTGCATGTTGAAATAATAATGTTCATTTCCTAAGAGAAAGCATATTTACTATTCTTAACATGAACAGAGTTCCAGAGCCGCTGTTACTTTTGTAGCTCTCTATATCATTTTCAACATGCACCATCATCCTTCCTTTGACATGTAGAACAGTTCAAACAGTAAGCTAGATCTGGTCTTATCGGTCCTGAGAAGGAATGGCACAAAGACTCCAAAGTGGGTAGACAAAGCTGTGTGGTACATGAACCCTTCCTGTCCAATATCCTAAGAAGAGACCGACCTTTACCTTAGTTCAGCAGCTCAAGGTGAACTCCCACTCTGAGGAGGGAGGCAGGGCAAGGAGTCCCATTGTGCTGCTTCTAATGGGATATGATTGGGAGAAGGCAGGGTGCAGAATCTAGGGCACCCATGCCACACCTGTGGGACCAATCCAACAAATCGTGCCAAACCACAGTAAGTCACATCTCTAATCCCAAATCCATTATGAACCAATCCAGATATTCCCCAAAGCGGGATGTAGCATGTACTCTGTTTGGTACCATGCCCCAACAACGGGTTGGACTTCAACTGCCTCTTGTCTGATTTTATTCTGGCAGGGAGGGCTAATGCTAAAGCCTTCATCATGTTTGAAAACGCGACTGTGGTCACAATTGGAGCACCAGCCAAACTACTACAGAGAACCATTTCTTAGGGGAGCTGACCTGTCAAATCTTTGTGGCCTTGTCCAGATGCTTTCTTCTTGGAATCACCAATGTTAAATATAATTAAAAAAAAAAAAAATGGAAGGAGAGAGTTGGCGAAAATATCATACACAGAACACATTTCCTCATCTATTTAGGGACAGCATGTTTAAACATACTTTTATGTGCATATACCTCCTTTACTGAATTGGTCTGCTGTTGCTGTTGCTTGGACCTAGGGAGGCTGGATGTTTAAATTATACCCTTTTAAAAAGGAAATCCAATCAGGGAAGGAAAGACAGCAGGCAAGTTTTTTGAAAAGCATATTTAGATTTTGGCACGTTTCAATCCTCAACCATGACAGATCTGTATCATTTTGGAAACACAGCAATGAGGCTGCTGTTTTTGTATGATCCATGAATCTTACGATGTTTGGAGCAGGAGTGATTATGCACTAGTATTTTACACTGAGATCAAAAGTTTATCCAAAGATTTTGTCCTTCATCTATAATTAGATCTATAATTGCACTATTTTACAGCAAAATGTATTCCTAGAAAGAGAGAGGAATTATTTGTAAGGAAGCATGTGATGGCGCAAATTAGTAATACTTCAAAAGCCACTGGTGTTTCATCTGCCATTCAAAAATAAAGTTAAATGTTTTCCCTGTAGTTTAGGGTCGTTCTTTTTCAATCATTGGAGGTATGAAACAACAGGCATGAAGTAATGTATGGCACAAATTTAATCTCAGAAATAAGACTATATCCATTATATTGAGTGCACAGTAACATCAAACCAGCAGTGCAATCCTATACATCTGTACCCAGAATTAAGTCCTATTGAATTCAGTGGGGCTTGCTTCCAGGTAAGAATGTACACGATTGCAGCCTAAGCCAAATAAGTTACAAATACTTGAAAACACTTCAAAGAAAAATACATAAACACAAAGTTAGAGGAAGCAGGTAAACCTTTTTGGAACCATTATTGACTTGTTACAAAGCTCATACAAAACCAAAGTGGTCTTGGAATTCAACCCCCCATAGGAATAAAAAGAGACCCTGCTGCTGCAGAAGTGCATAAGGCCAAAGAAACCAGCCTGCATCTGCTTGGGAATATTGATTTCACTGTTGGTAAATTGTGTTAGAAGCTTGCTAGGAACTTCAGAATCACCTTGAAAAAATCCGTAGGGCATTTGTTCCAATAGATATTTCTCCTCCCAGTTTGAGATCATTTCCCAAAAGGTTTAGCTACTCAAAAAGATTGAAAAAATACACCAATAATAATAATAATAATAATAATAATAATAATAATAATAATAATAATAATAATAATAATAATAATAATAATAATAATAATAATTTGACGGACACATTCAGACAAGTTTAAAACAAAAACAGTTCACTGGTCATAAGGTTGTCCATTTAATATCTCCAGTTGCTATCATCATTCACAACTTGCCTTTTTAAGCCCCAACCCCCATCTTATTTTTTAAAAGACGTTTACAGAACATAGCATTTTTTAAAAGTATGGGCATATTAAAAGGAATGGGCCATCTGGATGAATGGCATGTTTTAGTAAGGTAAAGGTTTCCCCTGCACATGCGTGCTAGTTGTGTCCTACTCTAGGGGTGGTGCTCATCTCTGTATTCAAGCCAAAGAGCCAGTATTGTGCAAGTCCATGCCACATGGCCAGCATGACTGCAAGGAAACACTGTTTTGCCTTCCCGCTCTTTACAATGGTACCTATTTATCTACTCTACTTGCATTTACATGCTTTCGAACCGCCGAGCTGCCGACTTTGCAGGCAACAGTTTTCAAAAGCCTCAGTCCACTGAGTCACCATGCCCCTTCCATGTTTTATGTACTAACAAATCAATTTTGATAGTACATAAAACATGTACTATGTTTTATAATCTACTAGGTTTCCAAAGTATGTGAGCTATTTGAGGAATGGTTTTACAATGCCACCCCCCTCCCAAGTGAATTTCCTTGGCTGAGTGACAATTTGAACCCAGGTCTACTGCGTCGTTGTCTGTCACCCTATCCACTACAATATGCTGGTTCTCACTGGGTGATGGAGGAAGAATGCATGACAAAGGGAGGGGAGAAATCTATGCTGACTTTAAACTGTGCATTGTAAGGCAAGATGGTTTGAGAATTCCACCCCACCCCCACCGCCTTTGTGGTTTTGCATTTAAAGAGTCAGTAAGCCAGAGTCTTTTACTACTTCTCTTACACAGGGGAAGAAAGCCATCAGCTGTCATCCACGTGCAACCTCCTTTTGGAAGAGACAGTTTAAGTAACTTAGGTTTAAAATCCAAAATGGTCAAAAGCATCTGAAGCGATATACATTTGTTATTACTTTCTAGGCTGACATAACACAGTGGAAATGCAATTGTGTTAGTCATGGCACTCTGCATGATGCCAAAGCTGTGCTGAGCAACATGCTGTTAGGAGAGGGTATACCAATGTGTTTCAGCATTGGCTCAGCCCTTCCATGCTGTGTCGGTCTATAGGCAAGCTCCATGACCACCATCAGAGCACAACACATGAAAATGCCAGAGAACTATTTCTCTAACAGGAAGCCCATTCCCCTTCAACCTGACCCCTTCTCTTGATGGGTGCTGCAGGGATGCATTCTGAATACAATATTTGATAGGCAGATTGCATGAGATCAGGAGATGGAGGAGAAATAGCGTTTGCCGAAATATAGGTTTTAGTTCACTTTAGTTGGAAATTGTGTTTAATAGCATAACCTTGGGTGGAATACATAGTAGTTCACTCTGTGTCAGGGCAGGATATCACCCAGTGCTGACTGTAAATGGATTAATTCCCTGCTTTTGGATTCCAAAAGCAAAACTAATGACCGGAAGCAGAGGAGTCTATAAATGGACAGCCCATTGCCACACACCATAGTAACTATGTTTCTACAAGTTATGAAAAGAAAGCAGTATGTGCCTGTTTCGGTGGCTGTCGTTTGCCTACCAATGGTGCAGTGCTCCCCATTCCAGCCCTCTCGGCATTCACATTTCCCATCTTTACAAGTTCCGTGCTCTGTGCAGCGGGGATGGCAGACACGTTGGTCACAGGCTACCCCCGTCCAGCCCTCTTCACAGCGACATGCTCCGCCAATGCAGACGCCGTGAGTGCCACAGTCTACCGAACACACTTCTAGGAAAGGGGGGGTAAAAAGAAGGAAGCTGGTTATTGCCAAACAGTGTCACAGGCAGCAGCAGCAACAGCTTGGATTTGTGGATAACTGATGGCCTTATATCACCACTGGCAACATATCTAGAAAGGTATACATCAGGACGGAGGTGTTTCTCCACGAGCTTCCGTGCAAGTCAGTTGAACATCCCAAAAGGAAAGATGATTGCAAATTGTCATACAGAAATCTGGGCGAACGAACCTGGCTTGGATATTCTTCAGAATTAATATCCCAGAGGATGAATACAACTTTGATTCACAAATAGATTGCAGGTATTGTATGTGGAAGCGGAAAGCCTTCACTGTTTAGTATAAAGTAACATTTTCAGAAATGTATGTTCTGAAAATCAAGTGTATTTGAAGAGCAAGTCTTTTGGGATTTGGTTCTACATGTCATGTCATTTATGAATGTTTGAGAAATAACATAAAGAAAGAGGCAGAGGCAGAGAGGAAACTGGAAGAAAGAAACCATAAGTGTGTACCAAATGTCATATGGACACTTTTAAAGGGGAATAGTTATTTGTTTCTTAAATGATAATTTGAGATTGC
The DNA here is from genome assembly GCA_037367245.1 of Phrynocephalus guinanensis. Taxonomy (NCBI): domain Eukaryota; kingdom Metazoa; phylum Chordata; class Lepidosauria; order Squamata; family Agamidae; genus Phrynocephalus; species Phrynocephalus guinanensis. The sequence continues at coordinate 90,967,711 of CM074734.1, forward strand.
AAAAAAAACCCTCTCATGTTTATTTCAAATTATAATGAACAAATATTGTTTACTGCACTCTTGGTGGTCACCTGAGAGAAACAGAAAGGCCTGATTATTTACAGGAAAAATCAGAATCTCTACACAGACTTGTAGGTTTTACTTAATTCTGTAATTCCAGTAGTCAGAATAACATCCAGATCAGTGTTTTGTACTTTTTAATTGAGAAGTCAAGTAGTTCACTATCAACACCTTGAAGGATTAAAACAAATGTCACAGATGAAATGTTTGTCTTACCAACAGAGCAGTCAGGGCCCATCCAATTGGGATCACAGTTACAGAGACCTGTGTCTGCGAGGTAGGTGCCATGCCCACTACACTGGTCTGGACACTGGGCGCGTGGAAGTTCACAGTTTAAGCCTCCCCAGCCTGGGCTGCAGAGACATTCTCCATTTACACAGACACCATGGTTGGAGCAGGATGGATCCAAGCAATCAACTGCAGAAAACGGGGGTGGATGGGAAGAAAAACAAAAGGAAGCAAACACTCTGTGAAAAAGGTCAGTGCACAGAATGCACAGTCTGAATTGACACTTTGTGATGGATCTGTGCTCAGCAGGTTGTGTCTTGATGCAGTGAACTGGAGTGAACCCATGCAGTCATTTGTTAGGCTATCTTTTCTGAAAGTCTAAGAAGATAAAAAGGTCACTCTGCTTGCTTTGGAAGAAACTCCGAATGCTCAGATTAACCAGATGTTGGAAAGGGTGAGGAGATTAAAACAAAGCAGAAGATGTAAGAATTAGCAACAAAACACAACATTCTCCAAACACTGAGTTCCTTAAGGGTTTTTTATTTAGCTATAACTCTGCATACATTCCATATATAGTAATTTGTGTAAGTGAGAGTCATTAAGCATCTATTGACATTTTACTGTAGAGGTCTCAAAATAATTGTAGGTATCTAGCTGGAAAAAAAAACTATGCTTGGGTGCAAAGAGGCACAAAAGCTATGGTATCATTCTCCCTCGTGACCAAACTGGTGAAATCAGCTTGAATGCTTAAACTTGCAGAATAACCAATTGTCTACCTGTTTTTCACCTTCATAAGAACACAAGGCTTATCTAAGCTAGCTTTGCTAATGATTTTAATGCAGTTGAATGCATGCCATCATACCTACAGGTAGATGTGGAAGAAATGTGTTAGGGGGGACATTGCAATCCCATTAAATGTGACAAGAAGCCAAGCAGCAAGATAACAAAATGTATATCTACATGATGAATAACAACTACCTCAGTGGTTCCCAACCTGGGGGTCGGGACCCCTTTGGGGGTCGAACAACCATTTCACAGAGTCACCATGAGCCAGTGAAGAAAATGGCACAAACGGCTTGAGTCTGGAGGAGGGGGGGAGGAAGGCAGGGAAAGAGTGAGTTACAGCTTGATAGGTTGGAGTGTATGTCAGTCAATGGCACCAGAGGCTGCGATTGGCTGAGGTTGCCTGTAGAGGGAAGTTGTCTATTGCACCTGCAGCAGTGGTCTGCCAAAGGGGGCTTGTGGTCTCCTCCAAGCAGGCCAAGGGGTCACCACAACATGAGGAAATGTATTAAAGGGTCACAGCATTAGGAAGGTTGAGAACCACTGAACTACCTAGTTTCACCTGTGCACAAATATCTGAAAGACTGATGTGTTTTATGTCAGTAAATATTTTACATGTGGTTGGACTAGTGTTTCTTCTTTCTCCCTTCCCCCCTCACCTCGTAACTCCCACAGTTTGCGACTGAACTTTTCTTCAGCACCGAAGGGGTAAAATGTCATTAAACAGCCAAAAACATGCCTCTTTTGCCTTTTTTTGGCCATAGAAAAATAGTGTGTGGTTACTGAACAGTGGTAGTGCTACACATATTCATATACTCCCCCCCCCTCACACATACATACAGAGTAGGCATCTCTCTCTCTCTCTCTCTCTCTATCCAGGATACACTTTTTGTTTGTATCTTTTATTCAGAGCAACTAAAGAACACAAAAAGATACCAAGTACATTTTTGGGTGGGTTAGGTTGGGAAGTTTCATTCCACAATTGGAGTTTGAACTAGGGATGGGCACGAAACGGAAAAATAGAGTTTCATTTCATTTTGTTTCTATAAGCAGTTTGTTTCATTTCATTTTTAAATGAATTTTTGTAAAAAAAATTCATAACAAAATGAAACAATAATGAAACAATTTGTTATGCTATAAAATGTCTCCCCTGTGTCCTAGAGGCACCAAATTTGGTTGGTAGCTTTTTACAAGGGAGCAATTTTACTGAGTAATGAAACATTTCATTTTCAAAGGGAAAAAGAAGCGTTTTGTTTTGATTCGTTTCATAATGAAGCACTGTTTCCAGATTCATTTCATAATGTTTCAAAAGCTTCTGAAATGATGAAACAGTGTGTCATTTTTCGTAAGGTGCCCATCTCTAGTCTGAACATTTGTATCTCTAAATTAGCATTGGCGGGAGGAGGTGAGCTATTTATCTGAAAATTCTTCCCTTTCCCCCTGCTGCCATCTATGTGGTTGAATGAGAATGGCAAAGAATCTATGCCTGAATCTTTGAAGCACCTTTGTGGTCTAGGTACTAATACCGGGCTGGCAAAATTGTGCAATAATTAGACTACAGAGAGCTTAGTTTTGCACTGATCATGCAACTGACTTGTTTTCTTTATGAGCAGACTTTTTTTATGGAAGCTAAAATCAAGATCAAACAAATGTTCTAAGTAATATGAACTCATAGATAGCTTATATTAAACATCAAACATTGACTGGCATTTCCATATCACAATGAAAGTGATTATTCACTCATCTCCAGAAATCCTTCAAAATTAAGAGAGGAGAAAGTTTCACCAAATCCAGCATTGTATGAAATGCCTGGTTTTTCATGCTTCAATATTTCACAGAATTGGGGGGGGGGGGATGCCATTTATTAATATCATTGTGATGATAGTACTATGAGGGCCTTTATACACGACCCCTAACCTCCGCAGGAAATGGCTGCAAGGTCCGGACCTTACAAGTGTTTTCCCACCAGCTCCGGACTTTGCAGACAATTAAGTGCGACCCCGCCCACCTAAGCGCGACCCAGCTGCACTTTCTTGTACCTGCTTGAGGTGGGTGAAAATCCCCAGGTCCGGATTTAATCTGGTCAGTGCGGGGCTCTCCTGGCTTCTGCTTGTGTGTTTTTTTGCCTCCTGCCCCTTTAAGAGAAGAGGTGGGAGGGAAAAAAGCAAGCAGAAGAGAAACGGAAGAGAAACGGAGCTCCGGGAAGCTCCTCCAGGTGAGCTGCATTTTCCCCCCTCTTTCTCTGGTGGGGAGGAAGGAAGGGCAACGAACCCCTAAGATCTTTGGTCCAAATTTAAGGGACCAGCGGATCTTAGGGGTCGTGTGAAAAGGCCCAAAAGGCTATGTTTTCTCAAGATGCATAATGAATGAGTCTAGCATCTTAAGAATCAGGAATTAAAAGGTGGAAGTTTTCAGCTTTTTGAACACCTTTCAGACAGGAAGATGGAGAGGGTTAGGTTCAACAATTTTATATTGTGTTCCAATAAAGCAGGGGTGGGGAACATTTGCCCCCCCCCAGATGTTTTGGACTGCAAGTCCCAGAATTCCAAGCCTATATTGCATATGACAAAGGACAGTGGGAGTTGTGGTCTAAAACATCGGGCAGGTCAAAGGTTCACCACCCCTTCCATATAGTTGTTTAAAACATCATGTTTTGGCTCCATGAGAGAACTGGATACAGATCACTGTAATGTTTTCTGTCCACCATGTCTCCATGAATACATACTTGATTTTGGAAGCTAGGTAGGGTTACAGTAGAAGATCACAATGGAATATTAGAGATCTTAGGTAGGTCAGGAAAATAATCTCACCTGAAATTCTTGAGAGGTGTTACCAGTCAGAGCTGAAAATCTACAGTTGGTCTGGTCTGGTCTGGTTTGCTATCCTATAGTATAAGGCAGCATCCTGTGTTGTCATAGAAACAACTATTGTGTAGGAATGATGTTGTTCTATATAAAATACGTAAACTTTTGAAAAAATATTAACAGACGTATTTATTTCTGCACTGTATTTCTACTTTCCCTTAATTAAAATAAGCCTGAAATGCATCAGGAGCTTTAATGTTATGGCTCACATTTTCAATATTTAGTTGAATAGCTGGTGAATAGCTGAGGAATTTTGGTATATAAAGCCTGAATAATAGGCAAAATATTTTTAAAAGATGAGATTTTCAAAGGAAGATAGGAAGAGGTGTTTAACAGAGGAAAGGACTACCCCACAAAGTGGTGGGCTTTTGACAATCATGGGAATTGCCGATTTCTTGGACTTCTAAACCAAGAATTCTCTAGAAATCCAACCAAAATTCAGGGGTCTTCCGCAAAGAAAAGAAAATACCTCACAGGAGTTTTCAGTTCAGTATTGGTGGGGAAGGTGAACTCCAATAGCTATTTATTCCTGAGAAGAAAACACAGGAAATGGGTGGGAGCAGCTAAGATCCATGTCTGGTACTCTCCTTCATTAAGTTCTGTACAGGGTGCCTCTCAAAACAAAACAAGACCATCCTGCAATTAGCACAGAGCTTAACCACTCCCAGCCACTCCATTTGTCTTTTTCACAGGAACAAACTAGACTAGATGATAGTCTTCATTCCCCTCCTATAGAAACTCATGGTAGGAGTTTGATTTCTTGACTAAAGCCTCCAGATTACTGACTAGAGATGGGCACGACTCGGGAAAATGACGTTTTCGAGTTGTCGTGTGTCGGAGGCAGTCCGTTTCGGCTCGTTTCCGTTTTTCGCGAAATTTCACAAAAATTAGTCGGTTCGTTTTTTTTTGTTTTTTCGTTGTCGTTAGTACTGGTTTGGGGGGGGGTAGCGGGCTCCTGGAGGGAGCTGCAGGAGTCAGCCAGAGCCACAAGTGACGGACTGGCAGACTCTTTGCACCCGCTGTGTCTCACGTACTTGCATGTAGTGCAATGCAAGTAGATCTGGCTTAGGGTTAAGACGGGTTAGCGCAACGGCTAGGGTTAGGCTAGTTACGGGTGAGGTTAGGGTGAGTATTGGGGTGCACCTCTGGGTGCCTCTCTGACCCACTTAGAAGGACAGTGTACTGGCGTATGGGTTAGGCTTAGGGTTCGGGTTTGGGCTACGATTAGTGGGCTGTTTATGCCCGATTGGCACATCCCAGAAGTCTCTGTGGTCAACCTGGCCAAGTGGCCATGCGATTGGTGGAAAATTTGCATGGTCCACTCCCATGGGCAAGCCCATCATTGCGAATGTGCAGGTGTAAAAAAATAAAATAAAATAAAATAAAATAAAATAAAATCAATGGAGACTTTTTTTTGCAAGAAAAACCCACTGCTGCTACTGTAAAAATTCAAGCATTTAAAATAGCTAATTTTCGCATGTTTCTGTGGTGCTTTGGTGGGGTTTTGGGCAACGGTTTCAAAAAAAATATTGCGGTCGCCATTTTGGATCCCCCGCACTGCATGGCAAATGGATGCGCCCTCCCAGCCTGGTACAGTCAGCAAAACCTGGCCATGCGATTGGTGGAATGGCTCCAAAACTTTGCATGGTCCACTCCCATGGGCGAGCCCATCATTGCGAATGCGCAGGTGTAAAAAAAAAAAAATCAACGGAGACTTTTTTTTGCAAGAAAAACCCACTGCTGCTACTGTAAAAATTCAAGCATTTAAAATAGCCAATTTTTGCATGTTTCTGTGGTGCTTTGGTGGGGTTTTGGGCAACGATTTCAAAAAAAAAAATATTGCGGTCACCATTTTGGATCCCCCGCACTGCATGGCAAATGGATGCGCCCTCCCAGCCTGGTACCAGCAGCGCAGCAGTAGCAATAGCCAAGGAGAGGGGGGCGGGGAACCCCCCCCCCAAATAAAACACCCTTCTGGCCTGGTAGGTGCCCTCAGACAGTTTTCGCCTACTTTTAGGGCCGGGAATCAGGTTTTTTTTTTAACTTTTAAAAACTTTTTTTCTGTGCCGCTTGGCATTGCGCGATCGCCGCGATGCAAGTAACGAGCACGACAAATCAGACCAAAATTGTTCGTTCGTCGGTTCGAGCTCGAATTCTGGCGGAGTAATTCCCGTTTCCGTTTCCGTAGAGTAACGGAAACGAGTAATGGAAACGGAAACGGGAATACCGCTAAGTTGTGCCCATCTCTATTACTGACTATTGGAACTCCTGGTGAATTTGGGAGGGCTGAAGTCCAAGAAATTCAAAACTGTCATGCTAAGTATTTGATTGTTGGAGGTTTTTTTAAACAGAATTTGGACAGTTAGCAGTTAGGGGGGATGCTTTAGCTGGAACTGCATCAGTAATAGCTTGGGCTACAGTATATGCTTCTTGGGATCCTTTCCAACTCTGTTTTACAATTTGGTAACAGTTGATGGGAAGTAAAGTGTGGATGCATTATGTCCAATGTTTACCATGCTTCCTTGGCATCCTAGGTGCCAAGTGACTAAAAGTCTTTTCCTGTTTAAGCCAGTCTTTTAAATGCTTGAAAACTTATTTCCCATCTCTTTTAAAGTGTACTCCCTTGTTGACCCACTGTGCCACGAAGCCTGTGTAAAAGACTAGCCTTTCCACGATCTCTACACTCTCTGCTAGCCTCTCTAAGGTGTGGGAGGAGGAATGACATTTCAGGAGAAAAATTACAGAGAAAAACAGAACACGATGCCGTTCCTTTCACTGTAACAAAAGGAAGCCAATCTAAGACCACTTTTCCAGGTTACCACTCTTGTTAAGTAAAAGAATATTACATCACGTTGGACAAGTAATCAAGTTAGAACTATTTTTTAGAACTATTTTTCAGTGCTCGCCACTGAAGCAGAGTCCAGAGGATTTGTAGGAAATGTACATAAGAGATTGTTTTCATTCCCTCTTATCAGGAGAAAGTCTGCAATCCTGGCAGAGTGTATGAGATTACCCATTGTCTCTGCCAGCCTAGAAATTTACCACCTAAGCGGAGGAAGAGAAACATAAGATAACATAAGAAGGTAAATAATAACATCTCAGCCTCATGAATAAGCCATTGTAACATAAGCAAGAGCAGGAGAGGAAAACCACAGGAAGATACTCTGCTTGAGTAAGCATGACTGCTTACACTGAGTGTGACTATTTAGTTGCTTATTCTTAAAGACAGTTATATTTTTAAGACTATTCATTTTTGAAAATATATTCCATAGATGTACTGAGTCTTTAAGACGTTATCCATTCAAGTACTGCAAATGTTAATATTTCAATCTTAAGACTTCTATGCCTATTAAATATTTTTAAAAGAAGAGTTATTACATGTAATCCTACTTGCATATCCATTAAAAAGAAGAAAGGAATGATTTTTCTTAACATGTGTGATTCTTGTCGAAGTATCAGAAGAGTATCCAGAAGGAGAAAGTTGTTTGTGCTGAACAAATCTTCTATATAAAAACCTTTCCTAGGGATTGTGATGAATTTCACAGGTTAAATAGTCAAAGAGTGATATAAATTATAGTACTCTTAGGGCTTAATTCATCAGTTCTCTAAGGACTTGGTAGTGCAAGTCAAGCATGCCACATGGATTGGAGGTCACCATCTTTGCCAGACCTTTGCCCCATATCTGCTTATTATGTGCCATGACCAAAATGGTTCAAATTCTCTTTTTAAAAATGGAAGTGATCTGTGAGCTGAAGCGGTTTGCACCCAAGAAGCCTTTAAGTGCTAAATGATGTCACTTTAAGCTCTTGGGGATATGATATGCCTGTTTTAAGGTGGAATGGGGGTGTGGGTGAGGATCCTGCAGGGTAGGAGCCTTTCCTGGGGATTTGGGGCACTACCTCATGGCACCGTGGTTAAACTGCTGCACTGCAGCTAAAACTTTGCTCGCAACCTGGGGTTCAATCCCAGGTAGCCGGCTCATGATTGACTCAGCCTTCCGTCCTTCCGAAGTCCGTAAAATGAGTACCCAGCTTGGAGGGGGGGGGGGTGCAATGTGTAGCCTGAATAAATAAATTGTAAACCACCCAGAGGGTGCTTTAAGCACTATGGGGCTGTATATGAGCAGAACATTTTTTTTGCTTTTTTATGCAACCCATAGGGCCCACTTTGCTAACCCTGCTCTGTTTTGCTTTTCATACTTAACTCTCAAGATACACAAAATGCTTGGCTCCACCATTTTGGCTCAAAAAGTTTCTATACTTTCAAACATTGCACTTCTTCCATACAGAGCATGGAAACAACACATTAGAAGTAATGCTATTAGCTGTCACATGCCAGTTTTAGACGTAACAAAAATGAAATAGTAGCATTTATGAAACTAGCGTAGCATTTATGAAACTTTTTCCTTGATGGGTGATGCTTACACATTATTTCTACCAGTTACTTTGGGTTGTCAGGTAGTTGGTTCTCCACCACCTTCCTTTTCCCCCCATCACAGACCCTATTTCAGAATCCTGGGGACTTGGCAAAGTGTGAATGTTTCCCAAGCCTCGTCTGTAAGTGAAGGTATGCTAACTATTTGAGGAGGTCTGGTGTTAAATATTAAAAGCTGAAAAACCACAACTTGCTTTTCAGTGAACGTCTCACATATAAGATTTTCCATGACTTACAGTATGTTTACAGACATATTTAGCTAGAGTAATTAGACCGCCATGTAATTCAGATTACCAAAAGATTCCCCAGGTACCATTAGTAGGACCAGATAAAAGACTGTCAGCACAATCTCCTGAAGAATCCAGAAGCCATTTAAGCCAACGTTTTAATTTCTCTCCAGCTTTCACACAGTCCACAAATCCTGTCAATTCCTGTGATTCAGAGGCAGGTCAGTGCTGAGATATGGGCTGGGATCCTATATAAACAAGTCTGTATGCATAAAGGCTGATGGCAGGACTGGCGGGAGCTATTTTCAGATATTTAAATCATCTCATTGCCATCCCTAAGGAGCTTTGAAGTCTGGGGTGGAGTAGATATGAAAGTTTAAATTAAATTAAATATTAAAATAGATGGTTGACAACATCATCGGCCTTTACTTGCACAGAGTGCTGCATAAGGATTCCGAGTATTAGTCAGTGGTTTTCTATCAGGTACATACTCATTTATTTAAGGCAGGGCTGTCCAACTTTGAACAGGCCGAGGTCTACTTTTTCCGGCCCAAAGTGCCTGAGGGATACTACATGAAAACTAAGGTTAAAATAGTTCCAAATTAAATTTTAACCCAATAAAGTTGGAGGATTTGGGGATGGGGCAGGGTGGAGGTGGGGAAGCAGCTGAGATTCGAGCTTAGCCTTCGCACCCCCGAGGCACCCCTGGTAGCACCCACAACATCTGCTTCAGGGATTCTCTCTCTCTCTCTCTCTCTCTCTCTCTCTCTCTCTCTCTCTGTGTGTGTGTGTGTGTGTGTGTGTGCACGTTTGTGTATGAGGTGGTGGTGTTATGGAATCACCCCGTCCCCTTTTCTGACTGGCGGCTTGATCCGTCACCCTGCTAGCCCAGGCCAGGGGTGGGGCAGAGGGCCCCCTCCTTGATCTCCCTCTCCCACTGGCATGCCAACGATAAAGGGTACCTCAGTTGCCCAGCCTGGACAAGTCCCCTGTGGTGGCCACTTCCCTGCACACCTCCCTCAACAGAAGGAAGGCACAGGGAGGTGAGTCTGCCTAGCGGGGACCCCCAAACCAGGACAGCCACCCACGCCCCGTCTCCCCCCCCCTGCCTGTACCCGGCTGGCCCTCCTCCGCCACGTCCAGTTCCATATCCACCAACTCCATGTCTGGCCAGGGCTTGCCTCCCAGCTGTGCTAGTGGCATTGTGGTGGTGGCTTCTTCCTGAGCAAGTGCCGGGAAGGCTGCAAAGCGAAAAGCAAGTGCCATGCTGCTGCCACTGCACGCCTCCTGCTCCCGAACACTTTGGCAGCCAGGCGTTCTTCCCCCGCAGCACCGGGCACCCAGCAACCCTAGAAAGGGGTGGGGTGGAGGGGTAGAGGTAGGAGGAGCCCAAGGCCAGCCCCGGCACCTGATTGGCTGCTGGGCTTTTGGGGGCAAGGAGTGGGAAGCCACAGCTGGGAGCTAGATGAAAGAAGGGAAGAAGGTGGGCTACTTTTTAAACCTTTGCAGTCGACCAGTAGGTCGCAGTCAATCTGTTGTGCAGGCCTGATTTAAGGTGATGCCTGTTATAATTGTGTGTATGTACAGCCTTTCAGGTTCGTTTTCTCAATGACCTAACCTAGAATGTTTGTTGTATGCCACTAACCCAGTTGCCTCATTTAAAACTAAACATAAGAACATAAGAACATAAGAAGAGCCATGCTGGATCAGGCCAAAGGCCCATCTAGTCCAGCTTCCTGTATCTCACAGCGGCCCCACCAGATGCGTTTGGGAGCGCATGAGACTAGATATCTGTCTCCTGATACCACTCCCCTGCATCTGGCCCTTGAAGTACCCTGGTTTAAAGCCTAGAGATTACACATCTCCATCATGGTTTGTAACCTGTGATGGACTTTTCCTCTAGGAATCTGTCCAATCCCCTTTTGAAGGCATCCAGGCCAGATGCCATCACCACATCCTGTGGCAGGGAGTTCCATAGACTTACAACACGCTGGGTGAAAAAATATTTTCTTTTGTCAGTTCTTACTCTCCCAGCACTCAATTTGAGTGTATGTCCCCTAGTTCTGGTATTTTGAGAGAGGGAGAAGAGCTTCCCTCTATCCACTTTACTCATACCCTGCATTATTTTGTATGTCTCAATCATATCCCCCCTCAAGCGCCTTTTTTCCAGACTAAAGAGGCCCAATTGTTTTAGCCTTTCTTCATAAGGGAGGTGCCCCAGCCCAGTAATCATTTTAGTCGCTCTCTTCTGCACCTTTTCCAGTTCCACTAGTAAGCTGTATGATCCATATTGTGGCACAAACCAACATCCCTGGATTGATTCCAAAGGTATAACATCCGTTTTAAAGAGCAAAATATCTCAACAGACTCATGGATCTCTCTATAGTTTCAGTTTGGGAGGAAATGGTTCAAAATAGTCTCTACTAGCGATCATCTCATTTTCTTCTGATTGCACAAAACCTGTTTTTAAAAACTCCTTTATTTTTTGGACTCATCTGTAACAGAACTGATGCAAACTATCCGTAATTCGTGACCCTTTCCTCCTTTCTCTTTCCCTTTCCCCCACCTTTTCTAGAAGTCCCCAAAGATGATTGCTAATGGCTTTGCAATTTCTTCAGCTAATCTCAGCATCCAAAATTATACTTCATCAGACCATGTTGATTTAAAATTATTAAAAAATAATCTACTCATTTCCTGCCCTGGACTGTAATTCTTCAGTTCCATCACTATCTTCATCATCTTATGAATCAATCCCTTTCAGTGAAAACTAAAACAGAGAAGACTTTGAGAAATCATACTTTGTATCTGGTTCTACATTTCTGTAGAAAGGTGGACTCATGATTTCTTTTGCCTTTTGCTTATTATGTGATTCATACACTTGGTCAAGGGTCAATGTATCCCTTTTAATATACTGCATCAATGTCTCTTTATTATCGCCTATATTTGCAATATATCCCTTTTAAATCTGTTGATTTGGTCTTTATTTTTGCCATTGATTATTCTCACTCATACTTCTATTTCTTTACATATACCTTAAGAAATTCCTCATACGGTTGTGTTTTAAACTAGAGGCATGATCCTTCAGATGGATCCATCCAGGCCAGGCCAATGGAAAGGTACACTGCCCTTCCAGAGGGAGGCTCTCCCAAGGCTGGGCCATGAGGGGTCGCTCCCCAAAAGGAGCATGGGGCCTGGAAGACCTGCTCCTCACCGGGTCTCCTCCTCCTTGAGTGGCTCCCAGTCTGGGGATGGTTGCAGAGGTGGGAGTGTTTCTTCATGTGTGTGTGTGTGTGTGTGTGTGTGTGTGTGTGTGTGTGATGGCCGTTCCCACCTAGCTGTACCCACAGCATGATGGGGAAGAGGCTGGGCCAGCCTGGACCCCAGGCCACTGCTGCCACGACCTGCTTGCCTGGCTGGCCTCTTCCTGGCTCATGGGAAGGAACATGGTGGCCGCCGGGAAGGTGGCCTTGGGACTACGCCTCCCAGAAACCTTTGCTAGCAAAGGAAGGACAATTGGAGGGGCCACCCCAGAGGACTGGCTGAGAGGTGATCTCTGCCCTTTGGTGAATTCAATGGCTAGCGGAACAGATTCAGGACCCTAGCTGGCCAAATCCAGCCCACAGGCTGTAGTTTGAGAACCCCTGCTTTGGACCCATGTTCCCATGAGCCTGCTGTACTCTGGCCAGTGGTGAAGAATGAGATGCTGTTTATCAACATGTGAAAGGCTACAGTTTCCATAATCCTGATTAAATTATGAAGTTCCAATCATTATATCTGATATATTTTGTCATTTTGCAGTATGGCATGTTTCTTGTGATACTAATTGAAGTAAGGTGCTATACATAATATAATGCTTTGATAGTTTTCTAAGAACACTGCTGTGTTCAGTGAAGCCTATTCACATTACAGTGCTATGCTAGCTTCAGTGAGACTTACTGCCGGGTAACACTGTGCAAGATCGTTGCCTTAATTCGGCAGTAGTGATACCAACACCCCCGTACACATTTCTAAATGAAAACTAACACTGGTGCCTACAGAGTGCACAGTAAAAATCTGCACATGTATTCAATCGCTTCAGCACAGGATGGCAACACAAGTCAGGCACAGCAGTTACAGAGTTGACACTGTGTGCATATTCTTACTCTGTCTTTCTGGTTCTATGACCCTCTGACTCTGTGCTCCCAAACTCGCTCTCACCCCTCCACCCCACCCCACACTCTCAGTTGATACCCCGGCTGTTTGCCTTTCCTTCACACAGTTGCTACCTCATCTCCATGTGGCCCAGCTTTCTCCCTCTTCTGCCCTCATAATGATGAGGTCCCTCATAATCTTAACAGGCAATGGTCCCTTCACTCATGTTCTTCTTTCTTTATAGTCAGACATGCTTTGAAGGGTATCATTGATGGAGGCGCCAAACATATGCCCTCTTCATTATTCCCCAAAAAGGTCTGAGCCCAGGTAAGACTAGAGGAATTCATAAAAGTACCCGGGTGATTGAGAGATGCTTGGCTGGCTATTCATTTGTGGAACACTAGAACAAGTGTCTGTGAAGATTCTCAGTCATCCGATGAAGCTGTTTGGATGAACAGCGAAACGTTTCTATCTCTCAAAAAAGAAGTCCAGTAGCCATGACTCAACTCCCAGTTAACTAGAACAAGTGGTAACATTTTTAAAGTTTCAGAAAGCACATAGAGAAATCCATACAGGAGCCACAAGACTACATGATGGATTAAGATTAAATGTTAACATTTGGAAACATACTACAAATTGCTTTTAATGGAAACAATTAATGAAGGAGAAAGCTTTCCTGTTCACCTTTTCAATACCTTGAATTACTGAACACGGCAAGAAAGGAACTGTTCAGGTTTTTTTATATGGGAGAACCAATCTGTGTCATTAGGCAAAAAAGCTTTCCACTTATTCATTTATGAGCAATTCATGCTAATAATTTCTGCCTAATGTTCTAGGCAAAATTGTGATACTGGTTGCTGGCTGCTTTTATTGAACAGCTGAATAATCAACTGGTCAGAGGGTTACTTTGGATACAGCCACATAAACTAAACCTACCATTAGTCTCAAGGAAAGCAAGGGAACCTACAGTACTTTTCACTCAAAAGTCCCATTTATTCAATAGGGTAACTTCAGCTGAGACTAACATTTGATTAAGCCCTCTGATACAGAAAATCAGTGAGGCACAAATGTTTCCAAAAAAGCTACTTTAAGAATGTGCTCTCATGAATTTACAAGCCTGTGGACGGTTCTTTCAACTGGTACTTTGACACTGAGGTCATGTGAATGCCGAGCTGAATCTAAGTGGACTCCGGTATGAATTGCCATGGGACATTCTTGACTTCTTGTAGTAATCTGTGGAAAAAGAACCCAGTTTGGAACACAGCGTTGCAATAGCCTTTAGAGAGTATAGGAATACAGTAGCCAGAGAGTGAGGTGATTGGGAGGCAGCTGTGATTGGCATAGGCTCAGGATCCTAAATAAATTAATGTCCAAAATCCTGTTGCATAGAGTAGCTCCACTGAATCAATGGTGGTTCAGTGAGTCTACTCCTCTTTAAGTTGCTTTAGCATATTAAGTCAAATTTAGAGTTGGCCTATTTGAATCAACAGAACTTACAATGGGGTTGGTTGACTTACGGAATCTCAGTTGATTCAATGAGCCTATCCATAAGCAAGCGGATATCAACCAGCATCTGGATTCTTTAAAAAGGTTGCTCTGTGCCATTGGAAAAGGTTTATGATCAAGTCTACCGCATAATGTGTCACACTCGTTAATGATATGAGATTTAGAACAAGGGTATGGGTTGGCTTTGGACAAAGGTCAAATTCTGAGTAAATCTGGATGTGTGTGTGTGTGTGTGTGTGTGTGTGTGTGTAACTCCCTCAACTCAGTTCCAGTGCAGATTGAGACAATCCTGGGTTGAACTGAATTCAGCATTCAGAGGATTAAAAATACTGTATCAAGTTATAAAAATGTGCAAGAAAAGGAAAACAAAAATAATACCATATAACAGATGATGCAGTTAGATTAGATGACAAATGTGGAGTGGGCTGACAGCATCATCACCCTCAGTGAATACCGAAGATCCTACACTCTCTAGTCACTCAGAATAAGGGGAGAGATCTCAGAGTGAGGTCACTATATTCTCTATGCAGTTAGGGTAGAACACGTAAAATGTGTTTGGTATTTGTTTCTTATGCATTCTATGTTGTGAACCGCCCAGAGTTCCCTAGGAAAGTCAGGCGGTCTATAAATGTAAATATAAAAAATAAAATAAAACAGATGTGGCAGACTCCACTGGATTTTATTCCTACTAGTTCACTATTTTGACTGTGTGCATATGTGTACATATATGCTGGATGTTCGTGTTCTTGTGGAGGTCTTGTGTGCTTAGGTAAGTTTTAGCATTGTATGGCCTATCTCTGTTTCTTCTCCACCCAGCATGGTTGCTCAAGAAAGTCCCACTGTTGCACACACATAACACAAAATCTGGAGGTTACAAGCATTATTAGTCAGATTATGATTATTCCAAAATTAAAAATCCAGATTAACAAATCATCCTTGGAAACCTGAAATACCTAACTAATTGCAGGGCTCTGTTTGTGATTTATGGCACTAGCTAGCACTCTAGCAGGGGAAGAAAAAGGGCATGGTATGGCTGCAGTTTACTTCACTCCTTTCCATTCATTTCAGTTTAGTTCACTCCATTACTTTCAGTAAAAACAATGTCGCTACAACCTTCAGAAGCAAATTGTGCTAGATGGAAGGAAGGAAGGGAGGGAGGGAGGGAGGGAGGGAGGGATAAATTTCACATGTTGAAGATGGTTGGTCAGCAAAAAAAAAAAAACATAGGTCTATAATCTTGCACAGTGAATCCCAGCTTTGACATCTGCCACAGTACCAAATGTAAGAGAGAGAGAGAGAGAGAGAGAGAGAGAGAGCTCACGCACACACACACATCTCCTTTCCATCATCTGTACCGGATGCCATTTTGTCCCTTGAGTGCTGCCTAATGGCCATTCTTGACTGGGTAGAGGCTAATAGGCTAATAGACTGAGGTTGAACCCAGGCAAGACGAAGATCCTCTAGGTGGGGGGATCTAATGTCTGTAGTTAGGGGAACTCACTCTCATTTGGGGGAGTGACTCTCTTCGTGAAGGTTGAGGTCTACAGCCTGGGCATCCTGTTGGACCTGGCATTTACCATGGAATCCCAGGTGGCGTAGGTGGTCCATTTTGCTCATTACTGAAGACGATTGGCCAGCTGCAGGCCTTCCTTGACAATGGGGCTCTCACCACATTGCTTCATGTGTTTGTAACCTTGATGTTAGACTACTATAGTGCTCTCTATATGGGGCTGCATAACAGGTTAATGCAGAGACTTAAACTAGTGCAAAATACAGTAACCAGATTATTAACAGGGACAAAAAGGTGTCATTGTATGACCCCCTATACTGGCCGCTCTGCACTGGCTTCCAATACACTACTGCACTGACTTCAAGGTTCAAATCCGAACATTCAAAGCCCTAAATAGTTTAGGACCTCAGTACAGTAGAGTCCCCATATCTGTGGGGGATTGATTCCAGGCCGCTCCACGAATACCGATATCTGTGAATAAGAGCAAACACTATTCTCCAAGGGTGAAGGCGGTGACAATGGCAAGGGGGGTTGAGGAGACAGTGATGGTGGGGTGGTGGGGACAAAAGTGGTGGCACCACGTGCCGTCAGGGTAGTCGGCAGGCCCCTTGCCCCTCGCTCACTGTGGATAACTGAATCCGCAGATGGTGAATCAGCATATATCCCCATATATCCTACTGTATCAGAGCAGCTCCTCCCAAGAAGAACCATCCAGATCACCTGCTTAACCCAGGCAGGGTATTTTGGGGTGCTGAGCCCGAAGGAGGCCCAGAAGGTAGTGACAAGGAGCGGAGCCTTCTCAATGGTCACCCCCATCTATGGAACCAGCTCTCTCAAGAGATTCACCTGGCATCCTCACTCCAAACATTTAAAGAGACAACTAAATACATGGTTATACAGACTGGCCTCTCCCAATTCTTCAATCATCTCTTAATAACACTACCTTTCTTTTTCTACTGTCTCTTTGTGATTTCCACTTATCCTCTTTTTTATTATTTATTTGATAGTTGTTATCTTTATACATTTTATGTTTTAATGAGCTTTATTGTATATTATATTGTATATTATATTGTTTATGTTTGTTTTGAGCTTTGTTTATTTGTATTCTTTTATAACTGTATAATTGTACAGTAGTACCTTGGTTTATGAGCATAATCTATTCCAGAAACCAATTTACTAGTATACCAAAGCAAATTTCTCAGTAAGAAATAATGGAAACTTACATGATTCATTCTGGTGGCCCTCAAATGTATCCATTATTTCCTATGGGGAAATAAGAGGCCAGTGGCTGGAGTACCAGAGCTGGAAGCCAGCAGCCCCAGCACTCAGAGGCCGGAGCAGCACTGGAGTTCAGCTGTAGCAGCCAGGAGCTGCCGGGCACGGGCTGGCAGCAAGGGCCTGTGGTCGCTGATGGAGGCCAGGCACAGGCCCACCACAAGGGCAGAGGCTGCCGCTGGGTCTGTGGTAATTCAAAAGATGCTGCTAACTTCACTCCCTTCTCACCCCCAGATTGCATTGAAGGAAGCCTGACAAGTTAGCTGTTTCATTTTTGCTTGCAAATTTAATAGAGCAACAGCATTTATGCAGCAGAATTTGTAGATCACAAATATTGATTTTAATGCCATGGCCATTTCAGGTAAATTGTTTGACCGATATGACTATGATGAATATCTCAAATAGAAAGTTAACAGGAAAGAAAAATGCTGACGGACACTATCCAATTCCATTTCCGATATTGAAAGCAGCAAATGAATCAACCTGGACAATTCTTCTGAGAAACTCAGATCAATTGAGAACAGTTTTAGTTCTTAATAAAAACCTAGTTATGTTTATTTGTTTTGCTATTGTGATAATTACTTAAATGAAAAGGAATAAGATTTGTAAACTACTTCACAATTCATTCTATGTGCTATTACATCCCATAGCTATTCAGATAGCATACACAGTATTTGTAAAAACAAAGGGTTGAAGAACTAAGGGTAATACGATGGAATTTCATGTTCGGACCAATGCACCATTATGTTTAAAAGCAAAGCAAAGTGTTTTGCTTACATACTGCCCCATAGTGCTTAAGCATTCTCTGGGCGGTTTACAATTTAATTATTCAGGCTACACATTGCCCCCACTCCCAGCAAGCTGGGTACTCATTTTTACGACCTCGGAAGGATGGAAGGCTGAGTGAACCTTAACCCTGCTACATGGGTTTGAACCCCCAGGTTGATAGGACAGTTTTAGCTGCAATGCAGACATTTAACCACTGTGCCACGTCATGCATGCAAATATTATTTTAATCATATTCATGTTAAGGTGAAATATTCATACAATCTGAAGACACCACTGTGGGCTTCTTCAAATGTTTCAACAGTGGAATCTGTACATTTTAACCAGAGCACTAGGGATACCAAGATCTCCTTCCATAGTCACAGTCAGCCCTGAAATAATGTATACTCTTGCTAAGAATGCAGCCATGCTGTTCTGGATCCAGAGAGTATAGCATATACTAGCCTTGCAGCAGATCTCACTGCCCTCTGAAAAAAATGGGAAGGGACTCTTGGGGGAGCCACTATATACACCAGGGGTCCTCAACCTAAGGCCCTGGGGCCGGATGCGGCCCCCCAAGGTCCTGAATCCGGCCCCTGGAACCAATTGCAACCCCCCCCCTACCCCATGTTTTGTGAGCAAGCCAACCTCCGCAGCTGCTTTTGGACTGTGATCCGGCCCCAGTGGTGTCTGGGCAGTGGTGGACCGGCCCGCTGTTTGAAAACTTTGAGGACCCCTGATATACACAATTAGATGGAAGCTGGGTTATTCCCTAGCCTTCCTTTACAGGAGGGGATATGAGGCTGCCATAGAATATATTAGTAAAAGATTATATGAATTGCCAGTGCCTGTGAGGTGACACAACAGTTAGTCATTTCTCCCATGCTCTTCAACATTTATATGAGGCCACTGGGAAGGGTCATTAGGGGGTATATTTAGATGACAAATCTCCTATCCATGGTGTGTGTGTGTGTACACGCACACACTCATACATGCACACATGAACGCATGCATGCGCACGTGCACACACACACACACACACACACACACACACACACACACACACACACACACACACACACATCTCCTTTCCACCATCTGCAGTGGATGCCATTCCGTCCCTTGAGCACTGCTTGTTGGACTGGATGGGGGCTAATAGGCTGAGGTTGATCCCAGGCAAGACAGAGATTCTGCATATGCCCCCCCTGGGGTCTGCTGTTTGGGGAACTCCCTCACTTTGGGGCGGGGGGGTTTGACTCTCTCTGCAAAGGATGGTGTCCGTAGTTTGGGTGTCCTGTTGGACCCAGCACTCACCATGGAAACCCAGATGGCATTGGTGGTCTGTTCTGCTCATTACGAACTGCGGAGGATTGCACAGCTGCAGGTCCTCCATGATGTCAGGGCATTAACCACATTGGTTCATGCGCTTGTAATCTCAAGAACAGACTATTGTAGTGGCTACCTTTGAGGTTAATGCGGAGACTGCAGCTAGTGCAGAATACAGCTGTCAGATTATTAACAGAGCTAAAAAGGCACCATTATACCGGTATTACCCCCATACTGGCAGCTCTGCACTGGCTGTTGATACTCTGCTGCATCAACTTCAAGGTTTTGATGTTAACATACAAGGCCCTAAATGGTTTGGGACCTTAGTATCTAACAGAATGGCTCCTGCCAAGAAGAACTTCCCAGATCACACATGCCAGCCAGGCAGGACATTTGGGAATTCCAAACCCGAGGGAGGCCCAGAAAGCTGTAACAAGGAATAGGGCCTTCTCAGTGGTTGCTCTCCATTTATGGAATCACTTACCACTAGAAATTCACCTGGCACCCTTTCTTCAAACCTTCCAAAAATTACTGAAAACATGGTTTTACAGAATGGCCTTCCCTGACGTCTTAAACACCTAGCAAGATGCTATCCTTCTTTTCACTGCTTATCTCTAATTTTCTTTTTGTTATTTGATCAATCACTTGGTTATTTCTACTTTTATTTTAGATTATTGTTCTTGATTTATTTGGTTATATTTGGTTATATTACATTGTCTGTACAATATTTTCGTTATTTAAATGTTATTGCTATGTTGAGATTTTATGTTGTAAACTGCCCAGAGTTGTCCTAGGGCTAAATGGGTGGCATAAAAGTCAAATAAATAAATAAATAAATAAATAAATAAATAAATAAATAAATAAATAAATAAATAAAATTTCCTGAGAAGACTGTTTATGTCTACATTTTTGGACAGTCTCTAATAAGCATCCTGAAGTGCTATTCAGGCTGAACCTTTTATAGAGCGAGTGCCCAAACTGCGATTCAAAACCCACTAACTATTTGCAAAGTGCCAATACAGCAATTTAACCTGAATACAGGTGGCTGTGAAGTGGCGATGTTGGGTGCCCACAGAAAGGGCTCCGAGTGCCACCTTTGGCACCCGTGCTATAGGTTCGCCAACACTGGGCTAGAGCATGGGGGAAAGTTTTTGGAGTGGATGAAGGAAATCTTATTTCCTTGTAGCAGGTATGGAACTATGCATCACCTTCTCCTGGTTATAAAGGTTTACATGCCTTAGGTTTGGTTTACTAGACATCCTGTTGTGCTACACAATGCTAGCTGACTGGTATTCCAAATCAAAGTTATGTAAAGCTGTAGCTATGAATTCAGGGTGAATGGGATGTACAGTTCTACTGAAAGAAAGGCATTCCATATAACTTCACTCTACAGGTACTTACCACCCAATTATCAGGGGCCTGAAGAGCAAGTCCAGACTTCCTATGTAGACTGAAGTCATGAAAGCAGACTGATTATATACTGTATGTTCCTTTATGTTCTATTCCCTCCCCCTATTTAGCAATAGATATACATGGAATATGTATATCTGGGGTACAAGCAAGGTACTTACTGTCCACCATTAAAACCTAAATATCCAAGCTAAAAGCTAGGTTTTAGGAATATACACACATTGCAAAACCGAGTCTTCAAGGGAAGTATAAATCCACTCCAAGATGGCTGTGTCCTTATCCCTTGATTCCCCCTTCTGTCAACCAAGAGTAGCTGAAGTAATCCCTACCCCCCCCCAAAAAAAAAAACACACACACACACACACCCAACCACTAACCAAGACCTTTGCCTGGCTTAAAATTCAGTTTCTTCATTCTCACTCAGTCCATTTGTGCTATCAGATTACATCATCCGATCCTGACAAACTTTGGATGCTTTATTGTTTTCAGTAAAGCTCAAACCATGCATTATGAGTCTGTGAAGATTCTCAGTCATCCAGGTGAGTTTATCTGGAAGTTGAGTCATGGCTACTGGACTTCTTTTTGAGAGATAGAAACGTTTCGCTGTTCATCCAAACAGAGATGCCTTGTTTAGTTAAAATCAGTCACCATTTAGGAATTGGAAGGCATTCTAAACTCTTGTTAATGGAAATTGGAAACAAAAACTTCCAAGTCTTAAGGCCATGCCAGAGGAGAAGGGAAAGAATGTGTGCAAGCCTGCTACTCCTTGTGCTTCAAACCCATCATGCTCAACTATAGTCTGGCAGCCACACTTTCTACCAGCTAGAGATCATTAACCTCTTTTGTTAGCTAATGAAAGAAAACTGTACACGTAGTTCCTATTTTATCAACCACTTCACATAGAACTGGGCAGCCAAGTTAACATGTAACAGCCAAAGCAATTTTTGTACTCCTTGCTTGGAAAATGGAACCCTAGAGAGGAAGCTGATTGAAGAGTTCATAGGTGGTGGTGGTGGTGGGGGTTACATACCAAAACAACAGGACTCTCTTTGTTTTAGCTGTTTGGGAGACTATGCTAACAAGGGATTTTACTTTGCAAAGAACTTTTAAGTCAGGTTGAAATTATTCAGCAGGGCTTTAATTTTATTTCCAACAGCTGTGCAAATACAAAAGGACATTGCAAATACCCCCTTCTTATCCTTTGTTAGATGGAGTGACAACTGTGCTGCTAATACAACCCCCCCCTTTTTAAATATATATATATATCAAAACTGTTCTGGGTATTTCCTTAGAAAGTGAGATGTTTCTCTCCAAAGAAATAGAATGCTCAAGACAATGATTCCATGCCAATGACATGCATCTTTTACCCATAAGTGGCCATCTTGCTTGCTTCAGTTCTAGCATCTTATTTTTGTGAACAATGAAATACACGACTGAAAGCAACCAATTTATGGCATATGCCCAATACATAAAAATCATTAAAATGCTTCATTGCTGGCCATATTTGGTCATGTTCGATTTAGTTAGTTAAAACGTTTTCTCTCTTCCTTCCCTGCCCTGCCACCCCTCTCACTCTGCACAAAGCCGTTGCTACTTAACTGTTCAATACAAAGTGCTTTTTAGAATTCATTAAATTGCCGTCCTTTCTGCGTACCATCTACTTCCTTTAATTCAACGTGATTGCATGAAACAAGAATAATTTTCCCTACATGGGGCCACTAAGTGACATGGATACCTGTAGTCTTTCAAATGTGGCTCCTCTTTTTCTGAATTAATTATGATTGAAGTGTTTGCTTTTATGGGTTTCCAATTATGCCATCTTGTATTCTACCTTTTTTATTTGTTTTGTTCTGCGTTTTTGCAATTTAAAAATCTTCAATAAATATAATCCATACTCAAAAAGAAAGAAAAGATGGATCCAGACTCTTCAACAAAAGAACTGCTCAGATTTACTTGTGGTATATTGTTCTGCCACTGGTAGAATGATTAGGACCTTAAGTACAGGACAAAAAAGAAGTACAAATAAAAGTTCCACTAGTCAATAACACAGGAAGCAATGAATTCCTAAGCTTCCCATCCAGCTATTATATAGCTGTTTTGTGCTATGGCTTTTTAGAGTCCCCCCTTTTGTCCTCTCACACTCTTTACTCAATACAAGCTGCACAAATATAGTTTGTATTGTAACATTTACCTTCCTCACAGTTTTCGCCTTTGTAGCCAACAGAGCAGACACAGTTCCCTTCAATGCAAGAACCATGGCCCCCGCATGAAGGATCAATACACTGGCTGGTGGGTACATCACACTCTGGCCCTTTCCAGCCACTGTAGCACAAACAGGCTCCTTTGGTGTATTGTCCATTGCCACTGCACAGAACTGGGCACGCCGCTGGAAAATTGAATGGGAGAAAGAAAGATAACAGCAGGTCATGTACATATACTCACATTCAAACTGTGTAAAAGGGTACTAAGACTCTACCGGCAAGTAAGAGACTTCAGATGGTGATTTAATAGAAAACTCGAGTCATGCTGTTCTGATTTACCTTTGGGGAACTATTGATGTGTACAGCTACAAACAAAAAGTGCAGTAACTTTTTCCTGAATCAGCTGCACTTTTGTGAAAGAGGCACAACCACTGGCGTCTGATTTATGTTTCCTTTGACCAGTATCATTACAATGCACAAGGGCTGCTTTCATACTTCACATAGTTTAATATTCTGGAATCCTCTGTATCAAGTTCTCTGTATGAAATTACCCATGATGGGCACTGAAATAACGCCTTTGTATTTGCATAAGAAATAATGGGCTAAAACTCAGTTACATTGCACCCACCAAAATGATTTGGATCTCTTCCTTATACGGAATAGAATCTCCATCGATTTCAATGGGTCTTCTCTAGTATTTTGGAGCATTACCAGTATCATTTGAAATATTACTAATGTCAAAATTCATTGACCATTGAAAATGTGTGGGCTCTACACAAATGATTATATGAAAGGTATGCAATGGGCTTCCTTGAATCTAACACTAAAGCATGGTTTAGCACCATAGGAAAAGCCTGAACACACTCCTGCAAACCTCTAACTAGGAGCAGAATTTCAATGAATTTCGGTTTTGCTTCCTCTGAAAACTAGCATGATATTATGTAAATAATGTATTCTCAAAGACTTTCATGGCTGGGATCTGATAGTTGTGAGTGTTTCGGGCCATGTTCAGGAAGTTTTTCTTCCTGATGTTTCACGAGACCATGTGGCTGGCATCTTCAGAGGGCAAGGAGCTCAGGGAACTCTGAAGCTCCTTGTCCTCTGAAGATGCCAGCCGCATCTATTATGTAAAGTAAATAATTTACAATACACTCGTTCTAACAAGCCAACACCCACACTCATTCAGACTTTGCTACAGAGCATGTGAACATGGTTTAAAAAACAGAATTAAGGCAAGGAGAGCAGCTACTCCTGTGATGACAGAGGTTCTGAAGTCAAGGGACAGTAGGAATTGCAGCCTAAGCACTGGCACCCAGGAAACCAGGCTGAAGCTCTAAGGACTGGACAATGAGTGTGCTACACTGTTCTTGTTCTGTTGTTCTACTTACAGAAATAAACTACAATTAAGTCAAAGGTTGATTATTCTACAGACCACTGGAAAGTTTAGTGCAGACAGATGTGCAATCAACTTCTCACTAGTGCTCTTCAAGCTGGCCCTCTGAGAGTCATCTCTCAAGAGGATAATTAATTCTGCATCTGTAATAACTCAAGCCCATTATACACTTAGCAGAAATTAAACTGTTATTGCTGCTTCTGCTGCTACTGTACCTGTAATATTTCATATGTATACCATAGTGGGAGAAATGGGTTTTGGTTGACTGATCTAAGTAGAAACTTATACACTTCTTCCATATCCAGTTTTATTTTAGCCTGGAGATAAATTTTGGTTGCTTAAAAAGAACAATTTGCAGATAGGCTCTCTCTCTCTCTCTCTCTCTTTTCCTTTACAAATGATAATCAGGGTGTGAAGTTTCTTTATTCACCAGGACTATTTACTAACTGGTCTATGCAAAACTGTACTGATAGACTCTCCAACCCTGAAAGTAAGTACAGTCCTTAGAAAATATCTTCTAAACACCCATGTCCAGAGAACATCAAATAATATATATATATATATATATATATATATATTTCTTTGTATTTACTCCTTCCCTGAGCATATGTCTCACAGTGAAATTTCTCTCTCATTTTCCCCTCCTCTCACTTAGTCAATGGGGACCTTCGGTTCTGTGGCTCAAATTTGGCCTCCCAGGCTCTTAAAACTATAGGGCTCCTCTAAAGCTTATTTCCCTCAAAGCCTTTTTCTTTGGGAGAGAGAGACAAACATTTATGCTGCTGAACAAATGCAAGATAAACAGCAGGGGAAGCATGATGAGAGTATTTGGGTTAAAATCAGGGGTGAAAAACTGGGAGAGATGTCACTGTGGGGGTACATTATAGACCCCCCCAATCCAACCAGAGGAGTAGGATGATGCCTTCTGTGAGGAGATGGCCACACAGTCAAAAGGGAGAGATGTAGTACTAATGGGAGATTTTAACTATCCTGATATATGCTGGCAGTCCAACTCAGCTACGAATGCAAGGTCTAACAAATTCCTTACTGCCCTTACAAGCAATTTCATGGTCCAGAAGTTAGAGGTGGCAACAAGAGGAACAACCATTTTAAATCTGGTCTTAACCAATAGGGAGGACCTTATAGATGGGGTTGAAGTGGTGGGATCATTAGGTAAACGTGACCATGCCCTCTTGGAATTTGTTATACAGTTGGAAGGTGAAGCTAAGCATAGTCAGACAAGAATCCTGGACTTTGAGAAAGCCAATTTTTGTAAAATTAGGGAATTATTGGCTGTGATTCCATGCACCAAACCACGAAAGAGAAGCGAGTCCAAGATGGATGGGATAAAAAAGCGAGATATTAAAGACACAATCTAAAACTGTTCCAACAAGAAGAAAAAATGGGAGAGGTCTAAAGAAACCACAATGGTTTATAAAGAACTTTCAACTCAGCTAACTATAGAAAAACAAGTAGAAGAAATAGAAAAATGGGGAATGCACCAAAGACGAATATAAGCAAACAGCTAATATATGCAGGGGGTAGTAAAAACTTGCCAAAGAGATTAAAAATAGTAAAAAGGGTTTCTTTAATTATGTCCAAAGCAAAAGGAAAAATAAGGAAATGATAGGCTCTCTGCGTGGCGATGATAACCAGTTATTAACAGGAGACAAGGAAAAGGCAAGGCAGAACTACCCAACATCTTATTTGCCTCCATTTTCTCCAAAAAGGAAGAAAGAGATCTGCTGGGATGAAGAGTAGATGAGGTAGGATGGGAATTGCAACATAGAACAGGTAGAGAGGTAGTATAGAAACAACTGGAAACATTAAATGAATTTTAGTCTCCTGGGCCAGATGAATTACACCCAGGGATATTAAAAGAACTGGCAGAAGTAATTTCAGAACCATTGGCAATAATCTTTGAGAAGTCCTGGAGAACAGGGGCAGTCCCCATCAATTGGAGGAGGGCTAATGTTGTCCTCATCTTAAAAAAAAAGGGGGGGGGGAGAGAGAGAATCCAAATAATTACCACCCAGTTAGGTTGTCTTCAATTCCTGGAAAGATCCTAGAGCAGGTTATTAAACAGGCAGTATGTAATTATATTTAACAAACAATGCTGTCATTACAAGAAGTCAACACAAGTCATGCCAGACTAATTTGATCTCTTTCTTTGATAAAATTACAGGCCTGGTGGATCAGGAGAATGCTGCGGATATTGCTTATCTGTACTTCAGTAAGGCCTTCAATAAGGTTCCTCATGGTATTCTTGCTAAGAAGTTAGTAGAAGTGGGACAGATAGTGCTACTGTTAGGTGGATTGGTACCCTGTTTCCCTGAAAATAAGACCTCCCAAAAAAATAAGCCCTAGCAGGATTTCTATGCGTTGTTAAATATAAGCCTTACCCTGATAATGAAACCTAGTGATGGGCGTCGCTATGGTTGTGTGCAGGGCTGACATTCAAGCATATTATACTTCAGGGCTGTCCAACTCTGAACAGGCCGAGTTCTACTTTTTCTGGATGAAAGTGTGAGGGCTACTACACTAAAACCTGTACTTATGAATTTTATCTGTTCCGAGCATATGCTCATAAATAAAATAAATTGTAAGTAGAGCAGATTGCCCCTGCTGCTTGCCTGGGCTGCTGGAAGACTTTTTTTTAAAAGGTGCATTTTCCCTCCCAACCCACCTGGGGCCTTACTTGACTCTACTTCTCCTCCTGTTTTCCCCCTTCTCCCTTCCAGCCCCCTCGCTGGCATTGCTGCTGCAGCCCATAGCTCTCACTTGCTTCTGCCATGTTCTCTGTGCAGCTGGGATGGGCCAAGCCAGCAGCAGGGCAATCACATCACCACTGCAGCACAAGGAGAATGGCTCAGAAGGGGAGCAGGAGGAGCGGCAGGTCACAGTCTCTGTGAGGCAGCTGTGGGGGTGGGAGGAGGAGGATGGAAGGATGGGAGGAAGGAATTCTCCAGGGGGGGGGAGAAGAGGGGGATGTCACCACGCAAAGGAGTTGGGCACGCCCATGACCCCGCCCCTCGCTGTCCTCTCCACTCCCCTTTCTCCGTTCTGCACCAACAACTCAATTGTTCACGAGACAGTGGCACATCGATCATCTGGCTGGTAGGGAGAGCAGGGGACTGTGCTATAGCCCTTGAATTGCCCCGCTCGATGAAACAGTGGGCTGGCAGACCCAGAGCTTTGCTGGGGCAGTGGTGGTCCTTGGGTGGGGGAGGTAGAGGTGGAGAACTTAGCCCCTCACATTTTTTATTGATGGCTGGTGGGCTACTTTTGAACCCTTCAAGGGCTACTGGTAACCCCCGGTCTACCTGTTGGGCAGGCCTGTTATACTTAATAAAAGTAAGACATCCCCTAAAAATAAGCCCTAGTGTGTCTTCTTGAGAAAAAATAAATATAAGACAGTGTCTTATTTTCGGGGAAACACGGTAATTAGTTGACTGATCACACCCAAAGGATGATCATAAATGGCCTCTCTTCAGCTTGGAAAGATGTGACCAGTGGGGTGCACTAGGGTTTTGTTCTGGGTCCAGTGCTGTTCAATATCTTTATTAATGACTTGGAGGAAGGAATAGAGAGTATGCTAATTAAATTTGCAGATGATACCAAATTGGGAGGGGTTGCTAGTTCCCTAGAGGATAGGATGAAAATCCAAAAGGACCTTGACAGATTAGAGTGCTGGGCCAAAGCTAATGGAATGGTTTTCAACAAAGGGAAATGTAGGGTGCGGCATCTAGGTAAAAAGAATGAATTGCACAGATATAGGATGGGAGATACCTGGCTTGAAAATAGTACCTGTGAAAGGGATCTGGGAGTCTTGGTGGACCACAAACTGAATATGAGTCAGCAGTGTGATGCGGTGGCTAGGAAAGCCAATCTGATTCTTGGTTGCATCAACAGAAGCATAGTGTCTAGATCAAGGGAAGTGATAGTACCACTCTATTCTGCTCTGGTCAGACCCCACCTGGAGTACTGTGTCCAGTTCTGTGCACCTCAGTTTAAAATGGATGTTGACTACCTTGAGCGGGTGCAGAGGAGGGCTACCAGGATGGTTGAGGGTCTGGAGGAAATGTCTTATGAGGAACGGCTTAGGGAACTGGGAATGTTCAAAAAGAAGGCTGGGGGGGATGTGATAGATATGTTTAAATATTTGAAAGGATGTCATATGGAAGAGGGAACAGGTTTGTTTTCCATGGCTTCAGAAACTAGGACGCGGGGCAATGGTTTCAAACTACACTAAAACATTAGGAAGAACGTCATGACGGTTAGAGCTGTTTGGCAGTGGAATATGCTGCCACGGAGGGTGCTGGAGTCTCCTTCTTTGGAGGTTTTTAAGCAGAGGCTGGATGTTCATCTGTCGGAAATACTGTGATGGGGTTCCTGCATGGCAGGGGGTTGGACTCGATGGCCCTTGAGGTCTCTTCCAACTCTATGATTCTATGGACTGCAAAAATGACTGTTTCAACACTCAACTCTTCATAAAGAGGTGGGGGGGGGAGTGAAGGTGTACAGAAACAGATAAATGGCAAAATGAGCTCCATATATAAAGGATAAAGGAATAAATATCATGATGATCTTAAGAGCAGAAGAACAGCAAAACTAGGACAGGGAAATCATCATACTAAAATTAAATGCCAAACAAAATGAAACCAAGCAATCCACAAAGACTGCAAAGTCACTAGTAATGGTTGCAAAGTCATTATTCGTGACTTTGCAGTGACCTTTCCAGGAAAACTGACAGAAAGAAAGCTCTCTCCTACTGAATATGTAGTGTGTTTCCTTTAACAGATCTATATACATAGAACAAACTCTCCTGAAATTTCTAAGACACAGGAAAGTTGGTACAGTATATGGAGGGACACTCCTTCCAGTATTGAGTCTTAAGTTGTTTGAGGTTCGAAGGCAGAGATGAAAAACCTTTAAAACACTGCCCTGGTAGCTAGGATTGATGAAGCTGGAGTCCATGAAGACCTTGAGTGTCAGAGTTTGGACAAAGGGCTACAGATGTAAACAGAAGAAACTTAAATTTGACTTAAAATACTTTTATGTATGTATGTATGTATGTATGTATGTATGTATGTATGTATGTATGTATGTATTTATTTATTTATTTATTTATTATGTATTTATTTATTCAACTTTTATATTGCCCATCTAGCCCTAAGGCTACTCTGGGCACGGGCAGTTTACAACGTGGAATAGCAAAAGAGCAAAGTAACACATTTAAATAACCAAAATACAAACAAAATAATATAAACAAAATATAACTATATTTATCAACCACAATAAACTAAAATAAAACTAAAATGAAAGTAAAAATAACCATTTGATTAATTAAATAAGAAACAGGGAAAAAAGAAGATAAGTGGTGAAAAGAATAGCATCTTACTAGATGATTGAGAATTGAGGAAGGCCATATATAATAAATACACAACCATTTCAACAGAAGTGGTGCAATATGATTCTAGGTGTACTAATTACAATTTTGGAAGCCACACAATGGCTTAGTGGTTGACATTTCCAAGTCCTCTCCAAAGGGACACCCATTAGTATAGTTAACCTGCTGAGAGGTTTCCCGATTATCTATTATTGTTGCCATGGTAGCCAAATCCAATAATGGTTATGGATAATGAGACCGGTGAAGATGTTAAAAAGTACTTAAGGATACTAAAAATACATGGGTGTCAAGTAATAAAACTAGACTATTCTGAAGCTACATACTTGTTCTTTTAAAGGAAAAACAACTCCATATAAGACAGGCTGAAGCATACTCATATGCATTCTATGTAGACTAATGCATAACCCATGGATTTTGAAACACCCTAAACCAGTGTTGGCGAACCTATGGCACGGGTGCCAAAGGTGGCACTCTGAGCCCTTTCTGTGGGCACCCGACATTGCCACTTCATAACCACCTGTATACAGGTTAAATTGCTGTATTGGCACTTTACAAAAAAAAAGTGGGTTTTGAGTTGCAGTTTGGGTACTCGGTCTCTAAAAGGTTCGCCATTACTGCCCTAAACAGATACAGAATATAAGATTAAACTGTGGACTATCTGTAGCTGTAATGTTTGGATCTTATTACGGAAACTGCAGCATTTGTCTTAAAATCAGCATACAGTCCCGAAGGAGCGACCATGTGAAGGGCTGATTTCCAAATGGGATGTGTGACGGTAGTGCTCATGTGTGCAATGTCATCCCTACCATCCATTTAGCCCTATAGATGCTCTCAGGTACAACACCTGAATAGGATTAATGTCCTTGCAAAGACATTATTTTCTTTCTTCCGAGTCAAACTATTGGCTACCATAAAATATAACATGCAGTAGGAAAGGAAGTAGATCAACAGAACAAGATCATTATTGAAAAAAGTACTACAGTACTTGGATCCCACAGTATTAGATAATTACTGGCTTGTCTCTAATGTTCTATCTTTGGGCAAAGTTCTACAGCAGGTTGTGACTGCTCAGCTTCAGGTATTCTAGGATGAGATGAATTATCTAGATTAATTCCAATCTGACTTCAAGCCTGGTTATGGGATGGTGATCACCTTGGTCACATTGGTGGATGACCTATGCTGGGAAGTGAAAAGGGGAAATGTGTCCCTGTTTGTTCTGCTGAACCACTCAGTGGCTTTCAATACCATCATCCATGTATCAATGATGGGACTGGAATGGGACTTGGAGGCACTGTTTTATGGTGGCTATAGTCATTCCTGAAGAGGAAAACTCAGAAGGTGGTGCTGGAGGAATCATTCAACACCCTGCTCATAAGCTTGTCTCCTATGCTATTTAGTAGAGATGGGCACGAATAAAAAAAATGACGTTTCGTTTGTCGTTTGGAGGGTCCGTTTCGGTTCGTTTCCTTTTTTGCGAATTTTTGCAAAAAATTCGTTTTCGTTTTCGTACATTTGTTACCGTTTCATTACCATTTATTTCATTTTTTTGTGATTTTTTTAGCATTTAAAGCAGTTCACTGTATTGCAGTAACGAAAACGAAACGCACGACAAACTTTCAGGTGTTTCTGTTCGTTTTGTTTCATTTTGGAGACAAAATTCGTTTGTCATTTCATTGCGTAACGAAACGAAAAAACCCAAAAACGGAAATGAAAAATTGTTCGTTTCGTGCCCATCTCTACTATCTAGCATCTACATGAAACCACTGAGAGAGTCAATATAGTTTTAGAGTTTGCCGACGCCACTATGCAGATGACACACAACTCTATTTATACTTTCCATCAAAATCCAAGGAAGCTATTTCAGTTCCAGATCAGTGTCTGACGGCTAGATTGGTGTAACATGATTTACTGTACGTGGACCTGCCTTTGAAAAGTGCTCAGAAACGTCAGTGGGTCCAAAACATTGCATCCAGACTGTTAACTAGGGCTGTTACAGGGATCATATGATGATAAATGTCTGCTTTAGCTGCTTCATTGGCTACTTATCCTATTTTGGGTGCAACTGAAAATGCTGTTTTTAATCTATAAAATCCTAAATGGCTTGGGTCCACGCTGTCTCAAATACAGCATCTCCCTTTATAAGCCTGCCCAGTTGTTAAGATTATCAGGTGAGTCTTTTATCTTGGTCCCACCATCTTCACAGGGTCTGCATGGTGGAGACATAGGACAGGGCTTTTGCTGTCATTGCTGTGAGACTCTGGAACTCCATCCTACAGGAGGCCAGGCTGGCCCCCTCTTTGCTGTCTTTCTGCAGCAAACAAAGATACTTCTCTTCAAGCAGGCTTTCTTGTACTAACTAAGGGTCTTTTTACACGACCCCTAAGATCCGCTGGCCACTTAAATTCGGACCAGAGATCTTAGGGGTTCGTCGCTCTTCCTCTGTCCCCACCCCCCTCCGCACTTCCTGGTTGCTGGCTGCGTGAGGGAGGGAGAAAAAAGAAAGAAAAGAATGCCGGCTTACCTCCGTTCTGTTCCTGGCAGCATTCAGATCTCTTAAAGGGGCGGGGGGGGGCAGAAAAACAACAAACAGAAGCCAGGAGAGCCCCGCACTCACTATCCTTACACCGGATCAAATATTTTTCACATCCAAAAAGCAGGTACCTGAAAGCTGCGCTGGGACGCGCTAAAGTGGGTGGGGTCGCACTTAATTTTCTGTTAACTCCGGAGCTGGTGGGTAAACATTTTTAAGCTCCGGAGCTGGGAGCCATTTGCCCTGGAGTTTAGGGGTCGTGTATAAACGCCCTAACTGTCTAGGGGATAATGAATGGGATCTGCTTGATTCTAAATCTTTTTTTTTTCATAATGTTTTTCCCTATAATTTTTTTTAGTATAATGTTACTAAATCCTCCTTAACATTTGGATAATTTCTTTTTTAAAGCTCGTAATGGTGTGTTGTAAATGGTGTCAGCCATCTTGCATCCTTTTGAAAAGAAAAAAATGAGAGCAAAATGTTTTAAATAAATAAATAAAATAAATAAAACCATATCAGCCATGTATTATTTATTTTACAAGAGGACACATGTTTGGGGAACCCCTAAGCCTTATTCAGATTTAAGCAAAGCATGAGTGCACCCTATGTCATGAAGGGAGTGCACAAGTCCTGCCCCCGCCATTATTTGTTTAAGTTACTGTGTCAGGAGAGCTTGATTTACATATGGCGACTCCTCATGGAAGCAAGAATCCCATTCACATCCATCCCCGCCCTAAGTTTTCACATGGACCGCCTTGTCTGTTACAGTAAGGTCTCATCTTCAGAGAGTCACATTAATGTTAGGAAAATGAGGGTGAATGGGTTGGGTTAGCATGCTTCTCTCATGCCCTTTGGAGCACCCCTGATTTAAAATGGCTTAATAGGACTCAGGAACACCAGCTATCAGGACTCAGATGTCTGACCATTTCTATGGCACAGATTCAAGCTCCAAGAAGTTTCCTATACTAGGGCTATCAAAGTACACATTAGCAAGCAGGCAAGAAAATCACAGAAGGACAAAAAACTCATCAGGTGTGTCAAATCCCTGACATTCAGAAACCATGTGGGGAAAGCAGCACACGCTGACTTAAGCACTGAAGTATGAATGCTTTAATTAATCCAGGGTGAATTTAATTGCTTTAGTTAAGTGGAAATCGGGTTAAAAATGATGCAGAGCATGCTGGGGTATGTTAAAAACATGACATATGAGTTGGATGAATCAATAAATTAAAAGTGCACAGATGTTTTAATTAAACCCAGAGAACTTAATGGTGATCACCAGAGACTTTTAAGCCTATGATTAATTCAATTCATTTTAAATACCTGTAGAGATATGAGGATGCCTCCATTTTGTGAGTTATAAAAGTTCCCAATCAATAAGCACTTAAGCTGCTTTGGAAAAGAAAAAGAGAGAAAGGGAGAGAGCCTTTTAAAATGATCACTGGTGCAAGAACCGAGAGCCTTTGAGGGAGTTGTGTGGATAGGAATGTGCCTTGATGGTCCTGTGTTCTTACACTGGCCACAGTGGTTGGTCAGCATTCATCATTGCCAAAAGGATGTTGTTCTGGTTTACCGAAGGAGGATCTCCTGGCTGGAAGGGCCTGAAGGGATGTCTCAGGCTCAGCCCCAAGCCTTCACAGCAGCACAAATATGGACTTCGGCTGTGGGTGAGGAGGCAGCGAGTGGGTTAATTTCACAACCTGGATTCCCCTGTTTGGGGGGTCATGCCTTATGGAGAAAGGAGCTAAGAAAGATGGAGCTCTCAAGGAAAGGAGAAGCCAGAAAACCTCAGACTTATGGAAAGCTGGCCATAAGATCAATGCTTAAGAAAGATAGAATGTTTGTGAATTTAAATGCACTACTCTGTTTTGCTTAAAATAAAATGACTAGGTGCTCTGCTGACTGGGAAATGTTTTAGTATTATCTTGAGCAATTGAAAAATAAATAGCTGGGATGTAATGCCACAGAGACAGGGCCCCTGTTTCCATAGTGTATTACTCCAAATGAACATTATTTGTACGTGCTTCAGTATGCATTTTTTTTAAATATCTGAAGTCAAGGGTGGGTAATACATTTGTTAGACCACTAAAACATCAAAAACAGAAGCTAGCTTTTTGCTATGCCTAAGTCTTCATCAAGCTGGGTGTTTTAGGGCCCTTTGGTGCAGAAAAAAAAAGACACACAGAATTTCCAAATCCATTGCCAGATGTGGGAGCCAGGTTCCCTGTCCATCCATCTGGTAATGAAGCTTAGACTGTCCAGGGATTGTAAAACAAAGAGCTGCCATTTACCAAGTATCACCTCCATTCTTGTGGATGCAGGCAAAAGACACGAAGTTCCCTCAACATTTCTTGCTAATGCACATCTTCTATATTAGCTTTTACTTTATAAGTTGCTTTGCAATTGAAAAGATGCAGAAGCTGAAGTGGTCCCTGTGAACTCACAAACCGAGGTGCATTCAACGGGCTCATTACTACATCATGCCCAGCTGGGACATTTTGCAGTATGTTGTGACACATTCTTCCTTTCACACCTCAGTGCCCACTCACACCTTAGCTCTATTTTCCATATTTTTTTATGTTGCAGTTCCTTTCCCCCACTGCCTTTTCTGTGCTCTGCTCAGAATCCTGATATAATATATGGCTTTAAATGTCAACTTTCGCACCTCTCAGCTGTCGGTTTCTCTTTTCTCTGAATGTCTTTGCTGTCCTCGGATATGGAAATATGAGCATTTCTGCAGTCATGTCATTGTAAACACCCTAAGAATGACAGCCTAATGTCATGTGTATTGGGACTAAGCATGTGAATGAAACCATAATGGTGCACAGGTACCCCGTAAAGGCAGTCACGGAGCAGTAGCTGTATATATTCTATGGGTGCTAGTGTCTCATACCAAGTCTTCCACATGCATAGATGATGAGAGTTATGCAAAATAACACTGAAGGGAATTTACAATATATTGGAAAGGATGT
The DNA here is from genome assembly GCA_037367245.1 of Phrynocephalus guinanensis. NCBI lineage: Eukaryota > Metazoa > Chordata > Lepidosauria > Squamata > Agamidae > Phrynocephalus > Phrynocephalus guinanensis. The sequence continues at coordinate 91,002,736 of CM074734.1, forward strand.
TACTGAAACCTGGATGAAGCTCATAATTGGAATGATGGGACTAGAGAAACTACGGTAATATACTCCAAAGGAACCAACCAAGCAGGATGGGAAATAGATGAGTCTACACACAAAGAATCCCATGAACATGAACATGGGAGATCAACTGAGAGTACTGGAGAAAAGACAGAGAAATACATGTCATGCATTTAATTAGCAGTGCTGGCTTCAAAACCCAGATGATGGTAATACTTTTATCAAGCAGACAAAATAGCACAGAATTGTGGGGTGGCTTCTTAACTTTAGGCAAAATGCTATAAAAGGCAGGAGGGGAAAGAAGTCCATCTTGTGAGCATGGTGCCATAGACTGAATCCAGGAGGAAAGATGGGCAGGCGTTCAAAGGGGGCTTTATCAGAATGTTGTGCAATGTTAGGTTCCATTTGGATTAAACCTTGGGAAGTAATCCTAGGTGTGATGGGAAGAAGAAAGACTGAGAGGGTCGATTCTCTGATTTTAATCATTGTTTCCAACCTGAGTGAAATACGAAGGGTTCTTTCTCAGTGGAAAATTGAAGGAGTAATTACTGTAGAGATTATTCTGGATAGTGAGCTGGATGATATTCCTATATTGAAACCACACACACACACACACACACACACACACACACACACACACACACACACACACACAAGAGAGGGGGGTCCAATACATCATAATTGTTTAAAGATGGAAGGATAATGCTGAGGCATTATTTTTCACAGCTGCTTGTGTTAAAATGAAAGCATGCATGATAATGAACAAAACAAAACAAAACACAAGAAAACGATGTTGGAGTAGGAAGGGGACTAGTGATACTCAACATATGTCTTGACAACTGGATGGTTTGAACTGCCACAATAAAGTGCAGACTATCTCTAAAAACATGGCTGCATTGCAGACAGTATGTGACAATGTGCCTCCTACTTTTCAAGGGTTCTCACTTCTGGAGATCTTTTTCCCCAAGAGCTACCCAGGAGTTCACATCCTGGTCATGGATGTGAATGTCACTGAGCCTCTGGGGAACAGTGACCATGCTGCAATCTCCTTTGCCATGCATGTCGGGGGAAGAGTGTCAAACAAATCAGACACAAAAACCCTTGATTTCTGAAGAGTGGACTTCCCTCAGATGAGGAAACTAGTTAGAAAGAAATTGAAAGGGAAGGTAAAAAGAATCCAGTGCATAGAGCTTATTTAAAAAACAACGGTAGTAGAGGCCCAGCACAAGTGCATACCACAAAGAAAGAACAGCTCATATAAGTCCAACAGGGTGCTGGCATGGTTAACAAGTGGAGTTAGAGAGGCTCTAAAGCACAAGGAGAGGTCTTTCTGTAAATGGAAATCCTTCCCAAATGAGGAAAATAAAAAGGAACACAAACTCCGGCAAAATAAATGTAAGAAGATTATAAGAGAGGCAAAGAAAGACTTTGAGGAACATGTGGCTAGCAATTTAAAGGGAAATATGTTAGAAGTAGAAAACCTGCCAGAGAACCAGTTGGCCCTCTGGATGTGGATGGAGGAAAAGGGGAGGTAAAGGAGGACTTGGTAATTGCAGAGAAATTAAATGAGTTCTTTGCATCTGTCTTCATGACAGAAGACCTTGGGCAGATTCTGCTGCCTGAACGGCCCCTCTTGATTAAAGAATTAAATCAAATACAGGCTAAAAGAGAGGATGTTTTAGATTTAATTGATCAATTGAAGATCCACAAGTCACCAGGCCCACATGGCATCCACCCAAGGGTTATTAAGGAACTGAGAAATGAAATTGCAGATCTCTTAACAGTAATATGCAAATTATCTCTCAAAACGGCCACAGTGCTGGAGGACTGGAGGAAAGTGGATGTCACACCAATTATTAAAAAAAGGAAGGAGGAGAAATACAGGCCAGTTAGCCTTACGTCTGTCCCAGGGAAGATGGTGGAAAGCCTCATTCAAGAGAAAATCTTAAAACACAGAAGTGCAAACCTTGCTGAAGGAAAATCAGCATGGCTTCTGTAAGGATAAGTTTTGCCTGACAAACTTTTTAGAATTCTTTGAAAAGGTCAACAGGCATGTGGATTTGGGTGAACCGGTGGATATTGTCTATCTGGATTTTCAGAAGGCTTTTGACACAGTCCCTCACCAAAGGCTGCTGAGAAAATTGCACAGTCAATGGCTAAGAGGGCAGGTCTTTTATGGGTTAAGAACTGGATGATATCCAGGAAACAAATAGTAGGGGCAAAAAATCAAAACTTTATCTATCAACTTATGGGCTCTGAGCTATCCATGATGGATCAGGAAAGAGATCTTGATGTGCTGGTGGACAACTCAATGAAGGTGTCTACCCAGTGTGTGGCAGCGGCAAAGAAGGCCATTTTCATGTCAGGGATTCTTAAAAAGGGGATTGAAAATAAACAGCCAACATTATAATGTCATTGTACAATAGTAAGGCGACACCTAGAGTATTGTGTACAATTCTGGTCACCGCATCTCAAGAAAGACATAGTGGAACTGGAAAAGGTACAGAAGAGAGTGACTATAATAATTACTGGGCTGGAGCACCTCCCTTATGAGGAAAGGCTAAAACATATGGGGCTCTTTAGTCTGGAAAAAAGGCACCAGAGGGGGGATATGATTGAGATGTACAAAATAATGCAGGGCATGAGTAAAGTGGACAGAGGGATGCTCTTCTCCCTCTCACAAAATACAAGAACAAGGGGACATATTCCCACTGTATCTCTTGCACAAACAATTCAGTCATCTAACATGATTTAGATATCATTTTGTATTTGTTTCAGGTCTTGAGCAGAGGTCAGGTTTGGAGAAGCACCACAAATCCACCACAACAGAGAAGCTGAGACAGCCAGAAAACTGGACGTCCATCTTCAGATGCCAGTCTCCTTCCAAACATGACCTTGTACACTGGACTGCATCCAGAGCACCCAACCCACTTTCTAGGCCCCACCGCGTCTTCTTAGTGGTAGCCTCCTTAAAATACACTCTTCAACAACACATATATCCTAAGGTAACTGAGGTCCTAGTCCAGGCACTATCTGTCAGCTTAATTTATCTGGCAATGAGCTTGTTCAAGGACACCCATAAATGCTGCAGCCAAAAAAAGAAAAAAAAGAAGGAAAGGAAAGGAAAGGAAAGTTTAAAAGGAGTTTAAGAAATCCAAAGTAACAACATAAAGTCTTATAATTTTGGTTTCTTTTTTTGTTTGCTTTGCAGTTAAAAAAAACAGTTTGCAAGAAGAATTAGCCATGAAAGCTTGGGTTTCATTAAACATATTTAGTGGAGGGACATCTACTCTTTCTTCTTCCTCTTCCTTGAAACTAGTGGTTGAATAGAAGTTCTCATCTAATTGAGTCCCTGTTCTGCCTACAAGCTGCAGAATGCCAACACATTTCCCCAATATCTAATTAAACCACTCTTTGTTTTCTAATCGTAACATTGTTTTGCTTTTAATGACAGATGTAGAACAGCAGGAGTTGTTATTTCCAGTAGTTAGGATCCACTTAAGTTACCCATTAATTTGAAATCTACCTTATTAAATTCACATACGCGAGGTCAAAAACACACATGTTTCACATGGGTTGGGAGATGGCTCGCAGTTTGCCTGACATGATAATCAAACCATGAAGCATTTTGACATAATGTGACTTATGGAATTAATTATTTATTGCTGTTTGCTTGACACATACATTGGTTGAAATGCTGTAGCTTAGTGTAGTGAAGCTGCAGCTGGAGTAGCCCAATGAATCAGTGGAAATTTGGTAAGTTAACTCCTCCATGAGTTCTATTGATTTAGTAGGTCTACTCTAATCACAACTTACTATTGCTAATCAACAGGATTTCAGCAATTGAAGCCAAACTCTCGTATTACATTAATCTTTAACTTGTTATAAAAGAAGATACTTTGAGTTACAGACAAATATGTATCTATGTAGGGATAATGGTAAACCACTTTGGAGTACTCTATACCAGGCCAGCAAAACAGGTATACCCCGGGCTACTGGTAGCCTGCAAAGGGTTCAAAAGTAGCCCTCTAGCCATCAATAAAAAAGTGAGGGGATAAGTTCTCCTCCCCCTCCGGCCTCCTCCTCCTCCTCTTTTCCCTTCCAAGAAGCAGCCTGCGTGGCTATACTTACACCTCCCTTGCTGCTCGCAACCTCCCTGCATGGTTGCGAGCAGCCCGGGCAACTGACAGTGGTGGATCCACCACCGCTGCTTGCACAGGCTGCTACTTTTTTAAAAAAAAAGTATGTTTCCCCCTAAGCCTCCTCCTTCTCCTCTTTTCCCGTGCTACGGGTAGCCCGCAAAGGGTTCAAAAGTAGCCCACCAGCCATCAATAAAAAAGTGAGGGGATAAGTTCTCCTCCCCCTCCGGCCTCCTCCTCTTTTCTCTTCCAAGGGGTGACCTTCCAAGGGGTGACCGGCGTGGCCATGCACATGCCTCCTTTGCACCCGCTTAAGCTGGGTGCAAAGGAGGTGTGTGTATGGTCATGTGGATTGCCCCTTGGAAGTGGCGATCTGTGCAAGCACGCACATGCCTTCCCTTCTACTCACCCACAGATGCAAGGGAAGTGTGTGCATGGTCATCCTTCCCATAGGAATGCACTGCAATCAGTTTTCTACAGAACAGATTGATTTTCAATGCATTCCCATGGGAAACTGTTGCTATAATTATGATTTTTTCTACTTATGATCATGTGCCTGGAACGGATTAAACTTGTAAGTGGAGTTATTAGTGTAGTAGCCCTCAGGCACTTTGGGTCGGAAAAAGTAGACCTCGGTCTGTTCAAAGCTGGACAGCCCTGTGCTATACCTAGAAAACCTTGGAAATGGCCACCATAAGTCTGAATCAAGTTCACAGTACATCATTGTTGCTGTTGTTATTATCATTACTGAATTCTCTCTCTCTCTTAGGACGTTTATACACGACCCCTAAGCTCCGCTGCAAATGGCTGTAAGCTCCGGAGCTTAAAAATGTTTCCCCACCAGCTCCGGAGTTTGCAGACAATTAAGTGCGACCCCGCCCACCTAAGCGCGACCCAGCACACTTTTCTTGTACCTGCTCCAGGAGGGTGAAAATCGCCAGGTCCGGATTTAATCTGGTCAGTGCGGGGCTCTCCTGGCTTCTGTTTTTTTTTTGCCTCCCGCCCTTTAAGAGAAGGGGCGGGAGGAAAAAAAAGCAAACAAAGAGAAGGAATCAGCACAACGGAGCTCCGGCAGCTTCTCCGAGGTGAGTCTGCATTTCCCCCCCACTTTCTTCCTCCCTCCCCTCAATAGACAGGTGCGGAGTGGTGGGGAGGAAGGAAGAGCAATGAACCCCTAAGATCTCTGGTCCGAATTTAAGTGGCCAGCGGATCTTAGGGGTCGTGTGAAAAGCCCCTTAGTAAGACCTACTTGTATATGCTGCATTTTTTAGTCTATAAGATGCCCCCATGTACAAGAGGACTCCCACTTTTCCAACCCAACATTACAGTTTGACAACTGTGTGGTTTCTCACCTTGGCTTACTTCTGTGTATAAAAAGGACCTCAATTTTTGGTCTAATAATTTTAAACAAAATATAGTGTTATACACAGAAAAATACTGTTAAATCTTCCCCATGGGAAGAGCAGCCATGGAACCAAACAGAGAACGCTAGCCCTGCTCCCTCCATCTTTAGTTTCTGTCCCCCTAAATATGTGGAGAGGGATAATCTAGAAATCTCCTACTGCCTTTCAGGACCCTGAAAGCCAAGGAATAACTGGATAAAGCTTAAGTGCATGTCAGAGTAGCTTTAGTGCCATGACTGATTTAGTGGGCAAAGCTGTTGCCCAAGAGAATCATATCCTATAGTCAGTGACGTAAGTGTGGAAATTTTGACCAAATACAGTATAACACAATCAAGAATAAAAACATAAAACAAAAACAAAAACAAAATAAAGGTGGAGAGGAATAAGAGGAGAGAATTAGCTGCAATGTTCCTTGAAATTACTGAATCTGTGTTCACTAAGTACTCTTTTTGTGACTTAGATCATTCTTAAATGTATAAGAAATCCTTCTCTGCAGCTACCTTCAATTTGCCAATTGGTTTTCTTTAGCAGGATCTCTAAAAGCCTTTAAAAATCATCTATGGGTGTGAGGGTTCAGTTAGGATTACCAACGGTTCCGATGGGGAATTATGACTTGGCTCATGAATCTCTTCAAATTTCAATAAACTTTTATTGAAATCATTTAACAACACATTCTCAAGGCATATTCTTTCTGGCTTCAGTTGCATTAGATAACATTAAATATTCAGAACCAGGATTGGGTAACAAGTAACTGTTAGCAACTACCGTATGTCCTTTATAAACAAGTTTTTGGCTCCTACTTGCGAGGCAAGAATGCTCTCAATACCATCGGGCCAGCACAACATGTTCCACAGCAATGGTGTCGGACTAGAGGCTCTGCCGGTTCTCCCATCCCCAACCACGGATCTGTCCCGTGGGTCTGCTCTGCTTCACCCCAGCTGATGATCCTCCGGAATGAGATGAGAACTCTTTCCACAATGGTGTCAGTAGAGGCAACCGGATATCTATTCCTTTCCATTCTGTTTATACCTCCTTTTCTAATACTATCCTTATTTCCCCTTCTGTTTGGGTACCCTTCTCTCTCTTCACTGATTCTTCTTGAATCAGCTTAACGGTTCCTACCTGAATTCTTACCTCCCATCCTTTCCCTTTAACCTCCTTTTGTTCTGCCTCCCTTTCATTCCATTTGTCACCTGCCTTGACCATCACAAAGAATCCTCCTCCTCCTCCTCCTCTCTCTCTCTCTCCATCTATTCCCTTCATTATCTCTCCACTTCCTCCTTCATCAGTCATCATCACCTCTCCAACTAAGCTTACTTTTCCCTTTCTGTTCACATCTTTCTTTGATTCTTCTATAGCTGCTTTTACATGACCCCTAACATCCGATGCAAAGGGCTCCCAGATGCCTGCATTTTCTCTCTCTCTCTTTTTCTCCCTCCCCTCACCACAGACAGGAGCAATGGAGTGCGGAAGGGTGGGAACACAGGAAGCAGAATAAAACCCCACGATCGCTGGTCCGAATTTAAGTTGGCAGCGGATTTTAGAGGTTGTGTAAAAACGCCCTATATTTTTACTTACTTCTGGTTTCTGTTCATCTGTCTTTGCTGTGGACGGCCCTACATATACCTTTCTCACACAATGGGTGTCTCACATGAAATTAGTGAACTGAAGCATTATCATATCTTTCAATATGCAAGAAGTTAGTTCTTTCCTTTAGATCACAACTCATGCCACATAAGACTTTGCATGAGAGAGGATGAACTTAAAGAAATTAAAGTAGTAATTTATAAAATGCTGGTAAATGCCTGAGGGTTACCAAGAAGCAGCGGAAAAGATGCTTGAACAAGCAGATTCAGACTATGGTTAAAATATTCTACTGTTTTAATTTTCAGGTGGAAACATCAGATTTCTTGGGAGGAAAAACCTTCCTCCACAAAATAATTTGGATTTGGGCATGTATACCTTTTTCATTCATAAAGTTTCTGGGAACTGATAGATTTATCCCTGTAGGCCTGCAATTATATGTCAACTGTAGCTTACCTAGGATTGTTCTTTGTTTCTGCTTGCTTACATGATATATTTTTGAAAACACAAAAATATAAACCCGAAGAACAATGGAAACAAATTATAGGAGGAAATCTATTTGCAAGCATCAAATACCATTTCAAGTCTATTTCTATAGTACAAAGGTAGAGATAAATGTGCTAGACTTTCTATAATTAATCTACTCTGAATGAATATTGTTAGACATTTATTCATCTCTTTCCAATGATTTATATTTATTGTATAGTTTTATACTGAGGGTCTCCTTAGAATCCAACTACGGGAAATACTGTAATGAAATTTCCATAAGTAAAAAAACAAACAAATGGTATATTCCTCGTCGTATGTAAAATATAAAACTCACAGTTATGCAATTGTGAAACATTTCAGTCCCACAAGAAAGTAAGCCCAGTTGCCATGACTCAACTCTTTGATAACCTCACCTGGATGACTGAGAATCTCCAGAGACACTAACTGTATAATATTTGTCACCAGCCTACTTGTAAACAGTGGCTGCAAATTTCAGCTCCTGGTAGTAATATTGTAACTATTAAAACCATATCAGATGTGCTTTTCAAAGCTAGTTGGCCTTGATCTTTTCTGGTAACAATAGAAGAATAAGGAAGTCATTTTTAAAGAAACAGGGCTGCTGCGGATTCCACAACTGGCTCCTATTTCCGCAACTCTGGACTGGACAGGAATCAGAATCGTACTTGCAAATGTTTCCCATTAAAACAGAATTTAGATATTATCTAAAAAGAAATTCCAGGAGCAATATGTGTTGCTGCAGAAGTCCCTTTTATAATTATTATGGTGTGCATAAGATACAAAAAAAAAAAAGGTGGGACAAAATGGCTAAGATCAAACATTAAGAGATGGAAGTCTGTGATTTAACTACACATCACAACTAACCTGTTACTAGAAAACAGAACTCCTTAAGTGCTGGTTAGGTGACTTTCACAGAAAGAGTAGTTGTCAGTCAATATACAAATTGTCTTGCTTTGTTTTATCATTGGTATTCCGGCCTCAAGCAAATTCTTCCTTTTAAAATCTAATTTAAAATGGGACATGAAAGGTGGCCTCAATTGTATATTTTGACCGCAAATGTTATTTCAATTTCAGAACAAGTTATCTACAGTATATACTGTAGGTTAGTCTTGGGTAGATTTAACATAAACCTCAATACTCAAATGCCATCCCACCAATTTAAAATGAGCTTGTATTTTCAGGGAGTTTTGGAAGGACTGCTCCTATAACACCACTGTAGTGCCTTACAAATGAGATGAAGTGTTATATAAACAAAGTTCATTACTATATGATAAACTATTCTCATGGTATAGCAGAAAACACATAACAATAACCCGTTAAAAACAAACTCTACTTCTACCTTTTGCACAATCTGCTCCATGGTAGCCAGGAAAACAGTGGCAAACTCCAGACACACATTCACCATTCCCATGGCAATTACGTGGACAGTCCTGCACAGAATCTGAAAGACATCCGGGTGTTAGCTGCTTATAGTCTACAAAATGGAGGCTTTTGATGTTTATGCACTTGAATCTTCACCACCTAAACTTGACTTGGCAAGAACCAGAAAATGCCTGAAGAGAAGGGAAAAATGTTGCCCGAGCAAGCAGACTGAATCCATGGGACTTCTGGAGTAGGTGACTCACTGAATCCCTGTGATTCAATGGGCCTACATGAGCTGTAAGTTATCATGCTAAGGAACAAGATTCTAGCCAGTATTTCTTAATACTCTACAGCAGGGGTGTCCAAACTTTTTGCAAGGAGGGCCAGATTTGGTGAGGTGAAAATGTGTGGGGGCCGACCATTCAGATGCATTGCCCCCCCCCCCGGGGCCAGACTTTGGACAAGTCTCTATAACATGCAAGGAGGCGGGGAGGACGCAGCAGCAATGGAGCTGGGGTGTGGGTACGCTGGGCAGGTGGCTGGGGGGGAATGGACAGAAGCAGGGAGGGCAGGCAAACTATAAAACTACAAGCTAACATCTCCATCTGGTATGGGGAGGGGCCAGCTGGTGGGGATGCATGACGGGGTGAGCCGGTGGGGAGAAGAAGCCGCGGGCCACTCAGAATTTGAAAACGGGCCGCATTTGGCCCCCTGACCTGACTTTGGACATGCCTGCTCTACAGTATTTCCTGACAATAACTGGATACAGTTATCAACTAAGTAGGCCGAAGCCTAGGGCCTCTAAATTGAGGGGGGCCTCCACAGCCATGCCCCTCTCAGCGGGCAGTCTCCCTTCTCCCAAAATTGCAAACCCAAGACTTCATGTGAGGGCAGGGCAACTTGAGCCCGGCAATTATGAGACTCAGGGCAGTTGGCTCTTTTAAATGGCTAGTATGGATTGTTGGATGTAAGCCTGGTGTTTGCTGCTATTGGAATTATTAGATGAGAAATTATAGTTAATTATTAGCCTATGTTCTTGTATCATTTTCCAGGCGCCTAATTTCATGTGTCTTGGAGAAAATTAATTTGAATAATTTCAAAATTATTTTGAAATTTTCTCCACCCTAATGCCGATCAGCTTGGTTTGGTTTGGCAGGAATGAAAAAACTTTTTTCCCTCCGCCCAAGCCCCGCCTGCCAGCTGATGGGCTCTGGGGTGGGGGGGGAAGGTTTCCCCCCACCTTACCACCAATCAGCTGGCAGGTAGGGCTTGGGGGGAGGGGAAAAGTTTTTTTTTTAAGCTCCAGGTTTCTTTTTAAAAATTTTTTCACTCTCCCCAAGCCCCGCCTGCCAGGTGGGATGCTAGGGTGGGAGGAAAAACCTTTTTTCCCACCCTAGAGCTGATCAGCTTGCATGCAGGGCTGGGGGAGGGGGAAAGGTTTTTTTAAAAAGACCTGAGCTTTTTTAAAAAACCTTTTCCCCTCCCCCAGTGGCTTACAGACAGAACGAAATGGTTTGTTTCAACAAAAAATATCATTTTGTCTCATTTGAAACAGAATGCTGCTTCTTCGTGTTGTTTCATTTCGTTAGGAAACGACATGATGAAACAGCATTTCATTTTTCGTTTTGTGCCCATCCCTAGGCAGAAGATATAAATGCTCCAGCCAGGACCGAAGGGGGGGGGAGTCGTCCTGCAAACATCAGCAAGGCCAGGAGGCTCTTCATGCAGATTGCCTACAAGCAGAGAGAGGCCTTGGGGATCAGGGAAGGCAGGAGAGGGAAGGGATCCTCGGAGGGATTCAGAACTACCAGTGGCAGGAGGCCAGTCTGCTGGTTGGTAACTTAACCTCATCCCGAAAAAGTCCAAAAATGTGCAGGTGCCAACTCTCCAGCCGAAACCCAAAAGTTAGGGGTTATCATCTCCAAACCCCAGGAGTCAGCCATAGGGGTTTCACTGCCCCTCTCAAGAAAGGCACAGGTAAGTCAGAGAGTGGTGGCAGCCACTCAAGAGTGACAGAAGCCCATATCACACTTCCTCAGGCAATATAATGTGTAAACTCAAGTATTTAAAAGAAAAATATTGCAACTATATTTACCTATAAATTAATGCTTAATCCACAAAAGGTTTACAGAGTTCAGTTATTACAAAAGCTTTTAGTGTCAATTTTAACATTTATGCTTTCCCAAAATCACTGTTGTATTTAACAATAATATGTCATTTAGAGGAGAAATTGTGAATTGCAGAATTTTAAATACCTGCCATCACCCTTAGCTTCACTCAATTTTGCTTTATAACACTCTCCCATTTTCTTCTAGTCATGAGGGTGGGGGATTGGGAGGGGCCTCATAAGTAGAGTAGCCTAGGGCCTCTCTTCATCTAAATCCGGTCCTGGCTGAATAACAAGCAAAAGTGGTGCCTCCTTCCATATGAACCTACACAACAATTAAGATCTAGCCAGGGGGCCCTTTTGAAAGAGCCATCCCTCAAGAATGTGAGAGGGATGGCTTGTAGATATAAGGCCTTTTTGGCAGCCGTCCCCAGGCTATGGAACACCCTCCCAAGTGAAACCCACCTGGCACCGACGTTGATGACATTTCGGTGCCAGGTAAACACCTTCCTGTTTCAGAACGTTTTTACTGATGTAACACAGATTGTGGGTCCTGATGGCAATTTTAGTGTATTGTACTTAAAGGTTTTAATTGTTTTTAATTGTTCATTTGCATTTTAATGTTTTTAATTGTTTTAATTGTTC